>OU426914.1:17497500-18747500 GCA_911387795.2 Apamea monoglypha | reverse complement strand
CCATCTTCGGGTTGAATGCCTGGAATTTGAATGGTTTATGATTTAGAACACGCAGTTCTTAACTATACATTTTATGATTTAGGCTACTGAGTTAGGTTTGTGCAGCAGTATTTATCCTACTATTCTACTAATATTATAAACGTGAAAATTTGTATGGATATCCATCCATCATTACTCTTTCACGCAAAAACTACTGAACGAATTTGGATGTAATTTGTCACACAGATGGTTTAAAACCAGGATTAACATATAGGATACTTTTTATCCCAATATTCCCACGGGATTGAAACTTATGCGGGTGAAACCGCGGGGCGCAGCTAGTAACAATATATATTACTCTTATTCAGAGACCATAATTTGTGTAAGAGCCATGTAATAGCAGAAAACGGTTTTTTGGGAGCAGTGGTGGCCTAGTGGTAACGGCTGTGACTTGCGAGTTTTAGGCCGTAGGTTCGAACCCAGATAGGCGCTTTACTCTGTGTAAATTATTTCATCACCACTGCTCTCTTAACGGTGAAGGATAACATCATGAGGAAACGAGCTTGTCCTAGAACCAAAAATTCGAAGAGATGACATCTACCAACCCACATTGGGCACGCGAGATGGATTCCGGCCCGCTCCCTCTCACACAGCGGAGGCCCTCAAACAGCGGGGCGGGAGAAACCGTATCTGTGGTTGCCAATTTGTACCATTTACAATAAAAACAATTGAATATTCAAACAATAATTTTTGGAAAAAGTGGTGAGATATAAAGTTGAAATATTCAAAATTCAGATGAATGTGTTACTAATTCCCTTTAGTGAGTGATTGCGTAAGAATTTACCCTGAACATATGTAGTTTGTTTTTTTTTATCGCTGAATTGGCCCTCAATCATGCCTGATAGAAAGCGATTGATGAGGTCTATGATGGAGCGAGCGTGCCCAGAAGATACCAGAGGGGCAATTCTTGTAATTTTAAGAACGTTCACAGTCTGATCTCAATCTCAATCTGTCAAAAATACCTTTAATTTCCCTACATTTTGACAAGTTTTTGACGTTTGTTTGTCGCTGAGATGAGACTGCGACTAGATTTTGAACGTTTCAAATTACGAGAATTGGCCTTCTGTTCACTCTTGCTTTGAAGACAGACTGTTTAAATGTAGAAGGGAACACAGACGCTGGCAGAGAGTTCTAGACTTTGGCTGTGCGCATAATAAATGTGGAAGAGAATCGCTGAGTTCGACTGGTCGGGATATCAACCAAGTGTGAATGGTACCCTGCAGTACGTCTGCAGTCCGGTAGTAAAAAGGTGATGTGGGATCAGGTCGTGAAGCTCTTGCGCACACTCTCCGGACTACAGTCTGTAAAAGACAGACAGGCAAGCAGCATTACGCCAATGAGCCAGGCTGTGAAGCCTAGCCACCAACGTCTCGTCGCCTATAAGCCTTTTTGCCTGTTTACACTTTCATCAGATAGTTTTGGAAGAGACTATATGTTTCAGACATGAGTTGTCTGACTGTCAACCTGTTCTGACTTGTCATGCATGAGCGAGTCATAGTTTAAGAGCGCAACGACACGACGAACAGCAAGCAATGATTTTACATATTCAAGCAGACATATTATTGTCAATTAGTACTTGAAACTTATCCAAACAACGTTATAATCTCGTATTTTCAAGAAGTTTGCCATATGGCAATGACGGTGTTATTGCATGATTAAAGTCAACTAGCTTGCTAGCTGGTATAAAGCTATTTATTGAACATTATTTTAGTTTGTATTATTACATTTATTGTAGAGGAATAATTCGGGTGTGAACGTGTCAATGTTGTAGTACTAGTTTCTGCCCGCGACTTCGCGTGAAATTTCTTGTTCCCTCGACCTACCCCCGACGTTTTCGCTTAGCGTTCTTTCTGTTATTTTATTTTTGCTCGGCTCCTAGGGCCCTAGCGTGATGTTAAGTATTCTATAGCCTTCCTCAAGAAGTGGGCTATCAAATGCAAAAATAATATTTTAAATGCGACTGGTAGGTCCAGAGCTTCGCGCGTTCAAACAAACAAACTATTATTATTAGTATAGATAAGGAATATGTCTTCTTAATTAACACATTCAAGTTATTAGACCCCTTAAAAAAATTGCGAAGTTTTCAATAGTAGGTGACTAGCATAACTTGTGAGGCCAATAATTTATTACATAATGATGTCCGACATTCATACAGCCTAGGCTTAGCTACTTTACATGCAGCATGCAGCATACTTTGCTTATCTGACCTCCACAACCCAGTTACTGGGTAACGCAATACCCCTTGGTAAGACTGGTTGTCAGACTTTTGGGCTGGCTGTATACCCGTAACGACTGTCAAAGATCTACGAATGTCAGCCGGGACCAAAGACCAAATGTGATATGTAAAGGATGGTCACCCATCCACGAACCGACCACGGCGATCGTAGCTTGATGTTCGATCGACCCGTGCAGTTGTTATTATTTATTCACGAGCCACCTTATAATGCCTGACAATTTCATAGAAAACATAATGAATACCTTGCCAAGGTAGTTTGCGCCTAGTTATAACTTAATGGATGTACAGCAGGCTCTAATTTTAAACATTAGCTGGTCATTTTAGCTCTATGTACTAGTGAACTATTGTTGTATGATAACAGCTTATTAGGTAAGGCTAGATTACTGCTTATACCATTATTATGTAATTATGTCAGAGTAACTGAAGTTGGTATGGTCTGTTTCAAAAGTATTTGACGAAAATGTGAACAAATGGATCAGAAAATGTAGATGTGGATGCCAATTTGTAGTGCCACTTACAAAATTACTGCTTTGATTTGATTATTATCTCCATTTAAAAATATAAAACATAGTACCCCACCGGTATCGGGGACAGGGTTCAAGCTACCGGCGGTCAGGCCTCCAGAGAGAGGAACCTCCGGACAATGCGAGCCGTGTCCAGAAGTACCGCTTTCTGAATCAAGCCCTTGATCCAACTGCACAACCTCGTGAGCCAAGTCAAGATACTTGATTTGTTTATGTATGGTTCTTGATTTGTTTGTATTGTATGGCAGTTCGCATTTCAACCTATGAGGTTGTCATCTGATAACCCGGGCTTGCTGTGGATGCCTCAATAAATTAAGGCCTCCAGCCAGGGCTTAAAAAAAACTTAAAAACGAAGCGACTACACGCTAAGGGCAACCCCTGTGGTGTGGTGGTATGGATCTCGGCTTAGGGCGTCGCTCAGAGAGGGCAGCAAGAGACAAGCTGGATCGAAATTAACTGTATCGATTTTATTTTACCTACTTAAATACCTTACCGTCACCTGTACCATGGTACACACGGCTACACATCAAGCTATGCATTTCCAGTTTTAGCTGACCTCGCATTGTATAGGTTTTTCGTACAATCAGAAGGCAGCTTATACTGGTTTTGTATAGCTTGATGTGTAGCCGTGCGTACACATATCACTATATATTATAAATTATGTCTTTCTGAATGCAATAAAAACTACCGAACGGGTTTTCATACGGTTTTCACCAAAGGACTGAGTGATTCACGAGGTAGGTTTAGGTGTATTATTCATTAGGGTTCTGTGTGAAATATAGCTTTACCGCACCGCGTCATCCAATATAGTTATATAAAAACAATGTACCTATAACGGAATGAATACATTGTTTACCTGGATTAACACATAGGGTTATTTTAATCCCGGTAGTATGTTCCTGCTTTCCGTCGGATATTTTCTTATCATTTAATTGTGCTTTTTCATGCACCGAATGAATGTTTTATCTTTCTATCTTCAAATGACAAATAATTTCTGTAGAATAACTTTAGTATTTTACCATGACAATGTTTTGAAATCAATGGTTCCTTGTTTGAAAGGTCAAACTGGCTGATTAGTTTAAGTGTACCTACACCACCTTCTGTCAGTAGGGGGTGCCGCGAATGTTCTTGTATCTCCCGGGCCCCTAAGCTATGGCAGTAGAAGAAACAGTGGGGTTTTAGTAGGTAGGAGTTCGATATAACCTCAGTTCTTCCCAGATTTCCCCACGAAAAAGAAAGGGTACCTTACAGTCGCATGTTTTACAAACGTTCATGATATCTCACCTCAGAACCAGCCGACAGCTCTCCGATAAATAAATGCTTGTTAGGGGACGACCGCTTCGCCAGGAAGTCACGGACACCTTCTATAGCAGTCAGATAGTCGTCGAGCAAACTGAAAGTAAAATGTAAACAAGCGCCTGAAATAACGTACATTCAATACACCAACAAAATGTCGCAAGCGTTTAGAACTAGAGTATAGGTAGCCAGCTAAAATATGCCCACAGATTTGTTAAATTTTTGGGTATGATCAAACAAGATCGAGTAAATGAGTAAGCAACAGACCGTGTCGATCGCCATTCTGCAACAAAAACGATCAATATAAATAAGGCTGGTAGGTTCCTACAAATTTGCTCAATTTCACTTGATGTGTATCACGGGCGACAGTATAAAATCGAGCAAATCTATGAGAAGCAAGGGGATCTTATTGGCAGTCAAAACACAGCATACATATCGAGTAAAAATAATGATCGTCAAAAATTGAACAAATCTGTAGGCACCTCTAGTCACGTCATTTAGACTATGGAAATTTGAACTAAAAACATTGCGGATATTTGCTAATTGGTCAATTAAAACAAGTCGTTTCGCAAGGCTCCCTTCGCGACTCGCGTAGCTTAAACATATCCGCGAAGCTAAAGCCTTATCAACGTAAGCATCGATAAAGGACGTGATATCAACTAAAGCCAGAGGCGAAGGCTGTTCTCAGTCAACTCCGAAAACAATAAAATAATGTACACAATATATTTTTTGTGTATTTTTAACAAAGTATATTCGCCAGGCAGTTTCAGAAGATAACTAGTGTTTTAGGATCATCATCAGCCTACAGCAGACCACTGCTGGACATAGTCCAGAGTCCTCTCTATTTCTTTGCATACATACTAATTTTAAACGCTTGCCACATAATCCATGGTCCAGTTATTTGACCTTTTAAATGGCTAATTAAGTTAATTGTCGCATAAACGAGGCATTAAGAGCAGCAGTCGCGTTGATTAAATGAAATCTTGCCTATGCCGCAAAAACAGGTGAAATTTTTACATGATTGATTTTGCAAAGCAGTTGGGGTCATTGACATCTCCCAAAGAGATTTAAACAAACCGAATTGTAAAAAAAACAACAATGTAAATAAACCAAATTGTAAAAAAGATGAGTGTTACACAGATATTGGTATTACCGCGATCGTCTAAACTCTCTAAACCAAATAGATGTCTATTTTTCACGCTATTTGAATTTGAAGTTCAAGAACAAACAGTTATTCGCGTAGTCAGAGGCGCATATCGTATAGCAGTAACAGGAAAAGTAATCATCTTGAGCGATAACACCACTCATTGCAGGTACATTTGTGTTTTTATTTTCCTTGTACAGACGCCAGCAGGTCAAGCTACCCGAATCTGTCAAATTTTCCCAATCAATCTTGAACCTTAATGCTTTAGCGATAAAGTTGAAAATCTATTAAAGAAATTTGACAGTTTGTAGTAGCTTGATGTGCTGGCGTCTGTACAATACACTATTTTAATAATATTGAACTCATAAAAGATGAAAGAAAAATAGGTTAATTTGTCACAGATAACATAGCCAGTAAGTATGATAATATTTCCAGTCTTTTATTAAGGCTTATAGCAAAACTTCGGAATAGTAGTAACCTACAGTCCAGCACCCTGTTTGCGTAACACACTATCAATCACAATCTCAATCATTTCGAAGGATATTACTAACCCTTTGCTTCATATTTCCGAAAAAATAGTTTGGTCAGCAACGTAACTAACGCAATGAATGTTGTTGAACTGTCAAAATGAAAGTCATTGCTACTGTGAGTGTGGTACGCAACCCGCAGTAAGGGCAATAACCCGCAATAGTAGGTATAATGATAAATACGACCACAGCTTTGAAATTGTTATCAAATATATTTTATACTTTTCTTAATTAGATCAAGTAATGTGATTGATAACCTGTAACCTGTAATACGGGTTTTGCCACATACATTTAGTTTGTTGTGATCATTATAAAATAACGGCTATATTAGGTAGCATCATTGCATTGACCCGAAAGAAGAATTTTTTCATTATGCTCGGTTTATTTGATATGACTCTTGCAAAATAATTATTTTAGAGCTTAGGCAAATATATTAGCAGAACATATATACTCCTATTTCAAACGATACTAAACTTTTATTATGTTGAAACAATACACTAACTTATAGTGACAACGCGAGACTTCACCCGATTTGTGATTTTGAACTTTATATTTGTATATTTTTTATGTATGAGAATACGTGGAATTTCAACCGTGTCCTTAACGGGGCACCGAGCTGTTTATACACAAAAACGCGCTTTTATAACGGTTGTTTGAAGTAGTAAACAATTAAATTAAAATCTCAGGAAATAAATTGGTATTATTGACCATATATACTAGGCAGTATACAGGATGGAAACACGATTTGATAAAGTTGGCTCGATAGAATAAATTCACAAAGTTATCTCTAAAAAACACAACAAACGCTTAGTACGGCGTGAATACTTCGCGGAAGGTCATCAGTTTTTTAATAATAACAAAACTACATGTTTTATACAACGTATACGATTTACATTTTCAAAATGTGTATTTGTTTAACAATAAGAAGGAAATACCTAAATTCGCGCGAGTTTTGCCCATCATAAGCAGAGCCGCCGCGCCGCCCTCTTATCCGCTTTAGTCCGCCGTCGGCCATCGGACGGGGAGCTTGTGTCGCTTGCGCTTACGCACGGATTTAATAACGTAACGATGAAAATTGTGTGAAAATTAATTGCAGCGTATTTGAAATTTATTTATTTTTATTTGAAATGGGGAACAAAGTAAAGAAATCAAGACAGAAGGGGTTGGCGAAAAACCAATGCTAAACGCTTGCATGAAGAAATGAGGTAAGTAAAACTCGTATACTTACCTACTTATTTACTAATTGCCTTACCAAGTGGTGTTATTTTTTTTATGGGGTATTTTAAAAAGAATTGAATTTATCTTTTAGAGTAAGAAAAGTACAGGCTGAGAATGTTGAAGACAAAAAGAATACTCTCGTTGCTTCGTAAGTATACTCAGTACAGTACCTACCTACTTTCTAGTATCTGGTGACACTAATTCATGCAGCCAAATGCATACTGAAGACTCGGTAAGTGCTCAGTATCAAGGTTCGATGACCGTCTTTGTGAATTACGTAATTTTTTCTATTAATTTCGAAATTTGGAAAATATGTTGTCGATCCGTGATTATGCACGGATCGACAACATATTTTCCAAATCACGGATCACGGATTAAATCTACTATGATTTGAATCATTCTGTATTATTTTTTTCTATTTATAGAGTAGGTAAATGTACCAGTTGTTGACATTTCACTGCAAAATAAACTTGAACCATCTGATGCCGAGAGAGAAAGACAACTACAGATACAAAATTTTTAGGATAAACAGAATACTGTGGCTTCGTAAGTATAATCTTCCTACCTACTTATTATACTCAGCTATTAAAAGTAAGTACATAGTTGTCACTTATCTATCTATTTACGATATTTTAAGAAATAGTTACGCTGGAAAATTCTTTATCTTTTTCTGTTTATAGGGTAAATGTACCAGTTGTTGGCACCTCACTACAAAACAAAGAGCCGTCTGATGAACTGGTGAGGTAAGCGCAAAAATAATAGGATGTGTCTAAGAAAACATTATAATAAATTAAGTACCACATTATCTTTATAACTTTCAATTTTCAGGGTAAATTTCATGGAAGCCACCGATTCCAAAATTTATCAAACTCTGGAATTGTAAGTTCAGAAACTAATTATTTTTATGAAATAAGTCTTACTTTCATCCTAAAACGGATTTGTTGATAATTATAGAAATTATAATTAAATCAAATGTTCTTTTTTGTTATAGGATGCCAATTACACCGGAACAAAATTGTTGTCTTCCAGTGGAAGGAGAAATAGACAGTGACATGACTTACTCACACAGAGAAAATATTGCCATGAAGCAAGTCCGATATTGATTATTATTGTTGCTTGTGTCCTCATATTTTTTTATATGCGTGTGTACACATTGTTACAAATCAAGTTATAAAAAAATTAAATCAAAAATCAAATCAAATCAAATCAATCAAATTTATAGCTTGATATGTAGCCGTGTGTACATTGTGCATAATATTTAGGTATACTGGGCAATATTTTTATCACTAGTACCCTAATTTTAACAGGTTGCTCTTCCCACAGTTGGGACACAGGCCTCCTCTCAGTGACAGGGCTAGAGGGTCGTAAATTACGACTCTCTAGCCCTGTCACGCAACGCACTGGGCCCGCGTAGTGGATTACGATTCGTAATCCACTACGCGGGCCCAGTGCGTTGCGTGCGTTGGTGGATGTCATATGTCTACTAATTTTTTGTTCTAAGATGTGCCGGTTTCGTCACGATGTTTCCTTCACCGTTTTTTGACAGCAGTGGTGATGAAATAATTTACACCTGTCTGGGCTCGAAGCTACGACCTGCAATTCTTAAATCGCAGCCGTGACCTCTGGGCTACCACTGCTCCCTCCTCACAGGGCGCCCTCTATTATATTTTATAAATCCTTACAAAAATATTGATTGCTAACATAAATCTTCTTTTTTTTTCATTTTAGTTTTCCGTTTGATGAAATACAGAAATTACAGACGCGTGCTGCTGCAACTAGGACGCAAGACAATCCCAATGTAAGTAGTACCTATTAGGTATGAATTTATCAACGTATCCTGAACCTATTGAGAAAAATAGGATATTTGTTTATTTGATTTAATATCATAATTTTTTCACCTTTTAGCATTCTACACATCATTCGCCAGCTGATTCAGATTCAGAAGAAGATTATTACACAATAGAACCAGAAGAAAAATTGGAAGAGATCAAAATAAGTGGAAATAGAGTTGTAGATTTTATGTATTTATTAGCATTAGTATTTATTAACAGTTGCAAGAAATTTCACACACATTGGACATCGTACGAACAACATGTGCATAGAAACTGCCGCGTTCCATATCGTTGAGTTGTGTAGGTACCTACAGTGTGTGATTCGCTAGTGTGACTGACTTGTTCGTGAATTGCAATCTGATTTAAACTGCAAACCGTTTTACTATTGCGCTATAACCAACACTACCCTTAGTACGCCCACAGTAATTAAAATATGCCTGATGCTAACGAGAGACAGACACACCTTCTCCGACAAGTACATTTGTGAAGTTCATTGAATATAGTTTATTCTTACACCCACTCAAATAGCTGTTTTTTATTCAAATCTGTCAAATTAACCATCAAGTCACTAAATGGAAATAAAAGTCGAACCTTACGTACTAACGAAAGTAGTTTACTGAATCTACTTTGAAAAATAAATAATTTGAAATTGAAAATAAAAGGTCGACTACTGGGATTTTTACCCTACTTATTTAGCTGATAAGTTATTTTACGTTATTGAAATCACTTTTAAGTTTCTCTTGTACTTAGAAATTAGAATATTATCATAAAAGGTAACTAATTGAGTATTATTAGACTAAATACGTAATATTATTTTTTTATTGATCTGTTCATAGATACTCATCTAACGACGGTGAATTATAAATTTTAAAAATTGTATATTTCCAATAAAAGTATTTGAAATCGTTTCTTTTTTTTTTTTGTTTAATTTTGTAAATATTGGTAGCACCTCGCGAGTCGATCGGCGCACGGCTCGGCGCGAGCGGCGCGCGGACGGCGCAGTGCTCTTATCTGTCTAGCCGTTCGCTCTCTTGCCGGTGTGCCTCACGCACACATACACGGAGCGCATAGAATACCTAAAATCGATTAGCGCTAGAAGCTCGGTGTGCCCTTAAGTAATGCTAATGTAGAGTTTGACAAGATTTCAACTTCAAATTCTCAATTCATAAACCCGATGTGAATTGGGATATTAAGTTGCGTTTGAAAATTCAGACCATAGATACGATTTTTTTTTGTAATAATGCTTATAAACACTTACTAGCTAATAGTCTTTCCAGTTTGCAGCCATTGTTTCAGTAAGTATTCGTAGTAGCTGTCCCCTCTGGCCCCGAGCGTGATGGTCGCGTGCGGCAGGAAATGGCCAGTGTTCGGATTTATAAATATTGGCACCAGGCCGTGCTTCTTCGGCAAGCGATGGATCTTCTCCGACACAGCTGCGGCGGCGTCCTAAAATAAAGAAATACAGTAATTTTTAAATAATACTTTCCAAGTACAGTCCGCCTCAATAAGTTATTTGCATCGACAAGAATTCATTTTATTGTCTACCTCAAGTTCTGAGTTGAGCTACATGATTACTAATAAATGATACTGACTGGACTGGTCCACTCAAAGTTGTATGGTACTCTCCTCAAAAGACATCAATCTACATGGACTGCACATTATCTGACCAATATTATGTCTGGACCTTAAAAAAGAATGTGACCTTTGAATTTGTTTCGGCCTTTCTTCTCAGTCTTGTAGGGAACGCCGACCTCATCTGGCTTATTTTTTTTTAATAATATGACGTGTGAAAGTTATTCCGATGTCCTGTCTACAGAGTAAACAATTTCATTTCACAATATAGTATATTACATAATATAATATCAATGATTAGCTACAATTAAGTAATATAAAAATAAAAAAAATAAAAATAAAAATATTATATATAATATTATTACTTTTTTATTATTGCCAATATGCGATATGTTTTGTGGCTACACATTAATAATATATAAGGAAACACAGGGTTGACTGGCAGAAAATGCCTACGGCATTAAGTCCGCCTCTGTACTTTGTGTGCTTGAAGTATTAAACACGGATTGTAGACGTTTAAATGAATTCTTTTCAATAAAACATCATTCTGAGACGGACCGTATTCAAGGAAAAAGTTAGAAGGTCATTCCCATGATTACATAGTAATTAGGCATTGTAGTTATTAATGCAGTATGTAAACCCTAAACATTATCGTTGTCATTAAGTGATTAGGTAAGAATAAAACAATTATCTACAGCTAATGGTCAAATTATCGTCCCAAACCAAAAGTGGTCGTTACCATTGGTTTTACCATTAGGAAATTTTATGGTAGCTCACCACATATGGTATACCTAGGACCTCAACATAATAAGATAAGCTGGTGCAAAGTGAAGTGCTACTAACATAGTTGTAAGGCATTTATCAACACATGTTTGTTTATCTATATACCTACTAAAAATGAAATGCTGTTCGTTGGTAAGCGCACCACTTGAGAAAGGCTGGGCCGATATGGCCTTTTTTTTTGTTTTAAAATGTTCGAAATAATCCTAATCTGGTTTTTATTGAAAGAAAAATTGGAAAAGTTTCCCGGAAAATCTTCAATTTCTGTAAAAACTGGACGTCCTTTTTTGTATGAATTATTTAAATTTGGACAACGTCAGTCGGGTCAGCTAGTATTTTATATATAGGTATGTTGGTTTGTGAGCTTGGTTATGGGTGCTTGTAATAAAATGTTATTTTATTATAACACTGTACACACTGTTGAAATGTACACTTTATACTACTGCCTACCCTTTAGGGAACATAAGCTTGATATTATGAATATACGGTTCTTGAAAGAACCAATAACGTCGTATCATTCATCTTACTGACGTGTTCTTGCCATGTTTGTTTATTTTGAAAATTGGAATGTATGACGCGTTCCATTCTTGAATGTTATTCTGGAATGCCTTGTAAGAAGATGGGTGTGCGACATACAGACAAACATGCTATTTGGTGTACAGGCAGATAACTGGAAACTACTTTTAAACAATGTTGTGACTGCGCTAAGTAGTCAATTCTTCTAAATTACTCTCTAAAGTATGCCATACGCTTAAAAAGTTATTACGCACACCATAAAATTACATACTTGCAGTGTAATGGAGAGATGAATATTTTTGCCAGTAAGTATACCGAAGAGGTTGTTGGACAGCCACGTGACGACTCCCGGCCACCGTAGGCGCGGGCCTGCGGGCGGAGAGCAATGGGTAGCTCACCGCCCGATCAGGACCAGGCCCGTGCCGGACGGCGCGTAAGTGTTCCACGCGCGCCTCAAAGAGTTGTCAGCATAATTTGAGGGGCCCCTTAGGGCCGAAGCCTGCCGGGTCAGCGGGATTGTACGAAAGGGTTACCGCTACCCCGGAACATAAAGGGCAAAGGAAGGAACATGTGTGGGTTTTAGTCAGTAAGAGTCTGACACTCCCTTCCGCTCCACCCACAGCGGGAGGGGTCATTTGATAATTTCCCATCCGGAAAAAAAAAGAAATAAGAGGTTGTTGGACTGGCAATTTGGCCTCCTTCTTAACGTGTCGATTTGACGTCAAGTTTTGTACGACCAGTGGGGTAATTGCGTACCACACACAACATTCATTGTGTTATTTACGTTAGTTAGCAGACAAAATTTTTGAACATATGAAGCATTGGGTTAGCGATATCCTTCAAAATGTTCAGATTGTCATTGAAAGTGTGTTACGCAAGTAGAATGCAGATTGTAGGCACCTACACGCTATGTCTTTGCAAGTAGGTACCTGCCTAAACAAATTATACGAGTATTGTTACACAGATGGCCCAATTTCACGTTTTCGAAACTACATTGAATCTGATTGATTTGTATAAATCCACCGCTGAAAAGCTGGCTGTGTAATATAAAGTTATGTGGCCTGACATTTGAAGTGTGCGGTGGCAAATAAAAACCATAGAAAAAAGTGATCTTTGAATGAAAAACATGAATATTCTGATAGACAAACATTCTATCCACTTCTTCACAGTGTGAATAAACTATCTAGTGGCTACAAGTGGCTACAAGTGGCTACCAGTCTGTAGACAAGTTTTTAAAGGTGCCATCTTATTTGTTGGCACCCAATACTTTATATTTGTAAAGAATATACTTCATTTTATTTACTGGTTCATTCTAACGTAACTGCAAAGCTGGTGAGATTATAGCGGGTGGCAGGGAAAACTGTAACCATGAATTCAGTACATGATTACAGAAAAAAAAAATATTATATATTTTTAATTTTATAGAAAAGTGCAATACCTACTCGGTCAAAATGTATGGAACAGCAATTTTTTTTTATAACCTACGATAAATTTCAACCTAGGGGGGTTCAGAACCATGTACTGTACCATAGTAAAGGGTTGCGCGTCGAGATACCTGCCTCCCTCTATAGTGCGTTATTAACAAGCCAGTAATTGCTTAGAACCTCCTCCTAAGTAAAAGCGGATGCGTTTTGATGCGACTAACCTCGGCCACGCTCGAGGTCACAGCAACCTCGTACATAGCGCTACTGCATTACTTGACAAAATTGACGACCGCATAACTGCGTTGTCTCGAGTAAAAACCAGCCGGTCTGTGCTGTAAATATCTCATTGTGAAACGTAACTGAAGTGATCTATCAATAGTGTCAATCCCTAGGCTCAGGTAGAATTACAGCTCATTGGAAGCTCATAGCAAAATCAGCCTATGTTTCCACTGCTGGGACACAGGCTTCCTCTTTCTGTGAGAGGGAGCGGGCCATAATCCACCACGACGGCCCAGTGCAGGTTGGTGGATAAGCAAAGCATTGCAAGCTCACCTTACCTACATTTTCAAGTTGATATTTACAGAATAGACCAGTTGGTATAGTATTTTTTTCTCATGAAGCGACGCGTGCTTTACTTGTGGTTAGCAAGTGTACAAACACGCTGTGAATGTGCGTGTAAGCGCAGGACATCTCGAGAAAATGGCGAAGTGGGAAGTGTGGCGTGTGTGTTATGTGCAGACGCTACATGTCTTCAAGCTCACATTCATAGCCTATTTGTGCTCTTGGGTAGCACAAGTAAAGCGCACGTGGCTTCTTGAGATAAAATACTGTAGTACTGTACTCGGTTGTTAATATGGCACATCGATATTAGCAGCAGCTGAGCCGTATTATGAAGTATTAATGCCATCATGATTCCAGTCTGAAAAAAGGATGGTGCTATCGGTCATGTATAGCTCAGTCTCTCTCTCGCACTGGCATGATGGCATTGCAACGTAATAATACGGCACCAGCTATGATTGATACGACTCTCTACGAATCCAAAGTGTTTCTAAAACTCATTGTGTCATATAAACGGCTGCATGCTGAACAGTTAGAGAACCTGGTTGCTGAGCAGATTGGCACACTAAGACAATATCCGCCGTGCTATAGCTAATTCATACGTGTGACAAAGAAGGACAGTTGTGATTTTAATTTACTTGTCCAGCTTGTAAAATGATTGCTGTTGGAGCGGGTACCAGGTTCCATACATTTTTGCCCATCATCCTTTGATACAATAATAGTCCATTTGCTTTTAAATCAAGACTCAAAACTATTTATTCCGAATAAACAATTTACAAGCACTTTTAAATTGTCAAGGGATCAGATGAGGTGAGTCAGAAAGAAAAAGCTAATTGTCCATTCCAAGCGTAGTAGGTTCCTATGGGGATAAAATTGCATTGACACTCACCTCGAACCCAGGATTGTTGCTAGCCCTGGATAGTTCTCTGAACTCCAACTGCACCGTAGTCACCTCAGCAGTAGTACTGTAGTGGGACCATTCTGGTGCGTGCGCGGTTCTCTCTCCAAGGTTCACATCAGAGTATGGTATACCAGAGGGCGAAGAGAAAGCAGCCATTAATCGGTCTCCTAGGTCGATCTAAAAATGGAGATAGGATATTTTAGTTTGAGTTTTAGGTACTTTCTATTTAGGTATTGGTTGCAGCTGTATGAGGATTCACATCTAAAATATAAGCCAGTCAGCTCATTTCCTGCTGTGGTTCTATTTGTCATTGTTATTCTTTACTGTCGTCACGACTCAATGGAAACAGCTAGGAACGACAAATGCCGTGACACGACACAAGCGGAACCTATATTTAGGTGCTGCCCGTAATTCTGTTTGAACTTTGTGAACTAAAAGATGTGGTTTTCAAATCGAATTTTAAAGAACAGGTCGTACTCTACCACAGATTACTGAATAGTTACTACGTAAACTCTACGTACATGTGGTAGGTTAGGATATTTTAAATTGGCTAGATAAACTCCGCAGACGCGATAGGTATTGATATCTAAACATGATACACAATATAAAGGTTTGATGTTTTTTTTGGGAGGTCAACAACCGCTGTTAGTTTTGTTACTTGAAATATAAGTTGAAATAAACTGTTTTTATATATTTTTCGTGTTGAGATATTAATACCCAACACGTCTGTGAAGTTTACACAAAAAAAAAACAGATTTTCTAAACTAATATTCCAAGTGACTACAATAACTGCAGTTGATGACCCCACAAAAAAATCATCAAATTGTATTTTTTTATTTATCATGTTTATTTCTGCGGAGTTTGGCTAGCCAATTTAAAACCATAAAAACGCGAAACCCTGTATAAATAACGAAAGACAATTTCTGCTCATCCTGACAGGGAAAGTGGTCATTACAAAGTAAGAAAAAATTAATGCTAATGATATATGGGTTAAAAATTGGACACTTACAGCTTTAGTAAGGAACATACGATCTTGGGTGAAATGATAACAGGACAGCAAACTTCCCAGAACTCTGATAGTGACTTCAAAGAAATTAACGTCTTTGTTCTTTGTGAAAACTAGTTCATTTTTAACCCATTGCTTGCCTTCCTCGAATTCTGGGAACAAAGAGTTGAAATAATATAAAATTACCTAGTCCAATATTGATTTACTTGATTGAACATCTATTCATAAAACTTAATAAATAAATAATACAGAAATCTATTTATCCTGAAATATATTAATAACCAGCCTCTGTCCGCGTGAAATTTCGGGTTCAAACAAACAAAATCTTCAGCTTTATTACATACGTATACGTGACGTGTTTGAGATTCAAGTGTATGGTAGTACCATACACTTGAATCTCAAACATATGCGCCAAATCATATATATGTATGACATATAGTTTTAGAGAAAAAACTGAGACAGATAAACATGCACTGTAGTGATTCCACGAGTCTTATTTTTACTAATTGAGCTCAGAACGCTAATTATATCTTATCGGTTGCCTCTGTAATCGCTTGGTACTCCTAGATAACACTAAGGACCTAAAGTAAAGCTCGATATACCTTAACGCCACTGAGATAATGATGACTAGACACTATATATAATTATGACTCTGACCTGGAGTTTGTATAATTGGTACTGTTTCACAAATGATGCGACACTTAATATCGTATCCTGCGCTACTTATGGCGCCAAACTCGTAGCCGAATTCTGGGTCGACCCTATTTAGATACCATCGACATGCAAAGAAGCCTTTAAATAATGTATTACCTTCAGTCAGTCCCATAATGTAGGCTGTGTCCAGTGAGTCCACGATGGTGAGGCCAAGAGAGAACCAGTCGAACGGCATTCCGGTCACTGGCTTCAAGTTGTCGTGGCCCCACGCGTGTTCTTTGTAGCCATGCCACGCGTGTCTGAAGCTTTCCACGACGGCGTATTGACGAGCATTTATCGGTCCTAAAAAAACAATCAAGGTTTTAATATTGTGATGTCTGTTCCTACTTTTTTCTGTTTTTGTTTGAATACGTAAAACCTAAATATTACGCCATTGTGGTTATAACTTTAATTCTAGTCGATGATTAATGTTGATTGTCGGAAAAAGTGGTGAGGTACAAAGCTGAAACTTTAAAATACAGATGAATGTGTTACAAATTCTCCTTAGTGAGTGATTGCGTAAGAATTTAACATTTCATCAGATAGTTTTGGAACAGACTATAGTCCCACTTTTGGCATCAGGCGGGCACTGAATGCTTAGATAGATTTTTTAAAAAAAGGTTATGCGTTAAAATTTACTAAAACGTACAAAAAAGTAGTCAAGTATGTAAGTGTATCGTTATGTATACAATATGAGTATATGACACATTGCAGAACTTTATTGGTGAAAAGACCTTGTCAAGGTTGTTGAAACAACAATCCATTTCAATCAGCCAGCTGTAATTACATGCTTATCAGTTTTGCATGCTTAACAAAACAATCATATTAAAACAATACCTGTAAAGATGGGCCTTTCATGTTTGTCAGCTTCTACAACAGTCTTCTTGGGGACATCTGCTTGACCTGCTTGCTCATTGACTAGAGACACATTCTTAAGAGTTTCCTAAAATATAACAAGACATCTTTAATACATACTATAAAATAAAGTCACCTTTCGTGTCTGTCTGTATGACCGCTTATTCCAGAAGGTTTATGTGTTTCTAAGCACAAAAATCTCGAAGTTTTGACATGTGTCCACTGCACCCGTCTGAAACTGGGCGGGTTACTACTACTACTACTCTACTAGGGTCACTATTTATTAATAAATATTTTTTTGACATTTCAAATGATTAACAATCATCATACTAACACATTGGTGTATTATTAGCATCCTATCACTGTGTATTATCTCAACTCGAAATACACACCAACATATTTTTAGATAACCGTTATCTTGTAACTCTATACAATGCTACCAGTAAGTGTTCACACTGTAAACTGTACAATGTTATCGTCAATATAGATTGCTATAGTAGCAGGAAATGAACAGTGAACATTTACATTTCTTGTATTTTATTACACTTTCGATTTAACTTTCCGCTACAAATTATAGGAAAAGTTTTAACTGGCAATCAAAACTTGTATTGACCCTTCTTCGTATGAGCGTGGATCCACGCGAGACACAATTATTTTTTAATTGTTTCTATAATTACGGCATTTAACCGGTTAAGTTATTATAGGATTACTTGCAAAAAAATTATTTCGGTAAAATGTGGCGCCGAATCACGAGATATAGAATGAATAGCGGCAGGCCTTTTCCCATGACGACAGAATATCCTTGTAGTGATAATAGATAAAAATTGTTAGATAACACTATAATATTATCATAATTGGACATAATATTGTTATCTACAGTTATAAATCACTTTTTATTATGGTAATCTTAGATATCGTGATTTGTAAATAAAGAATTACAAGGCAATCAATATGTTATTGAACAACTGATAACAAGTATTACTATTTACTAAATGATAAGCTTATTAATGGAACTATGTATGAGGTTTACTGTTTTCGCAACAATATGCACTCAACCTGGTAAGTAAAACGTACTTAGAGAAATAACTAATGAAATTATTTAACTGACTTAACTTTCTAAGCGCTATGAATGTTGATTTATTTATTTTATTTTATCATCATTTTCCTTATTCTGTTTTAAACATATTCATGGATAAACTTTTTGTTTCATCATGTAGGTAAAGTAAGGGTATGAGATGAGGTATATTAATAACTTACTTGTGCTAAATCACTATGATTAATCTTATTTATATTTGCAGCAGAAACTTTCGAGATATAAAACATTGCTAGTATGGTTGCTGCTATAACAAATACTGCGTAAACTATGGATCTTTGCAGTCTTGATAGGCGATTCCATCTCTGAAAATAAAAAATTGAAATTAGTTTAGCTTAGCCAAAACCTTTAATAAAAAATGTTCACAGAGAATAAGACTGATGCAAATGAAAATGCTCTCCCATGATTCACTACCATGTAAAATAATATTTTTACCTTCATATTTTGAATTACCTATTTTACGCAATAGTATCAACGTAACATACAACTATGAGTAAGTGCACGAACCTGTTCTTAAAGACACTATTATAAAAGTTGCACCACACAATATAGTTTCCAAGAGTGTGCATTAATTTTATCTATTTATAAGTCTTACCATTTTTATCTATTGAAACTTTTATATTTATGAATTCAATGACCTCAATGTTACTTGACTTTTTACTGTAGTAATTATTCAATAGAGATTTCAAATGCATGCGTGAATTATATTAAATAATGTTTTTCAATTTCAATGCACATGAACTCACAAATAAATATAGACGGTACTTGCAATACTGGATGGGATACATACTGTCAATACTTGCACAGGCATATTTCACAAACTAAGTAAACAAAAGTTGCTCTGTTTCACTTGAAAAATATAATGAGCTAGATGGTTTTTTTTTTTAAAGTCTGTACAAAACACTATTCGAGCAGTAACCGTCTGTTTACATGAATATAAAATGACTTGATCAAATTAACAGTTGAACACACAAAGATATAGTTATACTATAACAGGAAAATTCTTATGAACATAAAAATGATGATTAAACAAGTCAGCTCTGTTGCAACATTTTTATGTAAATGAATGCAAGATAATGGGCACAGAGTCGCAGTAGCCAGATGTTTCACAACAATTACAAAGATCAAAGTGCTATCAATCAAAATATTATATTTGCAATAACTACCACATTCTGGAATAACCCGATACAATGAATATTAACTGAAGCACATATGGCTTGTTTTATATTTAAGTTATTTATTGTACCATCATGCTGTGTTATCATTTTGGTGTTCAGTAAAGGATATTCTTTTTTTATAATATTTAACTCTGATATTTTTTTAGGAACAGTTTTGAGACTATAAGTGTGCCTTAAGCTGGATGTTCCAATATCAATAAAAAACAATAGACAAGGTGAGTTTTTATATAACATGAGACTTCAGGGCACGAGGCAATTTCTTTATTGTTGGTTCAAGCTTATTGCTTAAAATTCGTCACTTTGCTAAAATAAAATGATCAAGAAAACACACTTAGAAACAGCTTCTTAAATTCTTCTTCTTTGATTACAGGTAATATAATTGATTAGACTTACCCTAATAATTTTCCTATGAGATCCACTCTGTTGTAGATCTGTGATCAGGACCGAGGTGTCACTCTTAAGACTCCATTTGCCTATACTGTTTTGAGGAACTATTGGTAGCTGGTCAGCATCACTGAACTCTATCTTCATATCCATGTTGGATTTTAACATATCTTTGTTTCAAGCTTTTGCATTATTATTTTAACATGATTTTTTCTGTAATAACAAAAACTAATGATGAAATCATAACAGTTAAAAGTATTTAGCCTTTTAGCAAGTGAGCTCAATTAATATCAGACAACTCCCTAGGGAGTTTACCTTGGCTGTCAGAAGGCTCTTAAGGAACAGAAAGGGTCGATTATTAAAATAGCCATTAACAGTATTTAAATATATTATAACCGGTAAGTAGGTATATAAAAACAAGTTACATTTTAATTCTTAATGAAACTATCTCATTTAGTTTTGTCACCCTATTAAGTTTTGTTTATTATGTTGCTCTCAAAACATGGTCAACGATAGAGACCCTAATTATTTAAAAACTAGGTAGCTCCACGTCCGCAAAGTAAAAAGGGCAATGCCATTTTCAAATGCCTCAAATATTTTTAATTATTCTTACATAAATGTTTGCCAAATTGAATGGCATTCAGTAAGTCCCCAGAAATCACGTTCACATCACTCCAAAAACAAAGTTTCAATAACATTATGTTTTAAGTACATACATAAAACTAATGGAAAATAAATTCCAAGATAAAATCGCGTTAAATAAACGAAGTACAACATGCACACAAGAGCACTGAAGAGCACAGAGAACAGTAAACGCCAGAAGACAGATCGGAGTAAACCACAGATAACAAAGAAATTCACATCACGTTTCAATTCAAGTTTAAGGTGGGACCGATTGATTCCGACATGGCGACAGTGCGAACAAGGTGCGCAACACCATAGAGTACAGTAACTGCAACACGCGACTCCACGTGGGTTTCTGGGTTGTAAAAAAATGAAACCATCGTTACCACATCACATGGTTGCATGCACAGGTAGATCGAGTAAATGTCGCTCATATTAAACATATTTACATGGATTAGAAATAGAAAATTGTTTAATTTGACAGCTTTCAAGATCTTATGCCGCCTCCACTTTCACAATGAGTACACCACCTCTGTCTCACTCAAAGATGACGAAGACGCCTCGGCGGCCGCTGCTAGAGGCAGCATTGTTAGGACTTTGTATTAAATCCAACGTGTCACCATTTACTAGCACTACGACACAAATGACGCGAAGAAAGGTCGCAAGGCGTGACAGCTGATGCTGAGCAAAATGGTATTGGTAGTCAAGTCATCAAGTACACCATGATACACTTGACTTCAATCCACCACGGATTAAATACCTAAATAATACCAAGAAAGGCAGCTTGTTACATTTTATATTTTTTACTTTTTAGGTCGTTTTAAAAATGGCTTGCCTAGATTGAGTAAGGTCCAGAAATTATTATCGATACGATATTTAATCAAAGTCTGCCTCCGCTGGGCTACTGGTCTGCGTTTCGTCCTTGCTGGCCAGTATACTATTGTAGTCTTTGCTTGCTGGTCTATCTTTTTTGAATTGTCAGCATAAATGTGCATTCGTCCCGCTCTGTCACACTTCATGTTTCATGAGTAAAGAGTTTCGCGCCGATATATTACTTTACTCTATGGTTTCGCGTACCTATGGGTACCTAATTCGGAAGTTGTCTGTTATTGTTATGGCGCCTTCCATTCCATAAAATCGAAGTGGACAATGTTGAATACCTATTAAATATATGCAGTTATGAAAAATGAATAAGAATAGCTACTAAATGGTTAAAAATGCAAACAAAATACTTTGTTTATAAATATTATACTTTAGAAACAAAAAAACTAAAATATAACTGAAACTGTCGTTCCACCCTGAAAACCCTGAGCTTTACTCTATTCCCGCTGACCTATATAATTTGTACGTAGATGGGTTTCAGGTGCATGAATCAATAACGTATCCAGCCTCCCCCGACCCGGCTGTCTGCAGTTTTCGGTACCGCACGCAACAAGTCGGAACGAATCGCTTAAATATCTAGATTGTAATTCCTCTGGATCCTTTTCTGCCCGCGCAAGTGAATCAATAAAATTAAAAATGTATTTTCAATTTCTAATTATAGTTTTCTCAGTGCGGCACGACTTAATGCTCCAAGGACTAGTAAGCACCGTTTTTTATTAATACTCTTTACCTACATTGTTAGGTACTTTTTAATAAATACTTCATAAAAGTAAGCTCTGGCCATTAATAAAATTTGATTAATGATTGACATTTCCTAAAATATTCTTGGTAGTTGTGATTATTTTGCATAGTTTATCTGATTTCGTAATATTTTGCTTCCTAATCATAATCTTCTTTTGAAATCAAGTGACCACTATACCAAGTCTTTGTTTTATAAATTGATATTGGATATTTTTTCTACTCCTTTTATACAAATATAGTGTTAATGCCGCAAACAGATTTCTGGCCGTTTCACACAGGAAAGACAGGAGAACGTGTTGAACCCGGTGACAATGCGAAAGTTTTAGTACGTTGATTGTTACGTAACTTCTAAATTAAAATACTATAATGATCCCAATTTTTTTATGATAGATGAGGAAGCAAAGTGTCAAAATATAGTTACATCAGTTGTATGATACTTCCATCTTTTAATTTCGCTGAATCTCTTGCTGCGTTTTATTCACTCGTGTCTGCATTTATTCAGCAAAAACAGTTGGGTGACATGGAGGGGGAAGTAAAAGAAATCCAGATGGAGTTGGCGGCAATCAGGAGAGATAGATTGGATTTATACAACCGCAAGGAATCAACAGGACTTGTTGTTACGGTAAGTAAGAAATACCTACCAACCTTAATAAAATAAAATAAACTTTAATAAAATAAAAATATTTGTAATTTCTTTTCTTAAATTAGTTAGATAGAATAAAAATATTTGTAATGTCTTTTCTTAAATTACTTAGATAGGTTTGCCATAAACGCCTAATGAGTAGTTTTTCGGTCTACTTTAGCCTATTTGGAGTTAGGCAGAGGAGGAGGGCTTAGAGGCGTGAATAAGAAGTGCGTTTGATTATGTTTGTAGCCTACTTATTCGAGTTTAGTCTTCGATGGTTGGTGATGCTCTGTGCTGATTAAAAATCTTTCTGATTGACGAAAAAGCATATTTTTTTACAAATAGGGACCAAGTCTAACCAAATGTGGCTTAATTTAATTATTATCGGTATTTTGCTGCGTTTATGTACCTATTTGTCTGAGCGCCTGCCCGGGCTGTCGAGCAAGCTGTTTTGTTCTCGGCACTGCATGCTTTAAGCTCGTTGTAGGCAACGCACAGTAGCACGCGCAAGTACAAAGGTGATGTAATATAAAGGAAAGTAATAGTATGAATAGTAGGTACAGTCAGCCATAAAGATGTTGTATGACAGGAATTCATTTAATTGCCTAAAATCTTAAGCGACTGTTACTAAAATCTAATGTAAGAACAACTCCAGTTGTTCTAAGTGGGTCTTATGTTAATGATTTAATACAAAGGAGTATTGTTTCGCCTCTCCATGGCTAACATCAACACAAATCAGAGTTGCATATCTATCTACCTAAATATTTCTGTTAGTTTCATTAATTGATTATTGCTAGATTTAATAAATACTTATGATGAAAATAGTTTATTAAGTAAAATATTTTTCTTTTCACTATTGTTTTAGAATAGAATAGAATAGAATACTCTTTATTGTACACCATACAAATTATAAAACATAAATATACAAAATTTTTACAAAGGGTGACACAATGGGCGGTCTTATCGCTTAGAGCGATTTTATTTTAGTAATAGGTCTAATGTACGTCCTCATAACAACCTATCTAATAAAATTAAAGTAAAAGTAAAGTAAGATAATATAAAATTGTTAACGGTACTTAATGAACGGATATTATACATTTTTAACATTCCTAAGCTTGTCATTGTGGAATTACCCGCTTCAACTGAAACTGGAATCGTGAAAGGCATAAGCCTTTCACGATTCCAGTTTCAAACCTATGTTTCACAGCCCGATTCAAACTTTACGGCGCACTATGGAAAATATAGGTCGGTATCGGATCAAAAATCTGTAACTTCATGAATTTTTGTCGTATCGTGATGAAATTTGGCACAAATATGCAGTAAGGTTTGGAGATTCGAATGATGTGTAGTTTATAGTGTTTTCTTGTATATCAATGTATGTTTTTTTGCATAGAATGAAAGAAATGGGAAAAAATCACGAAAAAAAATAGTTAAAAATTTATTTAAAGTAGAATACAAGTTTATAATGACTAAAAAGATTAAACCATGGTTAATTACAACAAGCAAAGTAAAATATATATATATATATATATGAAACAATTTACTAAATTAAAATCATATTACTAATAGGTACATCCTATACTCTGGCTTCAGGAAATGATGTAGCTAGGTACAAATATAAGTAATAACTAAATATAAATATTATTTTTAACTTATACCACTTCAGGATCAGGGTCAGTAAATGTGGGTTCACTTTCAGGTGCCACGTTTAAAAGACTTAGTGCCTCTTCTTCAAGTTCTTTCACATTTCTTACGTACGGTTTTCTCAAACTTGTTATATATGGATCTGACGTGTATAAAAGCGTCTTAAAGACATCTTCATTTGTAGCAGATCGGGAACATTTTCTGGCATGATGAAGTCGTATGTTTCTGTAGTCTTTGTTGCGAGACTCTTGTGCGTCTTCCGATAGCTGTCCAATAGGAAGCACCGCAAAATGTTTGATAACGTTTTCTCCGTGTATGAGTATTTTATGAACGGAGGATGGCATATAATACCAATCGTAACTACTTACATAGATTCTTGCAGTTTCTATTGCATATTCCCCAAATTTTCCAGGGTCGATCATCATTCCAGAAGAAAGAACTTGCAAGATAATGTATAGGCGTTTAATCAATGCCTCATCTACACCTGTTATTTCCGATGAGCAAGTGCTATTATAGAAGAATCTTCGTGTGGTATTGCCATCGTTCGTATTCCCGCTAACTTGCCGAGGTTTGTCGACGATTAATCCCAACTCCTCCCTGAAACGTTTTTGAACAAGTTCTTTCTTTTCTTTTTTTAAACTCTTATTTTCCTCAGTTGAAGCAGCCCAAGTCTTAAACGAAAGATTATAGGAAATATGCAATATCATTTCCATGCAGCGAATCCAGGCGTGTAAGGTGGACAATCCGTATTGGTAGGCGTTTTCGTTTTCAGGTCTGGCAGTTACTTTCGATAGGTCATTCATTAGCCGTGGAGTAGCCCCACATATCGTGCATGTGGAACCAGATGGAGTATCTGTAAGGACCTGAGCCACCTTTCCATCGATCATCGTTAGAAATAGTTCATGCTTCACATTTACTGCAATACCATCTTTGTTTATAAGTGATACTTGTGCAGCCCTAATTTGATTTTTAATATCATCGACAACTGCCTTGGTTTTTTCTGGAGTTTCCTTACAAAACTCAACAGAAATGGGTCTGCAAAAACGGACAGATGAAGGTACCGGATTTTGCCAAACAACGGATCCCGATTGCACATCAACTAATCTGATGGGGACTAATGAAGTGATGAACAAATTGGCATCTGAAATTGTTTCCGACTCTTCTGCAAGTATTTGCTTGTATTGGCTTCGACCAGATGAACCATCACATCCCCATTTACAATAAAGGATCAATGTTCTATATTGTTCTTGGAAAACAGAATCGATTTTTTAAATTCTAGCAGCAGTATGATCCAATAAATCTTGGATATTTAATCACTTTAGCAAGTATTCGTGATTTCGATTGTAGAAGATGGTGGATAACAGGATCTTTTTATTTCTTGTATTTTGTAGTAAGGCGGGAATATACAACACTTTCGTTCGTTGGTTAAGTTTTTCAGGTACATATATTGTGCTTTTGTTAGATCCAAATCTATAAAAGCACTTAATGCTTCCGTATCGGAAAGAATCTTCATCTGCTCTAAGTCGTTCCACTTACTTGAGATATCTAATTTCTTTTGAGTGTCAGCGGTTCTTAATTCTTCGACAAGATGAGCTTCTGTGTACTCACGTAAAGCCCGTAGTCCCTGCACATAGGCGTTTTTTATATGCTCGAAGCCATATTCTTGGAGTAGAAGAGTGTTTTTCCTCTTCTTGGTAGATTCTGAGGAGTCTCCATAAGCCACGCATGCTCTTCCTCGTTGGCCAGATGTTGATGGCGTAGAATATTGTTCAGAATCTGGTAAATTTAACGAATACGTTGAGTCCAACCAAGTACAATTCTTCTGTAAAAATTTTTCTTTTTTCCGAAATGCCAGGGCCCAGCGCGTGTTGAAAATAGGAAGAATGTGCCTTTGTATGTCACTAATTATAAAACACAAGTTGTTTTCAGAAACACTGAGCTTTTCCACTAAAACTTTGGATAATGATTCCATGGTCTTGCCACCCTCGATATAGGGGATTATGAAGTCTCGTTTGGTACAGCTGAAGGAAGACATTTTAACACTTCACAATCTGCAGAAATAATAGGCGTAGATGAGATTTGCTTCACTTGAAGTTACACTGATGTAGATGGTTCGAATAGTTTTTGCTTCCCTTTATATACTCACACATTATCATTATCTTGTAATTTCCCACGCAAACCGAGTGCAAATTTGATAAGGTCCCTTTGTTATCACGAAATAATGAAGAAAATATCCAAAAAGTTCCATATTGTTCATGTGAATGGTGTCAGTGGTAAACCGCAAAAGATACCAATTTTCGGGTACTGACTTTTATCAGTTTTTTTCTCATATCTTCTAAAACCGCAAATATCCGCAGCTGATTTTTTTTGCATTCTATTTATGAATAGTTAGACTATTAGTCAACACAAAAAGTAGCGGTTGGGCAAACGTGGGTAACATTGAAAACCTTCGACGAAAAAAAATATAAGTGAAAAATAAGGTATGTCACTTTTTAAGTAATTACTGAAATATTTTTCTTTACTTTTAAAATCATTAAGCTGTATCGCAAAAAGCATAAAATAACCTTTCTAAAAATGTAAAACACTGCATATCTGTATCAAGTATTTTTTCACAATATGGTATTGAAACATGTATACGCAAAGACTTGAGTTTGGCACTTCTGTCTTCTATGTATTTCTATCTATGAAAAAAATAATAATTTCGCGTATTAAGTGAAAAAATCCTAATGAATATTATAATTTAACTATTAGAGAACCTAATAAAATAGCCATATTATCCAAATTATGATATTCGTAAAAAGCATTTTTGATATGCGCTTGTTCTACCATTTTCCATAGTGCGGCGGGTCGGAACATGAGGCGAGTCGCTGCGCAGTAACAAATTCACGTGTCAGAGGGGGTGAGGGGTCAAGTACTGCGCAGCGATTATCGCAATTCATAGCAGCCAAAAAGTTTGAATTGGGCTGTAGGTACCTTACCTATCTGAGTAGTAGGTAAGGTAGGTAACATTCTGAATAAGCCTTATTTATTAATTTGATGTATTTTAGGAAGCTGTACCTGAAGAAGTGCTTAAGATAGAACAGACCCTCCCGCCAGCAGCGATGCACTACAAACATTTACCAGAAGTAAGTCCTTGTATTTGTACCATTGTGTATCAGTGTAGACCATATAAATGTAAAGAACTTCTTTTTTATACACATCTAACTATGGTGTAGACAACTTTAATTAAATCGTAACTGTTGAAAAACAATAAGAAACCAAAAATCATAGAAGCTTTAGGTACCTATCGGTTAGTTATTCAAGAGGGTTAGCATTTTAAGCAACCGGTATTATAAGGTTGATTTAATTTCCTTCTACGAGAATCATTATGGTGCAACCATAACGATCTCGATATGAGGATGTCACATAGGTACTACATCAAAGATTATGTCGGATACCATCGCCGAACGCAGTCTGGAGGAACCCTAAGTGCCTCACATCACACGAACAGCACGTGCCAACAGCAGAGGCAATTGCAGCCGTCAACAACATGCCGTTCGTTTATTTGAGCACCGTACTCCAATACACAAGCGGCACGTTGTAGACGACAATAATGATTTTCTCAATAATATTTACAATAAAAATTTAGATTGCAAAGCTACGAGAGGAATTAATTAAAGCACAAAACGCAGCTGACGAAGAAAGATTTCAGCGGGAGAAATATGAAGCCAAACTCAAAGATTTGGAATTAAAGCTAAATAATATTTGTGGTGCTGGAATGGTTGCCGAGATAAAGGCACGATCTTAGTACTATTAGTAAAGTATAATACTTAGTTTATTTACTAGTAGGAATTTTTAGTTTTCGCCCTTTTTAATTAAATATCATGTTGAAGTTAGACGGAGACCGACATTTGTCTAGTCTCTAGCCTTAGTCTCGTACAGGATGGCAGGGACATCGACGAGGAACCTGTTACCATGGATTCAGTAAGTACATGATTCTGACGAAATATTAGCTGTTCCATACATTTTGACCACGTAGGCATTGCACTTTGTTTGAGTAATTTTTTAATTGCATTTTTTGAAAAATTTCGTGGCTTGGGGGTTTAGTATCATGTACCTAATGAAATGGTTTCGGTTTGACCGTCAATGTCCCTGCCACCCTGTATGTCGTTTTAACCTTAACTAATTATTAAGACCGTAATCACTAGCTGCTTGTACATTAGTATACCTACCTGGTACTGAATTCAGTGTACCTACTTTTATATAGGGTTAGGGATCACTAGGCCGGTCATTCAAACCCGAATTCTGTGGGGTTATTGAGTAACACTTTGCTATCATGTTGACAGTTCAACAACATTGCATAATTTACGTTGTTGAGCAGACAATTTTTTCGAACATGTGAAGCAATCAATTAGCAATATCCTTCAAAATGATTCAAATGCGAAGTGGTTTACGCAATTAGAGTGCGGGAACGATACCACAGTAAAATAAAGTAATTATACTGTGACGATAGGTACTCAATCATGAATCTCGAATTAAAACTATGTAGATTTCAGTTGGGATTTCCAAGAAAAATCTGACAGTTCTTTATCTAGACTTACCTAACACTGATTATCATTCTAGAACAGGCACTAAGCATGTAGGTATCGTAGGTACTTAAATTCTCCATCGTTATTGTTTTGTGTTATGAATGTACTTAAGTCAAGTATACAAAAGTTTTCCATGTGAAAATATTGAGTTAGGAAGATTCCTACGTAATTGTTCAATAAATAATTGGCTTTGTATTTTTACCGCAACAATAGGAGACGAAAAAAAATTCCGATGAGGAAATTACAGTTTTGAAAACGCAAGTCAGAGATGTAAGGGAGGAGGCAGAGGAGTTAAAAATGACCTTAGTGGAGAAATGTGAACAGTTACAGGAGTATCGCATGAGGGTAAAACGAAGACTCACCTTTGTACCAATTTTTTCTCTTACTTTTTTTTCATGTCTGTTTCTATATGTGTGTACATAAATAGTGAAATAAATAAATAAATAAGGCCAGATTTTTATAGTTTTCTATAAATAGGTATATTACCTACCTATTTTTTCCTTTTGCTGTTTGGAACCCGACTAGGAATAAGCAGCCTCTTCTGCTGTTGGTGTCGACAAAGGCTTTAAGACTGACTGGCAGCATGACTGGCAGCAACGACCAGCTCTCTCCTAAGATAGATCATAGCATAGACGCTACTGGACTGGTCCTTACCAACTGGGGTTATCTTCACTGTTATTTTGGCAGTTATGGAACGATAGGCGTTCAATAATCACGAGCTCAGCAGAGCTCGTGATTATTGAACCTTATAAATTTCCTTTCTAGCATAGATTTTAGATACCAAAAACAAGCAAATAAGCAGTTATTGGCGCCGATTCCCTTGTTCACAAACTAAACTTAATTTAAGTTCAGGGCATCTTTTTCTTTCTATTTCATTAAGAAAAGGTTAGAAGATAAATATTAGTTTAGTCCTGTCAAATTAAGATACTCCATAGACATATTTAGACGTGATTAAAAACATGCCTACTAAAAATACGTCAATTTACGTCAGGCGTTGACTAATATGACGGGACTAAACTAATATTTATCTTCTGTCCTTTTCTTAGTGAAATAGATAGAAAAAATGCATTGAACTTAAATTTAGTTTAGTTTGTGAACAAGGGAATCGGCGCCATTAGCTGGTTTTTGGTATTTAGCTAAGTAATAATATTCCTTTAACATTAATTTACAGTATCTGCAAGCTCAGCAACAAGTAGAAGAGCTGAAACGGCAGTTAGACATTATAGAATATGATAACAAGCAAGTTTCCGATCAAATACAAGTAGAAATACAGAAGATGAAAGTAAGTAGTAATTTTTACTTGGTATGGGAAACTTTCCTCGCAGTTGTTAAGCGCTCCATCTAGTGCTAGTGAAGTAAACAACGAGTAGCGAGAGTATCACTTCTTAGCGCAGTAGTCCTTGTAATTCTATAGTCAAGCAATAGATGGCGCGGTTACCAACTAAAAAAAAATGGCTTATTTTTTATAACCTGCAGCCCAATTCCCGTAATTGAAAACGTTCAAAATCTAGTCGCAATCTCATCTCAGCGACAATCAATGTCAAAAAAGGTATTGTCAGGAGGTATTTTTGACAGATCAGACTGTGAACGTTCTTAAAATTACGAGAATTGCCCCCTGTGTTCTCTGAGAAAAGTAGAATTAATAGAACATAAGGTAAAGAAAGAAAAAAAAACAATGGTAGGTAAATTGAAAAAGCCCCTAAAAGAGCACTAGGTATTGATGCCAATCGCGCCATTAAGTAATATGTGTGCCGAGGGGATGAAATTAGGTGAATCCCACCGGCTTTCATAAGAGTGCATTTACAGAGGTAGAGTGCCGCCGGTCCTATGATTAATTAGTTCCCTTCCTTCCGTAATGGGTCATCTAAATAACAACTGTCGGGCAGCTTCGAGTTTGAGACGAGGAGATTTTTTAAATATTTTTTTCTTAATTATGATCAAAAGTAGCTTCCCCTCTGGCGTAGTCCCAGCATACGTTATAGCAGCCATTCCAATCTTCATCACATTCATAAATGGGAATAAAGCATCCAATATGATTCTGGGCTTGGGTGGCTAAAGTGAAGTGGTTATCCCGGGAGATACGGTCCGTGGGGTCGCTCCTGCCTAACAGCTCGCCACATGCTGACTTGCGGGTTTCTGTATCTCTCTTGGTCTGGCTCCTCACCCCAGACTAAGCCCCACCCCGACGTCAACGTAGAGATACGGCGGTGGGGCTGTTATTATTATTATGAACTTTAACTTAACGCCAAGTATATTTTATTACAGATGCAATTTCAAGACAAGTTGCAAGAGTTGGCTCCTTTGCCAGACTTGCTAAAAGGTGCTCAGATACAACTTCAAGAGGCTAAGCAACTGCAACAACTGGCTGAAGACAGCTCGCAGCACCTTTCTAACGAATTACATCGAGTCAAGGAAAAGGTTTGTAAATTAACCATTGAAACCATTCTGAGTGAATCTATGTACATATTTGACCCTCTGAAACTGTGCCACGTCAATGACCTTTAAAACCATGTGTATGACCTCTTGAAACGATCCCTTCAAACAAAGAGTTACTTAAATTAAAATAAATGGATTTAAAAATAAAGACCTGCTATAAAGGTAATAAATGTAAACGATTATTTGAATGATAGGTACTGTGACATCCTAATTGTAATCTTTTATACTTTGACATCTTACGCTTTGAAACTCTGACATTTAATGATACTTTGATTTTCTAATTAAGATTATCTTTAACCGACATTCCTCAAATTGTAATTTTAAGTTATAATTATGTAATCAATAATGTTAATAGTAACCTAATACTTATCTCTGTCCTGTAATAAATGAATGCAGGTACCTAATATATGCACGCCATACTTGGCAGAATGTGATGATACCATTGACTAATCAGTAAGACCTTATAATGTACCATATTCAGACCAATAAATAATTATGATTATGAAACTGTGTGTCATTTCATCACTGATACTAGAACTCTGTTTATCAATACTAAAGCCTAACTTTCGTTTGGAAACTCTCCAGAAACATATGCCTTATTTTTACTCTCGTGCCATAAATAATTTGGCTTTGATTAACTAATCAAGGAAACTGGAAGAACTCATACAGTCATTTGTCAATTTGGTTTTATCATAAAATCGATGTCCAAACACCATTTCTGTAGCTTCACCATTCAGGTAAAAGCGATTGCGCCAATAGATTTGCTAACAACACTTGACGCTTACAGTTGGTCCTGACTGTGAACAATTTGAACCAAGATAAGGTCGAAAAATCCAAACTATACGACGCGAATAATTTGTTGAAAGCGACTATGGAAGATAAAATAAAAGAAATAGAGGATACCTCGAAAGCTTTAGAGGAATACAAGTGAGTGTTTTTATTTTACAACTTTTTTTTTCATTATTGATAGGCTGATCGCGTTTGACCACTATCTCACCCAACACTAAGCGATGACGATACGATATAGTCGACGGTGGAGCGGGCTTTCCTAGAAGTACCATTCACTCTCTACTCGAAGACACCCAGGTTACACCTAGCTGTCAGGAAACAGACTCCGACAGGCACCTTAATTATACGCAGGAAGAAAGCTATCTTATTGATTGCAGAATTTCTTTAAATGAAAAGAAGATTAAGATTTCCATCTTGTCTTTAAAAGTTCAGTTCCGATGCCTCGTTCAGGTAGGATTCAGGATCGGTCTTACAAGCACTATGGCGATTCCCAAACATGGAGATAGAAAGGCTTTATTGTATACCATAGTTTAACAAAACTCATTAACAAAAGCATATGCTGGGCAAAACGGTGTTCTTATCGCTTATATTTACCAGAAAACCTCGCAAGTATATATTGTCGATAATATAAGATAGTAGAAAGTCAAATAAAAGATAGTTTGTCTTCGCTAGACTAGAGAAGAAACTAGAGTTCCATACCAGATTTCCAATTACAGGCTCTTAGGTAGTAAAGTATCAAATCTTGCTCTTTACACATTTCAAAATCACTCTCGGCCCTTCATGAATACGTTATCCTAATAATTATATTCGTGAGGTATATTAATGTGTTCCCTTTTCGGATTAACTTGATTTATGACAGGTTTCGTAATTTTCTAAGTAGTTAACTAGCTTATCTACTGGTAAGTTTCCACGTCTTAATAAGCTGTAGGTTATACGAGTACAGGAGTCGAAATCTGCGACATTTACAGGCAAATAAGGCAATTTATTAATGATCTTTACTGCCTCTGTAACTGCATCCGACACATCTTAATTCATAATAGTTATCTCGGGTGATTCATTTCATGAGGACAAGCATAATTTTCTCAGATTCCTGCTCGATCTAAAGCCGGTGACCGGGAACACCCCGCGCCGGGTTTGTACCCAACCGTTGAATGCCATAACTGCTTTTAGTGCCTGCTTATAAGGAAATAGTTCACCGTCGTTTAATCGTCTTAAAAGTCTCGAGGATAATGTATTCTTTGAACTCTCATTTTTAATTTTTCTTACTAGAATCAAATCAATGAGAGCCGACGAGAAGTTAACACAGCAAGAAATAAGATACAAGGAGAAAGCTGCCGAATGCGCTCAGTTACTGAAGGATTTCGAAGAAGTTAAAGGTGAAAATAGCAGATCACTGGTTCGGAGTAAAGAAAGAGCTGATTCCATGCGCAGATACTTACAGAACCAGATATCGGAACTAGAAAGACAGTTGATCCAAAGTCGAGCGCATTGCAGAGCTTGCCAGAAGGAGAGGGACGAGGTATACAACTATCCGTCTTTCATTTACAATTTGGAATTACACTAAACTATAGTAAACTAGCGATTCGCCTCTACTTCGCACGGTTTTTACGACTAGACAAAACATCATAGTTTTTATATATGTAAGTTTAATATTAATGTATTATAATAGTAAACTATGTATTATCGAATAGCCTTTGGCGTTTGCAATTTATATTTAACACTCACTCACTGTCAAGAAATAATGTCTTGTGATTTCTTCTTCCGTTTACACCATTCTTCAAAGTACTGAGATTACATTTGTGGTAATAATGGTTTTGAAATTTATATCATACAAACAAGAAATAATTTTTTTATCAATCATACCTAGATGGCATTTCCCTAAAAATAAATACTTCATGCATCGAAGCATAATATTATGTTAATACGGTCAAATCTTATCTAAATGGTATGCAAGCTTACTACGCAACTGGTAAAACGAATCTAAATACTGGACAAATTAGAGGAAATATACCATGGTTATAGTCCACACATTCAAGATTAAAAAAAAATATATATAATAATATATATATTATAAAAAAAACATATACATACCGTAGAGGCGGGTTACTTTGACTCTAGGGCATAACTTTGGCCCAAATCGAGAAAATGTTTGAAGTGCCCGCTGTGTCGCGACCACACAACCAAACATCGTAGTTCCTTCGGTAACTAACAGACGGCGATATAAACGCGTACTTGTGGAACTGTTTTACGGATTCGAGTGCACGTCGCTACACGTTCGCGCCATTTGAAGTTTTGACAGTAACACCGGCGTATTTTTCTGCTGCAAACTTTGATGTGTACAGCTAAATTTTGGTAAGTTTTCCAATTGGATTGTTATTTATTTTCGTAGGCATGTCTGTAGGAGTATAGCAATTGTTTTTTAAAGACGATTTACTTATGTTTTGGGACTTAAATTACAGATCTAGAAAATCGGTATACATTGACCGCCTTTTCGGGTAACTTTGGCCCCGCGAGCTAAAGTAACTCTGCGATGTTTATTAGTGGAGAACTTTACATTTTTGATCAATTTGTTACAGAACTAAATACAGAGCGACATTCCTGCCATCCGTGTACAGACTGGCAGTCGTCGATATGTTGATTACACCCAGGCAGATTTAAACAAAATGTCTGGATGCAATCCAATCAAAAGTGCTCACACAAAGAGCGGCTGCAGATTTGATTAACATTCCTCGCAGCACTTTGAAAAACAATTTAACCCGGAAGCACCCTAACAAATCAGGTAAACCTACAAAACATGCATGAAAAGAGGTAAGACGTACTGGCGGTGGCTCGCGATTAAAGATGAACAGCTTTATAGTTGGGAACACATGTAGTGTGTAAGATTGGACTTCCTAAATTTGAAAAAAAGGGTTCTTTCTCTGTTCCAGAAATGAACGAGTGATTGTGTGTGAGTGATTAGATTGTGGTACAGACGCCAGCAGGTCAAGCTACCCGAAACTGTCAAATTTTCCCAACCAAGCTTGAACCTTAATGCTATAACGATAAAGTTGAAAATCTATTAAAGAAATTTGACAGATTGTAGTAGCTTGATGTGCTGGCGTCTGTACTTACAACGTTGATTCTCATACCTACATAAGACTGAAATTATAATTTTATAAAACTGAAAAGTATGATATGTTTGCGAATGTTACCGAATGTATCTAAGATCGTTACGTGATATTTTCTTACTGTAAATCTTTTTCAAATATATAATGTTGATTTTACATCGTGTTTTAATTTATTTCGAACTTTTTTCTTACATTAAACCTCTCCTGGATATTCAATATTACCGCCCTTGGTGGTTTCTTTGGCCACTGATAGCTGCAAGTGCGATTTTTCACCGATAAAGTTCATGGGGTTAAATTAACCCTTTTCTAAGAACAACTTTGGCCCAAACTTTAATTAAAAAAAAAAACATTTTACGCTTATCATATTTCTAAAATACACTACGCATCTTGTTGATTACATCCTTGAGCTTCTTTATAACATATAAGAACACTAACAAGATAACACCAATACAAACTACAGATCAAATTCATAAATTATTTGAAAAAAATAGCTAAAGTAACCCGCCTTTACGGTACCTATATATAATATATATATTAAAAAAAAATTAAATGGACTTGCTGCCTACTCATTAGGAAAATGTAAGGACCCCGGGCCCAATTCTTATATCTTTACTTTATACAAAACAATATTTGCACAGTATTTTTTTTTGTGATATTGCCACGTGCAAAGTTGAGCTTATGAAACAAAATTGAGTTGCCCTATCGAGAGCAGAGTGAACTTTGAAGCCAAAAACGTTAGGAATACGTGTTCAAGGCTGTACCATGATCTGTTTGATTCCTGCCAGCAACTAAAAATTTATTCACTCATGCACATTCATAAGGAGCTGAGAGGTTTATAAAGTGCGGTCGGTGACAATAATTATGTATAATCTTTCGGAGCGAGCGCAATCAACCTGATATATCTACCGTTTTTTTGAGCACTTTGGACAACATCAGGTTTAAAGGATTCAAGTATTAGGAACTTGTAATAATAATGATCTAATTAACTAATCACTATGCTATGTATTTTAGACAGTAAATATATTCTGAAATCACGTTTACCCTCAGTTATTTTGGCAAACGTACGTCACAGACGAACTTTAAAATAAGGCGCGCATTTTAAAACAATTTTGTAAAGATATTAATTGGTAATGTAAAATCAACATACACGTAGCATTAAATTGATAAGCTTAGAATACATGTATAACATAATGAGTCTAACTTGATGATGGTAGTCAATTTGATTATGAACTATGACTTTACCGATGAAAATGACTTAAATTTAAACTTTACTACTGACCCGCCCGTGCTTCACAAGGGAGAATGTAGGTACTGAAAACAGTTTCCGAAATTAAAAACTTTCAAAATCTAGTCGCAATCTTATCTGAGCGACAAACAATGTCAAAAATTTAGGTAATTTAGAAGTATTTTAGACCGTTTTAGACTAAGATTAGAATGCGAACGTTCATAATTAGCGACAGGACAGTGTTAAAACATGATGATTTTGGTGCTCTAACTAAATGAATTAATTTATTATACACACAAACCATCCGGAATAAGTTCTTTTAAACGTTTTATTCATACTGTGTGATGGTGAAAACCGCATTAAAATCCATTGTGTAATTTAGAAGAACTACTTATGCGGTCACACATACATATGTCTGAACACATGTGTGACAGTATCATACTTACTATACTTACTATACTTATGGTTTTATACTATAATATTATACTGTATTTATACTGTTTAGATATAGATTATTATATATATAGATTCTCATTGCTAATATCGCACTTGTAAGTTCGCAAGAATAAGAATGTATAGAGACCTACTCACAGTTAACTCATGATGATCCCTTAGGCCTTGTCTAGAGTCATTTGTTTTTGGTTTGTATGGGTTACCTACTGTCCCACAAAAGCCGATCTATTCTGTAAAAATCTCACCGTGAAAACTAAGGTGAAGTGAGCTGTCAGTAGTGTCAATCCTTAGACTCAGGTGGAATGACAACTCACATCAAGTTTACTTCACCTAGTTTACATTGGCAGTTATTGTTTCATATACCATGTGGGGACGACAATACCACAATAAATAATAATTAAGGAAATAATCATTTTATATTATAGGTAAATCAGTATAGAAAAACCTTGCATCTACTCAAATATCAATATAATATATACATTATTTGCCAGGATTTGGATTTGCCATACTACATACTTTATTTTTACGCTAATTTCTGCGATAAAACCTGCAAAATTGAAATTAAAGTAAACAAAGTGGTTTATTTATATTGTCTTGTATTTAATAATAATCAACACAGGCATAGAAACCGCACCAATTTTAATTCGACAGCAAAAAATCGATAGTTGATGCTAAATACAAAAAAAAAACATCTGAATCCTGCTCCTTTTTTGAAGTCGGTTAATTAAAGGGAAATTATTGAAATGTGTTTTAGAACGTTGCTGCTATCACTAGTGCTATCTGTCAAAAAACGGTTAACCTACACATAGTGTAGATTTTTACCTACAAAGTTTTATTTACTGTCGTATTGACGTCCCCTGCCTGTATCATAATATACAACCTATGTAGACTTCACCCATTCTCACCAATAAGCTGGTTATGATTGCTTAGTGAGAGTTCTTAAATATAATACATTTGGTTGTCATATAACTTGAACAATATTAATATGAGATTTTTAATATTTTAGATTGCTATCAGGTAGGTATGAAAGTAAAAAGAAAGCAAACAGCTATATTTAGAAACAGTCTACATTAATTAGTTCTTCTAATTAATTAGTTTTCGTTTTTAGATTCGCCAACGCATGCAAATACAGATTAGCAATCTTCAAGAAAATTTTGAACTATCAGAGATCCGACTTCGGGCTCTGCAAAATCAAGTGACGTCATTGAAAAACAGCTACACTGTGGTCCTGGCTGACAATGAGGGTATCAATGATTTAAACAAGATAGTTGCTCCTTAAATATGGTCTCCCACAGCTGTTTCAAATCATGTATCCATAACTACCTAGTTACAGGATTTCCTATAACTATATTCCTATTAGGTATAGATAGGAAGTCCTTTCAAAAAAATAGCAAAAACGAATGTTTTTAAATTCGATTGGGTACTTTACACTTTATCATGTAGTTACAGTTTTCATTTAAGTAGTGAAAACTATAGGTACGCCTACTCATTCTTACTCTGATAAATAAATACACAAAAAAAAAAATTCGATGTCTATGCATAATAATGTAACCAATAAACTGTTTTTGTTTTTGATATAGTGCAAAATGGTTGTTTTATTTGATTAATAATAACCTTTTAATAGTACCAAGGAATTAGAAATAATTTTATTTTAGTTTTGGTTCATGATATTAATTTTCGATAAGCCTATTTTAGGAATAACAATAGTACCTAATATAAGTACTACCTACGTTACATGACGTAGGTATATAAATACAATTTTGCGATTATAATTACATTACTACATACATACACATACCTACATTATTTACTCAAAACTACCTGACCCGTTTCCTAAAACTCGATCGCAGCGCCATCTATCGGATCCTTTTGCGAAACAAATCCATCCAGGTACCTACAGACTCACACAAAATTTTTTTTTTCAAAATCGGTCCAGCCGTTTAGGAGCAGTCCAGTGATATACACACGTACAGAAGAATGATATAAAGGAACCCGGGGCAAGAATAAAAACTTAGAAAAACAAGATAAGTAAAAAATGTATTCTTTTATTACTGTCATTAATGTTCTTTAAAATAAACGTACAATAATTGTCTTAGGGATGATTTTTCAATAGTTAGATTAACTATTATCTTAGGGAGTTAATATTGCGGCTGACATATTTACAGTACAAAAGCTGTCAAAACAAAATTTCTATTCCTCCAATAAAAGTTATTTGGCTATTGAAAAATCAGCTCTTAGTCTGCTAGTTAGTACTTGGAGATATTCGTCCTTGTTTTGCCCCATACCCGGGGAAGGAAGGTCATATGCAGGGCATAATATGCATACCCAGACGTACAGTGCCCTCCAACAGTAAGTTGACACTTGTCCACGTTATAGTGAACAGTTCAAACATTTGAAACTAGAATTTTAAATCAGAATGTCGCAGCTAAAGTGGACAAGTGTCAACTAACTTTTGGAGGGCACTTACGTATTTGAAACTTACATAATTATTTTCCTTCTGTCAAGAAGTGACGCACACATAACCTCGCAAGTGCCAGGTTGACTGGAGCCCTATCCGACTAGTACCGAAGGTTTCAGTTTATTATGCTGCGAAGGAGAGGGGTGCCGGTATTACCCCAGGGGCTCGCAATGCCCCGGCTTCCCTTAGATAACGTTGTAGTAAATCTTGTGTTAATCCAATTGCAACTTCTGCATTTTACGCAAGCGGGTTTCACTTGCCATTCGGCAAATCACCAGTAATGACGCAAAATAAATTGATCCTCGAAATGTCCCAGTACAATAATCGCATTGTAGTGTGTAGTGATTCTTAGGCCCACTCTCACCACAAATCACTAAATATATTTTGCGCTAAACAAATCTAAAACATCGTTCTATTTCTGTCAGTAGTTTGAAGATGACAGCGATTGAATGATGTTTTAAATAAGTTTAGCTTATTATCTGGTTCGCATGCGTTCAACAAGTGCGCAAATATTACGTGCATATTGCGTACGCTATAGCCGTAGGTACTCTCGGCCGCGATACTGGCGGCTTTGTTCGAGTGGCCGCGCGGCCTGCGCCTGCGCCCTTGTTCGACTTGAGGCCGTGCCTCTCCACTTGCTCGCTTAATGTCAACGCACCGCTAACTACGCTACACTTAATTTTTATTATTATTATTTTTTACATGAGTTTCCCTGTGCTCTTGTTGACTCCTGCGCTACCAGTTTGCTCTGCGATCTACCTGATACAATTTGCAAATTATTGGGTTTATTGCTATGTTATCGTAGCTACCTGGGAGAGGATTATGTAAAAGAGACTATAGGTAAGTGTATTGTTAGTTAATAGTCCTCACTGATAAAAAAAAAAAAACAAAAAAATTGGTATTCCTAACCTATTACTGCAAGTGTTAAAACTACTAGTTACTTTATGTGCCCAATTGCCAGCTAAACCAACTTGTTTTCCAATACCTGCATTGAGCTATCACTTGGAACAACATAATCAATTATGCCAAAAGTTGATTGCTATACAAAGTAATCAAAACATGTCTACATCGAGGGTAATTTAAATTCTACAAGTACTAAAAACTATCGCGAAGGCATTCAACAGACAATATAAAATATAAAACTATAACAGGTTAGCTCGTCGTTAACTAGTTACCTACTAAATAACCTTCATGCAAGTTAAAATTAAATAAAGCGGAATCTAGGCCTTAAATGCGTATATTAAATTCCTACAGTCACGTCTTGCTGTTTAAACATCTGTAAACAACGTGTGAGCGAAACAATGAACAGGTGAGACCTATTAACATTACCTCCAAAAGTTATAATTATAGCAGTGCTAATTGAATAGGAAGGAAGTAGTATAAATATTTTATTACGTACGTTTCATGTCTTCCTTTTACGGAACTTCCTTTTTTGGTGTCTTCAAAATCATTTAATATTCTCTTTTTCACAATCCGATTAGGTTTGAAGACGTGGTTCGGTCGTATTCCTCAGAGGGCGACAAATCTTATTAGGTACCCATGTGCTCCGAGGCTTCGAGACCCGTCGCCTCACTGATTGCTTCGTGCCTTCACAAATAACTTCCATTTATTTAATTTGGCTTTTAAATGTCTTTTAAATTTGATTGAGATAAAGCTCTAATATTAAGCTTGTAGCTTCAAATTGATTAGGTGAATTGGTTTGGTACCACATAGAGGTAAATAATACGTAACTAGATGGATCACGATTAATCCATTTTGCTAGAGCAACAGACACATATTAGTTTGCAAATAGTTAACTAATAAATTGGATGTAAGTAAAGACTACTGTAAGTACTTTAAGAAGCTTTTTGGCAAAGCTCAAGTGAACTCTACTCGTAAGTAGCTGGTGGTAAGTCTCTTGGAGACATACGTGAGGTTGCTAAATGAAACATCGTATTCCACGCAAACGCATATTTATTTTTATGATTCATTTTTATATATTTTTGGTGCTCCATTTTTTATTTATTTGTGTTTCATTAAATTATAAATTAATACTAATAATAGTAAAGGTCTCGGTAAACGCACACAGGCTCCGTAAATGGGCAATCGGGAGTTCCGTGCAGTTTCCGAGACCCGGGCAATGAGCTGGCATAATAAATAATACAATAAGGTACAAAAAGGAATTCAACGAAGTACCATCGGATGGTTTTCACAATCGCTCACACATACGCTCCACACACGCCAACAACAGTCTTACATCTATTATATCACTAGCTATACAGAATGCGGCGAGGCCGCGTGCAATGAACCATGGAAGTGTACTACGGGCAGGCCGATTACTCGAAGTGAGTGTCCTTGAGCTTCTTCACGGCGTTGGTGAGGTGCAGCATCTCGGTGTTGAGCTGCCAGATGAGCGTCTCCAGCTTGTCCACGGAGTCCAGCACTTCTACGCGCTCCGTGTGCGGGTTGAAGCGCACTTCGAAGGGTCGCGACATGGTCGACACCCAGCGTCTGTGCCAAGTAAAACAAAGGGTTAATTTAACTGTGCAAAAATTAATAACACATTTTTCTACACATCTTCTTGAGATTCAGTTGCTCCAATTACCTGAATTTATCTTTGGCATCTTCGAAACTTTCGGCTACGTAATAGATGGGTTGGTATTCCTGGTCCTGGTAGGGCTGCACGGAGGTGGACGCGGGCTCGAATGGTCTCAGTTCCGGCTTGTCGCTGAGCGCATGCAGCAACTCGCCGATGGAGGACAAGAGAGCGGCACCGTACGCCTTCAGCTGTTGGTTCTCCTTGCACAGGCCGAACTCAACGGTGAACCAGTACACCTGAGACAAGACAACATCGTTTATAATGAACCGCCATCGGGCGTATTAATGCAGCAACACTGTTCAGATAAATTTCGCAACAGCTGGGCCCATTCACAAAATTTACATATTCGCATTGGCACAAATAAAATGTTATAATGATAAGTTATTCTACTAGGGCTTCTAGACTCGAAACTTACAGTAGAGAGCTTTTCGATTTCAGGATCCGAAGCGCCAAGAGATGCAAGACCGATCTCTTGCGAGAACTGGGCGAAGCTGAGGTCGGCCAACAGAGGGATGTGTCCAAGCAGCTCGTGAATACAATCGCTGTAAAAATAAACCATTGTTAGCTACATTTTGGCTAATCCTATTTTCAATGGGTGGCATCTAATTTAATTTATAAACTCTCCCGAACACTTCGTCCATAAAACAAAACAAAGTACAATGCAGTTGATGGAAAGTGGCAATTCATTTATAACTATTGCCCGTGATAGCAAAGTCCTGGCTCCTACAGTCGTAAAGTGTAACTTAGTTATATAATAAGCGAGCAATTTAACAAAGTTACAGTTCCATCACGACACTGCGCCGTCCTCTCTTCGGACTCGCAAATTGTTTTATGTTCAAGGATGCCGAATATTCGCGCGCCTAGACACGATAAATTACTTACTTGTAAAAATTGCATTGAAACAGAATACGTGTTGTACTTGTAATTAATTAAGTGATTTGTTCTACATAGGTTTATGATCTTTGTTCAATTTACATAACATCAACAAGGACTGGTTGTGTAACATTTCCGTAAAGAGACTCGTCAAGGCAATCATTTTGAACCTAATTTAATTATCGTTAATGAATAATTCGGTCATGTCCATACCCGTATTTCCGCGTTGGTAATTATCATGAAAATGTACTTATTAACAATAATTTATACAGATTCTAAGTCGTAAAACATCAGGATGATTGACAAGCTATAAACTCAAAGTGCATGATACTTACGGTTCAGGAGTGTGGAAAGGCGAGTTGGCGTGGCGAACGTATTGGGTAGATTGGAAGACTCGGAAGGCCAGGGAGGCGAGGAAGTCGCGAGCGGTGAGGAGACCAGCGGCAGGACGTAGCGTGAAGCCGGTGTGCTTGCGGAGGAAGTTGCTCACATCCTCCAGCTGAGGAATGTGCTGTGGCACGAAAATGTCTGCCGCTTGAAGTTTGCCGAACGCTACTTTGTACTCCTTGCAGGCGTGCTTCGGCATTAGGTCAAGCACGGTGTTGAACACTCGCTGCCAGGTAGCGTTCTCAGACTCCTTGTAACTGATGTGTGGGATTGGGTCTCCATACTTGTAACCGAAAGCAATCTCAGCGATTTGCTTCCTGCGTTCCCTGTAATCCTTGTCGGCGAAACCGGGATGGTTCATATCCAATTCAGGTTCATATTTGGTCATTAGATGATTGCAGTTATCGAGATCCGAAGCGTGGCGAGGGAACCACGGGGTTTTGCTTGACATGTTGTTCTCGGATACGAGGTTAACTCCAGCGAATGAGGTTGACTGACGAAGAGATCTGATAAGTTGCAATAGGTTGATGCGAGACATGCTCACTTTCACGAGAGCATCAAACTGGACACCGGTGAGTTGGGACGGACGAGTCTCGAGATGCTGGACGCATCCCTTGTAGTTGTCGATGGTCTTGAGGATGCGTGCCAGGGAGCCCATTCCATCTCGCATGCGCAGCAGTAGCGCGGCTTGTTGGATACCTTGCTCTGCCTCGGGAGATTCACTTGCAGCGTTCTGCAGGATCACTTCTTCCTCGGTCAGAGTATAGTCTGCAAGGACATTACACATTGAAACGATGCCACGATTAAATAAAAATAGGTATCGTTACATAATAGACACTATGAAAATACTGACCGTCGTCCGTTTTTCCCGCATCATCGCCGATATCAGCATCAGCTAAATAAACGAAAATAAAAAAAAAATAAGAAAAAATAAACAAAATAATAAAGTAACAAATAATATTCAAATGAACATAAAAGACAATTACCGAGATGACCGTTCTTAGTTTCATCTTGTTGGGTTCCATCTTCGACAGTCGGGGAGTTATCACCATTGCCAATATGAATCCCGTCTTGGATAAAATCAGAATCCAAGCCAGAGTCTAAATAAAAAAAAAATAAGAAAAAATAAAAATTAACGAAACGTAAAAATAAGGATAGAGTGATAATAAACGTAAATAAAGAAAAATGACGGTTTCGATCCGTGCCTGGTCGCATTGATGCGATGTTATTCTGTTCACGGTGAATTTATTGCGGTTTCAAAACCAACTTTGCTTTCATTATGCGTCATAAGATCACATGCTTTATACGAGAGGTCATTAAATCTTGGAGTTGTGAAATTGGGTTCATTCGTGGTCGTTCGATTTTTCAAGGATCGATGGTAGTTTCCCGAGTGTATCAATTAAACCATTTACTTTTCAATTGTGTAGGAGTCGGTCAGTTAGAAAGGTGAAGCTAGTTGCCCGTTCGGAAGCCTAGACTCCGTATGTAGATACTCTTTTATATACAAGTGATTTACATAATCACTGGTTTCTTTTGATTGGTGTGTTTATCTGCATCCTTGATTGACTTACCATTGGCGCGGGCGCGAGCCTCTTCAAGAACGCTTTGTTTGGTCTGTTTGACAACAAGTGTCTCGAACCTGGCGTCGTCTACAAGCGAACGGCGACGAGACGGGTAACCGTTCTGAAACAATACAATAATTCTTCGTTTAGTACAGAAATATCTTTATTTACAATGATTTCTATGTAAATGACTTGACAATGAAATAATGATTGAATGAAGTGTGAGTATAAGCAAGATGTCCGACTAATTAATGATCTGACTGACAGCTGTAGAGATAGTGTAGCTCTGTTAACGAAGTATGCAATTATGTCTATTGTCTGAGTATCATCGGTAGTTAATTACCAATCTTCTGTGTGTTATTCAAATTAAAACTGTTGTTGATGTTATATCGTAGCGTGCATCGTTATTTTTTATTCCATAGTACCATAGGTACCTAATAGTTTTGAAGGAAATACTATAAAATGAAAAGGCTAAAGCGTGGGCGAGAAACGTCTTCACCCCAGCGAGCGAGCACAAAGGAGTCGTCTCTAAAACAGTTTGATCTTCTAAATCCTTATAAATATAAAGCGGTCACATCGCATTATATTTCATGTGAGAGTAGGAATTGCTTTTACGAAGTTCGTAAGCTTATTTCCTGAGTGTGGCCGGGTGTAAAGTGCTCCCATTATACCCGCCTTGCGCCTCGCTCCGGATGCGAAGTCGTGCGACTGAAATCTTTCAAAGGAACGCGACTTTCTGGTCCGCTGCGCTCAAATGGAGTCAATTATACAGCTCGAGAGTTGTGACTACACGACTTGGTTCTTGTAACAATGCGACGTTCGCTCGTTCATGTCTTTACTTAGCGCTGTCGCGAAACAAAGACGGTCTAATAACAATACTCCTCCAATACTTTCAAAGGAAGTCTGCGAATTTACTTTAATATTGTGAAACGTTTATGTTCTACTGATGATGTCAGAGTGACAATACTAGTTTAACGTCTCTAGGATAAACAAATCGTACGGAAAAGCTATATCTAAAATTCCAAAAAACCCCGTGACTGCTATCAGATGATAATATCAGTGTCGTAGACGCGCGCGTTTCGTGTAATAACTGCTGTTTTCCTCAACTAGCGTGTAGTTTGATATGTTGTGTCGGCGACAGCGTAATTTCCGTCGCGAGCGCTAAGGAGCGGTGCTGACGCGCTGGCTGGCAGTGCGCGGGCGTCGAGACCTAGCATTTTCCACTAGAGTGGCCGTGCGGCCCTAACTATGTATGTCAAGGGTTGCGCTAATCACTAACTATTGTTACCGAGCCCCTGAAATGCAACGAAATTAGTAATTACGCGACCTAAAAGCTTTTTTCCTGAGGTCCAATACATTTTCTTGCAGCAGTAGTAAACAGAAGGCTAGTACGCGTAGTAAGTGTTACAAGATTGCGGAAACGGTGTCGCGCGCTGTATTGTAAATTTAAAGGTCCGCCTAACTGGAGCGGACAGGACTCGGAATCCGGTTGATATAGCCTTGGTGTGCCCGAGTGGCCACTTCACCATTCCAATCGGTCGGCGGGTAATTAAGCCAAGCCAGAGTGCGGCCCGACCTGTACCCACCCTCCGATGTACTTCATGTACCTACGAGCACTCAATCAATTTGACGTTGCAGAACATCCAATCTGGGGGTTTTGTCGTTTTGGCATGCACGAGTTTTGAATTGAATTGCATTGAATTGTACCACTGATTTGATCACCAAGTCACGATATTTTTAAACAAAAGCGATAATTAAGCAGAATGAATATTCTTTCCGCGTGTTTATTCACGAAAAGGAAGTTTATTTTTGACCGCTACATGTGGCATATGTGTAATTGACTTTAAACGAACATCTAAGTACACCAAATAACGTGTGTTGGTCAAGGGCGTACCTGAGTGACCTCGATATGATTGTAGACCGCGTTCTCAGGTTCTGTACTTTGCGTGACGGCATCTAATTAATTGTGAATCGAGTGCGGTTCTAGTGCAATAGAAAAACGAGCCGGTAATATTTTCATTCGTAGATCAGCTCCGATTTTGGTGCGTTAGCACAGGTGTGACAAGCTAAGTGCCCATCGTGTCCCTTGATAGAATTTTAACGATGTTTGCTGATTGCAGTGGACTCGGTGAGCGTCGCACCGCCTTGCATTCCGACCTTCGACGGTCAAGGAAATACAATCATTCAGCCACCAATCATAAAATAAACGATAATCATAGCATGATAGGCACACGCCTATTTATCGCACAGCGCATTTAAATAACGTAAAAGAAGCAAAACAATTTAGGAAATTATCGCAATGCAATTCAGAGCATGTAGGCACAAAACTTTTGAAATTATTTTTGCTTGTGACCAAGTCAAAACTTTGTAAACTCGACTCGATGCGTACATGCTCTGACATAATTCGCAACAAAATTTCGCATAAGCTCTGTAGTACTACCACCATAAAAGCACGATAGAAATATTGTACTATAGTAAACAATCCACAGGTGATTATTCAATACAAAGTAGCCAATGTGAGGTAACGATTACGACTGGACGACGCGTTGAATATTCACAATGCTAATTAATCTACTCATAAACAATGAAGAGATTGATAAGAGTTGTTTTTTTTTTGTTGTAATAGGTAAGTGTTGAGGCTACAGACTCGTCTTATGTGGAACAATGACTTATTTTAGAACATATTGTTATGTGTATTACGCAATTTGTCACACGAAGATACGATTTCGCCGAGAAAGTCTTTGTCACATTAACAGTGAATTAATTACAGTCCACAATAACAACGGTGTACAGAACCATCGTCTCGTTTCGTCTGCTTCGCGTAGTGAGACCCGAATGACTCAAGCTGTATTATAAATTAAACGACGAATTTAAAAGCGAAAATATATGATTAAACGACGGAATTTATTATCTGGCTCATTACTTTCTCACTGTTGTTTTTGTGTGGAAGTAAACAACAAATATTTTTTGAAAATCTCTCGATGAGAGCCGTGATACTACAACAAAGCCTTCAATTGTTCTTATAGATTTCTAAGTTTATGTAAATGATTGGGAAATTGCCTCGTTGAGTTAAGATTGTTGATGTTCATTGTTATAGAGTAGTACAAGGGCGAATTTGACAAGTTATAAGTAGGCAATAGCGATTATCTGATGACGAACTGATTAACATCTAATTCGCTACTATTACACAATCGAGATTTTATCTTATTATTTGTTTTATTTTATTTGTGTGCTCTATCTTAATAAAGTCACTATCAAAACTTACGGCTGTTGAACACTTTACTAAAATTTACTTTGTGAAACACTGAAGTTATTTTATCATTTTAATATTAAGCACGTTTAAAGCCCCCTACAAGTGGTAAAACATTGGTTTCTTTGTTTAAGTCAGTCAAATTGCTGTTAATACAGGAATTGCTATACTATGCGTTTTTTATTGCAATTATCTCTCTAGGCTGTCAGTCGATAGCGTTAATTATTGGTTTTTAGGACATCTCAATTATTACTAATTACAATTTATGCTACTAATGAATTACTGTAACTAAAATGAATTACTACGTTAAAATTGCATAATTATTAAATTTTTCAAACTATAAATCAATTGATATTCAAGATTATTAAGTATTCACAAATATTTGGTCGAAAACAACAACTTGTTACTATGTTGTGACGGCTGCTTTGTTTGCAAACAATTTAAAAACATGCTCAACTTTGATGATGGGAGAGAAATATTTTTTATGATGGCAATTTAAGATGAGGGGCGATAAAATGTGTGTGTGATGAGTATGAGTATAAAACGAGCTGGCAACGCGTTGCTAGCGCGTGCAGGCCGACTGCTGCAGCTCCTCACCTCGATGCTGTAGGACTTCTTGATGGCGAACATCTCACGGTTCTTCTGGGCAGCTGCGACGGCCATGGCTTCTTTCTTATCTTCTCACGACACACCACTGGTATTTGAAGGGCCTGAACGAGGGGTTCACTGCGCGGTTAGCTAGCGTATTGTCTGCGAAAGCTTTTTGTCTCGACCACTGGCTTCTGTGCCTGTCTGTCTGCGACTCGAGCTGTCGTATTACTATAGCTAACTAAACTTTGGATTGCAAACAGACCAATGCATGATGACCGTTCGTAAGAACAGTTTAAATAGTGTTAGGCGCACGCCTCCCACCCTGCAGCGCCTTTCGTCGCGCATGCGTCATGATCCGCGCCCCGCGCGCCGCCCGCACCCCTCTCGCGCCTGACGCCGCTCCGCCGGCATCCCCCGGGCCTAAGCCAGCATCATCAGGTCCATCCACCAGCAACCAACCAATCACAACCCGATCCTCCAGATTTTTAGAAAATCAGCTGCTTCCGAATTATGTCCTTATCTCCAAACCTTAGATCCTTGTTCGGAAATGGCCTTATTAAAACTCGGAAGTAAACTGTTGTAACTATTAAATAAATGACTGTGACGTTATAGTTATGTTAAGTAAATAATAATGTTCGATATAATCTTGATTATTAAAGATATTATTAACTTTTCGGCAGTCGCTTAGAGTGGCATTTACTAGAATAAATTGGAGCGATTAGAATCTTTTGAACACACTGATATTCACTAAATAATATTAAAACGGTGAAAGAAAACAAGTATTTTCATTAATCGGAGGTCATGATTACATATTTACCTTAACTTACTTTAAAACTAATATATTCTCATTAAGGACAGCAAGTACAAAGATTAATAACCTGTTTATTTCATTAGTCAATAAGATTTCCAGGAAACATTATCTAATGTGTGATAGATTGGTTTTACCTGTGTCGCGTAGCGTTACGTAGACCCCAATTTGCTATGGCTACGGGCTGCTACGATTATCCCTACGGGAATCACCTAATCGCTACGCGTGCTACGCAAAGATTATGCAAGAGTTTATTTTTATTTTTAAACTAAATGAAATATTATGGTTAGTGTGCATTTATATATTCACTGATAAGATGTTACGTTAGATAACATTGTGGTTGCCTTATCGTACGAGATGGATTTTTATGTATAATTACCATTTAATAGACGTATAAGTTACCGCCAAATGGTTTTACGATAATTTTCAACGGGTTCAAATGTTTGATAAACCGTCTAAAGCAATCTTTTGTTATTGTCAGCTACGTAAGTGATTGTGTGTATGATATTTATATATGTATTAGGTAAGTCTTGTAATTTACTTTCTTAATCGTTTTATTCTAAACTTGTTTCTTTCGCTGAAATAATATGTATATTTACAGGACCTTAGATAAACAACCTTTATAAAGGTAAAAAAATAAAAATAAAGCCAAAGCGAACTATTTAATTTAATTATTTTTTTCGTGTACATTTTTGGAGCATCGAAATAATTATGTTTTTAATTCCGATAATTTTATAGACGAAACAAAATATCCGGTCTATTACCATTAGGCTAGTAAAAAAACTTTGTTTCGTTTTACGAACCATAGTTTTTTTTTTGTGTAACTAAATTAACACTAAACATAAATGTATGTACTCATTTATCTTTAATGTTAATTTATTTACTTAATTTGCTATGATTTACATTACATTATGTAAATACAAGGTCACGTGGTAGGTATCTACTAAGCAGGTACCGTTGTAAATGTAAATATTTACTTTATTTTGCCTTTCTTTTTTGCATAAATGCCAATGAGGCAAAACACGCGAATTTGTCACGTTAAAAAAACGCTCTTTGTTAAGGAAGATACCAGGTAAAATTTATATTAATCGGTTACATAAAGACTTCAAACAATAAAATGGAAAGTACACTATAATATTTATAGCAATCAAATTTATATAGGTACATAATGCAGGTAAATAATATTCTTGTTATAACTGCTTTTAAAGACAGAGGTGTATATCTACACAGGTCCAATTTATTGAGCTATTAGTGAAAACCTTTAATTAACTTCGTATCACTTATCTTGGTTAATTACACAAATTGATGTTGCTATTGGTTTTTCTTTATAGCAAAATATTGTCATAATCATTAAGATAACATTGTTGATAGCAGGGATTCTTATACTTTTTATCAATATCTTTGCTAAGAAACAGCCCAATTATTGTAGTTACTAAGAAAAATCGCTCTCCTTGCCCTGCTTCAGTTAAAATGACTGCGTTCCATTACCTCATTGTTAACTTTTATAAATCTGCTATAAAAGCCAAGAACTGAACAATCGTACATTCAACAAGCAAACTATCTAACGGTTAAAAAAAATTGTATCTAAGTAGTAACATTATTATTATGCAAAATAAATGCATCTTATAAAAGTTTAATGAAATGTCTACTAGTCGGTTCATATAAAATATTTTATTGCGCACGAGCACTTTTTGTCAGTTTAATTTCCCAAACGTTTTGTGTATTGTCATTACCACAAATGTATCTATACATTAGTTCAATTAATTGTCATCATTATGTTAACTAAGGAACATAATTAATATAGTGTAAAGAAGCTGTAGGGAAAAACATCCAATCAGAGTGTACAATGTGAGAATCATCGGATGTGACCGCAAACTCGAGGAATCAACTGAATTAATGACACTCCGACGCAAGGTAAATCACAAAAACCACGTTATTCGACAAATACCACCATTAAGAGTGACACATGTTACGCGACATCGACCAATGCCAAAACATGCCTTTACGTCACATCAGATCGATTATTATAATTAGAAGGCCGCACCGGACACCGGTCATACTAATGAAGTGTTACGATTTTTTTTCGAAAATCGATTCGGTTATTCCAATAGGAGTTGTGACGTTAAAGTCGATCGATTAGAGCGAAATAATGAATAAATCTCCTTCATGACGGACTGTCTAAATATTTGCAATATTATGATTGTGCTAAATCATGTATTTGATCATTATTTCTGTGTGACGCACGTGTGTTGGATATTCTGGTTTCCGCACGAGATTGTTTTGTGTGCTGCTTTCATATGTGTGAGATGAAATGCTACGAGAAGATTGTTGCATTAGGGTAGGTCTAGAGACTGACGCCATCTGCATTCAGACTGCATTAACTTTCAAAACAAAACAATACGATGCCGATTCTTTGGTGCCTATACATAAAGGTAAACATATTCGTGAGGCACTGTTCAATCGGACCCCTGGTGACACCAAAATTATACAATCCGCAGAACATTGACATGGCTTTATATGGTGTCGGTTCAATGTCCTTTATTTCGGTGCATCAGTGTGCACATGCCCGGTTATATCACAACTCGTCGTCTCTTCAACAATGCCTACGTGATAGTTCGCTATATTCAACTTTACCAACTTAACAGGCACTTGTTTAAGTAACGGAAGTACATAATTATGATTGCGTTCGTTTTTTATTTTTATCATGTGCGTAACCTTTGTTTTTTATGTGTCTCTTTGTTAGGTGTGAACATCGAAGTAACTGTTACAAATTTAAAAAGTAAATATCATTTATGTTCCCATCTTCATCTGGTTTTCCCATGCTGCATGTATGGCGTGCATGTGGGTAAAAAAACGAACAGAAAGTGATGGTTTAGAGATCGTTTGGGGAATCCCTCCGCGCCCGTTTAACTGAACCGTACGATATACTGAGGTAAAATTGCGATGACCACGTCGTTAGTGCGTCATTGGCAAATGGCATGGCGCTTCTGCAAAAGTACCACTTACGACATGTGATTATTTGATGCGATTTTTAGGTCTGGGTATTATCGTATCGAAGACGTTAGCTTGCAAATACCGCGGGGTCACTCAACTGGAACACAGGTACTAAAGTTATGTATTGTGGCAATACGTGGTAGCATCCACCCATAAAGCGAGTATGGCACACATCAAAATACTATACTGCAATGTACTTGTAATTGTCTTTGCCTCAAAGTATCACAAATCTTAGGTTTTTAGGTCATTTGTAAACTAAAACATTGCCTTGCGATTTGACAAATTGTTTTTGCATTTAAGTGTTGTTTTCAGTGCCTCATAATGTATGCTAGTAAAAAAGGGTAATAAAAAGTAGGTATACAATGCTCAAGGATTTTAATTACGGCAAGCCAATGAACGTTTATCGGTACCAAAAGGACAGCAGGAGTAACGTACTTGTTGCACAAAGTTATTGATATTCGTACAGTCACGAGCATAAATATCTTACACTTAAGCTTGATTTACACGGTGCGATTTAATTGCCTGTGACTTACCATAATACTACTTACTACACTTATACTCTTACTGGTAGTAAGAGCAGTGGTGGCCCAGTGGTAATGGGCCCGACATACATAGCTGTAGGTCGTGGGTTTGAACTTAGGCAGGCGCTTTACTTTGTGTAAGAAATTTAATCACCACTGCTCTCAAAACGGTGAAGGAAAACATCGTGAGAAAACTTAGTCCTACAACCAAAAATTCGAAGACATGCATGTGACATCAACCAACCCGCACTGGGCTCGCGTGGTAGATTATGTTAGTCCACTCCCTCTCGAAGAGAGGAGGCCTGTGTCCCAGCAGTGGGAACATTATAGGCTGATTATTATATACCATAAGTTGAAGCAACAATAATCATTGCACCGTCGTAACAGTGTTTAGACGATGCAAGTCATTTATTGCTTCAATTTTATTGCAAGCCATAGGCAAGAAAGTTGCTTCGTGTATACGGGGCTTTAGGCAAGGTTTAAAAGCCATTATATCCCAAATATTTGATGATAAATATGGTATACTCGATACCATACTATTATGAAATAGGTCTTTAATCAAAGTTGCAATCGTTATTTCACAAGAAAATCGTTTTTGAATTTTGCGTAAGTGTAAAGTATTTATGCTCTCTGCTTTACATTCAGTCGTTCGGTAGCAACTTGACCGTAGGTACCTACTGATGTAGTAATAGATGCTGCTTTGGTTTAGAAAAAATCTCTACCTCCTAATTTATGAATAAATTCTATTTTTCTGTTATTTTTTCGTAACGACCAATATTAACACAGTTGGAAGCCTACATCAGAAGGCCAATTCTCGTAATTTAAAACGTTCAAAACCTAGCCGCAGTCTTATCTCGTCAACAAAGTAATGTCAAAAACTTGTCAAAATGTAGGGAAATTAAATGTATTTTTGACAGATTGAGACTGAGATCAGATTGTAAACGTTCTTAAAATTACGATAATTAAAGTCTGATAGGAAGTAAGTTATGTTCAATAGTTTCCGGTTTTTTATATCATACTATATCAGTCACTTAGTTATTTGTGTAGAGGTAGATTAATTGATTCATAGATAGCCTCTTTAGTATTTTTCCTGGTAACTATTATATTTAGTATCCAACGACTACTGCAAGGATTCCATGACAATGAAATATGCAGAAAATGGAACTAATTAAGTATGATGAATGCTATTGAATCCATATCGATTGTTTTAAGTCTACGATTTCTAAGGAAAGTGCTCGGCCTGGGAAAAGCTATGATTGTTTATGATTAGATAATGGAAATCAGGTAAACTGGCGTGGCTGATGCATATTATTACGTCCATAGAAATCCTTGTGATTTTCCTTTACGGAATTCAAACAATAGTGACTAAGTACTCGGCGTGGACATCGGTACGTTTTTGACGTTTACCGCGTTCTGATACTGTACGGCACGGTTTCCTAGAAAATCGTTACCGTCATGGTTATTACGGACGTCATGAAAATATGTCATTTTCACCTTTATATGTAGTAATAATAATAATATGTTTATTTCCCAAAAGAAAATACAGATATACATTAAGGATTAAGGACGAGCGAGCGAATATCCAAGTGCGGAGCGTTTTTTGACATTAAGGTGTCAAAAAACGCTCCGCATTTGGATATTACGGCCGCAAGGGGCGGTCACCGCTCTTCTTTTTCTTCTAGGAAACCTACCTAGATTATAAAAAAGGCTGATTGTGTATGACGCTATTCAAAAGTAAGGTGTCACAAACTCAAATCACAAATGAGTAGCCAGAATGTCACAGCACTGGTATTTCAATGGGGTTCTATACCTGACGCGACTTCCGAACGCGTTATTTATGTATGTAATAGTTTATTAATGTTTTCATTTTTACAGATTAGGAAACTATATCTGGGAACAACATGATTCGAAAGTGTTATGAAGACTTTTATTGGGCGTATCACTGTTTAATTGCTCATGAATTCCCTTGAGTGTTGTGATTGATTATACTAATTTCATAACTATTTCCTGACAGGCCGCTTGTACAACTCAATATGTGTCAACTGACGAATAAATACTAATCATTCATGTGTGATACTACAGTCTCCATTCTCAGTCTATATCCATCACTGTCAAATCCCATCATTCCCACCTGCACACCATCTCAAATGGGGTAACGCCATTCGCATACCTACCTACCTATGCCAATGATAAAATTGAATACGTTTCAATAAATCAATTAAGTTTGCAGGATTCATAATAAATACTTTACGAACCTTTATGCAAATGCGACAGGAATCCCCATAAAAATATGAGAATGAAGACTGCTATTGTGAATGAAAGATATACGAGTAATACGGAAGGGATATGAAATTCTTTCGCTCATAATACTGTGATGCAACCTGAAATTGTTTTTAGATTGTGTTAGCCTGCAAGTAACGAGCTCCTGGTCCAGCCGATCCTATTAGTGTTTAATACACTTTGTCGTCTGGTGCTCAGGGAAATGCAGTCTATACCTAATAGATCGAGTTATGGCCCCTTGGTACCCGACACAAATAAAGCTTTACGACATGAACGCGTGACGTAAACGTTACGTAAATTCGAACGATATTTTTATCTAAAATACAATTATCCTACTACATTTTGTTTTTTGCGACAAACACGATTAGTATCACCCATAGATGTATAAATAAATAAAGTCTTAAAAATAAGTAAATATTATGCATGAAACGAGTATTTTCAATTTTAAAATCGTTTGAGTGCGTTCGTGCTAGGCCCACAGGGCCTTTGCACCCCTGTGGTCCTAGCAAAAAAAACATAATTATGACTATTTTGATGACCGGTTTTTGCACATATTCCGGTTTCAATAAACGATAAAATATTACGGATTTTAGGAGGAAATATGAGGGCGACACTGAAAGTTTTTAGAACTGGCCACTTGTAAACGACATAATAAAAAAAAATAGTTAAAATTTTGAAAATGTAATTGTTTGCCAATATTATTGTGTATGTATTTTATTAATTTGTTTACAATTTGGCGGCAAATTGAAAATTTTCTGCGTCACGTCAGCATGAATTTAACGCGAGAAAATTTTCGTACAATGATTTTTTATGAATTTCGATGTCATTTAAGTCAATAAGAAAGTTATGATAGACTTCGATTGGCCTTTCACGATGAAGCCCCATCTAGTGCCACTGTTTACAACTAGTTTAATGAGTTTAAACGTGGTCGCACTAATCTCACCGATGATCTGCGTGAGGGACGGCCTTCTTCGGCGACGACTGAAGATAACATCAGTGTTGTGCGGCGTATGATAGAGACTGACAAAAGAGTATCAGCAGAATCTGACAAGCTTAGGCATCGGTATTAGTCAAGTGCACAAAATCCGTCATGAACATTTAGCGGTCAGGAAGCTTTGTGCCATGTGGATACCTCATAATTTGACAAAGGCCCAAAAGCTCCGTCGTGTTGATTGGTGTCGTGAAATAGTAGGTGACTCAAATGCTGTGTTCGACATACTTACGGGTGACAAAAGCTGGATTTATTGTTATGATCCTGAAACTAAGAGACAGTCTGCTGTCTGGGTGTTTCCCTCCGAGGAGTTGCCAACTAAAGTGAAGAGAGGTCGAAGCGTGGGAAAAAAGATGGTGGCCTCGTTCTTCGGAAGGACGGGTCATTACGCAACAATTATTTTAGAGGATCGAAAAACAGTTACTGCAGAGTGGTACACAGCGATGTATTGATGTAAATGGACACTATTTTGAAAAGATATAATAAAACTAATAACTTGCTAGTTTGTTCAGTTTTTGATTTTCTAAGAACTTTCAGTGTCACCCTCGTACTTAGGTCTTTCTAGTAGATTTTCAAGCCAGTTTTGTCAGCATAAGATTAAATCTTATAATCAGTAGACGAGTCTACCGGATAAAAACGTGTTTTTGCTAAGTTATGCAGCCTATTTTTTTTTAAAATAATATGCTATGCTAAACTTGCTTTTTATAAGCACATCTGACACGACACATCACATCACCATCACCATCGTCTGCCAAGCCTTCTTCCCAACAATATTGGGGTCGACTTCCAGTCTAAACAGAATCAGCTGTATACCAGTATTTTACATGGAGCGACTGCCTAGCTGACATCACATCACCATCATTATTTGTATGATCTAGTAAGTACGGTCTACATCTGTTTAATGTTCACGCTTGGGTGAAATGTTGATGATGATGATGTATAATCGTCAAATAAAACTATAATTATAGCACCATGGCCTTATGGATGTCGAGTGCTTTTACAATCTGACAAACAAATATATTTACAAGGTATTGTTTGAGTAAAACAGTTCCGAGAAGTTATCGATATTGCTTGTATAGTTGTGCAGTCGACGCATACTGGAAAAGGTGCTGACATGCCATTTTCCATTGTCGCCTATGCGAGCTTAGACGACTGGCCCCTTTTTAATATAACTGACAATGCAACATATTTGGATTTTGTTTTCGAAATTATCACATTTTTTAATTTTCAATTTTGTAGTATAAAAAGCTGAGTTCTTTTTATTAAATATAAAAGTTTTGTATTGACGTATTGTCGGCTGTTTCCGCTCGCCTGTCGATTTTATTAAATAATATATTATTTTATTTTATTACTCTGGACATGTTCTAAGAAAAGAAGTTGTCCACGTGAAAATTAAGCATTTTGGTTAGGTGCGTAAAAATAACAAAAAGAACAAGCATCCTTTGGGGAAAGGGAAAAGAAAAAAAAGGTGTTGGGCGAACTAGAATTTGGTTTTGACGAAAGTTTTGATAGTGGTCATCAGACATGAAAAAATACATCTTTCCTTTTGTTTGGATCAATATCAGCATTAAGATTACCAACCGACAGCTCAGCAACGACAGGGTAATTTATATCTATATAAACATTTAGTACCTACTGAAAAGTTTGTATAGTTACATAGATTACGTAAAACACTTGATATCATAAAAAATACGCAAAAAATTATATAAAATTCGCAGGGCCAAGGCTGAACATGCTTAGATTGGATTTGATAAAGTAGAGCGATTATTATCTTTGTCTTGACTAGAACAGTTCGCAACAGGTTAGTAGGTAGCAATGTAGTGACATACAATATGACTAATGATTCTAGGTCGTGTATTTTTTCTCATATCAATGCTGTAGGTATTTTATATAAGTAATAATATAAGTATGTTCAATTCGTTACGGAAGTCGGAGCTCAAAAGTCCGGTTCGCGACCGATCCGGGCTGATACCTTTAGTACGTAAACTAGGCCCGCTTAAATAGCCAACCTGTGGCCATTGGCCATATCATTTGCACTTCTTGTTAACCTTCTATCCAAAATGAAACTTTTATTCTGAACGCGTTTTATGAAACAGTTATATGAGTTTTTAAAACAAACAGAACAGACCAATTTTATTCCAAACAAGTAGGTACATACATAATAAACATGATAATATCTTTCGTCATAGCATATCATATGATGAGTAGTAAATAGTAGAACATACAGGTGGACATCGATGCTCAACCGCTTACCATGGATTCAGTACATGTTTCTGGCCTACCTGCGTTGAAATTTTGCGTCGGCTTTTTCTTAATTTTTACGTTTTTTTCTGCAATTTTTTTTACTGTAAATTGTATATAATCATTATTTCTATATAACCCAAAGAGATTTTTAATTAAAAAATCGTAAATTCACTTGTTTCACTTAAAACAGCAATGAAAATAAAACTCGAAAGGGCAGCGCGCGATATCGGCGGAGCGTTTTAATAATAATAATAATTGTTTTATTTCGGAACAACATAGGAACCACTTTTGTTAGTACACACCTTAAATACTACAACTTATACACTAGGGTTAGTAACAAAATGTAGGGTTGCACTCTTATGCGTTTTGATCGTGTTGTTTGCAATACATTGCGCACTCAAAAATGACAATTTTTTTAACCGGTCATTATCGAGATGAATGACTTTCGTAATTTTATTTATGGCATCAGGTGTAACCTTTTCACGACGTAGGCGCGTCGATGTCCCTGCCACCCTGTACGTCTATTTTTTAGGCAGAACCAGTTTCTTCAATCGATTCTAATAGTCTGCCGAGTGGTCATGTAAACATACGAGTCGTACTATAGGTTCATTGTTACTTTAATAGTTGGTTCTATGAACTATTATATTTAGGGAAAATGGATAGAAAATTGATTCCGAAAGAATTTTTTTTTTTTTTACTTTTTTTTTATTTTTTTATTTTTATTATTTTTTTTTTAAACGTTGCCCCACACTAGGAATTTCTCCTGTATCGTGGGTGCGTTTACAAACATTTAAACTCACATATACAAACAGCCAGACCCAGAACAACTACTTATAGGTCATACAAATATTTGTTCCGTGCGGGAATCGAACCCGCGACACGCAGCGCAGCAGTCAATCGCTTAACCACTGCGCCAACCGTGCCGTCAAAAATTCTCCCGGGAATGGGGAAATCACATACCGACAGCTTCGATGACTATTTCTATAAATGTTAGACTATGGACCGGTCGATGTGTGAGGCCTACGTCCAGAAATGATGGTGATATATTTAGGCATTTCCAAACTATTCAATTAATGGAATTATCCGTAAATCACCATACATGAATATTTCGTTCCTAAAAAGTCGGCAAAGGGTAGTTTTTATTGTCTTCCTGATTCATGTATTCCCGTTTGCCAATAAAATGGACGTGGTGTGACTTGCCAAGGTCAGTATCAATTATCAATAATTCATGTTACTATAACTATGCAACACAAATGTTATTATAGTTCTTCATGATTGTTCGCAATTATATTTTATTTATGATTTGTATTGGTAACTAGGTATCTACAGAAATTACGCCCATGGAAAAACATGCATAATGTTAATATTTTTTAGTGTTCCGTGCTATTATTGTTGAGACAAAACACTCATTATTACCTAGGTCGGTATGCGTGGGTGTTAGGACTTTGTCTACAGAGGTATATTAATTTTATACAAGTAGGAAATCTCCTATTACGTATTGTGAATAAACGTAAACCAATCTTGACGTAGCGGTAGTTCAACGGGATACTATTCAAATGATGATGATGAACTTCATCATCATCAGGATTGTCAAAGGATTAAATTTCTTGCAAGGTATTCTTGGGCGGATTCCAGGTCATCATCACCTGCCTAGCCTTTTCCCAACTATTTTATGGTCGGCTTTCAGTCTAAATGGTTGCATCTGAACACTCCTTTCCACAACCTAGTTACTGGGTAACACTTACTCCCTGTTACGACTGATGGTCAGAACGCCAGGTCGGACTGAGGATGTGGCCTGGGCAAGCGTAGCTTAAGCTGATCGATCGACCCATGTAGCTGTTGCTAAGCCAAAGAACTCTCAAGATAGTAGAAGTAGAAATAAAAAAATAAGAATTTTCCGAAAACTGTCTATATATGACGGAGTAATGCCCGAACACACATAATATATATTTATATAAACATCGGAATTGAGAAGCTCCTCCTTTTTTAAAGACGATTAAAAACACAAAAAGTCCCCCAACCATTACATAACGCGAATAAGTTGATGTTTGTTGACCTTAAGTTCAATCCCAGTCCAAGTTTGATCTCATTGTGGATCATAAGCTTCGTTGAAACGACGGATTAACACAAATACATTATTTTATTGGACAGAATCTCTCGTGCCAGGTCACGTGAGATTCTGAATCAGAATAATTACATTTATTGGAAATTCCCAAACTTAAATTGCCAAAAGTCGAATGGGAATGTGTCAACCTACTTTAAGTCGCTGTTGTAAGCTTTTACTTATTTTTTGAGAAATAACAACAGCATTTTACATCATCATAAGCTAAATTAAGTGGCAGTGGGCTGGCTACGTCTGTCGAAGGACCGATGGCTGGTCGAGCAGACGAGTCCTGAAGTGAGGACCGTGTATCGGCAAGCGTAGTTTGGGACGTCCTCCAGCTACAGGTCTGGGACACACTGGGTGCAGAAGGCGGAGGACAGGATATTGTGGCGTAGCCTTGGAGAGACTTCTGCTCGGCCTACAGTTTACCCACGTCCAGTTATGTTTAAAGTCCCGTGTAATAGGGGGCGATCCTATTGCCCTCAAACTCAGAAGCAGAAATTCCTAATGGTAAAACCCGACAACACTTTGCTAGACCTGGCAATCGCCAAACCCAGGCCTTCATGCTTCGTTCTAATACGAAACTTTCAATATTTTATTTTTAATCCTACGGGGTTTAGAAGCATATAAGTAAGGAATAATATAAGGTATCACGAAAACCAAACAAAAAAAGTTCTTTTAACAAGGCGTTATTTATAAGGGCTAACATAATACGATTACAAAACCCAGCATTTCAAACCAGCACGTGTGAAATTTTTGTGTGCACGTGCACCCGAAAGAATGACCATGTGAATCGCATGTAAACAGCGAAGTGGGTCAATAACCCATTGCTATGAGAGCTCGATCTGCGCCAGCGCCGAGTAGGAAGTGCATTCAACGGCCGAAAGCGTGAGTAACTCCCAAATAACAGACAATTTGCACAATTACTTTGGAACAATGACCACCAGCTGAGCGACCTGACCTATTTTTCAATGCAATTCTTTATGCGTTTGTTTATGTTTTTGTGCAGCTGGCAATGCATGGAAGATAAACGGCTACTCAGAGTACGCGGCCATTGATAAGTTATGTGGAATTTTTGACAGATACATTCAAGTGGTGAATTTGACAAGCAATTAAATAAAAACCTTCCACAGCGGGCGGGCGCAAGTCATCTTTTCGAATTGTCATTTCCATTCAAAATGTTTGCAATAACGTGGTCAGAAAAATAATAGCTTAACATATTAATAGCTATACCGTGTATTAAGTGAGGGAAAGGGACGACACTCAACAACGCCGAACTTTTCTGACTTTACGTGTGCCATATCAACTACCTAACGTATGACGGACGATAGGACCCAAAGCTAGGGTCTAAACATAGCATCTTTGCTTCACTCGCTGATTTGCTGGTAAATATCTCTTTAAACTCATAACTTATCCCTTTATGAAACTGGTTTATATGATCAACGTGCTAATGAAAATAAAATTTGAATACTCGTACTAGTCTTCGTTTTCACAGTTAGGTACACAACAAGAGCCAGTTAAAAAAACAAACACTTATCTAAACATTATGCAGCGGTGTATAGGCAGGGAAAGAGTGTTTTCGATGAACTCTGGCTACGGGAAATCATCAAATGACTTCTCCCGCTCTGGGCGGAGCGGGAGGGCGTGTCAGACTTTTACTGACTAAAACCCACCCGTGTTTCTTCCGTTGCATAGGCCAGGGGCCACGGTCAGGCCCCCCTTTCCCATTGGGCACTCTAGGCAAGTGTCCAGGGCCCCACGATAGGCCGCGGCCTGCCCTAAAAAATCATTCTTGACTTGCAGTGCGAATTTTAAGCGCTAACCTGTGAATGCTTAGAGTTACTGTTGCAAATCAATGATCTATTAATTTATTGTGATTATTCAACAATTATTTTGCTCTCTCTTACTTTTGTTCTCTCTTTTACCCTGGCGCCGCGGCCCTGTCAGAGGGTGCCAGCCTCCTCACCTATAATTTGAACATATGTCAGTAGTTGTAGGACGAGCACGACCAGTTAGATATGTTTGTAGCAGGGCTGATCGGGCTTACTGATCTGAGTGCTGACCTGCGCCAGACTCTTTCTATGCTCCCTTTCTTTATTAGACTACCAGAGGTACTACGGGACAAGCTTGACGCATCATCAATAGGTGGAATTGGTCCATGTTGGGGCAGGATCGAGTAGACTGGAAAAAGGAAGGGGAGGCGTTGGCCCTGCACTGGGGCAGCACAGGCCAAATTATTATTTACTAGCTGCGCCCCGCGGTTTCACCCGCATAAGTTTCGATCCCGTGGGAATATCAGGATAAAAAGTATCCTATGTGTTAATCTTGGTTATAAACTATCTGTGTGCCAAATTTCATACAAATTCGTCCAGCCGTTTGAGCGTGAAGAAGTAACAAACATACAAACACACACACACACACTCACTCACAAACTTTCAGGTTTATAATATTAGTAGGATTTACTTATAGGTACTGCCCCATTGCTGTGTAAAGGCCTTCCGCATGTTCTTCCAACGTATAATTTTTCTATGCCACCTTGAACAAGCCCTTGTGGTAGCTAGATACTCTCCGCATTTCTAAACCATCTCTTAATATTTATGGAGTGTAATATAAATTTATAGAATCAGAAATTAAGCGATCCGTAGGATAACCGAGGTAACTGACATAGCCAGAAGAATTGAGAATCTTAAGTGGCAGTGGGTAGGGCACATTGCTCGCAGAATATAAGTATGGCCGAAGTTTTCTGGTGTGGCGACCGCGTACCGGAAGACGTAGCGTTGGAAGGCGTCCTACAAGGTGGACCATAGAACCGAAGTCCGGAACATAGTCGAAATGGCGTTGTTTAGGGGAGGCCTCTGTCCAGCAGTGGATCGTCTTTCGGCTGAAATTAATAAATGATAACTTTTGCATTTACTATGTGTTTAAAATCACCTGACTTCGACTAAATCATTTTATTTGTGAACTTTGAAACAATGTGCTATTTTAAATCATACACAAACCATGCAATATAGTATTACGTAGGTACTGAACTATTTAAAAAAAAACTAAAGTAATAATAGTAATTTTGTTCAGAAAAACACAGTTCACAACAATGAACCAGTTTGATTTTATTTACATACCTACCTATATAAAACATAATAATATACACATTGGTACATTTTTACTATAGTAATAAATAAAAATGCGTCTCATAAATCGAGTTTTTGCATTAACATTTAACATTATGTTTATTAATCTTCTTCTCATATAAGAACGATAGTTGTGATTACAAAGCTAACAGTCTTAAAATAATAATATGTAAAAGTATATAAAAAGGAGGGGAAATAATCAAAGGGCTTCAAAAAATTCGTCCGCATCGCTGTCAATAGGAAACGTGCCCAAAAGGCTGGCAGCATTGCCACGTTGTATGGCAATGCTGATTCTTTGGCCAAAAGATAGGCCAGACCCAGTCACGTGAAGAGTCAACCAACCGCTTGGTGATGTCTCGAAATACTAAGTGTGCACTCGGACCCCATGGCCCTTGATTCTCCTGGCTGTTATCCCAATTTATATGGGGTCGGCTCGCCTAGTACGAGAAAAAGCCAAAAAAGAGCTCCTTTAACGATTGCTTCATGTCAGTAACGTTGATGCCTGGCTTCCGACATACCCAAATACTTATAGGTTTCGGATGCGGAGAGGGCTCTAAGGTTTGTGGAATCCGAGAGTTGAGTTCCCACGGATTCCACAATCACCTCTCGCTTTACATGCATGACCGCACATTTGTCTACACCAAATTCCATCCTGATGGCACTACTATGTTTCAGTAATTTTCAGTAGCTCCATCAGTTGCAAATTATTGGGGGCAAAGAGTTTTAGGTCATCCATGTAGAGGAAGTGAGATATAACCTGACCACCACTCGTCAGCCGATAGCCTAGACCTGAATCTTCCAGCAGCGTACTTAAAGGATTCAAGGCTAAGCAGAACCAAAGCGGACTCAAACTGTCGCCCTGGAATATGCCTCGCTCGATCCTTATCGGCTCGCTATTCCTTTGGATATTTGGACATCCTGGATAGCGAAGAACCGTCCTCCATTGCCCCATACAGGCCATAAGGAAGGTGCGCAGAGTTGTATACTCTACTTTATTGTATAATCTATACTTATAATAAATCTGTAGAAGTGAAAATTCTGTACATTGAAAATATAAAAAAAAATAAATGGCAGGGTGTGTTACTAGACCGACACCGAACCCAAAAACGTGGTATAATTATTTTTTAATATCCTGGGCACCACACTGGGTACTTTTTATCCCGGAAAAGTATATACAATAAAAAACAAACTTAATTTTGCGGTTCGATCCCTAGATCCGATTACTGTACCAACCGCAAATAATAAGTTTGTCGTAGGTTACGTCACCCGCAGTGGAGTTCACTAAGGGGCGCTGCACACGGCTAAGATACTATAATATTTTATCTTAAGATACAATATCGCAAAATCCCTAAAACTAATATCTTAGTTTTTAGGGATTTTGCTTATTTATTGAGTTTAGATTAGTTATCATCAGATATAGGTTTATTTAGGTTGGTATTTTATTTTCTGTTATCGAGTTTTTTATTTTATTTTAATTAGGTAGGTACTTAGGTTTACTTTCATAAGGCGTAGACGTAAATAATAAATAATGATTAAGATCTCATAATTTATTCATTTCTGAATGAATTATGAGATCTTAATCATTATTTTCAAAAACAACTACCTTTTGAAGAGTGAAGTGGGGTCTTAAAAAATAACAGATTTGACTAAATGCGTATGAAAATGAAAATATACACGCTAAGTACTTATATAAAAAACATTTTTTTTTATTTTTGTTTGTCTGTTAGTTGCGGCTAATCTTCGAAACGGCTGGACCGGTTCCGACGGGACTTTCACTGGTAGATAGCTGATGTTATGGAGTAACATAGATTTAATTATTTAAACGTTTTGCATACAAAAAAGGTACAAAGGCTGACTTAATGCCTTAATAGGCTGTATAGGCTACTTTTTGTCTCGATAGCATGTTCCCGTGGGATAATTTCCGACATCCACGCGGGCGAAGCCGCGGGCAGAAGCTTTTTTATTATTATTATTATTATCATCTGCATGATCTGCCTAGCCTTTTTCCAACTATGTTGGGGTCGGCTTCCAGTCTAACCAGATGCAGCTGACCAGTATTTTACATGAAGCGATTGCCTATCCGACCTCCACAACCCAGTCACTGGGTAACACGATACCCCTTGGTAAGACTGGTTGTCAGACTTTCGGGCTTCTGACAACCCGTAACGACTGTCAAAGATCCACGAATGACAGCCGGGGCCAACAACTTAACGTGCTTTCCGAGGGACGGAAGGGTCTTGATATGTAAAGATGGTCACCCATCCACGAACCAACCGCGACAAGCGTAGCTTAACCTTCGATCGAACAGTACGGTTGTTATTACTTAGGAACAAGCCCTTCAACCTTAGAAGTTTATAATTGGGTGGTTATAGAGGTATCTAGAACAGTGGAATTCTACAGAGAGATATCACATGACCTATAGGTGCATACCTAAATAATAATATGTACATCGTATGTCGTTCGTACGTATATCTTTTTTACATCGTTCTCACATGTAAACTAAACATTAATGATGTATCTAATATTCTTGTAACAATGTAATTTAAAAGAGTGTCCATGGAATATTTTGTCCGTTCTTCTCCATCGGTACCTACTACGCTTTAGAAAGGGCAACGTGTTTTTCACTGTGTAGTAACGGACAATTGGACTCATTGCGGAATAATAGTGATTAAAAAGAAACTAAATTGGCGCCGATTCCCTTGTTCACAAACTAAATTAAATTTAAGTTCAGTGCATCTTTTCCTTTCTATTTCTTTAAGAAAAGGACAGAAGATAAATATTAGTTTTGTCCAGTCAAATTAGTCAACGCCTGACGTAAATTGACGTATTTTTAGTAGCCATGTTTTTAATCACGTCTAAACTGTCTATGGAGTATCATAATTGAGTAAAATAATACGTAGGTAATTTCCGTATTTTTCCGCAACCGGCACGGTTCAAACAATGCTTGTTGAAAATATTTTGTGTTGTTTCGGTGTAATTACGTTGATTTCTTCTATGATTCCTTCAAATCACCTAACAAAATATTTTCCGACAGCTGAGATGCCCGCTGATTTGTTTACCAAGAGTTTATGTGCTAATAACTATTAATATTTTTTGGATAAATTGGGTGTTCAGCATAATTATTTAAAATGTAGGTATCTACTATTATACATGTAACCACATTGATAGATATAATGGGGATGTTGTAAATATTTACAATGTGTACTTGTGCTGCCATATATTTATGTGAAAGTATAAACTATACAATAAAAGAGCATCACTTTTCTTTCCGACACATAACACGTTGTTTTATTATATTGACATTGACAATGACTCCTTTACAATTCAAAAGTGCCTGTAAATGATTTAGGTAATTGAAATAAATGTTTGAGTTTGAGTACTACACACACCTACATAGATTAGGAATGTAAAACGACGAACTGACCCATTTTATCTACTGTTAACTCTACTTAGGGCTGATTTTTCCAACGCCAGATAAATTTATCCTAGAAATAATTTTGAATTTTTGACAGTTCTTCATTACAAAAACTGTCAGACGTCAATTGTATTCCATGAATAAAAATTATATGACGCTGGCAGAATAGTCGACACGGCCCAAGTTGCCAAAGAAGAAAAAAAAATATGTCGATTGAAAAATCAACCCTTAGTGAGCTGCCCCCCTTTTCTTCGTCTTATTTATAACGACAAGATTAGTAAAAGTCAATATACTACCTATTTCAACATAATATCACCCCTGTATTCCATTCATTTTCGAGCTTCTGACGACCGTAACGACTCTCATATTTATGAATGACAGCCGGGACCACTGGCTTAACGTGCTTTCCGAGGCACGGAGGGGTCTTGGTATGTAAAGAACCACGGACCAACCGCGGCAAGCGTAGCTTAACCTGATCGATCGACCTGTGCGGCTGTTATTACTTAGCCACAAGCCCCTCTGCTGTTGTGATGCTCGCTGCAAGTAATTTTTTATTGTTTGGAGCCAACTTATTGGTGGGCGTACACGTCGTCTATATTCATGACTCTTTTAGCCATATGGTCATGGTCATCTCGCCTCATCACATGTCCGTACCAGCGCAACCAGTTTGCACTAAGTTTTTCGTGTATCTTAACGAGTTTAAAAAGTACCACGAATATATTCGTTTCTTATTTTATCCATTTTTGGAACTCCACCAGACCAGAGTAGCATTTCATTTTTGTGGTGTGAATTTTCTGTTCATCCGTCTTCCTTATCGGCGACAACGATCTCCTTTCCAGCCAGGCTGTCTGGTATCTATTGTGTATGTCTCTCTGTACACAGGCTTTAATTGCAAGTGTTTTTTAGTCACATTATAACGTAGTACTGCATTTTGACAACTATATTTTTTGCAATATCCTGTAGCGGATTATTGTCATTGTAAATGGTAATTCGCATAAAAACAAGATGTAATAAAGTCGTGAGTGTCGTAAGTGCCTGTCACTAATATTTCATGAACCTAAAAAAGGGGGTCGTTGATATTTGTAAATAGTTTTGTTTTTGTTCAAATTGTTGTAGGTAGTCTTCATTGACGACAACGATGACGAGCTTGATGATGACCTCTGGAATGATATACTGGCAGAAATATCTTCCTTTAGTGATGAGTTAGAGAAACGTAGTGGATTATAGCCTACTCCTTTTCAGAGGGGCCTGAGTCCAGAGTAGAGGCTATTTTACACTGAAAGCAATTGACTCTAACTTAAGCTACGCACGTGTGCTTACCTTCGCTTTGTATGAAAATGTAGGCGGGATCGTCCACAGCAACCCACGGCCATGATATGCACGAATGCGTGGATAGCAACCAAATTATCCGCGCAGAAACGTGGCAAATGTCTCCGTGCACTCCTAAAGTAGCAGTGGACGATCGACTTTATAAACCCGCTAGCGTCTGCACACGACTAGGTACTTCCGCGTGAAATTTCTTGTCCCCAACCCACCCCGTCGCATCGCATCGCATGCCCGCGCTATTACTTAATATTCGCTTAGCTTTCTTTCCGACTTTTTCTCTTTTTGCTCGGCTCCTAAGGTTCCAAGCGTGATAAAAGATTTTTTTTAATCCGATTGGTAGTTCCAGAGAATAGTGTTACAACAAACAAACAAACTCTTCAGCGTTATTATTAGTATAGATTTAAACCCGTAACTTTATTAATAAACTACTCTTTGATTTTAACACATTTTGTGAAAACCTGTCTGTCATATAGGTATTGCGAATTTATGATAAACTGCGGAATTAGGATTTTGATTGCAGTTAATTGCAATGTAAGTTTTAATTGTAGTTAATTATAAGTTTATATAGACGTACTTAAAACTGTACCTGGACGATGTGCGGTTTTACCCTTATTGATTATAATTTTACCCAAATTTATTAAATATTCGAAAGATTTGTTCAAAATTGTCAAGAGTTTTGAACCAAACAAACCTGACCTTTCACAATCATTTTGATGTTGCTTTCTGATCGCAACGTTTTATGTAGCCTTGTTTACAAGGGAAATTTAAATTCGGCTCAGAAGGTCTTGTTTAAGGCCCCCCGGTGGGTTCACGCATTGTCGAGCCGGAGGGGGCTCAGTAGCCGTGGCTTGGTCAACAACGGTAAAGGCGTCGTCTCGTCAGGGCTTTGCCAGTAAGCCGACGACGTAGCAGTCAACAAGTAGGTTGCGGTGCCGCTTGGGCGACATCGCAACTGAGGCGGGCCGCAATATCGTATGGGAGGCATCACGGCTGAGGGTTGGAGGCCGCGGCGGGAGAGAGTGTATACCTAGTATTGCGGTGCGCCGCTCTCCCTACCTTCCGCGGCCTTGACGGGGTCGCCACCGTCTGATGGAGGACGCAGTGGGGCCGCAGGGCAGGAGGAGTGTTGGTATGACGTTGGCCACTCTCCCTATCCTCTGCGGCTGAAAATTGGCACGCGGCGGGGCCAATGACCTGACCCGTCGCAGGGGGACCAAGGGTGCCCAGACACGGGGTCGTCTAGCGCCCATGTGCTGGTTTGGTCCCTGGGGTGGTAACGGCGTGCTATGTGTTCTGGTGTGCCGGTGATAGGAAGTACTCCCCAGAGGAGGGTCCGGGACGGACAGCCGCGGCGGGTTCACGGATGAGTGCTAACGCGTGCCCGTATTCCCGCCGAAAGCGGCAGAGGAGGACACCGTGGAGTTTTAGTGGGCTAGTCCCACATAACTGCACTATCTCCCCGTGGTAGTGCAGAATGCATGAGCATTTCCCCACGATAAAAAAAGGTCTTGTTTAAGGATCACTACAGTATGGTATGGTCGCGATAATAGATTATAAGATAGCACGTTATGTTTACACTTTGCAGCTCATCCTCTGAGACAGAATTAGTTATTAAGAAATCTAAAAAGCCTGATAAGTTAACTAGCCTGGCGATATTGCCCAGCAACAGCTGCTGTAGTGTTCAAAACAAATGGAATTCGTAAAAAAACATCGCCGCGTCACATCTAGTTATACCTACTTAATTGATGATAACCTGTTTATTGGAAAAACGAGGAAAACCAGTTGGAGGAGGACCAATCAGCTGCATTTGTTTGTTCACCTACCTGAATTATTTAGTAGTGCGTCAAAGGAGTCTTTTGGAGGAAATAAAAATTAACAAAAGCAACAAAAAATATTAAGGAAAGTATCTGACCGTGGACGACGCTAATGCTTCTTATATGTTAATTCGAGATATCAGAAATCTCGAAAATTATTGTTGATCTTATCTCATGTCATTAAAAAACAAAAACATATACCTAAATTGAGTAAAACTAGAAGCATAAATTATTTATAAGCTCGTTAATCTCTCAATTAAAATCAAAATCAGAAAGTCATGAGGGGTTATCGCGGGTATCGTCACATTTACAAGGTTGGAGAGTCTGTCACGAACAGGCCACAACAATGGCCTACAACACGCTCAATTTTAACGATACGCCCTGATTTTCACACGATATTTAAAATCAAACTAATTGCAGAATTAACGCTCACTCCTTGAAAATCAACGCGAAGCTCTATTTTTTTTTTGTAGTCTGCGCAAAAACAGAGATCATCCGCCTGTTCAACTTATGTTTGCAGCATTTTGTGATCATCATGCAAATTGTCATTGTTCACAAATTGTTCTGGAACTTTTTGCTTTAGTTAATGTTGATTTAATGTACTTTACTGAGCCGCTGCGTCTGTGCGAAGTAATCCGAGGTGATATCATACTCGTAGTAGTTCATAAAAAGTTTATGATGGTAGCAGTATTATTATTTAATAAAACTTAATTGTAGTTATACAGGCTGTGTATTGAAGATTGAACTGAAACCTCGTTTTATGTTTGACCACATATCTCTATTAGTCATTGTTTCCTTTTGCGCTCTGCAGTTCCAACTCAAAGTATAGATATTATAGTGTCTAAGACCACGAACTAAATGTCATCTGTAAGTCCAAATACAGAGTTGCCTAGTATGAACTGCGTGTCAACTTTACTGCTAAGCTTGACACACCAGTTGAACCAATCAACTGCTTAGAAAATGCTTTATTATTGACATTGAACTTCACAAAGGCACGTGTAAGAATTTTACGACTTAGTTATTAAGATTACCTACCTACAGATAACTCATTTAATAGACTGCAGATCCTAACAACACTTATTCTTAATAAACACACTATTGCCGTTTTAGTCCACAAAAGATGACTTGCGCAAGAAGCACCCTGGTGGCTTTACCATGTATGATCTGTTCCAAAAGTATCTGTTGAGAGTGTAAACAAACCCTGTTCAGGTTAAATTCATACGCAATCACCCAATAAAGGGGATTAGTAAAACAGTCATATGTATTTAGAAAGTTTTCAACTTTGTATCTTACGACATTCTCCAACATTTATTGTTTCAAAGATATGTATAATTCATTATAATTGAAGAATCATCGACGAAAATGATGTTATAAAATTCCCCTCAAATTGTCAAATGAAAAGCAGTTACGTATTTAAATAATCAAACGAAAGCACTCAATTTGTAAGTGGCATTACAAATTGGCATCCGCAGGTACGTTTTCTGATGCATTTGTTTACATTTCTATTAGATACTTTTATTACAGACTACAAGTATTTTACTATACAAAACTTTTGACACAGCTTGCTGTTCTCGTGACATGATTACAGCCTTAACCCCCTGGCAATCTTTACTGTTCCAAAGGATTCTAATTAGGACTCTCTGCTTCAAACCCTTCTGAGTGTGGTGATGCCTTCTTTGTATGAAAAGGGACCGTTGGCGTACAATCCACACCACTAGGCAGCAGGCTAAACAAATAACAAAACAAAAAGCCTCTTATTTTTTTTCTAATAACAAAAAAAAAAATGCGTAGTGGTCTCCAAGCCAGTGTTTATAAATTCGCTGTTGCCATAGACCATAATGTGCTAAAGTTTTTATGCATTTGTCCTTCATTTTCCGTTAACTGTATGGGTACGTGCGATATAATGTCCATTCGGTCAAGTTCAATAAAGTTTTATGTAATTATTATGTATTATTATATTGCCGATATTGAATAATAATAGTAATGTTTGGATAATATGTAGAGGCAGTGTGTTATTTAATATGACGTAAGTGAATATTAATATTTTACTTAATTATGATTGATAGACATACTCGGAGATGCTTTATTATAATGTTAATGTTAATAATTATTTGTTGTAGGCTCGTTAAAAATCTTTTCAGATTCTACTACATCTCATTTGGTCTGCGTTATATTCTGGGGTTCATATAACCTATTGAATGATTATTTATGAAATATCCATCAATAGGGTTATATTTATTTATTTATTTATAATAATAAGCACACCAACAGCACAGTCACTTACAATTCAAATTAAATATCATCTAAAATTAGCATTACAGTAACCATGCAAATAACAGTAGGCCAATTCTCTCAAAATCTAGTCGCAGTCTCATCTCAGCGACATACAAATGTCAAAAACTTGTCGTAATGTAGGGAAATTTGTCGTATTTTTGACAGATTGAGACCGAGATTAAATTTTAAAAGTTTCTTAAAATTACGAGAATTCCCCTCCTGGTATGCATGACATCTAACTTAAAAAAAATATTAGAGACAAAAGAAACAATAAAAAGTGTGTCCAGTAGATCTTGATCTAGAACAAAACGAACCAATTTGAGCTACATAGACGTGCACTCTTCACACTGTCTAAATAGGGAACGTCTGTATGAAGCAAAACTCACGGAGAAAATATCAATAGAAAAATCTGTCTAGTTGGACCTTTCATTATATTGCCTTGCCATACGTGTTAGTGGGCTATTAAATGTGGTATTTAAGGTGGATGTAGGCAATTCAAAAATACGACGATGACGCTTACTACTTTGGCTAGACCTAAAGTTAAAATAACCTACCAATTGTGCATCGATGGAACCGTTTATGATTTTATGGGGTATTAGTAAGTCAGAATGGCTACGACTTTCTTTTAAGCTAATCATTTTAAAGTGCCTTAACCTGTCATTGTAATCAGGTATAGCTTTACGGATCCCATTCTTCATACATAAATACCTAACAAAACGGGTCTGAACAGATTCAACTCTATTAGGATAAGTTGAATATTAGGGAGACCAAATAGAGGAACAATATTCCAAGGAACTCCTTACTAGTGCGTTGTAAAGTAATTATAAAGCCAAGCATTCTTTTAGCCTTACTTACTATACCATCTATATGATCGCGGAAAGATAGTGATGAATCGACGAGTACCCCTAGGTCACGGATGACCGACACTCTGCTTAGTACTGATCCATCAATAAGATAATCAAATTTAATGTAATTTACTTTATTCGTGAATGTAATTGTCTGGCATTTTTTAATATTGAGCGCCATTCTGTTGTTCAAACACCATTCTTGAAGGACATCAAGATCTCTTTGAAGCTTTATAGAATCACTTAGGTCCGATATCCTACTGTATATCTTTAAATCGTCAGCGTAGGCTAAACAATTGCAATTTATTAAATCCAAAAGATCATTAAAAAAAAAATAAAAAAAGCAAAGGGCCCAACTTAGAGCCCTGTGAAACACCAGAACCAGGAGAAAAATGTACAGATTCATTATCCGCTAAGGCTACTATTTGAGGCCGATTAATTAAATAGCTCTCGAACCACCGCAACAGAGAGGCGTAATTCAATTTCATAGAAAGAATTGAGTGATCAACGCGATCAAAGGCTTTTGCAAAATCTGTGTAAACAGCGTCAGCCTGACCCCTAGCTTCTAAGGTGTTACTAATGAAAGTAGTTTAAATAAGTAACTTAGACATAGTTGAACGCTTATACACAAAACCATGTTGCTTCAAACTAATAATATGACGGAGGTGGGAATATACTACATTATATATGAGACCCTCAAATATCTTAGCAAATTGTGATATAGTAGATGTTGGTCTATAGTTAGTTACGTCATTCGTACTACCAGGCTTATGCATGGGGATAATGTGTGAGATTTTCCATAAATCGGGAAATGTACCTTCCTTAGAGTAGAGAGAGAGAGGGAGGGGGGGGGGGGGATGCTGAGTGAATGTGACGCATGCTTACCCCCAACTTGTTACTTTTTTTTTGTGTTTATGTTCTTTTTTATGCGTCATGTTTGCCGCAAATAAACGTATTTTCTTTCTTTCTTTTCTTTCCTTAAGGGATTTATTGTATATTAGCTGCAGTGGTATAATAAGAGCATCAATGCAAAGACGAATAATAATAGGAGGAAGTCCATTCGGACCAGCTCCTTTATTAACCCTTCATATGCCGAACATAGATCCACGCGAGACACAATGGCTTTTTAATTGTGTCTGTAATTACGGCATACAACCTGTTAAGATCTAGCCTTTTGATGCTATCACTAACGTCTTTTTCTTATTATATTATCTGGCATTTTTTAATATTGAGCGCCATTCTGTTGTTCAAACACCATTCTTGAAGGACATCAAGATCTCTTTGAAGCTTTATAGAATCACTTAGGTCCGATATCCTACTGTATATCTTTAAATCGTCAGCGTAGGCTAAACAATTGCAATTTATTAAATCCAAAAGATCATTAAAAAAAAAATAAAAAAAGCAAAGGGCCCAACTTAGAGCCCTGTGAAACACCAGAACCAGGAGAAAAATGTACAGATTCATTATCCGCTAAGGCTACTATTTGAGGCCGATTAATTAAATAGCTCTCGAACCACCGCAACAGAGAGGCGTAATTCAATTTCATAGAAAGAATTGAGTGATCAACGCGATCAAAGGCTTTTGCAAAATCTGTGTAAACAGCGTCAGCCTGACCCCTAGCTTCTAAGGTGTTACTAATGAAAGTAGTTTAAATAAGTAACTTAGACATAGTTGAACGCTTATACACAAAACCATGTTGCTTCAAACTAATAATATGACGGAGGTGGGAATATACTACATTATATATGAGACCCTCAAATATCTTAGCAAATTGTGATATAGTAGATGTTGGTCTATAGTTAGTTACGTCATTCGTACTACCAGGCTTATGCATGGGGATAATGTGTGAGATTTTCCATAAATCGGGAAATGTACCTTCCTTAGAGTAGAGAGAGAGAGGGAGGGGGGGGGGGGGGATGCTGAGTGAATGTGACGCATGCTTACCCCCAACTTGTTACTTTTTTTTTGTGTTTATGTTCTTTTTTATGCGTCATGTTTGCCGCAAATAAACGTATTTTCTTTCTTTCTTTTCTTTCCTTAAGGGATTTATTGTATATTAGCTGCAGTGGTATAATAAGAGCATCAATGCAAAGACGAATAATAATAGGAGGAAGTCCATTCGGACCAGCTCCTTTATTAACCCTTCATATGCCGAACATAGATCCACGCGAGACACAATGGCTTTTTAATTGTGTCTGTAATTACGGCATACAACCTGTTAAGATCTAGCCTTTTGATGCTATCACTAACGTCTTTTTCTTATCCATCCCGGTGTTACTTGGCTGGTTAAGATCTTCTTTGAGCCTTTCAAGATCTTTCCGGAGCACGGCCAGCTGGTTGGAGATGCTGGAGAGGTTTGCGTCGAGGCTTAAAAGGCCGGCCCCAATGTCCCTCTGGGTGTCTTCCGGGGCTCTCGTGCTTTCCTGCCTTGTATTCTCGTGCTCCTTTGTTTCTGAGGCTCGCTGATGTGGCCTCGTCCTTGACTTCCTTGATGTCCTTAAAAGCCTCAAGGGTCTCGTGACCCGGCCATTCCCGGATCCCTTTCGCCTCTTTCTTCGTATCCGAGACGTCAGTCCGCATGACCGAGAGCTCCACCTTCATCGTCATAAGCTCCCGAGTGTGAGCTCTCTCGACCCGCAAAAGCTCTATTGCGGGTCGAGAGCGCTCCTTCTCGAGGTTGAATTTATGACGGGCCCTCGAGTCTGCCAGTGACAGGGCCGTCTCGTACAGCCCTTGTAGGCACTCATGGGCTTACACTCCCGCTTCATGTTGCCCGCAGCTTCCAGGGCGTCCTTACCTTTTTGGAGAAGGGTGTTAGCCTCCCTGGTGGCAGGTCCATCTCCACCCCTGTGACCCGTCTCGGTGAACAGAAGGCTCGGCCGTTCACTCTCGAGATTGCTCAGCGAGGAGGCCATCGAGCTTTCCCCGTTCGAGATGATCTTTGGGAGGGGGGTAAAGATGCCACACTGCTCCCAGTTAATGACGATTTCGGAGATTCTCCTGCGATCTTCTGGAGTGTGTGTCACAGACGCCAACGGCGGTGACGGCACCACGCTCGTTGCGTCCGGTTCCGACGCCGGCTTCGACGCCTGCGGCGTCTGCGATGGACGCGCCGACTTCTCCGAGGCAACGGATTTGGCCGTATTTTTAAGTAATTTCTCCCGAAATGTTTTTGGGGCTTTTGCGGCCTCCGTGGTGATTTAGCGGGAGGTGGTGGATTGTTTGGAGGACATGGACTTAAAGGGTTGTATTGTCGATTTTAATTATTATAATTAAATAAATACTTGTTACGGTTGCGAATCATATTTTGTTTGACATACACCTCCTAATTATAAAAAAACGTAAGAAAATTTGAATAGTAGACTAGTCGCTTTCCCCTTAAGGTTAGTAGGGTTGATTACATCTATGATGTGTGTTGCTCCACAAGCTTTAGATTTCGCACAGCAGCAACTTTTCTAGAATACAACATTCTGTAGTACTGATCAGCTATCCGTCATCATCATCATCCACAGCCCGACTTCACCCACCGCTGAGCAGGCCTCTCTTTTCATGTGCCGATTCCCACGCTCCTGTGCCAGCCTTCTCCAGGTTCTACCCGCGATGGTAACAATGTCGTCCGCCCATTTCGCCGCCGAACGACCGAGACTTCGTCTTCCAGTCCTTGAACGCCACGGTCACTACCTTAATCCACCTGTCATCACTGCGCCTTGCCAGGTGTCCTGTTCAGCTCCATTTGATTTCCACAACTCGTTTTCTGATTACCGTGAAGTAAATAGCTCTTAGTAAAATATAAGGCATGCAGTCAGCAAGACGGTACCCTGCTACCGTCTTGCTGACTGCATGCCTTATATTTTACTAAGAGCTATTTACTTCTGTGACTCTGTACTGTGTCCAGCTAGGGGGTGTCAGACAGGTAAGTATTGCCTCGTAGTACCTAGTACTCACGAAGGCTAATATTAAGGCCTGTATACACCAGCCAATTGTGAGGATGGTTTCGCAGATGAAGTCTCTGAGCTTAGGTTTATTTATCAATTTCGATAATTTATGATCTTCTACTTATTAAATACTTATCTATTAATTCACAGACAACGCACTGTCTAAGCCGCTAGGTCTGAAATCATGAAATGTTGCACAAGAGTTCCTTTAGTAACAAAGGCGAGAACCATGGAAGGATTTTTGAGAATTCATCCCTAAAGGAGTTAAATAGAGGATAAAAGTTTGTATGGAAGGTGGGAAATCCGATAGGGCGCACAGCTTGAAGTACAAAATAAAATATAATGGGAATGTTAAATTAATTAAAAGCGATTTAAACAAATACAGATGAAACCGCGGAAATCAAATTAATTCATTAAAAACAATACGAATCTGTCGGAGCCCTTATCCATTTTATGTGCCCAATTATGAAATTAATTATTTCCTTTAAATTAACAACGCAAAAAATGGATTGCGTGATAAAATCATCTTGAATGTGTTGGAAGAACAAAGGTGATGATTAGCTAATCTTCTGGCTCAATCAGTAAGTACTTGAACAATAATAAGTAAGTACCTTAGGCTGCGTAGGTTAAGGTACTTAATTATTGCCCCGGTTGGTCCGAGGATGGGTAACTATCCACTTCATACCGATACCCCTCTGTGCCTCAGAAAGCATGTTAAGCCTTTGTTGGTCCCAACATCCTAGTTCTTTGACAGCCGTTACGGGCAGTCAGAAGCCCGAAATTCTGACAACACAACCAGTCTTACCAAGGGATACCGTGTTGCTCAGTAACTTGGGTTGTAGAGGTCAGTTAGGCAGTAGCTCCAAATAAAATACTGGTTTTCAGCTGCATCCGGTTAGACTGGAGTCCGATCACAACATAGTTATGGAACAGCTAGGCAGATGATAATTTTCAGTGGCGTTGGACAGAGTCGGAGGAGACGGCTAGGCAAATGATAATTTTCAGAGAGTCAATTGTAGCCTTTTGTGACGTTCGTCTAAACAATACACTGTATCACTCAGCTCGCAGTCGAACTGACCTACTGACGCTGTCTAGACATACCTACCTCAAGTAGAAACTGAGGTCAACACTAACTGACAAAGACTGTTTCTCCCTTGTATCAAACTACTTTGTAACAAAGGACCAACGATTCTCAAGAATTATTGATCAAAATTCAAATATTATAATAACAGAATTTACACTAATCTGGTCATTTTGATCAATGAGCAATGTGTTGGGAATACGGCCTTCAAAATTATCTGGACTGTTTGGTTGCTATTTCAAGACGGTTCCAACTCCGTTGTCTTAAGTTGGCGTCAACAAAAAAGCCCAGTTACTCATCAATAAACATTGAAAACCATCAACATTGGGGAAAAAAACCCACAAAAAATCGTCACGCATTTTTTGCTTTAGGTACCACGAATCGCTCTAAAAAGTATTAAAGTGAATTTGTTCTAATTGGCTGTGTAATTAGTTATGGAAGTAGAAGGTCGCCAGGAAGTATGGCCGTATTGCTGGGAATTTCTTCCACCTCTGAATCATTATAACAACATAGGTCTTTGTTCTGCGTATGCGCCACTGCGGTTTGTTTGATAGTTGCCGCTTATTTCCCTGTATTTCGAAAATGAATGGAACAAGTCTATTAGCGTATATAAACAATCTATCAACATTACCTATCGCTGTCAGTGGACATACTCATAGGTCACTCTGAGGAAAGATACCCATGAATGTGTGACGTCACGACTTTGTTCCCCTAATGGGTAGAATAACTGTTAGTACTGTTGTAGACTTTTTGACGAAAGGATCGATTGTGAGGCATATTGTGAAACTCCAAACTACTTACTTATTACCTACAACAGCACCGGGGTCCATCTTGAGACGGGCTTTAATAGTGGTCAGCATTTTAACCGCACTTATGATCTCTGGAGCAATGAAACAGTTATTAAAATAATTATAATTTATTCTAATCTCATCGGCAATCGTAAGCAGTAGCGTAATATTTTAGAGCATTTCTAAAATACCCGCCACACCGGTTCATTTATCATAAACGATAAGCTTGCGCGGACATTCCACTGCATATAATTTACCTTTTTGTTAAAGGAACTTATAGTTAGTAATGAATAACAGCAACTTTAAATAAACCTATTAGTCTTGTTTGCATAGTTATTATAATACTACACAAGTTTTAATTACCGGTTGAAATGTGTACATTACCATTTCCTTCTAATATTGTTGTCGTGGTAATTTGTGATCCGAGTGGTCATTATGACTCCTAAGGTCAATTCTGAACAAAACCAGGACCTATTTACGTCCTTCAAATGAATTTCATGAAGTGGAAAATTAAACACTGTTGTGTATTAATACTCGGACTCTTGCCTGGAACGAACCGGGAACTTTGCATCCTCTGGAGTCTCTTTAGTAGCCCAGCTGAAAAACTGAACGATAGTTTGTGACACATATGTCACAAACTATCTTTCAGTGTTTCAGCTGGGCTATGATGATGTATGATCATCATGTCAGCCGAAAAACGTCCACTGTTGGACTTAGGCCTCCCCCAAGCACCGCCAGTTCGACTGGTTCTGTGCTTCTCGAATCCTGCGTACTCCTGTGGCCTTAACGAGGTCATCGATCAACCATCCAACGCAAAATCTTCCGGTACGCAGTCGCCACTCCAGAACCTTTCGGCCCCATCTGTTCTGCGAGCTATGAGCCCTGCTTTCTGCCGCTTAAGTTTGGCAAATACAAGGCTATTTATTAAGCTCAGTGGCTTTTTTATTTTTTTTGGGTGGGAAATCATCATATGACTTCTCCCGCTCTGGGCGGAGCGGGAGGGCGTGTCAGACTTTTACTGACCAAAGTCCACCCGTGTTCCTTCAGTTGCCTGTGCCAGGGGCCACGCTATCTCTTTCGAACAACCCGCGACCCTGGCAGAAGCTCAGTGGTCAGAGAGTAAAAGGGGGTGTGCTTCTAAAGGTCGATCAAGATCGCGGAGCGAGCGGAGGTCACTAAAGGTCGAAAACTTGAAATATCACTGTATAGAACCACTAAACACACAACATTTCCGAAATACTGAACCCCTCGACCTTTTGGAAGGTTACTAACCGCGAAGGGGTTAACAGCTTCCTCCTCGCAAAAAGAACTGAGATACAAAACGTTTGTGGCCAGTTTCTATTCAGTAGTTACGTAGGTATGGGTTTATCATAATCACATGTCTGTTTGTGGTTTTGCCAGAGTACTTTGTAAATAGTTATTCAATAGATTAGTTACTTTTTGCGCTGTCTGTGGGACTAGCCCAATACTCAGTCGCTGAAGTCATTTATCGAAGGAACAATAAAGACCATTGACGCAATTTATTGTATCTAATTGACTTCTGAGATATGAAATACTATGATGTCATTATTGATCAGGATACCACTCATGCAGATGCTCTCTTAATACAGGAGGATCTTGACAACTTTCAAACCTACTGCAATATAAATAAGTTGGACTTAAACGTCTCCAAATGCTATGTGTGCTCTTTCACTCGCAAACTTCACCCTTTCTATTTTTCTTACAAACTCTTAGATACCCCAATAGCCAAAGTCAATTCTATTAAAGACATGAAATAGAATGAATACAATAAATAGATGAAATATTTAAAATACATGAACATGGGTTACTTTTGACACAAAGCTTATTTTTGACACTCACCTTAATAATATTGTCAACAAAGCGTCGAAAGCACTAGGTTTTATTTGCAGGGTCTCGTCTGATTTTAGAAGCATCAAGACTATTAAGATATTATATTGCTCCTTTGTTCGTAGTCACCTCGAGTATGTCTCTCAAGTCTGGAACCCTAACTACAATACTTATATCGATCGTATTGAGGGCATACAAAGAAAATTCCTTAGGTACATTAAACTTCGTTCCAAATCATACCTATCTAGTTACAACGTGCGGTGTAAAAAATGTCAAGTTCCTCAACTTTACGAAAGAAGAAAAAATTCTGATTAAGCATTTTTATCCAAAATTGCGAACGGATCCAACGACATCCCTGAGCTGCTGAGCAAACTAGGGCTGCGCGTATGTTCTTCGTTTTTGCGTAAACCTCCTTTGTTGCACATACCAACAACAAGAACAACTTACAGACAAAACTCCTACATGATTAGGGCGAGCCGTATGTATAATGAAACCTGCCAGGAAGGTGACATAGATCTGTTTAACACTAGTGTGCCCAATTTAAAGAAGGCTCTTTGCAATCACTTCTTCGACAAGATAACATAGCCCTTGCGTTATATACGAATATGAAGTATGCCAAAGTAACTTTGTCTGCTACCTAGTACATAGTTAATTGTTATTCTATGTGTGAAAACTTGTAATTGACCATCATCATGTTATAAACTTAGTAACTATTGTGTCTGATTAGCTGTAAGTTTTCCAAAAATAATAAAATAAAAAAAATAAAAATAAAAAATTGATAGGTACAGTCAACAAAAGAGGTAAGTATGCAGGGTTGTCGGATATAGTTGAAGTCAAGTAAGAAACCGATGGATGTTTTCGAATGAAATTTAGTTTGATAAATTAACTGTGTGTTTTCTATTAATTAAATAAAATTTTACCCGAAAACATCAATCCGTTTTTTACTAAACTTCAACTATATCCGTCGACCCTGCATACTTATCTCTTTTGTTGACTGTACGTGTTTAATTTTACCTTATGATTTCCTACTTTTAAAATCAACTCTTTTGTGTTTCATTTCCAGTGCAATATCTTAAAAAGACTTATGTTTGCAGAAATTGTAAAGTAAGTGTCTCATTGTGTGAATAGCCTAATAATAAATCATGTTTCTGAATAATCATTGGAACTGCTTGACTATTAAACTTGCCTGCGCCAGCGCCTGTTAGTCTCGACTATAAGGCAAACCAACCAGGAGGCTAGACAAGTAGCAATAACTTTCAAAGCATTTCGTATTTCTACAACGACTTTTAACAGGATTGATGTTAGCTCTTCGATAGCTCATGTATACGTTTCTGACTTTACTATCATCGTGGTCGCTGATAAATGCCCACAGAATGAACGGGCTAAAATTATAGCAATAAGTATCATTTTAAGTATCTTTACAGGTCGTAGCAGCAGCGTCAAATAACCACATTACCGTACCTAACTAATGCATGTTCTGTCATGTTCGTGACATAGAATCCTTGAATATAAAATATTCAGATTTCATCTCCGAGGCAATAAAGTTATAAGGTATGCTTCGGTTTCCTTCGAAAGCATAGTATAAGCCCGCAAAATGTCGACTGTTGAAAGCATTTTAAAAACCATAAAGTACCCACCGTAATTTTCGGGGCGCTGTCATAAATAACTGAATTTGTAATTTGTAATAACTAAATTTGCGATTTGAAATAACTAAATTTTTTATTTGTAATAACTAAATATTTAATACTTAATGCATTATTTATGACATATAGTCACTATGAGTGTAATGTTTGTGTATGTACAATGCCTGAAATAAAATGATTTATTTTTTAATTAATGCAGCCAAATGGACGGCTGTTTTAGGAAACCTAAGCTTTGGTTGGTGAGTAAGTACCTTTCAAACTGATATAGTAATATAGTACCTAATAATTGTAAGCATACGTTCACGACACCGCACGTGGTGGCGCGAATTAGATCAGACTGTCAAGGACACCCGGTTGGACCCGCCACAGGTTTGAGTAGAACACGTTTTTATAAAACAATACAGTAGGCCGTTAAAGACAAGTTTACGCGGATATTTTGTTGGTAATTAACGTTGGCTTATGTTTATGTACTTACTAGAAGTATCCGCAGTCTTCTTCAGAAAAAGGTTCCTATTAGTGTCATGTGTTGGGACCTGTGGGATGCCAGAGAATACTCGTATTTTCCATACCGGAATATCTAACGCTTTGCTCCGTCCGTCTACTGCTGGGCATAATATGCCCTTCTAACTTCATCCTTTGCCAGATCACTAGTTCCGGATACAATAGTAATTCCCTTTTCAAGCTCACTGAATGACTTAATTCACCAATCACTAGGTGTCGGTTTCATCAAAAATATTTCTGTCATTCATTAAGGCTTCCGCAGACTCGCGCGACACTACAGCGCCACGCGACGTTAGTAGAACAAATTATATGGAAATTGCTGTACCAAAATTGCGTAACACCGTCGTGCCGCGACAGCATGAGGGACCCTTTAGAATTAAAAAAAAAAAAACGATCAAAATCTAGTTAGTTACAGTCAACTCTGTAACCACTCACACGTATCACGACGATTTATCACTGTCCGTGAAAGTGGAACCAGGTTGAGACCTTGAGGATATAATCGGTTAAGACCTAACACATGTCTTAATGAATAAAAAAAAACAAAAATAAGGACATGCTGAATTTTAAACACACTGTTTAAAATTCGGCCGGCATGTCTTTATTTTTTATTTTTTGAGTTTTTGGAGATTGGATTCAAACATTTTATGTGCAATGGTAAGAGATAACAAAATTAAGGATATGCATAATTATTAAAAGTTGCGATGTCCGTAAAGTGGAAATATGTTGTTTTATAAGAACAAATTAGGTCAAGGTTATAGCTTTATTATGCTTATAAGCGCCACGTGAGCACTAACCAAAGGAATAAATTACGAGTGTCAACATAACCCAGATAGGGTCCGATCATGATTGAAATATAACTCGGTTGACCTCTTTGAGGTAAGGTCATGGTGAGATAATTTTTTAATATAAACTATTACTTATGCTAGAAATATGTGCTGATTAGCTTACTTTTCGAGGTAAGTAGGACTGAAGTAATTAGTGATGACAGGAATAATAAAAATAAATCAAATAGCATTTATGCGATTTCTTGATAGATACAACATCAGGGTATCAGCGCTTTGTGTTCCACGCGCACCTAAAAGAGATGTCAGCACTAACTGATGGGTTCCGCTAGGGCCGATGCCTGCCAGGGTTGCGGGTTGTTCGAAAGAGTGGCTTCTGGCACAGGCAACTGAAGAAACACGGGTGGGTTTTAGTCAGTAAAAGTCTAACACCAGAGCGGGAGAAGTTATTTGATGATTTATGTACAAAAAAAAAGGGTATCAGCGCTGAAAAGTTCGGCCGTCTTGCTTACAAGCCTTGGGTACTCAAAACTGGCGTTCCCATCAAAATCTAACGTAGTGGGCAGCTTAGGTCCAAGTAGCACTAATGTAGAGATTATAGCATATTTTGTGCTTACATTCAACCTTCCGCGAGTCAGTTAAAAGAACACGACACACACATTAATTTAGTTTAAGATTAGAAGACAGTAGGCTAAGGAGGGGCTTGTGTTCAAGCAATAACAGCCGCACGGGTAGATCGCTTGCCGCGGTTGGTTCGTGGATGGGTGACCATCTTCACATACCAAGCCCCCTCCGTGCCTCGGATAGCACGTTAAGCCGTTGGTCCCGGCTGTAATTCGTGGATTTTTGTCAGTCGTTACAGGTGGTCGGAAGCCCGAAAGTCTGACAACCAGTCTTACCGCTCGCTCCATGTAAAATACTGGTATTCAGCTGCATCCGGTTAGACTGGAAGCCAACCCCAACATAGTTGGGACAAGGCTAGGTAGATGATGATTACCAGACAGTAGGATCAGATTTGGCTGACAAGACAAAGGTAGAAGATTTAATTTTTTTTATTAATTTAAATATCACAATAATTACGTTATATAAAAGTAAATGGTCTTTTAGTCATTAATCCCGGTACAGTTAGCTTCCCCGCGGTGCTAACAGTACCTACATCAGATTTTTTACCCCCATTATCTAAGCGTGACAGAAATCTATTGAAAACTGTATTCAAAATGTACACAATCTACAAAAAAAGTTTCTAAACATTTTTTGTGTAAATCTAAAATTTGTAGGTATTGTGTAAAATTTAGGTAGGTACATTTGTGTAGAAGTTTCATTGAGTAATACAAAAAGGGGAAGCAAAAAAATGTTGGGTTATCAATGAATGATTTGTAAAAATACTAGGTCAGCCTTAATTTGGGATTTTTTTTATTTTTATAATCAATCAATTCAGCCTGTTGCAGTCCTGTGCTGGAAATAGGCCTCTCTCAGGCTGTGCCACAACACCCTGTCCTCTTACTTCGGCATCCAGTCTGTCCCAGTCATCATTTTAAGATCGTCCGTCCATCTAGCTGGGGGGCGTCCCACACTACGCTTGCCGATTACGTGGTCTCCACTCCAGGACTCATCTGCTACACCGGGGATCGGTTCTTCGACAAACATGGCCAGCCCATTGCCACTTCAGCACTTTTTAATATGAAGATAACTTATGTGAACTGCACTATCGACGGATTTGGTCCAAAAGCTTTTTATTGTGTTATCTTTAATCCATCCTTCACAACATAGCTGGGTTAATTTCAATTAACACCTTCGATGCTTCTACCTAGGTACTCCTAGACACTTTAATCTACCCAGATGTCCCGCCGTCCAAATGTTTTTTTTTTTTATTATTTTTGATTAACCATTAATGTCCACTTTCATTCCACCTCTCTCTGTTCAGAGCTGCTGAGGACCAAGCAGCTGATTCTGCCACCTCCGCCTGGGCCTGCCGCGATATCGTTTGCCATTAAGCGTAGGAATTTCCATGGTCAGAAGAACACCTGCTGCAGTTTTTCTCGCTGCATGAAGTAGTTTCAGTACCTACTGAAAACAAAGTATCCTACTATAATATCCTACTAATAATATTATAAACGTGAAAGTTTGTATGGATGGATGGATGGATGGATGTTTGATACTCTTTCACGCCAAAACTAAAGAACCGATTTGGATGAAATTTGGCTCACAGATAGTTTATAACCAGGATTAACACATAGGATACTTTTTATCCCGATATTCCCACGGGATCGAAACTTATGCGGGTGAAACCGCGGGCCGCAGCTAGTTCAAAATATTGGTTACTTTACTACTTACAACTACCGTTTGTCGATAAACTAGTAGCTAAACTTCGTGTCCAATTCAACAACGCTTTCTGGGTGTTGGTGGGGCTACCCCGTTTTTGTAGCGCATCGGGAATGTTCGCGGACGCACATATAAGTTGCTTTTACGCAACGATGCGAATGAGATGTGCATCCCTGGTGCGCAGAGTACGGGCCAGCTCCAACAATATTCTTAAAATGATCGCTAGCAGGCTCGATTGCAAGTAAATCAATCACTGCAGTGTCATCTCCCATGGAATGAAAAAATAATTTTAAATACAATAAACTAACATAGTTCTTAAGCTTACTAACACAATGAGTCCTTTTGTTACTTAAATAAAGAAATTTTATTATTATTATGTTAACATAGAACACATCAATCAAGCGCAGGAACTGGAATAATCGGCTTCAAAAGCGTTAAAAAAATCAATAAAGTGTTTTAAACAGAAGTATTAAATTACATTTTGAATAATTAATTAAATATCTTACATAATCAATAGGCAGATTGTGTTTCCATTTAAAATGCACGTAATATATTGAGTACCAATGATCAATTTATGTTACAATTATTGTCGACACCATCATTATAATGATTGGCTATACATATGCATGAATATATTAAATAGGTGCCAACGTTTTTGTCCGTGACTGTAGATAACATATCTTTGTACTATTTACATAATATTAATTGAATGCATCATGATTAATATAACATAATACATCAAGTACAGTACAGAAGGCACGACGTTGGTACATGATAGTAATACGTGTACCAATTTTAAGGGTCCCGTAGTGAAACCGGAAAACCTTATTTAAGTGTGATTCGAAAAAATATAACGGGGACCATTAAATATCAGTTATAATTGTGTATTTTTCATAGAAAGTGAAGAGTAAAGAGTTAAGTTATGCCAACGTTACACTCCGAAACAGTGTGGTGATTCTTAAGTTCATAGGTACAGCAGTGCGATTCTGTAACCATCTCACCGTGAAAACTTAGGTGAAGTGAGCGTGGAGTGAGCTGTCATTCCAACTAATGCTAGGGATTGACACTATTGACAGCTCACTCTAAGCTCATTTCACCTAACTTTTCACGGTGAGTTTTTCACAGAATCGATCGGCTGGTTGTATCGTTACTCTGCGGTTTTAGAAAGGTTTTTTGTTTTTAAGGTTTTTTTCCCTCAACTTAAAGATTTTTTGTTAAAAAGGAAGTAAACCATCAACAGGCACTTTTAAATTGTCAGAAATCCCGGATGAATACCTTCGAATACCAAAGTACCATACCTCATGATATTTATCAATACTTGAAATAACCTTTATGAAGAGTTACCTTCATAAAAAAAAGGTTTAAAGTATCTGTGTTACTAAAGTTCAATACATTGGGGATCTACCTCAATGACTGTGCAAACAAAAACGGTGTCTGTAATAAAATCTTTAATTTTTTCAGAAAAATCGAATACTCAGGGCCGTCTTTACCCGCGGGTGCAAGGGGTGTGAGGCACCCCGGCTCAGGGTATTAGACACGCGGCAAATTCAAAGAGAACTTGCGGCCACGAGTGCGCGCGCTCCCCTTTGACACGCGACGCCCGCCTTTTGACATATCGCCGCCCGTTGTAGGTATCTAGTTACCAATGCAAATGTGTCAAAAAAAGTTTCAGTTTCTAGCACTACCATTAAAATTGCGACAGCCATGGTAAGTGACCAACCATATCGTTTGGCATACTTATTTTGTAATGAAAAAAGTTACTTGATTTATGTGGTGAAATGCTAATGATGTGCCAGGGGTGTAAAATTGTTTTGTGGGAATTAATATAACGTTTTCAAGCGCCAGGGCAGCCCGCGAAAGAATGACTACTTCTATCTACTTATATCTCACACAAAGGACAACTCTGCTATTGTAAGGTTTGTTTATTTTAACCCGCCAACAAAACTTGCTGACGTAAGAGAACATTTTTTAGGTTTTTTGCCTGTAAATGATACTACTGGACAAGGGTTAGCCACTTATTTGTTAGATTTCTTAATATCATGCAATATTGAATTAGACAATTTACGAGGCCAAGGATATGATAATGGGGCAAACATGAGAGGAAAAAATATAGGCCTACAAAAAAAAAAAAAATTAGACATGAATCCTCGTGCATTTTACGTTCCGTGTGCCGCTCACACGCTTAATTTGGTAGTGAATGATGCCGCTACAAGCGCTTTGGTAATATCAAACTTTTTTCTATTGTTCAGGAAATATTTATGTATTTTTTTTCGGCATCAACTTCACGTTGGGATTCAAAATTGATTGCTGAAGATTTAGAATGTGAACCTGAATTCACCGAAACTGTTCGTCCACGTCCCCGAAAAAGACATTTTAATTACGAGGTTGCAGTTGAGCCTATATTAGACCAAAAAAACAAAATTTAAAGTTAATTTTGATTTTTTGCTACTTGACATGGCGATCTTACAATTAAATGAAAGATTCAATTTATTAAAAGAAAACAACGACAAGTTTTCATTTTTGCAAAACATTGGCAGTTGCAGCAGAGGTCCTCTCTCCAATGCTCACATGAAAACATGAAACAACACATGAAAATAGATCGAATATTGACGGGGAAGATCTATTTAATGAGTTGGAATTGCTGCCTTTAATTTTTACAAATAAAGACAACTCCACTCGACGTACTAAATTATATTTATTCCAATAATTTAATATCAGTGTTTCCTAATATTACAACATCTTTACGTGTTATATTTAACACTTCCTGTGACAGTAGCAAAAGGTGAAAGGTCCTTTTCGAAACTAAAATTAACAAAAAATATACTTACGGTCAACATGACCCAACAAGATAGACTGATAAGTTTCGAATCAGAAGTAGATTTAGAAATAGAAGAAATCATCAAAAAGTTTGCGAATCTAAAAGCCAGAAAAAATGATTTTAATGTTTAAATGTATCAATTTTATTGTAGAGTATATTGAATAAAAAAATGGTAAACATATTTTTTTTTTGTTGACTTGGGTGCGCTGGCTGATTTTTGCACCCGGCGCCCAATATGGTTAAGACAGCCCTGCGAATACTAATAAATTATGGGTTGAACCAAGTCGACCCGAACAAGTGTGTAGGTCGCCTCCGAATAATCACTACCATACACCAACTGTAACCATGAATTTAGCTCATGATTCTAGTCCCACTAGTGTAGACATTTTATGTATTTACATATGTAAAAAATGTCTGTTTTTTGCTAACCAACCATATGGTTGGTTAACAAAAAAAAAAATGTGATGTGTCTTAGAAAGTGCAATACTTACGCGGTCAAAACGACAACCATTTTTTTTCAATTTTCCTTTGAGATATATTTTGGTTTTCTGCGGGTTCTTTTATTATACGTGGCCCGATCGTGCTTGCCATGTGTTAAATAATTATAAAATACTGAGCTATTAATTGTGACTCATCGTGATTACAGCTCAGACCTTGCACGTAGTAACATAAAATTGTAAACAATGATTAAGTTACGGTTATTTTAAATAATGGAAGGTTTTTATATTTCTTTGGATTGTTGAAAACCATGTTAAATGTTGCTTGTATATTTTACTAATTTACAGGGTGGGCGGGGACATCGACCTGCAATCTGTTACCATGGATTCAGTAGGTACATAATTCTGAACGCCGCTGCGTTGAAATTTTTCGTATGTTTTTTTTTTTGATATTTCTCGGGACCCTGGCGTCCTGGATCGTTGGAAGTCGTACGAGGGGCCGAAGCCAACTCGTAGAGGCCCGTTAGACTTTTAATGAAATGAGGTACCAACCGACGATTATCCCTGTTCGTACTATGCAAGTGCACCCAAGGACAACCCCCTGGTTGGTGTAGGACTATTGCAGGACATGGAAACAAAGATATTGGATTATGGGTTTGGGTAGCTAAAGTGAACTCGTATGTTTATTATTATTACGGTATTGGAGTGGATTGGTACGACGTGTCCGTTTGTCTGCGCCAGACAAACAAACAAACGGAAAAACTCTTAAAACTGTGTATATATAAGTACCAACAGTTATTCACTTTTTGTGATTGTTTATTAATATTTTTTTAAAAATACTCGTTTGTATTTCCATTTTCTATAGGTAATGTCTAAGAAAGTAAAAATATCGCAATCCTTAGTTTTCCGAAAGTACAGGGTAAAAGGGGTCCACCCCTTTTACCCTGTACTTTCGGAAGGAGGAGGAGGGTGTGTATTACAACATTACACACCCTCCAGGGTGTGTAATGTTGTAATAGAAATTACAACAAGCATCGGGAATCAATTGCGGGCGAGGTGCTATTTCTAAATGTTACTCCCAGCCAAATATACCGCTACTGTGAGAGTACGTAATCAGCCTATAATGTTCCCACTGCTGGGACACAGGCCTCCTCTCTGTGAGAGGGAGTGGACCATACCTAATCCACCACAAGGGCCCAGTGCGAGTTGGTAGATGTCACATGTCTTTGAATTTTTGGTTTTAGGACATACCGGTTTCCTCACTTTGCCGTTTTGAGAGCAGTGGTGTTGAAATAATTTACTCAAAGTAAAGCGCCCGTCTGGGTTCGAACCTACGACCTACAACTGTGCGAGTGCCCATTTCCAATTAAATCTAAACCAGTACCTAAGTATTTTTGAAGTCACAAACATACCTACAGACATAATATATTAAGTATATTATAATATCGCCACAACATGATTTTTAGACACACTATTTTCATTGTGCGGCTATTCTATGTAACTTGCTTGTAGAACCTCGTAGCTATTTGATAACGAACACAAAAACTTCTGCTGCGCTAATTTTACAATAGCCATTTTGTTTTTAAATTTTGGGTACCTATTGTTTACTATGACTATCGTCTTATCTTTATATTTTATCTTATCTCATAAATAATATAATATAATTGATCTGAAAAATATTTTTCAACCGGTAGGTATCTCGCGCTGCACTAGCAGGCAGGCGCTACGAAAATCTACATCTAATCTAAATCTACTATTATTTATCTATTCAACTCTGCTGTCCTCTCAAACCCAAACTCAAAACATTAATTTAAACTAAATTAATTATCTACCGAAATAATGATAAAAAATATTAAAACTTTAATTAAAGTAAATTACGCGGTTAAATAAAATAAAAACACTTCAAGTTTTTTAAATCTTTCTTATGATCCTAATAAAAAAGCTAGATTACGGGGACTTTTATTGGTTTAAATCAAATATGGCGGTGTGAACAGGAAATATCACAACAATAATTAATATGACTAGGTTAATTAAATGTAATGTACACAGATTAACAACAATAATAGCCTTGACGGACACGATTTTGTTACAAAAACTTGTGCAATCAATCACCTGAAACAAGATTCTCCTATTGTATTTTGATTTATAATATTAACCTGTAGGTTGATAAAAAAACGTGTATTAAATTAATTCGAATTTCAACTATTGAAACGATGGGAACTTTAAGTAGGTAGCACAAGAAATTGGCTAGTTGACACTTTTTGAGAAACCAATTACTTAGTAACATCATGTTCTGAAAACATGAAAATATTAGTTACATCATTAATGAAGAAAAAAAAAATCAGGTAATGTTAGATCTTCAAGAATAATTTCGTGTTGGTAAAGATAGAAGATAAGATAGAAACTTTTTTGGAAACTTTGACGACAAAAATCAGGAAACTTTCTGCCTGTTCTTGGTAATTAAGGATGACTTTAAAGTTTTTTTTTAATTGTTTTTTTTTTCATGTTTATTGGCGGTTCAGATTTATTTTTAACGAAACCTGCCTTTATTTTTATTAAAAAGGTATGTAGTGGAAACTTTTTGATTCATGATTAAAATTAGTTTATGTCGATATTTTATTGCTTTATTTACGTACGTTCATAGTGTAGGTTGTATTGAATAATTTATATTGCGTCCAGCGGGGTAATTGCGTAACACACTAAGGGCTGATTTTTCCAACGCAAGATAATTTTATCCGAGAAATAATTTAAAATTTTTGAAAGCTCTTCCTTCCGTACAAAATCTGTCACTCGTTAATTTTATTCTACAAATAAAAATTGTCGATTGAAAAATCAGCCCTATTTTCCATCGCCAGATATCTTTTATTCGAGGAATAAAATTGACTGACATTTTTGTATGAAATAACTGTCAAAATTTCAAAATTATTCTTCGAATAAAGTTATCAGATGTTTGAAAAATCAGCCTTATGAGTAGCAAAGGCTTTCATTTTGACAGTTCAACAACATTCATTGCGTTATTTACGTTGTTAAAATTTTTCGAACTTAAGAAGCAATGGATTAGCAATATCCTTAAAAATAATTTGGATTGTTATTGAAAGTGTGTTACACAAAATGATTAAGATTTATATTGAAAATGTGTTAAAGTATGATTACTAACGTTGAAATTTAAGTTAAACATCTACTTTATATTATAGTATTTCTTACATAAAAAGAAAGCCTTCTAAATAAACTACAAATCATCTTTTCCCAACCCGAAACGTAATGATAATGAAACAATAAAAACATCTATAAAAAAAATTTAAGTGGCTGTTAGTAATGCCAAAATAACAGCTTTTTACTACATGCATATGGAAGTATATACGGTACGGTCGGTTTGTTCCGGTTAATCCCCGAAAAGGCTGAAACGATTTTGTCGAAATTTGCCATGGGGATACTTTGAACCTTGGGGAAGTACAAAGGCTACTTTTTATCGACATACCATGCAAGCGGAAGCTACTATTAAATAATAATAAATAAGAGCAAGATAATGATGATTAAATAATAATAATCATAAAAATATTTAAAAATATAATCTGTAAGTAAGTAAATGAAATAAAGGAAATCATAATTGACTATTTTAGGAACATTTACATTATATTTAGATCAATGAATTGCTATTCAAACATCCTGTTTCTTATTATTTGTAATCAAGAGCAAAGCAAAGTATCTATTGGAGGACCTTCTCGACTTCTAATTTATTTAACGTTTATGACAAATTATATCGATATTTTCATATATAAAAGAGGTTGACCAGTATGACGATTAATTTACACCGACTTCCTCGAAATGCGTTCCAAACAGCATTGGGTAAAAACCATATACCTGCCTTTCGACGTCTCCTCAGTATTTTTCCTGAATTGCCAGAATATTGAAACAGACATGATGTGGTCAGGAAGTTTGTTCAATTATAGGTAATAAAAAGTGATTTACTGAATACCTATCCAGCTTTAAACGATTTTTGTATAGGTGCTTATAATATCAATATCGATAACACGTTTTGGTTTTGTTTGTAAGTCTTACAAGACATTGGTAACCGTGGTTGGCAGCACCCTAATTGCGGAGCACACTATCAATCACAATCTGATTCATTTTGAAGGATATTACTAGGTAATCCAAAGCTTCATAAATGTTCGAAAAATTGGTCTGCTCAATAACGTAAATAACGCACTGAATAATTTTAAACGGTCGTTAAAGGCAGTCAGAAGCTCGAAAGTGACAAAGGGTTACCCAGTAACTGGGCTGTGGAGGTCAGATAACAGTCGCTCCATGTAATGTAATGGTATTCAGCTGCACCCAGTTAGACTGGAAACTAACTCCAACATAGCTGGGAAAACGCTAGGAAGATGCCATCATCTGCCTAGCGTTTTTTGCAACACCATTGTTGTATGTATAATTTAACGACCGAGTGACGAACGGTGGAAAATTCGAAAATGTATTTCAGTCACTCTAAAATCTTGGATTGCTTGCTCAGTTGTCTATTTTTTTGTTTATGCTTGCTGATTTTATGGTCAAATGTAAAACTTTAACAAGCTACTTTTTTGAGGCAGCTTTTTTTGAAGTTCTATGATTATAATTCTAGTAATAATAGGGAGGTCCTAAACGAAAAAATAATTATATTTTTGAACTCAAAATACACAAAACAAACTGATTAAGTAATTCATTTCCTCAAGTTTTTGCATGAGAATGAGAGTATTGATTAGAATAAACATTATAATGAGTTATTCTAAAAATAGATATATAATAATTGGTTCAAGCTTGTTACCATGAAAAGATTGAACCAATTAATAAATCTATGGTATGTTATGTAGGCTGTACAACCGGTATCCATATACCGGTTGTACAGCCTACATAAAAATAAAAAAATACACAATGGAAATTATTGTTTAGATTTTATGTTTCTCCTCTTGAATACAAGATGGAAATTGTACATTGATTGCTATGACCAACAGCTGATTCTAATTTGGTACCTTCTTACGTACATCTCTGATACAGGCCATCCCTAGTTTAGGAGGCAGGATTTAATTTTAGTTAATATAGACTATTATTTTGTCTCCCCTTGTGTCTATTGTTAGTTGATTAAGTCTTATCATGTAACTATAAATAACCTTTGTCTATGTATATCTTTTGGATCAATAAACTATTATTATTATTATTAAACAAAGTCAATTCAAAATTGCACATAATGAACCAAGAACTATTTTATCGCTTTTGCATGAATACTTAGCAATTTTTTCAGCCCCTGCCAGGTGATCCGTCGTGAGGTTTGAGAATAACCCCGTCCCCACCCAAACTGGCGTGTATTTTTTGTATCTTAAAAAAATCAGAATATATTTTCTTTAAATACAGATAATTATAATCTAATTTAAATCTGAAAAATTAAGCACCGCACCGTGATATAAATGTCCAGACAAACACTAAGGTTGCAGGTTGTTCTCACTGGCATAATAAAATAGTAAAGGAAAGGTAATCATGTGAATAAAATTTATAATTAATTTTATTCAGTTTAGAGATCGCGCTTTATTTACTTAAACTTTTCGCACAAAAAGTTACAAGGGCGGACTTAATGCCTATGGCATTCTCTACCAGGCAACCAAGGGTGGTGAAGAGATTAGATGGCAGGTGCTTTCAATGAAACCATAAATACAGGTGATATCTCACTACCCCCTTGTGATATTTTTTTATTTTTTCTGAACCTTCTCCCCACCCCCCCCTCTTTAGAGCTTCAAGTGATTAATGGACGATTCGTATTAAGAAAACTTCTATCGTTGACTGTACAGTACACTTGTGTATAAATTAGAAGCGATTTTTGAACATTAACAAAAAATCAGCCACACGGGGAATACTACTTAGTAATGTAATTACTTACAATGATTCGGCCGAATTTCGTGGCTAATTAATAATAGCCGCACGGGTTGATCGAAGGTGATCGTGGATGGGTGACCACCCATCACATATCGAGAGCCTTCCGTGCCTCGGAAAGCATGTTAAGACGTTGGTCCCGGCTGCTATATGTAGATCTTTAACTGTCGTTACGGGTAGTCAGAAGCCTAAAAGTTTGACAATCAGTCTTACCAAGGGGTATCTAGTTACCCAGTAACTAGGTTGTGGAGGTCAGAAAGTCTTTATGTCGTTTTATGCAAAACACTGGTATTCATTTTCATCCGGTTACACTGGAAGCCGATCCCAACATAGTTGGGAAAAGGCTAGATCGATCATCTTAGGCAGAATTTCTAAAACTCCCATGAACATCATTCATTTCAGCTACATTTGAGCAGTGCCCTGTCTATTACGCAAAGTTTTGCAATTGACAAACAGAAAACTAACAAAAAAAAAGAAAAGCACATTTTTGAACTCTACACCTGCATTGGACAAACGAGGAACTGAAGTTGGTATTGGAAGATTTGCTTATAAGGTTAAGCGGACATACGTGGACGAAATGGTGGGCAAAAATTTTCTTTTAATATTGTAAAAGTGAAAGTGTGTTTGTTTGTAATGCTTTCACAGTAAAACGGTTGAACGGATCGTTACAAAATTTGACGGATAGGTAGCCTGAGACTTCGAGAAAGACATAGGCTACTTTTCATCCTGGATCACAGACGAAGTCGCGGGTCGTCAATACGAGTAGTCAATAGTCGCTCAATAGAAATGTTAAGATAGAAAAACGTCAACCTTCGCTCCTGATTCTTTTCTTCCTACATATAACTATTCTGCAAAATAAGAGACATATTACTCGATCATCATAATAAAACACAACAGAGCAGTGGTGGCCCAGTGGTAACGGCCGTGAGTTACGAGTTATAGGTCGTAGGTTCGAACCCAGATAGGCGATTTACGTTGTGTAAATTATTTTATTACCACAGCTCTCAAAACGGTGAAGGAAAACATCGTGAGGAAAATGGCATGTCCTAGAACAAAAAATTCAAAGACATGTGCCATCCACCAATCCGCAATGGGACCGCGTGGTGGACTATGGCCTACTACCTCTCATCGAGAGGAGGCCTGTGGCCCAGCAGTGGGAACATTATAGGTTGATTATGCTAATAAAACAAAACATTAATAAAACAATCCAACAGCTAATCGTGACAGATGCAGTTGCGATAAGCCAATCGTCATCTACGAGTACGTAGGCCTAAGGCAGTACAGAACCTTGGTACGACGATTACGTCCCGCAGAACTCTTTTAATGTTCTCGTTGATTTAATTTACTGTCGATTGCATATAACTAGTAACTAGCAATCGATAGACTTGTAACCTTGCATGTGTGACACTTCTAAAGTTATCTTTGATCTTTGACTGTTGGTTTGCAAATCAATGTATCTAAAAGAGTTGACTAAGATGCACCAGTTTCAAACACTATCTGTAGAATGGATGATTTCTCTTTAAATAAATAAGCAATAACGTGTCTACATGTTACTGACGAGGTCAGTTTTGGTCACACATACAATCTTAACATAATCAGCCTATAATATTCCCACTGCTGGGACATGAGCCGAGTATATAGTAGTCAGAGTATAGATGTCACATGTTGATGGTTCCAGGACATGTCGGTTTCCCACGATATTTTCCTTCACCGTTTTGAGAGCAGTGGGGATGAAATAATTTACACAAAGTATAGCGCCTGACTGGGTTCCAACCTACGACTCGTAAGTCGCGGCCGTTACCACTTGGCCACCGCTGCTGATCTTATCCAATTTATAAAAGAATCCTGACGAATATTTAGTAAGACTATCGTTACTTAGTCCTCGCCTTTCTTAAGCTCACTGCCGGCTTTCATGGTAACTGACTATATCCGGTTACCATGGCCATGAAGGCTTACTCGCAACAATTTGCTGCTTGACGGACGCGACGTACGGACTGGACCCCGCAACTGTTTCAGATTCGTGTTTCTAGTTTATTTTTTGCCCGAGACTTTGCGTTGCAAATGTCACATAACTCACGTTATAATCATCATTTTTATTGCACAGTAATTTATTTAGATTGATGCTAAATATGCGAGATAACAACTTCCCAAAAAAGAACAACTACGCACCTAAAACCAGCTGTAATTAGCACGACAAGTAAAGACACAGCTCATAAAACATTATACATTGATTTAGTATTAATGTTACATTATTCACAATGTCCATATCTTGACCATGTGTGGTTAACTAGTATAAGGTGGACAAGTAATGGTTACGTAATAATTGAACAAAAGGGGACATGAAATCCAAACTGCAAGTGCACAAGGTCCCACAGCGCTGACCTCCGGTCGTGCTTAAAGTGGAGTGACATGATTACTCCGATTTATTTATCGTTCGTGCGTAAGTAGCGATGTAATGATAATCCATTTTTAATTTCTATATGGCTAAAAGTTGTCTTAGAAGTATTTAGCAGACAAGCAAAGGACATAAGTACCTCCGTACACGTGTTGTCGTAAATGGCCACTTGGAATTCAGTCACACGTAGGCGTAGAGCTTTATTGTGTGTCTTTTAGTTTGTGCCAAATAAATGCATTTTCTTTCTTTCTTTCTTTACACGTTGCATGGATTTTTCCTGTTTGTAGGCAACTCTACCTGCTCCTATCCTTATATCTACTTACTCCTTTTGCTTTGTCCACGTTGATACTTATTTAATTAATAGATAAACAACAAACAGAGATTACTAATATACCAACCAACCTGATAGGTAGACTATTGAAGTTTTCATCGTTGTTTTTCATTTTTCATAACTTGAGTACTTAGCTTAGGTACCTATACTCGCTTCGCTAAACAAATACTCAAAAGTAAATTATTACCTTTACAATTTACCTACATGTATATTAAACATGAAATCATACACAGTTATATACCAAATACCTAATAACTTTATGAATGGCGCACAGATGAATCCAGCGCAATATGAAAACGGAATCTTTCTCCCTTGAGAAATCATATGCAGCTTCAGTACTTACAGACGGAGATAGTTCCAATATTCCACTTCATCGAATAGAGGCTTAGTCAGACCTTTGGTTTTGTCAGTAAAGGCCATAGTTGAAACTGCAAGAGTTTCTCTCTTTCGTCGAACTTAAGAAGGTAGCAGTAGGACATTCTGAAAGTTGGCAACGTAGGAAATAGCTGTCAAATAATCACGATGTTTTCCTTCACCGCTTAAATTGCAATAATAATACTGAATTAGGTGTAAACAGCATTTGTATTTGGAAATAATTTTCTTACACCTAAAATGTAATAAATATTTACTCTTTTTACTAACTTAAAACTTTACTTGAACCACGGTGAACCCGATGTGCAACTACAATAAGATTAAGACAAAATGCCTGTTGTAAAAATTGAGAATTTGGGCACTTCTTTCGTACGTAAGGTTCGAAAGGATAAGGTTAAGGCCGTTGCAAAACCTCACCTTTTAGAACCTTTAGTTTAAGCTTTTTTCATAACTCAACAAATTACGTTCACTTTCTGTATAATGGTCAAAAGAATACAAAACCTATTCAAGGCGGGGTGCTAAAACTTTCGGGTTCGCTTCGCTCATTCGTACATTCTGCTTTTATTCGTAAATCGACATAGCAACTAATTCCTAGTTCTTTTAGAATGATGAAAAAAATGTAACCTATCCGAGAGTGTGAACACTTTTCGAGCGTGCTATGCATTCTATAATCTCATAGTTCCAAGCAATTTTGGAGATTATAGAATACAAATACTTCCATGTATAAGTAGATAGTAAATTAAAGTGGAGCTGGAGTTATACCTCCCTATAAACATGCCAATGGTGACAAAAAAATCTTGAGCTGCAACCGCGCCTGCATGTATGTAGTGAATTCTAATAGACTCGATGGCTTGGTCAAATAATGGTTTCAGGGGCACCTCGTTTATTTAATCTATTAATTACTGAACTAAAATACAAAGTTTCTGATTAGGAACCTACAAATAATTAAGAACTAGCAAACCGGTTCGCACGGCTCTTATGACTTGACGAACATTCAGATTTCTTTATTATAAGTAATTGAGTTAATTATGAATGTATAATAGGTACATACAAACCTTGCGGAATAAATTTTCTAAATTATGGTGGAAACCGCATCCAAATTCATTGTGTACGTAATAAACAAAGTTCCTTTGTTATGGAAAAATTAGGTAACTAACAAAAAAAAAACGTGACGTTCCTCTGACTCATGAATTTTTGAGGAAGATATAAAGATCATCACAACATTTATGGAAACCGTTACTTTTCCATGAGGAAGGAAAAGTACTCACGTTATTTGCATAGTAAAGGTGTATCATTCATACAGGAGATGCGTGGAGGAGCGTGGAGGGGAAAGAACCTCTGGGTCTTTCCCCTCCACGCTCGTTCATCAACCAAGAGCAATTCCTCGTTTTTATAAACTGATTCATTTGAATTTTTTATTGACACCTTGAAGTATGTATTTTCTTTTATGTCCGTATTTCACACCATTTGTATAATACTTTAACAATATATATTTCAAAGCCACTGGGTTAAATGATTAATCCCATGATAAGCTAATCATTTAAACAAGACTATTCGAGCGCGTCGTACTCGTAATAAATTTGTTAATTGTAATTATAATGTTAATTCGCTGAAATACTTAAAAACTACACCGAAGGACACTTGTACAGTTTTAATTGATAGTCTGCATATATATATATATTATATAATTTTAATCAGTTGTCATCATCAATAACCGTGCACCTAGACCTACATCAAAACAAAAACCATTTCAGCGTACGAGACCTGTCCCAACCTGGCCGACCGCTTTTATTTATAATAAAAAATATAAACAAAATATCTGCATATTATAGCCTTCGACATTCAAATTTGGTGTTGCACAATCAGAAGTCAACAAATGGGTTTTGATATTATATTAATTAATTTATCCATTACAGTAATGTTGTCTGATAAGGCGGGAAAGCGACTCGTGCCAAGGCGACGCTCAGCCGAGGAGCGGCGACAGCAGCCAGCTCACAGTCACAGCTCACGAGAACGACAGGGAAGTGAGTCCAAGGTTGACATAATGCGAAAATACGCAGATCCCGTACCCAGAATTGAATAAAACACAAAGCACGGCTAAGTAGGCGTTTCCATAAAGGTGAAATCCCGGTAGATTTTCTAAGTAGGTAAATGACTCATGGTGACACCAGGATAATTTATATAGTAAATTGTAGAATAGTTCAGTATTTCGTAGAATTTAAACTGATCGCGGACAAGTCAGTTGACAAGTTGTCAACACTGATTTACACTTTACAGAAAAGTATGTTGTTCTAAATACAGTAGGTATCTAATTGATTATTTGCGGTTTCGAATGAAGCAATTATGGCTACAGCCGAAAACCTAGACAAAAAATATGGTAGAATGACCCATGATCACTAGAAATCCCCAAAAAATATCTACTGTAAGTTTCCTTAACGATAAGTGATAATAGGTACCAAGCACTACATACGTACTACATTACGTAAACATTGCGTAATAGTACAGCATTTTTATGTTTCCTAAGTCCCGCTGGGCTGATGTATCGCAAGGCCGGTCGGCGAAGAGGAAGTAGCTATCAAACAGTATTATAATATTAATAGCGGTACTAAATGTTATGGAGATCCGATATGACGTAGATAGTTAACAATTAATGTTTACATTACCTACACGCGCTCTGTATATAACCAAATATCGCATAATATTATGCAAAAAGCGTGGAAAAGCAGCGGAAACTTACAGTGGTAGTAAGACAGTGTTTATAAGACAACGTTATTAATAGCTTCGCGTCGTTTATTCGATCCTGTGATGGACCATGTTGTGACTTGTAACCATTGTTTGTAAGTACGTCGAGGTCTCATAGAGTACGTTAAACTTGGATAAACCACCGGCTCCGGTAGCCATACAGATCCGTGTGACGGGTTTAGGTGCTAGAACCGGACTATCCTTACAGGATGTCGGTATTTCCAAGTAAGTAGAGTACATCTAGTGCTTCATGTTTTCGTCTGACTGACTCCTTGATGATTCAAAAGTGCTTGTAAATGGTTTAATAGAAGTATATATATGAGTTTGAATGAAATTATCGAATGAAATCAATCATCACTTCTGCAGAGTTTCCCTAGCTAATTTAATTTGAGCCTGTGTAGAAGATTAGGACATTTGCTCAATGTTATGGAAAAGCAAATGTTGTTAGAGTACAAACTGGGCCTAGCATACATGGAATATGGTTATGTAGGACGGTGGATAGGTACCGTTAGAGATATCTTTCCTGCATCCGTCCCTCTTGCCCACAATAGCACAAGCACGTCATAATTATGACGTGGGCAGACTATCGGCAATTACAATTTTTTTGGCCATTATATTTTATGAAGCTCTATCTTAAGTAATGTAATATGGAGTAACATTTTTTGTTATTTCGCAACGTACCGGAATATAATATTGCCTATTCATATTTAGCAAAACTAATAGGTGATCAATATTCTTGCAAATAATTTGTTAGATTTAATTTCCTTTCATAACCGCGCCTGCCCAAGTTGATTGATTAATGCCCAGTTTCTGGGGTTCTCAGATTTACTCTCAACAGTTATTGGTTCCGAGGGGCTCATGGCTAAATGATAACAGCCAGTCGATCGATCAAAGGTTAAGCTACGCTTGCAGCGGGTGGTTCATGGATAGGTAACCATCCATTAGGTACGTATCGAGACCCCTCCGTGGCCTCGGAAAGCACGTTGAACCGTTGGTCCCGGCTGTCATTCATAAATTTTTGACAGTCGTTATGGGTAGTGAGACCCCAAAAGTCTGACAACGAGTCTTTCCAAGGGGTATTATGATACAGGCATCTCCTATCTGACCTATCTGACCTCCACAACCCAGGGGTTTTCGCTCTATATACAGTACTGGTATTCAGCTGCATTCGGTCAGACAGGAAGCCGACCCCAACATAGTTAGGAAAAGGCTAGACAGATTGATTTTTGAGTTATTGTTTCGTCGTAGTTCTTCAATAACTGACTGTTTCGAAACGTAATGTGTCAAGATATCGAACCAGAAGCACAATTAGATAAACTCCGGTTTAGAATAACGAACATGAAACCTCAACGATACCATACGTCATCATGGATCAAAGTTAAATCATGCAAACCCACTTCGGCAGCAACGCGCATTCTTATAAAATTGACGATTGACACATGGTTTTTATAGCGTTCCGTTATTGATACGAGGAAGTCAAGCAGTTAATCAAAGGACAATAAATGAAAAAAAAATGTTGTTCTTAACATGATCATTTAGACGGATACGGAACTATTTATTATTGAGTTAAACGTACAGGATGCATTCGTTAGCTATATTAATTCAGTAGGTGGTTGTAATGTGTGGAGCAGTCACGCCCTACTCGCCTGCCGACTGCCGAGTTTAACTTGAGGGCCGTTCATAACATGATCCATTATAGGCCGCTGGTGAAGTTTCCATTGTTACAGCAAGCAGTACCATCAGACACGAGCATCCGTATTTCATGTCATTTAGTATGTGTTGTGCGCTGTCAGTATATGTGGACCGGCGATGTGTGATTTATTTTAGTAGGTACCGACACCAAAGGAGACAAGTAACCAGGGTAATCGGATATAGTTGAAGTTTGATAGAAGAAGTTTTATATAGGTGATGTTTTCGCACGAAATTTAATTTGTAAATTAACTGTTTGTTTTCTATTAACTAAATTAAATTTTATTCGAAAACATCCACTGTACCTACTGCTATTTTTAAAAATTACCCTTGCTGTTGTAGGTTAGTAATATATGAATGATGGTACGCAGCTATTATGTTGAATTAATGTTTAATTTTCACGCATTACGAAAAGTGCAGCCACTTGCACTGGCAATGCACTTGATATCTCGATTTTGATATAATTTTTCCATAGCGTGATCCATTTTTTCGATTCCATTGAAGACTGGAAAGAGGATTTGTGTGAGGGGTGATATCATGATAGTGTGACGGTAGACAAGGGAGAATAGAATAGAAAATCATTATGCGGTGACAACGGCCCACTCCAAGTAATTGGGAAAAATAAAATCTGGTTGACTTCTGTTTCATTACGAATAAAAGGGCGATCGAATTCTTCACTTGTTACGACATGATGGATTTTTGAGATGTGTCCCATCTAAGGGCAGCTATACGGCTTAACCTTAACCGTTGAAGATACGAAAAACGGTGGACTCATCTGCCTTTTGAAGCAGCCAGTCTATCCATCATAACAAAGTAAGTTGAATTCTCATTTCCTACGAATAATGTATTTTGCTATTTCTGACTTTTCTAGTGCTAGAACTCAGCTGGTCTTATATAAGTTTTTGATTATTGTAAGAAATATGATCGATTGGCAACAAACAAAGATTGTTGTAAAGATTTCCCATTTTCTCGCTGACTGTACATTCTTTTCAAATATCTTTGAATGCCCATCAAAATTTCACAAAAATATATTTTCATGCAACTACAGCGGTTTAGGTACTGCCCTATCTCAAAATTTCCCTTCCTGTATATACCAATGTAAAAATATATAAGCCAGTCAGCAAGATGGCAGCAGGTCTGCTTGCTCAGGGTGCACTGTAGGTAATTTTATTGGAGGAAGTGTCTCTATGGGCTCATGTTTAGTCAGTTTGTTCTCCATCATCATCATTATCTTGCCCTTATCCCAATTTATTTGGGGTCTTCGCAGCATGTGTTCTACTTCCATACTTCTCTAAGTCTTCATCTCAGTATTCACTCCCTTTCTAGCCATATCATTTATCACATTGTACATCCATCGTTTCTTTGGCCTTCTCCTACTCTTATAGTTTAATTAATCAACTCAGTCTATCGCAGTCCACTGCTGGACATAGGTCTCTTCTACGCTACGCCACCACACCCTGTTCTCCGCCTTCCGCATCCAGTCTCTCTGCAGCATTATGCTGAGATAGCAGCTTTTTGGCCTCGCACAGGTCTTTTTTTATTGTTTTTAATGTAACTTTGTTAGTTTTAAATATACTATTTATTATATTTTACTATTTGAATTACCTGTGTGTGTCCCAAATAAAATACTTTTCTTTATTTCTTTTCTTTCTCTTATAAGTTAGTACTTCGTCATAAAATAACGAAATAATGTTTATAGAAGCACATAGTCACAATGACGAGGTGAACGAGTTACCGCTGGTCGATATATGCACAAAGTTAGCAACGAGCGTCACCTATTAAATAACAATTTATAATTACTACGTGTTTCGTTATACCCCGGTTATCTACCGTGCATAATCAACTAGTTACACAAGGTATTGATTATAATTAATATTTATTCATAGTTATTACTGATAGCAAATACTGCCCTTTTGTTTGTGATATTGTATTTTTTAATCGATATCTAAAAAGGAGGGGTTATATGTTCGTCTGTATGTATGTTTTTAAAATGTATGTTCATCATTAATTTCATGAAATTTGGACCGATTTTGATAATTTCCTTTTTTTGGAAGGGTACTCTTTCAAACAAAAAGAGGATTTTCTAAATGGTGAGGAGTATTCCTCAGGTGGTCCCACATAAATTAAGACAAGTTCTGATGAGTAGTTACTGAGTTATGTTTAAAAAAAAAATGAAAAAATAGAAAGTTAGCGTCAAAAACATATACTTACTTAATTCACTTTGTGTATGTTGATGTTTTCTTAGTATAAGTTCCTTTCACTGTTGGCTACACATGTAGCAAGTAGTGGTATATGAGTTTGTGTGGGGTACCTACCACAACTAAAAAGTGAAAAATAAAATACATTTCGTTACAAAAACTCAACTGACTTACAAAACCAAAAACACCGACTTCCTTCCGAAATTAAAGTTATTTATTACGTTGTTTTTTTAAAGTCGGTTATTGTAAATAAGTGTTTTATTTAATAGCATAGCTTATAGCAGTCCACTGCTGGACATAAGCCTCTCCTATTGCACGCCATTCAACTCGATTTCGGCAACACTCATCGAGCTGCTACCAGCCATCCTGCGAAGATCGTCGCTCCACCTGCGTGTTTTGTTTCACGCATAGGTAATGTGCTTAGTATAATGATCCCATATAATGTACTGACTGCTGAAGCAGGTCTCCTGGGAGTGGGCCGTTTTGAGGGCAAAACGTTGGCAGACTTATTTACATTTTTTTCACTACCAACCATCTCCTAAACCATTTCAAGAGAACACGCCTAAAAACCCTCTTCGACCAAAAAAAAAACTCTCAAATCGGGTTAGCGGTTTTTGTGATGTAGGTATGAAAACAATCGGACGGACGTGGTGGTTCCTAATGCCTATAATTTATTACGATTTATAGCAAGTTACCATAATTTTCCATTTTATGGTCGAGATAAACTACAAGGTGTAGTAGATAAAAAGATAAAGTAACAACTTTGACTTTCAGGAAAGTGATCAACATAATGCATACAGGTTAACAATCCCTATGCACACCGTTCTTAATAAAAACATGATTATGTTTATTGTGATTAGATTATTTATTCTAACTAAGCAGTTATTTTTTTCTTATATTCTACGCTGTTTTCCTGATAAAATCTTAACAGAATCCGCTATAATTATGGCTCAGACAATCGCAGCAATAAGTCATCATGATCATCATTCCAGCCGAAAGCCGTCCTCTGCTGGACATATGCCTCTCTCAAGCTGCGCCACGTCAACTGGTTCTGTGCTGCTCGCATCCAGCGGATTCCTGCAGCGACCTTCACCAAGTACCTTCGGTAAGGGTATGTAAGTGATACGACCGCCCATGGTGTCACTCTTTGTAAAATTTCTATATATAAGTCTGTAATTGATATGGTATACATAATAAAGACTATTCTATTATACGTAGGTTTATAAATAAAAACAATACAATAATAACAATTGATAAGAGATTAGCTAAGATGCTTTGTACATGTTGAGGGGATGCCCAAGACGGATGTGTGTACCTGAGTGGAAGTGCCGGGAGGGGACGTCCTTAAAGGATATACCTTCACTGACCTTAGTAATGGTGGTGTACTTCAGAAGGTGACTATGCACCTGGAAACTTTCTTATCCCAAATCGCGCATGTACGATCTGGTGTTGGTCAAAATAATTCGGAATTGTCACATTTTCACGACAGGTGCTGTTAAATAAAGCACTAAAACTATGAAAAAAAACCTGTGAAAGTATCGAATGGTCACCTGTCAATTGTTGATTTTTTTTAAATGTGCCCTTTGGGGCTTGCCCCAAGTGTATGCACGTGGATGAAGCAGAAGGATATGAAGTATGGATAAGAAGTAAGGAGCAGGTGGCGTTCTGTTCCGATCCAGCCTGTTCCTCACTGCCCACCCCCAGCGACGCCCTAAACCCAGGTCCATCCCCACAGGCGAGGCCCTAGCGTGTAGTCGCTTAGCTTTTAAGTTTTTTAATCCCTGGCTGGAGGCTTTAATTTATTGAAGTATCCACAGGTAAGACCGATTAAGCAGACGATAAACTCCTAGGTTGTCCATTCTCAAAAAAATCTCCTAACCCCACATAAGAAAAACGCATGAGTTTGTTATTTCCAGGTAAGAAAGAACACAAAGTTCTAAAACCAGTGTCAGATCATTCACATAGTTACAACTTAAACTTAGTTTTTAAGGAATGCGAGCTATTAATAATTGTATCCCAAGTTAAGTTGCCACTACAAGATTGAATCAGATCAAGACACCTGGACAAGCAAAACATAACGTACATTCTTACGTTAAATAAGTGCAAACCATTAAAGGCAAATTGCAAAATATACCAGTCAGTCTCGTGTCTTTGTCGTACTACATATAATTACGATTGAAAAACCGCGGAAGTTGATATTTATAACTGGCTGCTGTTACTAATATGAAGTTTATATTATTTTCATACGTTAATATGTGATTAAATAAATTAACAGAGACGAAATAGATGAGGCCGGATAATTAACACTCTAATATTATTTTAACTGTTATTATTATCTATTATTAATTTGCCTGTTCCGAAAGAAAGAATATTATTCTAATCAGCGCGTGAAACTAAATCTTGCGCGTGAAAAAAAAAAATGAGCGAGCATTGAGTGTTGAAAGATCACATGTCATCAACCTAGTAGTGGGGTAGACAGTGGTCGACGTGTCTGCCAGTCAAGGTTAAGGCTAATGCTCGCTGAGGAATGCTTTCAGTCTCTGTAATATACAATCACCTGGTTCAAGACTAAGCGTCAACTTAACTTCATGTGATGTAGTGTACACAGATCATAGTATCGTGAATGAAGGAAATGGCAGTCTCGTGCCATTGGGAGCTGCAGAGGCGGTGCTGTTCGTGGTCACAGCAAGGACCCTGCACCTTCCGGTCACGAAGCTTATTGCGAACTTATTTCCGACGCAGACCACCGACGATTTATTGCAAATCGCCTTACAATATTTATCGATCAATTGCTCTCGCCCGCTTTGTTCACAGATAATACAGTTCGTACGTTTAGTTCCTTTCGTAATTCGTGCCCGCCAAAAGTTTAATAAGCAATTTATTTAATGTTGTTAATTTATACTAACTCGTAATTGAATTAGTAACTGAACTATTAATCTATTTTGATTTTATTAGCCTTGCTTTATAGGGGCAAAAATATTAGCACATTCGTAGAGTCTTTCGTTCTTTAAGTGTTGGTAAGAATGTGAACTACGTGGCTATAAACAGGTTGGTTTGCCTTATGGAGGCGCACACAAACCATTCAGATGCGCCAATGTCTAGGCAACAACAATTACGTTTAACCTTATCTATCGTAATCGCGATTCTAAAAAAGCAAATAATATAAATTGCAGCAATTTAACAATAAAGTTGAACGTGGCAGTCGCCTTGACCCAAGCAATGGGCTGGCGGCAGGCGTGAATGGCGGAGCGAGCAGGCGCGGGAGCATACTGCGCGCGCCGTACCGGTTTGTTCCTTTCATAACTAAAAACAGGACAATGTATTTAGGTACCTATTGTATTTTAAACCCGAAAAACGTTGTGGAAAGCACTAAGGTCTTGAACGGACTTGGTTTCGTAAAGTTGAAACAGACGAGAAATCAATGTAGGCAGTCCTGATTACACATTTTGCTTAAACGGGGAACAAGTTTTTAAAATTGAAATGAGAGAAAACATGCATCCTTTAGAAACCGGAGAAATGTCCGCTTGGGAACATAAACTAATAAAGTATAATTTTATTAAGTTGGTACGATTTCTACGAAGATAGTGATCTATTTTAACATAAAATGTTAGTTTAAAAAACATTAAGAGTCTATTGCACTTCCGAATGACTTTTGTAGACAAACCAGTTTCAAATCAGGAAATTGCAAGTGAACAACAACCACAGATTATGAACACGATACAGTTTTATTGAGATAAAAAAAGAGGAATTAAAGTGTGCATTTATACACAACGGTTTGCAATTAATCAAGTTGTATAGAATCATCTGATAAGAAATTACTGGTTTTTTAGAAAACTAGACTTTTCCTTGTTCTTATTAAGCTAACATGTGTTTATTAAGTTAACATTAAAAACAAGTTTAGATACAACATTGTTAACTTTAACTTTAAACATACCTAAGCCACAAGCAAGGCATCGCTGTGAAGGATAACAAAGATGTCATAATTACCTACAATCAACACTGACCCATATTATGTATGTTTTGCATGAGAAACAGACGGACAGATAGACAGACTGATGTGCAATTATACTTCATACTTTGTCATGTATTCATACGTCGTATCTGACAGGCATTAGCCTCTCGAGTTACGCCGAATGCAGTGTCTTTTAGCTAAATTACCGACAGACTGATTATGCACCAGTCACGTAAGTTATTTATAAAAACTATAGTCGTTATAATTGAAGTACGCACTCGGGACACACGCGACGATTTGTGACTCGTAGCTCATGGAGGAAACAACGTTTTGGTCGACATCTCGATGGTTCTATGATGTAAAAAACGTTAGCGTATCAATTGCTTAAGGAACCTCATAAAAATTCAAGGCCGTCGCCAGGATGTCGTCAGTTTCAGAAATTCTGCAGGACTGGAACTGAAAGCTAACAACCGATCATGAAAAGTGCCAAATTCCTATCTCTATCCCTGTTACTAAAACTACAGGATTTATAATCTAGCCAAGTAAATGTTGATAGGTGTAATTATTAGAGCAATTTCAAATACAGGACCACTCCACCTGTTAGACGCATCAAAACCGTTTTGGTTCGAGTATTGCGAATCGAGTTCAATTTTGAATATACATGTGTACAATCTTTATTGGAACTTTTCATTGCTTTTTCAGTTAGGTATTTAGTATCAGCTGTTGCCCGCGGCTTCGTCCGCGTGGGTGTTGGAAATTATCCAAGGAGAATGTTCTATCGGGATAAAAAGTAGTCCTTCCCCAGGATGCCATCTACTAGCGTCTGCTTGCCAAATTTTATCAAAATCCGTTCAGGAGTTTAGGCGTGAAAAGGTACACATAGACAGAGTCACATTCAAATTTACGATTTTACAAATATGCCAAACTTGCAACAAGAAGTAGAACCAAAACAATTTTTACATCCGTCTGGAGCATCGATCATTGCAAGTGGCAACTAGACAAAGGGGTGCTATAAGCACTAAACTTATAACACCAATTATGAGACGGAACACTAAACGGTATAACAACATACACCTGCCGATACATTAATTAAACAGTACATTATTATTTAAATTTACGCATTCTTGCTAATCAGACTTCAATGAACGCGGCACTAACTGCTCACAACCAAGAACAAGAGGCCAGTTTATAGCACCCTAATTGCGTATCACACAATCAATCTCAATCTGAATAATTTTGAGGGATATTACTTATCCATAGCTATATATGTTCGAATAATTTGTCTGCTCAACAACGTAAATAACGCAATGAATATTGTTGAACTGTCAAAAAATGAAAAACATTGCTACTGATAGTGTGATACGCAATCACCCCGCAGGTCAGGTTTTGTTACCAAGTCGTGCGGCCTATCGTATAAAAATAGTATCAACTAAAACATTTTTAAGTCGTTGGAGTTTTTTTTTTCATTTCTTATATCAATCTAAAATACTTATAGGACTGATTAAACAAACGCCGAAGGTAACACTCACAAAAACACATCGATCCGAACTTTTTGTTCAATTATTTTGTCAATGGTTAGCGTGCTGTTGCAAAATTACAGAAAAAGGTTGGTAAAGGGGTTACGGATCTTCTTTTGCCTTTGTCTGCAGTCACCCTAATTGCGTATCACACTTTCAATCACTATCTGAATCATTTTGAACGATATTGCTAATCCATTACTTCATATGTTCGAAAAACTTGTCCGCTCATCAACGAAAATAACTCAATGAATGTTGATTAACTGTCAAAATGAAAGCCATTGCTACTGTTAATATTTTACGCAATTACTCCGCTAGTTTACACATTTTTTTTTAAGTATAGAAAATTTGATTCCAGGTACCTAAAGGTAAGTTTGTCCTTTTTTCGAAATGAATTGACGTCATCAACAAAGTTAATCACATTGTCTTTTAGATCGATCAAACAACGCAAAACGACATGGACCTTTTCAATTAGCGCCCCGCAACCTGTTAGTCAGCTGAATTAAAACCTTTTTATTTTTTTGTTGAACAAGTATTTACCATGGAATTAGTATGTACTTTATATATAGTACAACATTCTACTACTGATACCCTAACTACTTCATACATGAGAAAAACAACCTGAAGGCTGTGCTTTTTTCCACTACACCAGAATAAAGTCACTGATGCATAGCTGAACTTTTATGGAGACAAATGAGTTGGTCGCTTAAACATAACTGGCTGAATGTGGGTGTAAGTTAGTACCTACACCCACATTTCGCCATTTATGCTTAAGCGTTACATTAGTAGTAAGTACACCTCTGCCAAACCCTTCAGAGAAAACGGCAGTGGAGTTATGTTATGTTACGAGTAGGTATATGATACGTATTCTATTTGTAACCATTATATACAATCAACGGTGAAGGAAAACATCGTGAAAAAACCGGTATGTCCTAGAACCTCGAAAATCGATGACATGTAACGTCTACTAACCCGCACTGGGCCTGCGTGGTGGATTACGGTACATTCTCTCTCACCGAGACCTGTGTCCCAGCAGTAGGAACATATAGGCTGATTATATGCTTATATAAAATACTACATAACGATAGTTAACCACGAGCCGGTACCACAGCTAAGTTGTGCAAGGCAGAAAATGCGGCAAGACAAAACCTATACTTACTTAATAGGATACTGTACACGACCTATAAACTTAATGTATTGAGAAAAGCAGCTTATAAATATTAAGGTCATATTATCAGCCTACGTTCATCAAGTGCACCTATTTGTTCTACCGACTAAGGACAAAGGCTGTGTGAGGCTTTGTATGTTTCTGAGAACAAGTTAATTGATCTTTTTGTAGAACAATCAATGATCTGCACCGTTATTGCTAAGGGGAAAATGGAATGCACAAACAAGGTATTGACCAAGGTATTGGTATTCGTCTAATATAACAAATTGTAAACTATTGTATGCTTGACATGGGGGAGCACTGCCAAAGCACACCAATTAACATAATAACAACTCTGCAACCGACTCTGTAACCGACTGTCTCACAATAAAGATCTTTGACTTTGATGGAAAATTCAAACTTTATCACTTTTCGGGTAGTAAGATAAAAATTTTGCATTCATCTGTCTTTTCAAGCACAACAGTAGACGTAATTTTGTGTTATTTACCAAACATTTATATTTTGTGTAATGTTACGAGTATGTTATTAGCGTATCGAAAGCAACAAGTTTAAATAGTTTTGGCCCAAAATTCAGCTGCACGAACTCCGTTCACTGACGCAGTCATAAGATCATCAAGTGCACAGGTGATGCGGCAAATAAAAGTCTAACTTACAGCCATTATTAACAGTTGTGTGAATTATTTGATTCGTTCTTAACGCAGCATAAATTCATGCCGGTAAGTAAATGGAGCAAGTACGTAATAATAACATTAGGAAATCACTAAATGGTTAAGTAGTGTCAACTTACTAATCTATTACATTATTACTATAAGCTTTTAAGCCGTAGTAACCTTCAGAATTAAGTGTTTGTTCACACTGTTGTTAGTATACTTAAGGCGCGGTAACAAGCATTTTTCCCCTCTGATGTTAGTTGAATCGATTAACCACCAAAATAAAAGTAACTTTGCAGTTTTAATTAAATTTAAAAAATAAATGCACGGCCCAGTGGAATAGTTTTTAGGTATTTCTTTAGTTGTTTTAATTTCCTTTATTATCACAGCATAAAATATTATATTTTACGCTCAAAAATTTGAGAACTGTGAGAGGAAAAAAAATTTTTGGAGGTCTCATGTACGATTGTTTTATCATGATACTATTTTATTTTGACACAAAATATTCTTGACTTGTAATATGTACCGATTCGCCTAACTTTGCGACAAAAAACTGAGCGTTTTACAGTGTCCTACGTTTGTGCAGCGGCTTAATGTTTTAGCAAATAAACAAAAGTCTGCTTAGCTCTTCCTTATGACTCCAAGGATTCTAGAAGATGATTATCAAAAGTGTCAATATTATCTCAAATGGCATCGCAATCACTATCCAGTAATGCCGTAATAACTTCTGATAACTTCATATTTTAAATCGGTTCCCAGATCGACAATTAAGTTACTTATCTCAACAAAGTTCCAATCATCATTTTTTATGATGAGTAAATTATCTAGTTAGTTTAATTAACGTGGAGGCTGTACCTTCAAGTACTTTAATAGCATCTGACAGTTATAATAATACAAAAAACGATGTGGTGGTTAACTACAATATAAGTGTGCAGAACCGGAATAGAAGTTAAGAGTCCCAAACTTGAGTTGAAGTGGTAGGTAACTCGTGACCTTTGTTCACCCGATAAAAAGAAAAGGAGACAAATGACTTATTGTGTTAATTATAGATTGCAATGATTGTGTTTAATAGGTTTCGTTAACTCTATCAAAATGTAGGTATATACAAAATGCATAGGTAGCTATTTCGTCAGTCATTTATTGTTTGTATCTGCATTCTTAGTTCTCAGTGCCAGTCTTTTCCCTAGCAACAGCGAAAATGGCACACTCGTATGCTTTGAATTTAGTCGTGCAGTTTATAATCAACCCATAAACGATGTTAAGGTTTTCTGACTGTATCAGTTTCATAACTAAGAGTTCTACGATGTTTTACGCTTAGACGATCAGAGGTTTGACCCCTTCCTTTTGTTGATTAATCAAGAATTAAGTAGCCCACCTTCGGAACTTAAGACCAGCGGGGTAATTGCGTAACACACTATCAGTAGCAATGGCTTTCATTTTGACAGTACAACAACATACATTGTATTATTTTTCCTTTTTGGCAACATTTACGTTGCTGAGCAGACAAACGTTTCGAACATTTGACATTGCAGTTTAGACTGAGGTGGACACCTTAATTTTGTTGGTTATAGATTACTAGGCATACGGACTTTGTCCGTTTATTATTTCCATAAGTACGTACCTAAATAAGTCCAATCTATCTACGAGTATATCGAATGCCGTGACATGTTAACATATTTTTAAATGATATCCGGCATTTTTTTTGTTGACGGAAATGTATTATAGCAGAATGTGGTTTAGGAATCAATTGGTAATGAAATGCTTTAATTATCTTGCTCAAAATAAAAATGTGGGAAATAATTAAATTTGACCTTGACCTTGTTAAACCTGACCATTGAGACCAGCCGTATCGCCCTCCATAGTCTTCTATTCTGTAAAAATCTCACCGAGCAAACTTAGGTGAAGCCAGCTGTCAATATTCTAACTTCATAGCATCAGGTGGAATGACAGCTTCATATTCATCTACGTTATTTATTTACAGAATAGACTGTTAGAAACTGAAACAAATGGGAAAACAACTGACAAATCTTATTGTCAGTGGTTTTTCTGAGAAACGATGTAAGTCCCGTTAAGTCAAACTCCGCTGCCCAAAGATTTAAACCGCTAGATTCGCTATCAGCGTACTAAGTCACGCGAAGGCAAAAAAAACCTTTACATAATATGTTAGCTTTCATGTCTGTCAAAGTTAGATCAGACAGCTCTATGTTGTAGAACAAAAGCGAATTCGCAATGGTATATTAACTTTCGAGTAACACTCATGTGTAATATTGTAGTTCCGTAATACAACTTTAAACTTCATAATTTAAAGTTGTATTACGGAACTACAATATTGGCAATATCGTGACGAACCGACATCACGATCTTGTATAACATTGTTTATAGTGCAAGAATTCCTGTGTGCCGGTGCTGGAGTTTCCTTATTCTATTTTTATTCCTCAGTGAAAAACTTGGCGATTAAGTCTGCATCAACCTAAGGGCCTAGACAAAGTGACATTGTACCAGCCAAAAAGTATGGGACTGACATAAGCTATGGAAAATCTTTCGTTGAAAGTCGTTGTACAATATCGAAAGCGACTGTCACTTGGTTAGGCCTTCTGGTAGTGCAGCATCTTCAGTTTCACATTTACTTTTAAAATGCAACAACACTTCGGATGAAGATTTTAAATGCCTTGGTTTTTAATTCAACCTATTCGCAGCTCCTCACCTAGCAACAATTTTAAAACGTCAACAGAGTTTCACATGCCTTACGCTTACCTACGTGTAGATGCCGTTCGGCTACTGGTGGCCAGTGTTGTTCAACACTAAATTTTACAACCTTGGGTAAAGTCAAGGTTGCTACGTAACGTCCCGAATCACGTCGTGTGCTGCACCGCGCGCCGCCGCCCGCGCACACAATGTCGAAGGTGAAAGTCAAGGTCACACGTAACACTGATCTAATGGAACACCATACATTATGTAACCAGTAATCGATCAATTTTCGATAAAAGCTACGATTGTTGCAGCATTTTAAAGAATTGTTCAGTGAGTCGTGAATTTGCACACTTCTTGATTTTATTGTTTTAAAATCTATAAGTAGTTTTGTTCTAAATTTAGAAGCTCCTTTTACGTTTCGGCGATTATTTTTGTGATTGTTGATTATGTTAACTTGAAGGAATCTTTGAATGCCCTTTATTGTACAAACGTTCTGGAGCATTCACAATCAACAAATAAATAAATCCACCAAATGTGATTTAATGTTTTGTCATTACCTACTTTCTTTTTCAAACTGACTTCAGCATTCAAGTTTTTTTAAATCTTTTTTATTTAAATGACACGTCAACAAAATTAACACAAACAAGGACACGTAGCGCTGCTGTAGACTAGAACTAACATTTCCGTCAATAAATATGCACAACATTTGCATATTATATCACAGAATTGAAAAATTAAAATATTATGTAAATTATGAGTAAAAGTTATAAAATGTAAGTAATGTAAGTAAAGTATATGCGTATGTTCCAGTTGAGTTGGATCGACTAGATGAATACATATTTGGCTTATATTATATCGCCAATACAGCATAATCGGCCTATAATTTTCCAAATTTTCCAAAATTAATAATAATAATAGGAGGCCTGTTTCTCAACAAGCCTCCTCTCGGTGAGAGGAAGTGGGTTGTAATCCATCACGCGGGCCCAGTGCGGGTTGGTAGATGTCACATGGCTTTCAATTTTGGTTCTAGGACATTCCGGTTTCCTCACAATGTTATCCTTCACCGATTTGAGAGCTGTGGTGATGAAATAATTTACACATTTTTTTATTTTGTAGTAAAGCGCCTGTCTGGGTTCGAACCAGCGACCTACAACTCGTAAGTTGCGGCCGATACCACTAGACTACCACTGCCAAATATCTACCAAAATACAAATTATTACTTAGTTGATAATAATATTATCTACTAAATAATATTTTACTATTATTATTATCTACTAAAATATAATAAAAATAACAATAATATAACATTATGTAAACCCAACGAGAATCCGATATTTTCTCCAAAATTGGTCCTTTTATACTGGCCCGTATTATCTCATCATTTTAATACAGTTTGGAAGCCTTTAAATCCAATTAGTGGTGCCAACGTCTGTGCAGGGTTAACCTTTACTTAGCAACCGATGAAGATCGGTATCAAAGGCGTCCAGAAGATTCAATTAAATTCATAGTTAGATGTTCATAGAACGTTACACGAGGCCAATATTCGAAGGAAATTGCATAAAATCTAATTATTACTGATACAGTTAAAGTGTGCTACTCGGCACGTGTCGTGGTCGTACAGGGCAGCACTATGCACACCGCCTAGCGACTTGACCCGTAGGCCGTAAGGTTGCCACACGTACAGTTTTGACAGATTGATAGAAAAGGTTATCATTTAAAGGTAACCTGTTAGTTTAATTAATTTATTCATTGACGCACACAGCATACCAAAATTAACCGGACTCTTCTGAATCAGATATTGTGAAAAGCGTTATTAAAGTATAGCCTGCAGATTGGGCGCCTCTACCGACGTGAATAATATTTATGTGGTATATTTTCCTACATACTTTAATCGTCAAAGCTAAAATTAGGTCATAATTATTTCGTGAAAATGTCGTGACATGCTAATAAAGCTGTTTTAAAACTATTTTTTACAAACAAGGTGTCATCAATGATACATTTATCCTTTGAAGGGATAGAATGCAAGCACAAAGTTCAATGCCCAATAACGAAACACCACCATATTGTAGAGTTAATGCACTCATTTGTGCTCAAAAGTGTTAGGTTCAGCGACACTTAATGAATGGAAAAAAGTTTGGTGATGTTTCTTAAAAGACCAAATCGACTGTTACTTAAAAAAAAATGATGAATTTAGTTACAGTTGAAGATGTAGCATCTTAATGTTTGTTTTTTTTGCAAAATCTGACATGTTAAGTATGTAAAAACTGTAAAAAGACGACGAGCTCTGTTTTTTTGTGCTTAATTAACTTTTTGTTAACTTATGAATATACTGCCGGCGTCTCTTTGAATTTTACGGTTCGGTGGACACAAGGATGCAGTGGACGCGCACGTACGTTATATTTAGGACAAAATTGACGAACTGTAGGTTAACCTTTAATGCAAATTGTCAGTTAAAAATAAGAATACATTTGTAAGACCTTAAAATTACAAAACATTTTTCTTTACAAATCGAGTAAAGTAAAAGGGAGCTATTGAGGGTTTTCCATTTAGTTTGCAACTGTATATAAAAATAAGAAATAAGTTTTGTGCGGAAATTGTTATGCGTGGTGTCAATATAGCACAACTACGCTTTGTGAACTTGGCGTAATTACTTCATGTGTTTACATAATGTATTGTGAGTCTAATTAACGCGTCTACAAGTTGTGTGACCCTTTCAGGAACATGTGTGAGTTCCGGCATCGCACAGTTCGACTGCCATCCGGGGCAATGTCGAGGCTACTAATAATACCCACTGCTCAATATTCATAGAAAACCAGCTGCAAGCCGTACAGGCAACGGATTTAAGTAGTTATTATAATAATCTATTGTTATATCTACCTGCAGTAAATTGTTCCAGCAATTTACCGCCACAAAGAACGTCCTCAACACTTAATAATTAATAATCCTGGACAATGCACTTAATCCTGTTTATAACGAACTCTTCATTGCGGAGTCATAAAAATTACTTTTAATTGCAAAAGCTGAATAATTACACGGCTGCCACAAATGATTCAGATTGTGATCGTGGCATGAACTGAAAAGTGCAGCCTTGTCCTCTTTGACTCAAGTCAGGGCAAACGGATCAAGGCGAATATGTGTTCGAAGTCACACGGACCCTCCGTCACGCAGGCCGTTTCAGTCATTTGTGCATTAGTCATTATTATAAGTAAACAATAGGTAAACAATAAAATGTGAATAAATTCTAACTACGTAATCGGTTTACTTCCAACATCAATGCTACTCCGGTCATGTAGCGTAACTGAACGGATATGACGCGTTCAAACGGTGACTGGTGTTATGGACGGGTAATGTTTGTCACCAAGGCACTGAGGCTTAGGTGGCTACTGTGAGTATTTCGTGGTGAGGTCGGACCTATTGCAGCACCGTCGTAATCTTATAATTTATTCAATGTCAAGTGCGTGAGAGGTGGGTTGGTGTCGTGCAGGGCACGGAGCCGGCTCGGAAGACGAGTCGTGTCCAATGCTTACTGGGGCGAGGTTCCTTCGCATAAAAAGTCGAGTCATGCACATTCAGGCTAAGGTCTCGAGAGGCGGCTCGCGTCTCCTCCGCGGTCAAGTACACTCCATCTCGCGACACCGGCGCTGCTAGCGCTGATCTACATTCGACTGTTTATTTTCGACACGGAGTTCGTTCACGTACATGCATTATTTTATGTCGAGTTCAACGGAATCTTGGCAACTTTAAATGAATTCAGTTTGGTGTTTACCATTGTTACACTTACATACAATATTTGTTTTGATAACTCTTAAGGGGGATGTTCTATGTAGCCCACGAAATCCAAATTTTCTTAGGATTTTTACAATTTGCAGGTCAATGTTAGGTTGTATGTTGAATAAACTATGATTCGCAAGCGTAACAAGTATATCATCATCATCATCATTCTCCTGTTCTTATCCCAATTTATTTGGGGTCGGCGCAACATGTCCTTTTCTTGCATACTCCTCTATTAGTCGCCATCTCGAGAGTCACCCCCTTTCTAACCATATCATCATTCACACAGTCCATCCATCGTTTCTTTGGTCTTCCCCTACTCTTATAGCCATCGACATTCATACTCAAAACTTTCCTCACGACATTTTCCTCAATAATCCGTAACACATGCCCATACCATGACAACCGGTTTCCACATAACTTTTCAGTTACCGGTGCCACTTTCAGTCTTCCTGTTATATACTCATTTCTTATTTTATCCATTCGTGTAACACCACACATCCCTCTTAGCATTCTCATCTCAGCTGCATGCAATTGCCTTTCATTCATCCCTTTTGTGGCCCAAGATTCTGATCCATACAAGACATATGTATATAGAGAATTATAATCATTAAAATCATCAATACAACCCGCAATGTTCATATATCCTATTGAATAACTATTTCATGAAATATCAATCAATAGGATTATTTATAAACTTAGAGGGATTAATGATTTTAATGATTACAATTCTGTAAATATGTATGTACTACCTAGTGCATCCTCCTTATGTGTGGTCAATTGTACGTGGCTGCGATATTCTGCCACATTTTATAGGGGGATGTTGCGTTTGTACAACGGTGGTTCTACCATTCTTATCTAAAATCGTTCAGCAGTATACTTAATTTTGAATCTAGATAACAGTCCTTATCTAGGAACTGATCGGAATGTGTGTCTGATTAGTTTTTATTGGTCCTTTTTCCTTCCTTGGCAGGTTCGGTGCGTCAGTGAACATTACGACAGCAAAGAGGTCAATTGTTCGAAGTAGACAAATCAGTAGCAAGACGAACAATGCCTGCAATTACATCGGTGCTGAGTTTCTGTGCCGCGCTATCCTTGCTGATAACTAATGAATATCATTAGATCATTAGTATTGTTATTGGGCATGGACATACTAATGTACTTGTAGGTAGGACCGCACAACAAAATAATAAATTAAGCATAATCAGCCTATAATTTTCCCATTGTTGGGACACAGGCTTCCCCATACATGCAGACTATATAAAGAAATAAATCGCAGACGTCTCCCAAAAAGCAGCCAAGCTCAAATGGGACTAGGCCGGACACGTGTGGGCTAAGACCACCACAGTATGGGTCCCTGAAAACGTCCAACGGCATCGCGGAATGGCGGGACGAACTTGACGCCTATATGATTGGTCCATATTGGCGCCGGATGAAGTTGAGTGGACAAAGACCTCCCGGGGAATTATAATTTTATAAAAAAATTATGGTATGCATTTTACAATTGTCCATCTGTAATCTAAAAGTTAAATCTAAAATAACCCTTTAACCCCTAAAACTTTTGTGTGTATTTTCACACAAAAGATTTCCATTCGTCACATGTGTAATTCTAGCTCTCTATAAATGCTTAATAAAGTTAATTCCATGCATAATCATCAACAGCCACGTTCCCACTGCTGGGACACAGGCCTCCTTTATGTGAGAGGAATGGAGATCCACCACACGGGCCCAGTGAGGGTAAATGTCACATGTCTTCGAATTTTTGGTTAGAACCAAAAATTCAGTTAGGACATGCCGGTTTCCTCACGATGTTTTTCTTCACCGTTTTTGAGAGCAGTGGTGATGAAATAAATTACACAAATTAAAGATTAAAGCGCCTGTTTGGGTTCGAGCCCACGACATACAACTCGTAAATCGGGGCCGTTACCACTAGGCCACCAACGCTCTCTGTTCATTCAATATTCAACTTAAAAAAAATGTAATCGAAGTCGCGTGGAAAAACTAGTCATACATCAATGGAAACAACCACGCGACCTCTTGCCGCATTATAATCTCCTGGTAGCACAATTCTGTTAGCGGCTCGCTAGTATGGGGAGGGTACCAGGAGCTCGGGCTCAGCGGAGGTGGGCGACGGAAAATCGATACTGCAACCTGCGCACATTGAAAGTGAAAGGGGACGTGACGTCACTCTGCGTATACATCGTTTCATACGGCACGGGATTTTTCACGTTTATTCTGTTTGGATGCTGAACAAAACTTAAACTACGGATAATTTGATTTAATTGCGTGAAATGGACGAGCTTAATATTTATGGTTGTACATAAATATGACCTTATGTTTTTGACAGAGCAAGAAAAAAATTAGGTGAATATGTGTAAGGTACTTTAACGAAACGGGAAAATTGTTTATCTCACTCTCCTATACGTAATAGGTAATTTGGTGGAAGTTCCACGTTATGAATTTTTTATAATTTTCCTACTCTAATAGTATCCATGACGGCTTTTCGTAAAAAATCTTAAAAAGGAAATAACCGTTTAACAAATATAAAACTATAGATATACCTCACGTATTTAATAATAACAAAAACTGTAAAGTACTTTAAGTTTTATGATTAATCTTAGTACAACTAGTTTTATTGTCAATTAAAACCAAAGTGAATTAAGCATTAAGACCATAAGGTATGAAAAGCTGGTTTTGTAATATCTTATAATATCGTAATTTTTAATATCGTAATTATCAATAATCTTTTTTTTTGTTTCTCTATCCCTAACTTCGAAATTACGTGACAATTAATGTCATAGCGTTTAATCAAAAGGTTCCTCTGTGAATTATAGGTATGTCCTATTATAGGTATAGCCTAATCAGCCTATAATGTTCCCACTCCTGGGACACAGGCCTCCTCCAGTTCTGTGGGATGGAAACGGCCACGTGGGCGCAGTGTCGGTTGGTAGATGTCACATGTCTTCGAATTTTTGGTTCTAGGACATGCCGGTTATCTCTCAATGTTTTCTATACAAATTGACATTTTCTTTGTACATTTTCGACATCGCGCCATAGAAATCCTTCTACAAACAATTTTGACTTTTGTTTCTTCAGTTCTACGGTGGTCATAACACGCGTGCTGGAATCGATTACTATCAGCCATATCGCCATGCTAACAAGGTTCAATCACAATGTCAAATGATTTATTTCAAAGAGGCACATAAAAGGCACTTTTGAACAACAAAATTTACAAACAAATATGTAGAATTGATTCTAGGTTTCTTATGGAGAAGAATATTCTTCTCCATAAGAAACCTATTAGAATCAATTTACTTTTATGCATATGCATGAAAGTAAAAAATATTGTAAAACATTTTGTATATATTAATTATACAATAATTATATGTGAAGACGATGCACGTAGAATAAAATTATTATACCACAATAGGTAAAAATAATTAAAAACAAAGCAATGACAGGTCACCTAACAGGGGCCACCACAACATCATTAGTTTTGCTGCAAACATAGACGAATCAATAAATAACTGGCATAGGAACAGATTTATTATTTCTACATTAAAGATTCTGTTAATTGCGATGGTATAGCAATCAGTCGGGACGCGCCAGACCGTGGTAGCTCGCCCTCCTTTCGATTCTGTCTTAAGTTAGAGGATGTCCGCTCATTTTAATTGGAAGTATATTCTACATTAAATAATTGTCCATTTCCATATCATGTGAGTTATTCATCTGATAATATAATTTTACGCGCAGAATTTGAGCAATTTTCATGAACATGTACCCAACATCTCCTATTTTGTCCTACCTCACAAAATTATGCCTATTAATTCTATTTTTGTACAAGATGACGTTTTAAAAGATTAAATGATAATGGACCTATTTGCCTATTGCCTGTTATTATATAATAACAATGACTACAGTGTGGCTTGGGTAAAAACTTCGAGAACTACGATGGAACGGTTCCGGCATATAAGTAAACAGAACTTTAACTACCAGTATGAAAAAGCATAAAAGCTTGCTAGGTTCCTTATGACAACTAAGCCACTAATAACCGCTGTAACTAGCTGTGTGAGTACAAGTAATTAGGGTGAAGCAGGCAGCCCGCGAACATAACCCTATTGAATAACTAGCACATGAAATATATATAAACAGGGTTATATGAAAAGAAAAAAATTCGAAGAAATGTGATATCCACCAACCCGCACTGGGCCCGAGTGGTGGATTATGGCCCACACCCTCTCACAGAGAGGAGGCCTGTGTCCCAGCAGTGGGGACATTATAGGCTGATTGTGTTATGTAGGGTTATATGAACATAGAGGGTTGTATTGATGATTTTAATGATTATAATTCTGTATATGCACACTTGTTAGGGTCGCGAATCATATTTTGTTTAACACACAACCTGACAATGACATACAAATTGCAGAAAAACGCGAATATTTGTAATTCGTGGCCTAGCCTGGCGTTTTCCCCTTAAAGCAGCCCGTGCATCCGGAAATGCACCCTCCATGGGTTGTACAGACTAATATTATGAAGTATTTTGCTTTACAACACTTTAATTATGGTATTATCTTAACTGGGATAAGTAATTAAGTTGAATTATAGAAAGAAAGAAAAAGTATTTATTGCGTCTCGTACAGGATTGAACAACAACAACAACAACATAAAACAACATTTTGAACCAGAACAGGTACCTACACTACCTTCTTATTCTCTCCGTATGTAAAAGTAACTTTGAAATGAGTAGCACCTTTACCTATATCATATATGAATATTATCATAAGGAGCCCAGTTCTTTTTTTTAATATGACAAGTAAAACTAATTCTTATATCCTATTTACAGAATAAACATTTAATTATATTTATGTTTTACGAAATTCCATGTACAGACGCCAGTAGGTCAAGCTACCCGAAACTGTCAAATTTTCCCAATCAACCTTGAACCTTAATGCTTTAGCGATAAAGTTGAAAATCTATTAAAGAAATTTGACAGATTGAAGTAACTTGATGTGCTGGCGTCCGTACCATCACTCGGCACACAAGCGCAATCAAATTACGCTTCGATTATAACAAGTATCGATAATTCTAGATCTGATCTGACCTAACCATTTAATTGCTTATTCTGTTGTTTTCTGTCTGTCTGAGCGATGGCCTTTTTGCGTGCATGTGACGCATGTTTACCCCCAACTTGTTTCTTTTTTTTTGTGTGTTTATGTTCTTTTTTATGCGTCATGTTTGCCGCAAATAAACGTATTTTCTTTCTTTCTTTAAATGAAAATATTTAATAACAAGTATACGATTTTATAATACACTAGCTAATGCCCGGCATGCCTTGCAATGCCTTTTTTTATTTCAGAAACCTTCTTTGGCGTGCACACAACCACTTGATAAAGTTTAATCAAAATGGCCATTTTCGAGTTTTTGCAAGACTACCGAATGGCAATTGATCTTTATATCTAAGAAGATAATACTTTATGAATCTCATTAAGTAGCACACCTTAACTGAAAAAGTTTCATCAAAAATTAAATGAGCATCTAAAGGGTGACAGGGAGGGACATCGACGCGCAACCGCTTACCATGGTTTCAGTACATGATTCTGGATCCCCCTGCGTTGAAATTTTTCGTCGGCTTTTTCTGCATTTTTTTTTACTGTAAACTGTATAAAACCATTATTTCTATCTAACCCAATGAGAATCGCGTTGTTTGCAATACATTGCGCACTCAAAAATGTAATTTTTTTTAACCGGTTTTCCGAGATGAATGACTTTCGTAATTTTATTTATGGCATCAGATGTAACCTTTTCACGACGTTTGCGCGTCGATGTCCCTGCCACCCTGTATATGTACCAGAGATTTATTCTGATTGAAATACAACGGTAATTTCCAAATCTTTCCAAACAATAAAACATTGATTATAATCGAAGGACCACAATTGTGGTCGGAAATGAACCATCGGAAAAAACATCTCACCTCTGCGGTGACAACAGTCATAATATGGCGGTAGCTTATGCGGTTTTCCTCTTGAAACTTAAGAACATAGGTGAGAAGCGTTTACCTCAAGTTACGCCCAAGTAAGACGGGAAAGTCCGACCGCGTAACCAAGGACCAATCTAACCTGCGTAGCGCGCGGAAACCCGTGTTCGCGGAAGCCCCTGTTGACGATTTTCATGAGGAAGAGAACAGCGTCATTACTGGGTAGGTTTCGCGACAGCTCCAACAGCACCCTGTAAACATTATTAGACAAAGTCGACCATCTCACCCCCCTACCCAGTCCCTTTATATGGCACAGGGTATGGAGGCACATGCCAATGTGTGCGGGGCCACGACATTTATAGTTGTTTAAGTTTGTAAAAGTTTACTAACACAGTTTTTAAGTCATTTTTAGTAATACTATATGGATTGTGAGTAGTCCCAAAATCATCCTCATCATCTGCCTAGCCTTTTCCCAACTATGTTGGTTCGGCTTCCAGTCTAACCGGATGCAGCTGAATACCAGTGTTTTACATGGAGCGACTGCCTATCTGACGTCCACAATCCAGTCATTGGGTAGTACGATATCCCTTGGTAAGACTGGTTGTCAGACTTTCGGGTTTCTGACTACCCGTAACGACTGTCAAAGATCTGCGATAGACAGCCGGGACCAACGGCTTAACGTGCTTTCCAAGGCACGGAGGGATCTCGGTATGTAAAGATAGTCCACAGACCTCGCGGCAAGCATAGCTTAACCTGATCGATCAGCCTGTGCGGCTGTTATTATTTAGCCACAGGTCCCTCTCGAGTAGTCCGAAATAAAGAATATATTATTATTAGTTTTAGCTATTCGCAATATTTTCGATACGATAGCCAGTTGGCTATCGTATCAAAAATGACAAATTTCTATAAAAAGATGGTTACCTATACCTTGCCCCGGACAGTAAACTGCTGTCGGAAGAATAGCGGTCGGTCTATTTGATAGGCTGATTGAAAAATCAGCCTATCAAATAGACCGACCGCTCATCACCAGAGGGGCAATTCTCGTAATTTTAAGAACTTTCACAGTCTGACCTCAGTCTCAATGTGTCAAAAATACCTCAAATTTCCCTACATTTTGATAAACTTTTGACATTTGTTTGTCGCCAAGATGACATTGCGACTAGATTTTGAACGTTTTAAATTACAAGAATTGGCCTTCTGATAACTTTATTCGAGGAATAATTTTGAAATTTTGACAGTGATTCCAAACAAAAACTGTCAAACGTCAATTTTATTCCTCAAATAAAAGTTACAATTTTTTCGGGTTTTGGACTTCTGAAAAGCGTTTAGAGGACTCCTACGATAACATTGATTGATGTTCGTTACGGTACGGAAGCGTATCGAGTGGTTGTGATCAGCTAGCAGCAGTGCCGGATACCTGTCTAATCGCTGCAACACTAAAATACAAAGACAAAGACAAAGACATTTATTCGTCGGATATGGTAGGTACAAAGATGGTTGGTACATATGGATAAGTTCGACACATCCGCCGCTACTAGCAGCATACGAATATTTACAATCTGAACCTAATGTACACGTGGGTATAAAACCTAACTTATATACTACTTATACTCTAGTAAAGAATACAAAACACTTATACTATGGACTCGTACTATGGATTTGTACTCTAACATACAAGATAAAATAAAATAAAAACACAATAATAACAACATTTCTATTATACAACTAAATAAATCTACTTTATTATAAAAAAATAAAAAATATTTACTTATTAACCCTAATCAAAAAAATCTTTTAATGTGTAAAAATTATTTTGGAGAAGCCAATTTTTTAGATTTTTTTTGTACAAATTAAGTGGTAGCTCTCTTATTTGTTTTGGAATATGGATATTTTAATGGACATAAGGTAGCTGTTTCTGTAGTGGAGAGTACACAAAATTGGTTTTTTAACTTGGTGGGGTCCCTTTTTGTAAACCTATTGTTTTCGGCTACTGTGGAGAAGAAGTGAGAAGAAGAAGATAAAATAAAACCATCATCATCAACTTTTTAAATATTGGTCTACATCTCTCGTATGGAGGCGCCCCAGTTATTGCTCGCAAGCATTTTTTTGAGTAATTCGTACCTCAATACAGACGCTACGTAGCCGTGATAGACGTTTAATGCAGCTTCTTCATTCGCTGTTTTGCGTAGTTCTCTTAATGCGTATACAAATCTGTTTATTTTTTTACATACATTTTCAATGTGTATTCCATTACAATTTTCATCTGGTGTTAGACATAAATTTTTTATAGTGTTTTCTTTATTAATTATTTGGTTATTATGATTTAAAATAATTTTTGGGGGCTTTTGTTTGTAGTTCGCAAATTGAATGAATTTTGTTTTAGTTATATTTATTTTTAAGTTGTTTTTGTTTAGCCAATTAATTATATCGTTGATAGTTTGATTTGCCTCTTGTTGAAGTAATGTTTTGTTATTTTCCAGTATTATTACTGACACGTCATCTGCAAATAGTACGCACTTATGATTTGTTATATTTGGTAAGTCGTTAATATTTAACAGGAAGAGAAGAGGCCCAAGGATGCTTCCTTGGGGCACTCCAGACACATTGTGTCTAAATAAAGATTTATATACCTTTGCAACAAGTTTATCATCAATACGGGATACTTCAACACACTGTTGTCTATTGCTGAGATAACTTTTTAGCCATTCTAACGCTGGACCTCTGATGCCGTAGCGCTCGCATTTATCTAGGAGTGTATAGTGGTTGACGAGATCGAAAGCCTTGCTCATATCTAGAAAGATTACTGAAACAGAGCGTTTTTTTTCTATATTATCCGTTATGGACCTTACTAACGAGAATGCTGCCAGAGTTGTATATTTACCTTTTTGAAACCCATTTTATTCTTCATTAATAAGTTTATGTTTGTTTATATATTGAACTAGACGATTATGCATTATTTTCTATAAATTTTTGAGAATATTGAAATGAGTGTGATAGGTCTATAATTATTTTTATCTAGTGTACTCTTGCTTTTATGAAGGGGGTTAACTATTGACAATTTTAATCTATCAGGGAAGGTTCCGTCAGATAGAGATAAATTAATTGTGTGGCACAGTATTGGTGACATGATTTCAGCACATAATTTGAGTGTGTGTGTAGAGATCTCATCATACCCTACCGACTTTTTATTGTTTAGAGATATTATTATACGAAACACTTCGGTGTCAGAACATGGGTTCAAAAATATGCTGAAACTGTTCCTATTGAGTTGAGATGAATAGGTATTTCTTGCAGATTGAGTTTTTATATTAGCAATATCAATAAAAAAAATATTATAAGAGTTAGCTATTTGACTCGGATTGTTTAAAATACAGCCATCGTGATCTATTGCATGTATTTGATTAAATATTTTATGAGTGTCTGTTCTATTTTTGATGATATCCGATGTAGCTATGTTTTTATTTTTAGATTTTAGTATGTAGTTAAGGTTTGAACATTTTTTTGAGCGGAGGACGCAGGATTTTAGTATTTTATTATATTTTAAATATCTAGACCGTACATCATTATTTTTGTTTTTTATGTAACACATTTTTTTAAGCTGTCTTTTATAAGTGCAAGATTTCCTTATACCTTTAGTAATCCATTTGGGTGATGTATTATTAACGTAAACTTTAGTTTTTTCTTAAGGGAAAACATAACTTATAGAATAGTGAGAAGTTCTCATGAAATATATTAAAGCAGGCTGTCGTTGGCGTCAGTGTTCTCGAGTGATGTTCTCGAGACATCCATGACAAATTCCCAATAGCTTCTATAAATTTTTTGATGTTATCATCTGAGTAATCCCTGTTTATTTTATACCAATACTTTAGGGCAGGTTTCCTCTCATCAACTGGGAATGTTAATGTTTGGCAAGTATTGTGATCTGATAGGAAAACTTCGTGAGTGTTTCCAGTTGAATTTTCTATGTTACTTATAATCTGATCTAAGCAAGAAAGCTGACGTGTTGGTTTATTTATATGTAGTTTTAAGCCATAGTTAGACATAAGATCTTTAAGTTTAGTTGTATCGTTGATTTCTTTTAAGGTATCAATATTTAGGTGTCCTGTAACGATAATGCGTTTTTTCCGTTTGAGTAATTTGTGCAATAGTAGGTCTAATTTTTCAAAAAATAGATGTGTGTTTGAATTTGGAATTCTGTAAATACAAATAACACTAAGATACATACTTCATTATAATCCCGCGGGTTTTCCTGCTGCCTGCAGGTACCGGGAAAACTCCCGGGGAATTATGACGAAGTAGTTATATCTTAGTAGGAGGAAGCTAAGTGACTGTTTTGATGCTGGTTTCAAACTATTTTTCAATATGTTTAATAGAAAGTCCCTAGAGATATAGGTAATCTAGTTTAAGTCATGCATAACTTCCACTGCACCTAAGCCATTTAAATTTAATAAATACTTATAATAAAATCCCTATTAAAGTAGGTTACCATTTCGTGGTTTAATATAATTAAATCAATTAAATACTTCAATATTAAAAATAATAAATCAAAATGTTGTTCATTGTTTAAGGCAGATTACAGATGTTGGCGTGAAGACTGAAGTCTATAAAATATGCATAGTCTATTATTATATTATGTAATAAAAAGCTTTGCACGAAATTAAGCTAGAATAACTATAAAAATGCTTAAAAAGAAGAATCAATAAGTTTTGGACACTGCCTGTCAGTCCTTCTGTATCAGCCGATCTGTAGCAATGTCACAGTGAAAACTTAGGTGAAGTAAGCTTAAAGCTGTCTAAAGGTGTATGTTAATAGTGTCCTCAGCATCAGGTGGATAATGACAGCTCACTTCACCTAAGTTTTCACGGTGAGATTTTTACAGCATATATCGGCTGTATAGTTTTCATGTGAGTCAAAGTGGCAAGTAATTTTTTTTGCATGCTAGTTTTAGCGAATTGTTTTAGAAACTGTTTAAGAAACCCCGACCATCTGTAATATACTACAACTCGTGCAAATTTTAATTTCATTTCATTTCAAAGCATCCAAATATTTTGGAACATTATAATTTTTATGTTTCTACTAGCTGCGCCCCGCGGTTTCACCCGCATAAGTTTCGATCCTGTGGGAAGATCCAGATAAAAATATTTTATGCGCTAATCCTGGTTTTAAACTATCTGTGTGCCAAATTTCATCCAAATCCGTTTAGTAGTTTTTGCGTGAAAGAGTAACAAACGTCCATCCATCTTTACAAAGTTTTGCGTTTATAATATTAGTAGGATTCTGATCTAATAAAAACGACGACGACATCAATCGTCGGAGCTCAAGATACATAAGACTATTAAAAAATAATCGAAATATAATAAGAGACAATCCAACCAGGATTGTATTGTTTTGTGCGCGCATAATTTGAGGAGATAATAAACAATTTCCATATCGTTTGTTTATTCCATGTTATAATATATTTTAGATAAAATTATATTAATAGGTAAATACCTAATTCATGTTGTAATTTGCCACGTGCCACAGATTAAGCGGGGAAATATGTACATTATGCTGATTTACGCTGGTGGTTTTATGCAGGTTTACTAATAGCTTCTAATTACCTTAACTGTTTCATGATTGCTGGGGTATTAATAGAAATATATTTCCTTATTCCTTCATTGTAGATTTCGGAGTCTGCAATTCTTATGGGCCTAAGATCGATTTGTGACATATTACATACGTTGTTTGGACTTCGGACCATAAGGGTGCCACTAGAGGTGTGCTAAGCTGCGTAGTGATGGATGCTTATGCTATAAATCCACAGGACCGCTTAATTTTCATAACTCTTTCCCACCAGTTCAACGAAGGAAGGTTTTTTACATACGCGCGAAACTCATCTCCATACCGCATTTTACCCGATCTGCTAGAGCTCTTGCTCTGGTGGAAATGGACACATGGTTTCATGGCTTAGTTTTACAGTTTAGCTAACTCATTGTATATCATAAAGATTACCAGCCTATAACGTTCCCAATTCTGGGACACAGGCCTCCACTCTGTGAGAGGGAGTGAGCCGTAAACCATCACGCCAGCCCAGTGCGGGTTGGTAGATGTCACATGTCTTTTAATTCTTGGTTCTAGGACATGCCGCGGTTTCCTTAAGATGTTTTTTTTGGAGAGCAGAATAAGTCCCTCATTTTATAAATTAACGAAAAAAATATTATCTGTTCAGTTTTACCAGTCATGTTTCTGTGCAATGTTTGTTAGGAAAGTTACTCCACTGTTGTAATTAGAACATTTTAATTTAGCGTAACGAGGTGTCTTTCAGTGTCAATGTCATTTCTGAGTTCCACTTCACGCCATGTTACTGGTTCAAGCTTCATTACTGATTGAAATTAAAAATAAATTAACCAAAGATAATATTCAACATCACGATTGGTGACGCATTTGTGAAGCAGGAACTAAGTGGGGCTTTCGGAGTTTTTGACCCGTATCACATTGCAGGTTCTAAGGAGGTAGACTAACATCCCGCTGTTGCTTAAATTATTTTTGAAATAAAACATGTTCGGCGGCGATTCGATAATTGGACGAGAATTGAGAGTGACATTTCAAGGAGGCGTCACCCTCACTGTGCAACACACTATATCTGAATCTGAATCATTTTAAAGGATATTGCTAATCCATTGGTTCATATGTTCGAAAAATTTGTCTGCTCAACAACGTACCTAAATAACGCAATGAATGTTGTTAAATTGTCAAAATGAAAGCCATTACTACTGATAGTGTGTTACGGGAATTACCCTGTTGTGTTTTACTAGAAGTTGGTTAGTTTTTCATAATTAACTAATTGATAATTATTATGACATAATAGTAAAGTAAAGTAACAGTTTTAAGTGATCTAATTACACAGTATACGCCTAGTCGGCAACCTAGTCGCCCACTAACAATTGAAATAGTTTTTTAGATGTTGTTTGCAAAAGGCGACCTTATGTCATGCAGGCTGGCAGAAAAATGACTCTAGTTGCATTCGACCATTCAAGCGAATTTAGAATTTGCTTTCAAATTATTACTTAGTTAGTTTTTGTTTCAAAAAAAACAACAGCGATATAAGCGCGTAGAAGTAAACACGTTTCCTTAGAATAAACGGAATAAATGTAATATTTTATTAGTTGTTTCTGCCCCAGCTTCCTCCGATTGAAATTTTTTGGTCCCCCGACCCACCCCGTCGCATGGAATCACCTTTTCGCGTAACGATCGTTATTTATTTATATATACTTTATAGTACACCATAAAACTACATAACTTAAAAAACACATCAAACACTACAAAATATACAATGGGCGGCCTTAGCGACCTTTCTGGCTTTTTTCTTTTTGCTCGGCTCCCAAAGATCATAGCGTGGTCTTAAATAGGCCAATAGCCTTCCTCAAGAATTGGGCTATTGAATACAAAAATATTTTTTCAAATCCGACCGGTGACCGATCAGCGCGTTCAAACATAATCATAATAACAAGCCTATAATGTCCTCACCGCTTGGACACAGGCCTCCTCTCTGTGAGAAGGAGTGGGCCGTAATCCACCACGCGGGGCCAGTACGGGTTGGTGGATGGCATATGTCTTCGAATTTCTTGTTCTAGGATATGCTGGTTTCCACATGATGTTTTCCTTCACCGTTTCGAGAGCAGTGGTGATGAAATTATTTACACAAAGTAAAGCGCCTGTCTGGGTTCGAACCTACGACCTACAACTTGTAAGTCGGGGTCGTTATCACTGGGCCACCACTGCTTCAAACAAAAAAATAAACTAACTCTTCAGCTTTATTATTTAGTATAGATTTATAATATGTATAGATTAGTATAAATTTAACGCCCCCACACGATATTGCTGAAGGTACTTTAAAACAAAACATTAGATAGGTCGATGATGTAATAAGTATATTACCGGCTGAATGTCCGGTTTGTAAACCCAGCGATATCTCAACGACAAATTAAACGAAACTAAAAGTAAACCGAACTCGTTTAAATGACCAATCAATCATTGCCACTTTATTATTATTCGCTAGCCGTGGTTCAAAACTTCTTCGAATGAACTGCTAGTGTATAACCATATTTAGCTTACCACGTTTTAGCTTCCCGAATTTTTGTAATGTAATCTTACGGACGAATGAATAACACAGGATTTTCCTAGCATCGGGGTCATTATTCACAAAAAATGAGCATAATTGTGATAACATGATAATGTAACATGCATTGTATTTCTTCTTTTTGCCAAATATAAATTATTATTTCCTTTATTTAAATATAAACATATAAATTATATTTTTAAATATTAGAATATAAAAGATATAAAAGCATTTAAAAATATAAAAAATAGTAGCCCACCGGTATAGGGAACAGGGTCCAAGCTACCGGCGGTCGGGGCCCCAGAGAGAGGAATCTCCTGACAATGCGAGCCGTGTCCAGAGGTACCGCTTTCTGAATCAAGCCCTTGATCCAGCTGCCCAACGAGAGCCTCCTCAGGTGTTGTTCGAGGCTCTTGGCTATTAAGCCATTGGCTGTCACGACTACCGGCACAATGACTGCTGACTCCACATCCCACATGTCGACAATCTCACGATACTTGATTTGTTTATCTTTCTCGGCTTTCACGAGGTTCTCATCATGCGGGACGGTTATGTCAACAATCATTGCGCGCCGCTCTGATCGATCCACCACCACTATATCAGGCTTATTGGCAACAATAGTCCTGTCAGTGATGATGGATCGATCCCAGTACAATGTGATATTTCCATTTTCGAGAACTGGGTCGGGCACATACCTGTAGTACGGCTACCGATTCCACAAGGTTGTATTTCAGAGCAAGTTGCTGATGTATTATCCTAGCTACAAGGTTGTGTCTATGCAAGTACTCTCCATTAGCTAGACGATAACACGCGGAGATAATATGCCTGATTGATTCCCCCGGCCGGTGGCATGCCCGACAGATGTCAACCGTGCCGTCTTTCACAATAAATCTCCGGTAATTGTTTGTCATCATAACTTCGTCCATAATTGCACAGACAAAACCTTCGGTTTCTCCAAAGAGGTCACCGAAACGCAGCCAGGCTACGGACGCTAGTAGATCTACATCGGGTCCATGTAGGGCCCGGTAAAAGTGAGTGTACTTATTGTTGGCTAATGGCCATATCAATGAGGAGTAGCTCCTTAGTACCACGGGACCCATTCTTACATCCATTTTGAGAGGCAGACATAATCGAGTTGGTGTCTGTATGTTTGTTAATTTTAGCTCTCAGAATGGATGTAAAAACTTTATAGACCGTCGGTAAACACGTGATCGGCCTATAATTTTTGGGTTCCGCGGTGCTACCTGATTTATGGAGCAGGTGGGTAACTCCTGTCGTTAGGAATTGGGGTAGCGAACCAGACTCTAAAGTAGTCTGGAACTGAGATGCCAAGCGAGCGTGCGACCTTGAAAACGATTTACTCCAAAAGTTGTGCAGCCCGTCCGGCCCTGGAGATTTCCAGTTAGGTAACGGACGGACTACACGAGCTACATCTTGGGGGCAATTGGTAATAGCCTCCATTTCTGGTATTGGATCACAGGCTCGCTCGACCTCTCGAGCCCAATCACCTTCGGTGTGACTGACAAGCGCCGATCAGATACTACGCCAAAAGGAACACATAGCATCATCATCCGGTAGGCACGTGTCAGCCACACCTTGGTCCGGTCGCTCCCAACCCCTATAAACCCATCTTTCATAGTTCTAGAAGGTGCGATTCTGAGTGTATCGCTCTACTCGCCGCTTATACCGACGAATACGGTTTGCCCACGCATACACTTTCTGCTTCAGGAAGTCGATACGCTCTGTGACGTGGGACAAATAATCTTGAGAACTAATATCAGTCCCCGAGAACGCCCGCCTCACAAAGCGCATTACTCTAGGGCGAATATTGCCCTCCCTGAAGCAGATTAGTTTGCCGATGAGCGCTCTGGCCCCACCAATACGACGCTCAATTCTGCACTGCCAAGCTGGTATGACTGGTTTCGGTCGTGTAGCTCTAGAGTCACTGGCAAATTTGACGTGAGCTACACGACATGCCGCTACAGCCACGCAGTACAGAATTGAATGAGTATCGGTGAGGTCTTCGCAGACATCAAAATAACTTGATAACTGCGCATCCAGAACCGCCACCAGCGCCCTATTTTTGTTATGCATGGGCAAACGAGGTAAGCGTGGTCTAAGTTCGGGCGACATGAACCGATATTCCCGAATCGCACCCTCCAAAGCATTCCTCAATTCCTCATTGCACTGGATACTTACATTTGTAGCCCTGTCATTACTCCCCTCATCAGCATGGCTGGTGTTAGACTGCGGTAGTACTGCAGCAGTTTGCGACTGGTGCGCGATGACATGGCTACTCTGCATTTCACTTCGCAGGCGATCAAGTACAGTATTATCTAACATATGATTACGCTGGATAACCCGCACCTGATCCGATCGTCGTTGTGCAGAAACGTTGACAGCTTGCTCAAGCACCTGAAAAAGGGAGAGCATCGCAAAGGAATCCATGCTGTGCATGCAGTATATATTAATTTTGTGCATGCAGTAGAATATTCATCTAAAGATCGGTTCACTGCGTGTGGTCCGACACGCACTTGGCCAGTTTTTTTTTTATTTCGTAGTAGAAATGCTTTCGTAGCACAAGTCATACAACTGACGATTGGCCGTACCTGTAGGTAACTTCTTAGGTACCTACTATTAGATACCTATACCAACTTGTTTACAACAAAGAACACAGTAAGTGTAGAACAAATCCAAAAATTGGCGATTTTTAAGAAAACTTTTAAGAATTGTAGTCGCAGGTCGCTTTTGAAAGCCAGAGAAAGAAAAGTATAGAGAGTAGATTGAAAGCACTTTGCTGAAGACACTTCTTTCTTTTATGAACATTATGTAAATCGAAATGACAGTCATCATCTGCCTAGCCTTTTCCCAACTAAGCTGGGGTCGACTTCCAGTCTAACCGGATGCAGCTGAATACCAGTATTAATTAATATTATATTTTATTATATAAAATTTATTTTATTATTATTCTATTAATCGGTAACACGATACTCCTTGTTAAGAATGGTTGTCAGACTTTTGGGGTTCTGACTACCCTTAACAATTGCCAAAGGACTTCGCACTTTTCTGTGTAAAACTGGACTACTTAAGTCACAGATAAGTGTGACTTAAATACGGGTTTAAGTCACACAGTGCTATAAATACATATACTTGTCTCTCTATTATGATTATCCTACGAACTGTCGTGAAAAGTAGTTTAGGAGTATAACCGTGAAAATGTACAACAAATATAGACACAAACAAGACTTTTAAAGTATTATCTATTTAAATTAACGCTCACGAATTCAACCTACGTTATGGTTTTTATGGCCAACTGGCTTTCTGCGATCCATTGCTCGTCATACCCGTACAGTACTTAGTTTGTGAGATACATAATAATTAATAACTTATCATATACTTACTTAGGGGATGTGGATACGGAACATGATAATCAACATGTTAGTTATAACCGCAACTACAAGATAAGCGTCTGACTCACTCTCGGTCACAAATTATTTTTTTCTTTATTCACCTACTTTAATTTTGCAAAATAAATATATTAATTAACTAGCTGTGCCTGCGACTTCGTTCGCGTGCATGTCGCGTCAAATTGGATTTCATAGGCTTTAATTTGTTTGCGCGGAGTCCTGTTTTTTTTCTAAAATAAAACAGCCTAAGTTACTCCTTCTAATATCTGCTATTTGCCAGAGAAAGCCCCGTCAAAATCGGTCCTGCCGTTTCGGAGATTAGCCGAAACAGACGTACATACAGACAGCCAAAAAATTTAAAAATTGTTTTTTTTTTTTTTGTAAAATTGTACCGTATTTACTTTCATATGCATGAAGTAAAAAACTGTTATTGACATTACAAACAGACACTGCAATTGTATTTATTTGTATAGATATAGATATATTTATATTGCAAGCGAATATAATCATATTAATTATACAAACGATAAAGCGTAAATAACTAATGTCGCTAGTGCTGACTTGTTTAATTTCTTAAACAAACACAGAACTACATAATAAGAAGGCCAATTCTCGTAATTTAAAACGTTCAAAATCTAGTCGCAGTCACATCTGCGACAAACAAATGTCAAAAATCTGTCAAAATGTAGGGAAATTAGAGGTATTTTTGACAGATTGAGACTGAGACCAGACTGTGAACGTTCTTAAAATTACGAGAATTGCCCCTCTGATGTTTCATGACTATTAGTCAAGGCTCGATCTTAGCTAGTCATTTATGTATGGTGTGCAAGTCTGCGCAGCTTTCCCAAGAGGATTATTACGGGATATCTACAGTAATAAATCTACGATCTAGGGAAATCACGACGTAAACAATGCCAATAATGTTCGTATCTGATAGGACAATTATTGGTACATTTTCCGGTCAGTTCAATGTTCTAATTCCGATAGACTAGGCCTACGTGATCAATCACAGGTTTCCAGGAAAAGTGTTGGAACTGTAACCTTCGAGCCGAAGATAGTCTGCCGGTTCCAGAGCTTGCTTTCTGGCGCAATACTTGGCATTGGTGTCGACAGATCAGGAAATATTTAAATGTAACCTTCAAAGAAAAAAGTTTGCAAGGCGAATTTAGTTCTGTACCGATTATTTGCGACTTCGACTGCCAACGCTATGAGGTCACTTTAGAGTTGACGCAAATAGACATGCAAGAAGATTCAAATACTTGGTACATTCTAGTAACAGATACATAGATACTTAATTATAACTTTTGACTTGTTTTTTTTCTTAAACATAGGCTGTCCAAGAGAAACTAGCCAAAAGCCTATGTGTTAGGCCTACTTATATAGTTTAAAAGCCAAAAAAAAAATGTCTATATAACTTCCTGATTTGTAGTCAGGTTTAATTTGCCATTAAAGTTGAGAAAAAATAAAAGGCTTGTTCTAACATTTTAGAATGCGTTCTTGACACCTGTCAGTTTCATACAAACGAATACGTGTTTTGCGAATTTGATCTTTATTAACTACTAACACTGTCGATGTCAAAAAAAAAAACATACAATAAACCGAACATAGTACCTCCTCCTTTTTGTGAAGTCGGTAAAAACGGGCCTTTTATTTTTTGACAACTTTACCTACTGTTGTTTATTGATATCTCTATGATTGTAGCTTTAGATGTAACAAAAAATATAATTTTAATGGAGAATAATTATTTCTGATTGCCAATGTGGGCTAGATTTTACTTTTGAACTTTAAAACAGTCAGCTAGTTACTGGAGCGGATTCAGGGGCAGGGGGCATCGGGTGCTGTTACCCCCCCTGGGCTTGGACCAAACTGAGTCTAAAACTCTAAATTAGACTTAAAGATAGTTTTGTACAGACGCCAGCACATCAAGCTACTACAATCTGTCAAATTTCTTTAATAGATTTTCAACTTTATTGCTAAATCATTAAGGTTCAAAGTTGATTGGGAAAATTTGACAGTTTCGCGTAGCTTGACCTGCTGGCGTCTGTACCTAAGCTTTATTTTTACGTTGTATATACAGTATATTACTAAGTTATAGATAAGTCGTAGTCATCCTCAAAAAGAGGGCACATTCTCGAGGTTAGGGGTAACTGTTGCCGAAGGATTTTTTTAAAAGGTTTTCAATGCTTGAAAAATCCCGTCCAGGGGGGACGGGATTTCCCCTTTTCCTCAGAGATAAAATTTGCCCCCCTTGAGCGAATACCTAGATCCGCGCCTGGCTAGTTCCAAATAAGGTTAGTATGTAGGTAAGACCTGTCTTTTCAAACACATTAAATACATTAGTAAACCAATTCTGATTTTCTGATTTGAGACTAGAACAATGCTGCTGCTGCTTGATAATGCTGCTGTCAGCTGCAATAAATCTATGTAATGATGTGGTCAATTATTCGTTAAGGCTGGTGTTGCCCGCAGCAATATCAACTGTAACCATAGAGCAGCCGGAACATTGATTAGCTTCAATAGACAAGTTGACTGGAGGCAAAGACAACGCACTGTTCAAGGGTCCGTGAGTCACACCACTGTAGTTGACTTTCACACAAGTAAATGGGTGATTTTCAGAAAAATTGACCCTGTGACGATCAGGAATTTTTTTTTTTTCATTTCATGAAATTGTTTAAATTGACTCTGGTATTAAAGAGTATATTATTAAGTATCTAAATATGCTATTTATATTAAAATTAAACCATAAACATCAGAAATATTCAAGATTTTCTGTCAGCATATCGCTCCTTGAATACAAAAGGGCCACAATTAAAAAAAAAATGAAAATCGTTTTATTGCAAAAATTACACCTGAACCGATTATATTTTATAGTGAAAAAAAAACTCCCATCATTTTTGCTTATATTATGGCTACACTGACTTACCGCCATTTTTGCATTAGCTCACTTTGACAGGTAATGTCAGTGCAAAACCGCCATTTTGTTAGTTGCGCCCGGAGAATCAACGCAAACGCACGTCGGTTGCGTGAAAAAGTGCCACAATCCAAAATACGTCTGTGTTGGATTCAAAATTTCAGGTAAGTGTGATTATATTTTACAATACAAAAGTGCCATATTTTGGAAAACGTCCGTTTTGCATTCTAACATTAGTATTTGTAACCATAATATATAATACAAAAGTGCCATATTTTGGAAAACGTCTGTTTTGCATTCTAACATTAGTATTTGTAATCATAATATATAATACAAAAGTGCCATATTTTGGAAAACGTCTGTTTTGCATTCTAACATTAGTATTTGTTATTATATTTTGTAATACAAAATTGCCATATTTGAAATGCGTCCTTTTTGTAATCCAATATTAGTTAAGTATAATTATATTTTATAATACAACAGTAGCATATTTTGAAATACGTCCCTTTTGCATTAAATTATAGTGAAATAAATAATTATTTTTAGCGTGCTAGAATGGGAAGGCCAGAAATATGGCCGTTTTGCATGATAATAATTTTAGTTTTCGTTACAATTTTAAAAATAAAAATTACCATTTTGATGTTAATTTTGTTCTATTCTTATTACTTCAGTGAGGCCACGCATATTACTTCACGAAAATCGATCAACACATTCGAGTATGCAAGTTATTCTTTATGAATACACTTGCTATATCAGATAAAAGCATTCGGACTGTTGTAAAGAAATTTTCTGGATCAATTACTGGAATTCAAATGCAAGATAACCGAGGAAAACATGGCAATCAATTTAAATTGGATGCTGCTTTGAAGGATAGGGCAAAGGAACACATTAACTCCATACCCAGGATTGAGAGCCACTACTGTCGCGCTCGCTCTAAGCGTGAGTATATTGAAGGAAGCCGATCTATTGCTACTTTGCACCGTGATTACGTCGATGAATGTAAAGCTGAAGGTAAAGGTTATCTTTCTTATAAACTGTACTATAATATCTTCGTGAATGACTTCAACATTTCTTTTTGGAAACCGAATAAGACCAGTGTGAAGACTGCACAGCTTTCGCAAATGTTGAAGATAAAACGCTTTTACAAATACAATATGATCTGCATTTGAAAGAAAAAAATTTAGCCAGAGCTCAAAAGGAAAATGATAAAAAAAATATAAGCGATAATTTTATAGTATGTGTATATGACTTACAGGCTGTAATGCCTTGTCCGCAAGGCGAAGTCTCTAGTTTTTACTATATTTCAAAATTGAATATGCTGAATTTTACTGTTACTGAACTGGGTTCAAATAATACGACCTGCTACGTTTGGCATGAAGGTGCAGGAGCTCGTGGTGCTAACGAAATAGGATCGTGTGTGCTCGCGTACTTGAAAAATTTGAATGAGAAAGCTTCTGACTATTTTGACGTAGTATTTTACAGCGACAACTGTTGTGGCCAACATAAAAATAAATTTATGTTAGCAACGTACCAATACGCCATAAATGAGTTATCGAAGTTGAGGAGTGTTACTCATAATTTTTTAATAAAAGGGCACACTCAAAATGAAGGAGATGCTGCTCACTCTCTAATTCAACGCAACATTTCGAATGCTTTAAAATCTTCTCGCATTTATGTGCCGGATCAGTACATAACCCTTATTAAAACTGCAAAGAAGAAAGGAAGACCCTTCGTTGTTCACGAACTTACGCATGAGAGTTTTTTAGATTTAAAATCTCTGGCTGTCGGCAATTACACTACTACAGAAGATGGACAAAAAGTCAAATGGGCTGATATAAAAACTATTAAAGTCCATCGAGATTATGAGAACAAACTTTTCTTCAAGACTTCATACGAAACTGAAGAGTTTACCTCGGTAGCCACGCTGACAAAAAGAAGGTCTGCTAATCCTATAGTGCCAAAAAAACTGTACAAACAAAAACTTAAAATAACTGAAACTAAAAAACAGGGTATTCTTAAACTTATTGAGAAAAATATCATTCCTAAGTATTACCAAAGCTTTTACGAAAATTTGTAATTTTATTATTAGATACCTATAATAATTGTGATAATATTTAGAATAGTTAATTTTAAAAGACTTATAAATTTCATACAAACATTTACATAACAATAATAAATAACGATTATAATTTGTAACTTAAAATAGTTTACGTAAAAAGTGCCTTAAAGTGTTTATAACTGTGATTTTGTAAGACTACTTAGATTGTTATTGTGCAATAGTATTATTACATATAAGCTATAATATTTTGCTACTGAATTATGTGGCTTTAGAACTGATCTTGTATTTTGTTTTGTTTAAATTATTAATGTTAAAGAGAGACAAATTAGTGTCGTCACTTGATTATTTTTTGAGTTATTTAGAGAATTTATTAATGAATATGGTTATTTTATGTATATTTTGATAATGATTATTACAGTTTTATCTCTTGTTTTTTCTATAATTCTTACAAATATAATTGTTTTAGAGAGATGTTTAATTTTGCTGAATAATAGTTACGTACAAAGTTGATCTCAATTATATTACTTAATAATAAGTTAAGATTTTTTAGTTTAGATTTTTTAATACAATGTTCTCCTGGTGTCCATTCACTTATGTTTTTACCTAGTAATAAGATTAAACTTTTTGATACGGTTTTTTACCAAAAAGGTACAATAAACCATTTTTATTTGTAAAACTGTGTTTAATTTTTGACATATTTTTTATTATATTGGTTCAAATTTTGAATGCAAAAGGGACTTTTATGCTTTTTTTTCTTAATAGGTAACATCTATTACAAAGTTTATATTGTAGATAGATAGAGCTAATAAATACGCATCTAATGATATATTAACATCTTATGTTTAATTAATAAATATATGAAATATTATAAAAAAACAGTTTCAAAAATTTGTTTTGGCTGTCCTGTAAAATTTATGGATTTCGATTTGTGTCCCTTTTGTATTCAAGGAGCGATATGATGCAAAGTATTCCTGAACGTCACAAAATATAATCAATCAGAAATAAAACAACTAGATATTGAAACAAAATAAAATTATATTTAGCGTAAAGATATGCTTAAAATCGTTCTAAAATCAACAAAAAGGTAGCATAAATCTATCACATTAATAAATAATCAGCGAAATAGTTTCAAGTTCGTCACTTTTCGGCCACATCGCACTAGAAAAGTTGTCTTTACTAATGATACGTGCTATAAATTAAACAATCTAATGAAGTAAAGAATTCTGGGCAATAACAAAATGCTGATAATTACAAAATAAATACTATAAAATGAAAATAAGATATTTTAAAACTATTTTTGTGTCATTTAAAAAATGGGACAGTGACTATTACGAAAATTGCGTGACGAATAGGAATAATTTGAGCAGTGTCTACACTGCCTGTTTAAAAATACAAAATTACAAAGAATAAAGCGTTAAGTAACTTGATATTATTAATGAAACCTTTTAGAGTCATTAAACCTTTTTTTTACACATAAAAGTATTAAAAGATATAAAAAAAATTATCAATTTGAGATCACATAACTTATATTACGAGAACCAACTTAGTCGTTGGTGGTTATTTTAAAGTTTTGTTACACTTACTTACATAATTAACACAATTACTTTCGAATCATAGGAACTTTTAATATTCTTATTGACAAAGATAATAACGTGTAGTATTAAGTTTTATATTGTTGCGAAACTTTTAAGTAGGTATTTTTCGAGTCAAGCATAGATAGGGGGACTAACCGACAAATTTTAACTCTTTGCAATACCTATTAACGAAATTAGTTAACTTAGTTGTGTAAGTATCTACCACATGAGTGAACTATAAATTATTTTTTAAAAATATTTCTTTGTACACTAAGCTTTACAATTCAAGTTCGTCACGATTTTGTTCCGGTAGTATATCACGTGACGCACAGGATGTGACAGTTTCATCCCTCAAAACTTTTAAAATTAAAAATAACTAATATTTCGTTAAATTACCGTGTTTTTACCTTCACTAATCTAAAATAGGTTAGTTTATTGTTTTAAATTCAATAAGATAAAGTAAAGAAAACGAGTTTATTTACCTTAAAATACTGCTACTATCCAGAAAACTTTTTCTGTGCACCGAAGACACCAACACTTTCGTCTCAGTTTTTGTCGCAACTGACGTTTAAAACAAGAAAAGCAGTACCATAAACGATCACAATATTGCCAGGGAGGTAGAAAAAATACTAATTAGTAGATTTTGTCTTGTGTAAGATATCAAATTCACCGTGACGAAACCGGATTTTCCGGTACTATCGTTTTCGTAGGACAACATTAAAATAATGATATTTCGTAAAATAACTATAAATTTATCACATATTAAATGAAAATACACTTATAGACTTACAGAGACTATGTTCAAATACTAAAACATACTCAAACACTAATATTCTTTAAGTGAGATGTGTTTGAAATCACCGAGACCACCGTGGGACACGCGAAATTTTCACCTTTTATTTTGCTTTTTTTTTATTATAAAAATAACTGTCTACTTTTTATGGTATTTTTTAATTTAATTCAATGTAGAAACATTTACTTTAGTCATATAAAATTTCATTTCGACACATGCCATATAAAAAACTTTAAATAAAAATGTTTAAAGTCGTGGGACAGCCCGATTTTGCTATGGTCATTTTTTGTGAAAAACACCCAAATGCTGTTGAGTTTGAACATAGTACTATTAGTTATTCTGTGGTTAGAAGTTCTTTGAGATTAACCCGTACTTTCGCGATTTTTAAAATTAATTCTAGAATGATGCATTCTGTCCTTGTGGATAGATATTATTTGAGAAAAGGAATAAGTAGTGTATATTCAGGATGAACTTAAAATGAATCAATTTTTCGACGCCATGTTTTAGTTTTAGAATATTATATTGTTATTTTTATTATATTGTTTTTTTGTGGAATGCGGAGGGACAGGGTGTTGTGGCACGGCCTGGGAGAGGCCTATGTCCAGCAGTGGCTGAGTTGATTGATTGATTTTTACTAGCTAATCCGGCGAGTTCGTACCGCCCCAGAATCAATAAATGTTGTGTTAACTTATTACCTGAATTAAACTCAGTTTTATATATGTATATATATATATTTTATTAGCCGTTAATGTCTCACTCTCTTTCCACCTCTTTTATGAAAGGAGTCCAGCTCATCCCGCCATCTCCGTCTGGGCCTGTTTAGTTTAGTTTTATATAAAGATAAAATATTTATTCTGCTATTTAGGGCGGAGAATAGAATAGAATAGAATATTTATTTGCTCAGAATGTAGGTATTTACAATAAGGTGGTTACAGTAATATGAAAGAAACCTTGTATATTCTACCATTTTGGCATGCAAACATTGATGTAGATCATCATCAAACATACAGACATATTTACAACTAAAATTTTTCAGATAGAAAATCCGATACGGAGTAGTAACATTTACTCAATAGAAGTGCAGTTCGTTTCTTTTTGAAAGTTGTTACTGATTCCTCTTTTATGGAATTAGGAATGTGGTTAAAAATAGCCGGTGCCATACCAAAAACACTTTTCCTCAACAAAGCAGTCCTATATCGTAACAAGTTTTGGTACAAATGGAGACAAATCCAACATATCAAAGATCATAAAAATCGGTCCAGCCGTTCTTGAGTTATAAATGGTGTAACTAACCCGGCTTTGTTTTACTTAAGTAGGTATGTAAATAGATTTGAAAAAAAAAACAATTAGTTCATAAAATTGTACCTATATAGTTAACTGGCGGAAAGCTGAGTTCTTATATGTAGAAGTAAAACGAATAAAAAACTTTTCACACCACCTGCTCGAAAATGTCAAATTATATGTCAAGCAACCTTAACCTAAAGTGAGTCATTAGTGGCCGGGGGCACAGCCGGTCAATAATGTTGTACTGGATTTCATTATGACCCGCTGGTCAATAATGTGATTTGAATTTGGAATCTCACGTGCTCAGCTAAATTCGCAGTATAGTACTAACAAACACCCTTTGGTACCAGAAAGAGGAAAGCTATTCTCGATACCCTTACTACGCGTGGATGATATTCTCGATTTCCTACAAAATCATAACGACTGCTTCTTCATATCGTTGCCATGTTTTCGAAGACATAATATTGTAAGAATAATTAGATAACTACGAACCATTTTTTAAAAGGAATGGAATAACATTAAAACTGGCATTAATAATAACAAATACCGTACCGCGCCGTAATACCGTAATAGTAATTGGCTGTAACATTAGTTAAATATTTTAAGTAAACTGCGCAAAGATTGCTGTGGATTTTGTGAATAAATAAATAAATAATAAAACCTATCTATACTACAGTCGATTTATCACATTTTATCAAAAATACTCTATTTTCACGGGCGTCTCCAATGACGTTCTAAATTCAAAATGCATACAGCCAATCATCCAAAACCATTCTACCGGCCCTGTATAAAGCTTAGTTTACACAAACGCCACTTCCATGAGAGTGATATCAATAGACAATCAATAACACACGACAAAACCGTAGAAGAGACTTTTTTTTTTTTTGAAAATCGAATTGTTCGTGTCTTGGCTACTTATTGGTAGACGCAATAAAGGCGCGAACTTTTGGCATTTAAACTTTAAATTTATCAACAAAGTATTATAAAATGTCGAGTGATGAAAGTGATTGTACTCCTGAATTCATTACAACCGAAGCTAATAATATTTCCAATGATTTACTGCCGTACTATGGCTATTATTTTCTCACAGTAGGTGTAAAAAGTAGAGTATCCTCCTCTGGGCTAAAGGTGTCTTTGCCTTGGGCTAGCTTGAATCCCTCGCTGCATTCAGGATTCTTGTATTAACTCCCTCGCTTCGCTCGTGAGTTAAACTCTTAACTCCCTCGCTGCGCTCGGGAGTTAAATCCCGAATCCTTCATTGCGCTCGAGATTCAATATGACGCCCGTGACATAAGACACAACTTTAGCCCCTCGGTGCATAATCTACTATTATTGACGATCTACCACACTACCTAATCACAATTCCAATAAAAAGTGAAATGCAAGACAGTTCTTTAAAAACTTGAGCAATAGTATATTAAAATACGTAAAACATTCAAAAGCAAAAAAGCAGTGACCCTGTGAACGAGTATGGTTAGAAAATAACAGTTGATTACAAAATATTAGAACTCAATTAACGTCAATGAACTAATTATTTGTCGGTAGATGTTTATCTACAGGTTGAACCTTCAGTGAGGAGGAAATGAGATAACATTTTGCACTGGCTGCGTGGTCGAGCGTGCCCACCTGGCAACTTTACCTACATGTCCGGTAGAGAACAACAGAAAAGACTGAAACAATCACATCTAAAGGCTTTTTGTTAACCAAACTCAAAGCATTTATTTCAAATAAACTAATTACAGGCACTTTTGAATTGTCAAGGGGTCGGTCAGTCAGAAAGATGAAGCTAGTTGCCGATTCCAAAGCGTAGTAGGTACCTATGGAGAAGAACGGGCAAGAAACTCCACGGACGCTCTTTTACATAAATCAAAATAATATGGTTACAAAGTATTGGTTACATTATGAATGTAAGAACGATGCAGAACGTAAAGCGTCCGTAATGAAAATATAAAAAAAACAGTTCAAATACTTATTAAATTAAATTAAAATGAAGCCATGGCAGCAAAGCCATATTGGCACGTTTCAAATTTATTTTATAAAGAACAGCAACAGCATTTGTCATTCAACATTGGCTGACAATAGTATTTAGGACACCTCTAATTTGTGTGTACGCGTGTCCACAGATCATTCTATATAAGCCGACTTCTGATTGTATGAAGAACCTATACCATGCGAGGTCAGCTAACATTTTGTACAGCTAAAACGTGTGTACATAACATAAAAAATACATAGGACACTAGTTGATTATAAACTAGAAGTAAAACATCATCTGCCCAGCCTTTTCCCAACTTTGTTGGGGTTGGCTTCCAGTCTAACCGCATGAAGCTGAATACCAGTATTATAAAAGGAGTGACCGCCTATCGGACCTCCACAAACCTGTTACTGGGTAACACTAACAGTGTTGGTCACTACCCGAAAGTCTGACAACCACCCTTGGTCAGACTGGTTTTCTTACTTTCGGAATTCTACTGATTACCCGTAATGACTGCCAAAGATGTACAAATGACAGCAGTGGACCGACGGCTTAACGTGCTTTCCGGGTCACGGAGGAGTCTCGGTATTTAATGGATGGTCACCCATCCACGGACCGACCTCAGCAAACGTTGCTTAACCTTGAAGATCGACACGTGCGCCTGTAATTATTTAGCCACAAGCCTCTCCTCAAGAAAGTAAAATATAATAAAAATAATGAAATTGGTGTGGGGAGTCTATTTGCTTAACAATGAATTTCCCTGACTGTATGATGAACTTACCTTACATATCTACCTACTTACCTATAGCTGTACATTATAGGTTTAAGTGGGTTTCTAGCTCCGGCTGACACATTCATCATTTGAAGTGTGGAGGCGGGAGGGTGTGGGGGGAGACAAGTACCCGGTTACGCTTCAGTGTAGGAACTACACATACCTACTCACACTGATGCATAGGTACCTATGTACCTATAGTCTGGTTCATATCTAATGTGGAATTGTGGATATAGTACCTAACTAGAAATACATTATATGGGACTAACCGCACTTATTCAGCTCTGTTCAGCTTTTTTCCATAGAAAACAACAATTTTGTATGGAGATGCGTACGCATCCTTTCAGCTTTACGTACGCATCTCCATACAGAATAGTCCCTAAGGCTAAGAATTTTATAATCTTTGGTAATACTTACTGCTTAGAATACATGCCTTTAATAATTTATTGCATGTATTTGTTGTGGTCACACACCCGGCGACACATCCAGCTATACATTTCCAATTTTAGCTGACCTCATATTGTATAAGTTTTTCGAACAATTAGAAGTCAGCTTATACTGGTTATGTATAGGTCAATGTGTAGCCTTACGTACAAGCTACAACCTACAGCTTTATACATAAATTATTCAAATTTATTTATTATTGATCATAATTTGTACAAGAATAGGTTCGACGGTGACCCCCAAACTAGGTATTTGTCTTTATAATGATGTGGTCAACCGAGTGTCAGCTCCTTTCTTCCTTAACAGTAACACAGTACTAAGTAATTGCCTCGATCACTGACATGCAACTCACCTTACCATAGTTTTGAGTAACACCACAGAGCAAGACACGCCTTGGCGGCGGTCGCTACCGACGCGGCCATTTCCCTGCTCTGAGAGTATCATAAACAGAAGAAAAAAGAAAAGACGTTTATTTGCGGTAAACATGTCGCAGAGGTAATACACAAACACGAAAAAGAACAAGTTGTTGGGGAAAATATGCGTCACATCCACGCAAAAGGGCCATCGCTCAGCATAATGCTAAGACCCTATACGATACAGAGCCCCAGCGCTGGTTTTCAGTGAAAACTGGCGTTGACGTGATGACGTCAACCAGTGCAGCATATAAAAAACAACAATCAAAATAAGAAATAAAATAAATATACCTACATTACAAAAAGAGATCATCAGGCACGACGCGGCTTAAATTCGCCTTGTTTGGATTTTCTTGTCGACAGAAGAAAATTCAAACAACGCAAATTTTTACTAGTACTGTGCCTGATTTATTTGTCACTTGTTAGAAAAATAAGTTGCATAGGGTTTGTTTCGCGGCCGATAGAACCCGGTTCCGTATGAAACAGCGTTGTCCTTATGAAAGAAAGAAAAGAAAGAAAGAAAGAAAAATATTTTAGATTTGAAAGATTAATAATAAAAAAACGAAAAAAGACATAAGATATACATAGTCACAAGTGTCAACATTTTTATGCATGAGTACGAGTCTTTACTCGTACTCATGCATAAAAATGTTGACACTTTTGTCTATTGCTCGCTGTCAAGGCCATGGACCAATAACAACTCACATTAATTGATATTGACAATACAGATATTGGCAGATGCCCACAAAACAATAACAATCATAACAAAAACAAAAACGCTAATTGCAGTGGCGAAATAACTAGTATAACTACTTTTGTAACAAAATAAACAACAATTAAGCTGTGCGTCGCACAGATGCGGCGCACGGCTTAATTGTTGACGATATCTAAAGACGATATCCAATGCTTTACGCCACTTGCATACCTACTGTGAATAGTGCATCCTCGTTAATAGTTTTCTTTGAAAACTATCTTGCCGCCGAACATCTAAGGAAGCCATCTCGAGAACAGACCGCTACCAAAGTATTGGGTTATTTTCAATCTTGTCACGGAAAACGAGCAGCAGTGGTGGCCAAATGGTAACGGCAGTGACTTACGAGTTGTAGGTCGTAGGTTCGAACCCAGACTGGCCCTTTATTTTGTGTAAATTATTTCATCACCACTGCTCTCAAAATGGTGAAGGAAAACATCGTGAGAAAACCGGTATGTCCTCGAACCGAAAAATTCGAAAACATGTGACATCCACCACAACCACCACCGCACAGAACCCGCGTGGTGGTATACGGCCCACTTACCTCTCATTTCGGGTGGAATTCCGGGGCTAGCACCTAGTCCTTAAAATAAGAAGAAATACTAGTTATTTAAAATAAAATAATTAGGATGCTCTATTCAAAAGAAACATGATGTCCTAGAACCAAAAATTCGAAGACATTGTGTATGACATCTACCAATCCGCACAGCCCACCCGATGAATTATGGCCCATTCCCTCTCATAGAGAGGGCCTATGAGTGAGAACGTTATGGGCTGATTATGCAAGCTATTAAAGAGAACAACGAATACCTATATAAAATGGCATCGAAGTCACTTCGGAATTTTTCACCGACCTGTTTTTTGAGTACAACCTACAATATTATTATTTTTCGTAGGTATCTGCAATGGTTAATGAGAACCTCCAATTCAAATGGGATACCACTCCAGCATTTTTTTTTAACTTAGTTCAATGTTTGGTATCGATTGGTGCCATAAAAATACACGTTTTTATTTATTTGAGATGGTCCAATTCCCAAGCGACTTTCAAAATTACATGTTTAAAAAAAAAAAAACAGCGCCATCTCTGATATTAGTTCAGAATCGTTCATGGTAACAACAGCGCCATCTGATATACTAAACACGAATTACCAAACAGGATGACCTAGTATTTTGCTGTCAGTTGTTAAAAATTATTTTCATAGTGAAAACATTAAAGTAGTAATATAGTCTTTAAAGCACCATTAAAATAATTAATCAAATACATGGAATAAGTACTTTTCGTTACAGTTACTAGTGACATCTAGTATACAATTCTAGTACTGTTTTCGAAAGATGATTTTTAATAGTTTTCAAGAAATTTACTAGATGTCGCTTCGATTGTTATTGTTAGTTTTTCCTAGTTGCATGTTCAAAACATTTCAGTACGTAAATAATGTATAAAACAGTATTTAAGTTCTTAAAAACTATAGTAAACTGTTAGAATAGTGCTAGAATGTGTGATACGTGTGTGTTAAAAATTTTGTAAATACAACTGGCTTTAGATGGTGATTTATAATCGGCTTAGGCAAAATCACAAGTTATGATGACTAAATTCTTAAGCCGCCTAAAGGTATGTAGATAATAACAACTAATATTCATTTACAAAGAAAGGTATATATAAGTTTAGCTTTATTTATTATTTAATAAAACGTTTAAAAGTTTTTATGTCAGGAAAATGTTAAGAATTTGGTGTTTATTTGGGTGCAGCGCTGGGGTGAATGACCTCTGCTCTATATCTGAGTGTAGGTCTAGAGCGAGCGCGCGGTGCACTCCGTTGTCAAGGCAACGAACCCCCGCCGATTATTCTATAACTTACCGGGTTTGGTTCCGCACTGAAATTATGGAGGGTTTGCGCGACTTATTTAAACTTTGACATTTGCAAAAAAGGCCAATCATTCAATATCTTTAGTATCTTTTTTTTTTTTCGGAAACCATCTAACATCTTTTATTAAAAAACAATCGTCCTTTCACAGTTATTTTACCTCTACAGCAGCAACCTAGAAGCAACCTTATCGTAACGAGAATAAAGATCAATTCAGCGGTAAAATAAAATTTCAAAAGGACTGTTGTAGGAAAGTCCGAGCATTTATGAAAAAGCCGAACAAAAAAAGCTGACTTGTCCAGACGGACGGTACCTATTTAATCCTATTTGAGAACATCATCGTACTACTTACCTACCTCAAGTTATTCAGGTCCCCACATTGTCCATTATTCCTTTGAAAATTAAAACCTACAAGTTTAATATTCCATTCATGTCATTCAAAGCTGTACAGAAGAAGACCGTTGAAAATATATTTATTTATAGAATAAATTAAAGTTTGAAGGTTAAATAATAGGCCAGTCATATCTACGAGGGCGACACTGAAAGTTTTTAGAACTGGCCACTTGTAAATATATATATAATAAAAAAATAAGTTCAAATTTTGAAAATGGAACTCTTTGCCAATATTATTGTGTATGTATTTTATTCATTTGTCATTTGTTTACGATTTGGCGGCAAATTGAAAATTGTTTGCGTCACGTCAGCATAATGCATGCTGTCTGGGTGTTTCCTTCCGAGGAGTTGCCAACTAAAGTGAAGAGAGGTCGAAGCGTGGGGAAAAAGATGGTGGCCTCGTTCTTCGGAAGGACAAGTCACGTTATGACTTGTCCTTTTAGAACAATTGTTTTAGAGGATCGAAAAACAGTTACTGCAGAGTCGTACACTAACAATTGTTTGTCACTTGTCTTGGAAAAAGTTCGGGAGAAACAACCTCGCAGTAGGATCCTCCTTCACCACGACGCCTCGTCGCACACTGCCAAGCAAACAATCGACTACTTGGCAACGTCAGACGTGGAATTACTGGGTCACCCGCCCTATATCCCCGACCTCGCACCCTGCGATTTTTATTTATTTCCGTAAATAAAAAATAAAACTTCGAGGAAAACGTTTTGTGGACGCCGAGGAAGCAGTTGCTGCGTTTAAAATGCCGTCGAAGAGACCCAGAACGAGTGGGCAAAGTGCTTTTCTCAGTGGTTCCATCGGATGCAGCGATGTATTGATGTTAATGGACACTATTTTTAAAAGATATACCTAATAAAACTAATAACTTGCTAGTTTGTTCAGTTTTTGATTTTCTAAGAACTTTCAGTGTCACCCTCGTAACACTAAAAATCGCAAACTAACGGCTAGTTCTGACTTTTTAATATGTTGTTAGAACCACTATTAGTAGCGTATATCCAAGTTTGCAGCTTCGAAAGACCTGTGCTAACTTTGCAGCACTCGATAAACCGCGAAAGGACAATGCTCATGGATGTTTGGAATACCGTACCTACCATGCTGCGTCAAAGTCAAACTTTGTTTTTTATAGACTACACTTAAATCATATTAACTCCTAAAAAAGTTCTTTTAGTAAACAAAACCCGTGCTTACGAGATTTTCAAAAAAATCTAAATAACCTAAAAACTTGGTACTTTATTTTGTTTGACATGTCATAAACGACCGGCCATTATTGCTCTTGAAAAAAATGATAACCGTTTAGATAAAAATTCTAATCTATTTTATTCTAGTTATTTTAATTAATGTAGAATCGGCAAAGTATAATTTTTTTACATGTTTTTTTAAAGACATGATCACTGATCACACAAAGCGATGGCGCTTTAACGCTTCTTTTGTCATAAATAACAAAGTCACAAACTTTTTCTATATTACACCATTAAAAGTCTATTTAATTTAATTTCTCGCAAAAAGTTAGTCCACTAGCCCCCAAACACCATTGTTCACTTTGATGACTTGGCAAACCTAACCACTGACTTCGATTTGAAAATCATAAGCAAAATTTTGTATTACTGGAAAGGAGTTCACCATAAAACTGTAGGATTCACAACGAAAAGTAGGTAAAATTTCACTTTCTGCTATGATAGATAATCAAAAACTTACAAATTACCGATATGAATCCGAATGTGATTGGGCCCAAAAGTCGTACTGCTGACGAGTTTTTGCCAGTTAGTCTACCTATCCCTAAAGGCAACCAGCATACATAGCTATTTAAAACCATTCGACAGAGTATATCGTATCAAAAGTGACACATTTAGATTACCTGATTTTCCTTGTTCCCGACAGCAAACTGTTGCTGGCAGAATAGCGATCGTCTATTTGATTTAAACTGCCAACGTTTTCGGGTTTTCGATTTGAAACAGCACATAGAGGACTCCTACAATCGGTAATCGAATATCAATCAATGTTAGATTGATATTCGATTCGGTAATGATCGAATGGTAGTGAATACCTATGCAGGTCCGATCTCCCCTTCTGACTATTATTTTTTTAGCATGTGTAAATAAAATACTATGACAAACAAGCATAGGTACACTTTTGTCACATTCAGAAAAATCTATCTATACCCATAACTGCTTATATCACTTTTTCTACAATCTCCGTCCTTTTATCAATTCAATTGCCAGGCTTACACTGGGGTTTGAACACAAAAATGGCAGAAAAATTTCGGTCGGAATTTCATTCGACACGGGTTTGAGAATTCAGATTACACACGAATATTCCAGAGTATTGAAGGCTTAAAACGACGGTTCGGGCGGCTATGTACATACGCTCTAATAGCGACTAATGCCCACCACTGCCCACGCTGGGTCAAATGCGTCTCGCCGCCTCCCGCGAACATTCGTTGTGAGAATATGTATTTTGTATTTGAGTACTTACATCTAAAGTGTTCTATAACTTGACAAACATGTATTTTGTATTCCTGATACGCTCTGTCATAGTGCGAATGCGTGTCTGATTGGTACGATGTGTCGGTCACCAGCCTTATGCTCAGAAGAACACAGAACCTTTAATTCGCATTAGATTTTTTTTTTTCATCTGATCATACATCTTCACTGTCGATTACCACATCATTAGTGAGAAGCGGACATATTAATTGATGACCTGTCAAAACTCCATAACGTTCCTCACAGTGTCTTCGTGTTTATAATTTATAGAATAATGTAAACAAAATTGTCCACACAAATTCTTATACCGCTTCTTGCTATGTCAACAACAATGTCAGGAAGTTTTATAATTTCATCTACATTCACAAAGTACATTAAATATGCATGTTTGAAGCTAACTCAAAAACTACCGAAGCAAACTAAATAAAATTCATATCGCACCACCATGCGAGCCTTCTCTTCCAAAATACGTTTCAAAATCGGTCTACCATTGGCGAAAATATCGATGAACATAAATAAAAAAAACACAGACGAACATCTCGTCAGAAAAAATGAGGAGTCATTTTTTGAAGTTGGTTATAAACTAACGTAATGCAGGTATCGAATGACGGTAAGTAACCATTACCTTCACTGGAGTTCTTTAATGAGCAGTACGAAGAAGTATGATCCGTCCACACCTACACTTACCCCTCACCACACCACCGCCGCACCCAAACGCACAAGTAGGTACAAACTTATATCTTATACGAGTAATAATAATTAACGTACCGTTAGTCACGTTGCCACGATATCCTAGTAATGCTCTGCTACGTCAAAGGACTGACTACCACACAAGCCTTGGCTCACAGGCAGGCAGGTTTGCATAAGGTACACTTGTAAAATATATATGTATTCAGTCAATATTGCGGTAAGTAGTAGCTTGGGTCAGTAACGTAACATAACATTATGCCTGTAATCCCCGAATGGATAGACAGAGGTGTATCTCTATCTATGGTACACTCACTGAATTTGTGCACGGTTGATGGCAATAGGCTGGCCCCCTATTACATGGGACTTAAACATAACTTCTTCAAAACTTAACTCTACAAATGTGGAAATTCAATGTCTGCCTGAGCACAACAATGAAAATCTTGTGTCAACTGTCTTGAATATTAGTAAGGTGATATCTGGCGACTTTACAGAATAACATACATCATGTTACAAGGATTGCAAAACAAACCCCAACTAGTAACCGTCCGAAGTCTATCGTTGTTCAATTCAGCAGTCCACGGGTTCGCGGCCACTTTTTGGCGGCTTCTATCAACTTCAATAAAAATAAAACTTCTGAAGAGAAGCTCAATACCGCTCTTCTTGGGATTGCCGGGAAAAAGGAAAATGTTTATATAGTAGAACATTTATCACCAGCAAAAAAGGCGCTGCATGCTGCGACCAGGATTAAAGCAAAGAGTTTGGGCTACAAGTATGTGTGGGTCCGTGGCGGTAAGATTTTTATTAGAAAGCATGATGGTGCAGACTATAAATATATCAGGGATACCGGCTCTTTGGACAAATTACAATACTAAAAAAAATGTGTAAGATAAGCTTTATGATTGTTAAGGATCTAAATTCCATCAGTTAAAAAATTACTACCAGAATGTAAGGGGTATTAGGACAAAGCTGAGTGACATTTACCAAAGAGTTGCATGCGGTTCATACGATGTCATAATGTTTACTGAAACTTGTCTTGGCTACAGGATGGTATCTTCGACTCAGAAATCATGAATAGCGTTACTCTATCTATAGGCGAGATAGATCCATTAATATGTTGAATAATAAAACCGATGGTGGTGGCGTTCTTATCGCTGTATCTACAAAACTAGAATCACAGAGATTGATCAAATTCGAAAGTTCTTGCGATGATCTCTGGGTCAAGTTGTCACTTAAAGGGGGTAAGAAAGCCAATGAAATTTATATTTGTACTGTATACTTGCCGTCGCCGATACAGCCTAGAGTACTGGAACACTTTGTTTATAATACAAACAATGTCTTGGGACATGCCAATGAATGCTTGATTATTGGTGACTTTAATATGAATACTATTAACTGGCTTGGGACGGGTGGTGATGTGATAAGAGCTCCTCAAAATATTTTCACAGGGTTAGCAGAACAGACTCTTTGGGATTTTGTCTTGCTTAACAACTTAAGGCAGTGTAATTATTTATACAATCAAAATAATAGAATTCTTGATTTAGTCCTAACCACCTTGGCCCTTGTTGTAGTGAGTGCACCAGTAGATATACTTTCTAAAATAGATGTGCACCCACCTTTATTGTGTGAGCTCTCATTTACCCGTTTTAAAAAGCCACAAAATTGTAACAATAGAACAAAGTTGAATTATTTTAAGGCTGATTACGTGGCAATTTATGCAGCACTTGAGCGGGTCAATTGGTCATCAGAGCTCGATCCTTGCATGACTATAGATCAGATGGTAGATTCTTTTTATAATATATTGTATGGGTTAATTAAGCGCTACGTTCCACAAGTACCAATAAAAGATACTAAGTATCCATACTGGTTCTCTAGACAACTCATTACAAGACTGAACGAAAAGAACCGCCTACGACTTAGAGTTAAAAAGTACAATAACCCTTTAGACAGTATTACATTGGATTTACTTGGGAAAAGATGTGATTGTATGGCTACGACTTGTTATAATGCTCACATTGCTGATATAGAGGAAAAAATTACTTCAAATCCAAAATATTTCTGGAGTTACTTAAAAATTAAGAGAGGTGGCACCAGTAACTACCCCAGTTCCATGACAGATGGTACCCTATATGTAACAAATGAAATATGTAACTATTTCGCATCCCATTTTTCTATGGTGTATAGTAGTGATGGGAATGATACGCATGCGAGCGCAGGTGACTTCGATAGTTGCATAAGCAATAGCACGTTAGGACAAATAACTATATCACAAGATCAGATCCGCAAAGAATTAACTGGCCCTGATAATATACCTGCTTTACTTCTAAATAAGCTGGCTGATGTTCTATCACTGCCATTAAGTATTATATTTAATCATTCCATGCTTCGGGGTACTTGGCTTTTCCGACCTCTTCTTTCCTTTTTCCGACCTTTTCTTTCCTCCATCGTGGAAGGAAACCAAAATCATGGCTATTTTAAAAAACGGGGATCAGTCTGATGTGAGCAATTACAGGCCCATCGCTATTATTTCCATACTTGCAAAGGTATTTGAAGCCCTCATATGCCCTGTACACCGTGTGTGCGGCTTGAGGAAGCCGAAACTATACGAGACCTAGGCGTTCAGTTCGATAAATAGCTAAGTTTTGTCGAATATATTGACGAAACTATATTAAAAACATCAAAGATGCTTGGCTTCGTAATGAGAGAGTGTAAAAACTTCAAAAAAATTATGTACAACTCGCTAGTTAGAAGCCATCTCGAGTATTGCAGTGTGGTTTGGTCACCTGAGTATAGGGTTCACATCAAGCGCATTGATCGGCTGCAAAAACGGTTCTTATGGCATCTTAATTATAACATGAATATGGGGAAAAAGCTGAAGTCATACCAAGAGAGACTGAAGTATTTTAATATGGTGTCGCTGGAGAAGCGCAGGAATATGCTGAATTTGCTTTTCCTTAAGAAGTTAGTAACGGGCTCTCTGAACTGTCCCGATCAGTTCAGTAGGGTCTTATTCCACGTGCCGTGTAATCTGCCAAGAAGTTCTAATAAAAGACTTTTCTGCATGACAAGATGTCATACCAATTTAAGGCATTACTGTCCATTGTCTAGAGTGTATGCGGCATACAAAGAGCACGAAGTGGACATTGATCTCTTTCACTCATCAGTACCTGCTCTAAAAAAAGTCGCGCTTGCCATCTAATGGGTTTCTCTAATCCAAATTTTTTTTATTTAAATAATTGTAATTGTTATTCTCTGCGCATAATGTAGTGCATGCTGTGCTTTTCTGTAAGTGATGAGGCGCTTAGACTTAAGTTTGCAATGTACAAATTATAACGAAATAGTGTACTCATTGTTGAAAAGCCTAATAAATAAATAAATAACACATTTTTGAAAACCTAATCATGAAAAAATATCGGTTTTATCATAGTTTTCATCATTTCGTGTTAAAATCAGTCGGTCTATTCTGCAAAACTTTCACCGTGAAAACTTAGGTGAAGTGAGCCGTCATACCTCCTGATACTAAGGGCTTGACGCTATTGACCGTTCACTTTAAGATCACTTCACCTAAATTATCACGGTGAGAATTTTACAGAATAGACCGGCTAGTGTATTAATTATTGCTGAATATTCTTGAGAGTCCTTGAGTGGAGACCGCGTATCGGCAAGCGTAGTGTGGGGCATCCCCCAGCTAGATGGACGGACGACGTAAAGAAGGTGGCTGGGTAGACTGGATGCGGAAGGCAGGGTGTTGTGGCGCAGAGTGGGAGAGGCCTATGTCCAGCAGTGGACTGCGATAGGCTGAGTTGATTGATTGTTGATTGAATAATCTTGACTGTGTTGAGTGCTAACTTGTGGTGATCGGAGTATAGGTGAAAAGCCCGGGAAAATAAGTTATCCGAGAAATAAATTCGAGTTAGCATTTATCACCGGGATTATATTAATTTAGGCATTGGAAATACTGTGTGAAAAGTCCATTGCAATAATAAAAGTGCGAAAAAAAAAATGCTTTCAAATGTCTTGAATAATAGCAGCATAGACCGGACTACACCGTCCCGTCGACCAGTAAGAACACATTCCAGTGACTCTGTAACAAAACTAGACGGCGCTTCTTGCGTCATATGTATAAGTCGCAGGCAAATTGTATGATTCCGCGTTTTACAAACGGCGTCGTCCGTTTACAAACGCTCGTTGTTTTGAATTGTCACCCTACTAAAACAATCAATTGAAATTTTAATAATTGATCGAGTCGTCAATTTGCCGTCGGCATTTTTCAAAACAGCGAGCGTTTGTAAACGGACGACGCCGTTTGTAAAACGCGGAATCATACAATTTGCCTGCGACATATATGTATATTATATAATTACCGTCCTCATAGGATAATCTTACAACATGCAAAAATAAATGATTGCTGGGTTCCTACCACAGAACAGATAAATTTTATCTGTTCTGTGGTTCCTACTGACTAAGCGCCTAGGTACAAACAAAAAGACTTGTTAATCACGACTGAGACTCACTTGTTGAATTTCTACTGTACTATAACGCCTCTATGGTACTTTCACTATCTCGGATTCTCTCGGATTCCACTGGAGGTCGAGAAGACTCCAACAAGTTCTACCGGATTATTCGTCTACTAACCAACTCATAAAGAATAAACCTGTGCTGTACTGGTACAGTCAGCGACAAAAGTCGATTTACACTTCCGGTTTTTTTAATCTTAGTTGTTTAGGTAACTTAATATTTAATTAAAATCGAAAATTAAAAATAAAATAATATTAACTCTTAGCTATTATAACTGAAATGCCGAAATACATACATCGCAACAATAATGTTGTATCAATTTAGATGATGTGTAAAAATAGCAGAATCATCATCATCATTTCAGCCAAAAGCCGACCACTGCTGGACATAAACCTCCCCCAAGCACCTCCACTTCGACCGGTTTTGTGCTTCTCGCATCCGACGGGTTACTTACGTACCTACTTTATTACGAGTATAAAACCGAAACTCTCAAACTATATCTTTCAGAAAACTGCTTTAGATGCAATTTTAGAGTGCTCTGTGCCTTCCTCAATAATCTTTATCTTAACAAGCACTGAAATTAGTCAAGGTTTCGCCATGCTATATAACGTGACGTTCAAAAACAGTTAAACAGTATCTTCAAGTAACCGGTTCGTACAAGTTACAGCTGGACTCGAATATTACTGAACGACACTGCAAATGACGTCATCACAGATGTAAATACCGTGTCTAAAACAGTGGCCATAAAAACCTCAATAATTAAAAGCTGGTGGCAGGTCGAGGATCTCCTTACGCGTTATATCAAACAAGCCTTTATGATCAGCCGATCTACTATGTAAAAATCTCACCGTGAAATCTTAGGTGAAGCAAAGTTGAAGTGACCTGTCATTCGAGCTGATGCTAGAGATCACTAGGGATTGACAGTACATATTTGACAGCTCACTTGAAGTTCATTTCGCCGTGTTCAGGGTGAGATTATAAGGTTTTTGTATAATTCTGACATTGACGATGCCGTGTGGTGTCATTTATTTCTTGTAGCTCTCGCTTTGCAAGGTGCGTCTTACGTAAATACTGAGTATTGTTTTTAAAAACTTTTGTTGATACACAATTCGCATCTCGTCTGCGAAAATTGCTGAAATTTACATAATTTGGTTGGTCCGTGTGTGGCTAAACACCCAGTAGCAATGAAGCCAATTTGAGCATGGGGGTCTGAAAACCTACTTATCCTTTGAGCATTCGGGTTTACGTCATTTCTATATGAATAACTGTTAGTACGTGGTTTCTAATTACGTCCTAAGGTGTGAACGTGTTGTAAGTCAGACAACACCGCTTAGGTATACCTTATTCTCTTTGTCATCTGATGTGGTTTATTTTAAGAAAAAAAACTTAAGTAAGTTTTGCTGGGGTAATTACGATAGTAGGTATGTTCCGTTGGATGATCTTTTCGACCAAACGCAGTGGCATTTTTAAATAGCAAAAGCGAAAGGTACAAATTATCATCCAACGGAATATACCCACTATCGTAATTGCCCCAGACCAAAACTGTTCTCTAATATTTTTTCTTAGAATATTATGTGCATTATTGGATTAAATATTGAAATTCAGCTGCATACGGTTAGACTGGAAACCGACCCCAACATAGTTGTGAAAAAGCTAGCAGACGATGATGGTGTGCGTTATTAGACACGTTACCAAGTTACAGGTTAAGCCACACGTTCCGACAACTGCATCGAATTGGCTACTACATAAACACAGAAATAATAACAATTCTGATAATCAGCAGGAAATTGATATCATTTACCATGTTTAGTTAGGTCAGAAACACTAATAGTGTGTACAACACGGCCTGCCAGAGTCTTGTCACAGGCAATATCATCACGTGCGGTTTAATGATGGCCGGATGTCGTTGTCAGTGATTATGCATAGCCTATAGGAATGCTGACACCTTTTGTTAAAGCCAGTCCATTGTCATCTAGTCTTAGGTGTCACATAAGCACCTTCCTTATTTTTCAGTAACTGGATAGGTATGGTTATCATTAGAGAACATTTTCCAAGGGAACCTACTGGTGTGGATTCAAATTGGCCCCATGTCCGGGTTCTGGTAACCAAACACGGTTATAAAAAGAAATCCCTTGTCATTATTACAGCACCGAAGTCATTATCAGATATGGATATTCCACAAGCGTTATGTAATGAGGGTGATAATGTCAACGTAAACACCATAATGCGTCAAAAAAGAATTCGTTTAGAATCCTCGCCGAACAGCCAGCTTGACGATTATAATACGGATCTAAAAATCCTGCTAAAATCCTGGAAAAAGGAGCAGGATGAACACGTTAATAAATTATACGAACAACAGTCGTCGATGTTAAATAAACTTGTTGCTGAGATTGCGGACCTTAAACTTCAAAATTCGTCGATACAGATGGTCAACCTTGAGATTAAAGAATCAATGGAACTAATAAATACCAATTTTGAAGAGATGCGACAACAGATTGATACCTTGAAAAAGGAAAACCACGCCTACAAAAACTGTATAAACGATCTTGAAAACAAACTCCAGGATCTGCAACAGTCATCTCGCTCTTCATGTGTAGTGGTCAGGAATATACCTACTAAAGAGAATGAAACATTTTCAGATCTGACCACCATTATTGAAAAAGTAGGTACTGCCATAAATATGCCCCTGTCTAAACTGGAGATTCGGGATGTGTAACGCCTTCCCGGCAAAAAAGGTATAACTAGACCTATCGTTACTGAATTCATGACTGTGCATACAAAAAACCAGCTGTTAACCAATGTCCGCAACTACAATAAAGGACAGCCTAAGGGTGAAACTCTGAACACAAGTAGCGTCGGTTTTACTGGAGACCAGCAGCCCGTTTATATCGCGGAACATCTACCCTCAAGCGCGAGAAAACTGTTTTTCAAGGCGAGGGAATTTGCAAAGAATCGTAAGTATATGTTTTGCTGGACCAAAGATGGCAACATTTTTATTCGTAAAGAAACAGGAGCCCAACATATCCTCATTAAATCGGAGCGTTGTCTGACAAACTTGACGATGAATCAATCAACTCAATGCTTATAGTGCTTGTGTTAGACAGTTTTTGTTAATGTTCATTCTGCATTTATTCATAACTATACCTATACCATTGTGCTACATAGCTATGCAAATTGTACCCACCTATAAACCCCTACGTAAGTTAATTCTATATCTTAAATTATACATTCTACACTCCACTCATTACAGACTGACCTTGTTGTGTCATTTCACCGCAAGTTCAACAAAAGTTATAGTACATTCTAAACAAAAATATAACACATCACAATTTACATCTACATTCATCCTTACACATTATCTCAACAGCTGCTCGTTATATACCTCTACCCCCATAATAAGTTGTGACTCAACGCTTCGTTTAGTTCTAATGCGTTTGTTTGGTGCGATTACCTTTCTGTTTTGTGGTACATTTGTGATCTTACCGGATTATCTATTTGTTCTCGGTTGCGAATGTAAGTACCTACAACGCTTTTGTAATCCGATTATATTTTTGAACTCGGCTATTTCGCATATCGTTTTGCTATTTATACCTACCTGTAATTAATGGCTAATGTAGTTGGGAATGTCATCGGTGACTTGGACAACCTTGAAATTGCGAAAATATATAAGTGTCCACCGGATAAGTGTGCGGACTTCATTAACGTATCCATTTCTGGCCTAAAAATTCTCCATTTAAATATTCGAAGCATTAATAGGAACTTTAATGAACTTTTAGTGTTGTTGTCGCTTATTAAAATTAACTGTGACGTCATAGTGCTGACAGAATGTTGGCGATTGCTTCATGTCAGTAACATTGATGCCTAACGCTTCCGACATACCCAAATACTTATAGGTTTCGGATGCGGAGAGGGCTCTAAGGTTTGTGGAATCCGAGAGTTGAGTTCCCACGGATTCCACAATCTCCCCTCGCTTTACATGCATGACCGCACATTTGTCCACACCAAATTCCATCCTGATGGCGCTACTGAAGGTTTCAGTAATTTTCAGTAGCTCCATCAGTTGCAAATTGTTGGGGGCAAAGTTATTATTATTATTATGTCCTTTATTTCATTTAAATACCTACAAATTACATTTTTAAATATTTTTATAAACAAAAAGATAAAAAAACATTTAAAAATATAAAAAATAGTAGCCCACCGGTATCGGGAACAGGGTCCAAGCTACCGGCGGTCAGGGCTCCAGAGAGAGGAACCTCCTGACAATGCGAGCCGTGTCCAGAAGTACCGCTTTCTGAATCAAGCCCTTGATCCAGCTGCCCAACGAGAGCCTCCTCAGGTGTTGGTCGAGGCTCTTGGCTATTAAGCCATTGGCTGTCACGACTATCGGCACAATGATTGCTGAGTCCACATGCCACATGTCGACAACCTCGCGAGCAAAGTCAAGATACTTGATTTGTTTATCTTTTTCGGCTTTCACGAGGTTCTCATCATGCGGGACGGTTATGTCAACAATCATTGCGCGCCGCTCTGATCGATCCACCACCACTATATCAGGCTTATTGGCAACAATAGTCCTGTCAGTGATGATGGATCGATCCCAGTACAATGTGATATTTCCATTTTCGAGAACTGGGTCGGGCACATACCTGTAGTACGGCACCTCCGATTCCACAAGGTTGTATTTCAGAGCAAGTTGCTGATGTATTATCCTAGCTACAAGGTTGTGTCTATGCAAGTACTCTCCGTTAGCTAGACGAGAACTCCCGGAGATAATATGCCTGATTGATTCCCCCGGCCGGTGGCATGCCCGACAGATGTCAACCGTGCCGTCTTTCACAATAAATCTCCGGTAATTGTTCGTCATCATAACTTCGTCCATAATTGCACAGACAAAACCTTCGGTTTCTCCAAAGAGGTCACCGAACCGCAGCCAGGCTACGGACGCTAGTAAATCTACATCGGGTCCATGTAGGGCCCGGTAAAAGCGTCCGTGAAGCTCCTTACTTTGCCATACTTCCATGCGATCATTGGTGTCAAGCACTACTGGCTTGCGCCAGTTCTCTTTAGCCAAGGAGAGCGGGGTGAGGCCCTTGTCCACCGCGACTACATCTCGATGCATCCCCACGTCGGTTTCTAGGAAATATTCCCTGAGACTGCATATCTCGCGATTGTGGAGGGTCTTAGCGTTAGCAGTCTTAATATTATTATTATTCCTTTATTTCATTTACATACTTACAAATTATATTTTTAAATATTTTTATAAACAAAAAGATAAAAAAAACATTTAAAAATATAAAAAATAGTAGCCCACCGGTATCGGGAACAGGGTCCAAGCTACCGGCGGTCAGGGCTCCAGAGAGAGGAACCTCCTGACAATGCGAGCCGTGTCCAGAAGTACCGCTTTCTGAATCAAGCCCTTGATCCAGCTGCCCAACGAGAGCCTCCTCAGGTGTTGGTCGAGGCTCTTGGCTATTAAGCCATTGGCTGTCACGACTATCGGCACAATGACTGTTGAGTCCACATCCCACATGTCGACAACCTCGCGAGCCAAGTCAAGATACTTGATTTGTTTATCTTTCTCGGCTTTCACGAGGTTCTCATCATGCGGGACGGTTATGTCAACAATCATTGCGCGCCGCTCTGATCGATCCACCACCACTATATCAGGCTTATTGGCAACAATAGTCCTGTCAGTGATGATGGATCGATCCCAGTACAATGTGATATTTCCATTTTCGAGAACTGGGTCGGGCACATACCTGTAGTACGGCACCTCAGATTCGACAAGGCTGTATTTCAGAGCAAGTTGCTGATGGATTATCCTGGCTACAAGGTTGTGTCTATGCAAGTACTCTCCGTTAGCTAGACGAGAACACCCGGAGATAATATGCCTGATTGATTCTCCCGGCCGGTGGCATGCCCGACAGATGTCAACCGTGCCGTCTTTCACAATAAATCTCCGGTAATTATTCGTCATCATAACTTCGTCCATAATTGCACAGACAAAACCTTCGGTTTCTCCAAAGAGGTCACCGAAACGCAGCCAGGCTACGGACGCTAGTAGATCTACATCGGGTCCATGTAGGGCCCGGTAAAAGCGTCCGTGAAGCTCCTTACTTTGCCATACTTCCATGCGATCATTGGTGTCAAGCACTACTGGCTTGCGCCAGTTCTCTTTAGCCAAGGAGAGCGGGGTGAGGCCCTTGTCCACCGCGACTACATCTCGATGCATTCCCACGTCGGTTTCTAGGAAATATTCCCTGAGACTGCATATCTCGCGATTGTGGAGGGTCTTAGCGTTTAAAAAGCCGCGACCTCCACATTTTCACGGAATATACAGCCTCATTACCGATGACCGTGGGTGATGCATTCGATTTGCAGTCAACAGCGTCCGCACCTTCCTATCCAGGGCGTCTAGTTCGGTTTGAGTCCATTTGAGTATGCCGAAAGAGTACATCAAAACCGGCATGACCCAACTGTTGAAGGCACGCACCTTGTTTCCGCCTGATAGAAGACTGTTAAGTACTTTTTTCAGGCGGCCAAAGAAGCGCTCCTTCAACGATTGCTTCATGTCAGTAACATTGATGCCTAACGCTTCCGACATACCCAAATACTTATAGGTTTCGGATACGGAGAGGGCTCTAAGGTTTGTGGAATCCGAGAGTTGGGTTCCCACGGATTCCACAATCTCCCCTCGCTTTACATGCATGACCGCACATTTGTCCACACCAAATTCCATCCTGATGTCGCTACTGAAAGTTTCAGTTACTTTCAGTAGCTCCATCAGTTGCAAATTGTTGGGAGCAAAGAGTTTTAGGTCATCCATGTAAAGGAGGTGCGATATAACCTGACCACCTCTCCTCAGCCGGTAGCCTAGACCTGAATCCTCCAGCAGCGTGCTTAGAGGATTCAAGGCTAAGCAGAACCAAAGCGGACTCAAACTATCGCCCTGAAATATGCCTCGCTCGATCCTTATCGGTTCGCTATTCCTCTGAATATTTCGACATCCTGGATAGCGAAGGACCGTCCTCCATTGCCCCATACACGACATCAGGAAGGTACGCAGAGTTGCATCTACTTTATACAAATCCAGCACCCTCATGAGCCATGTATGTGGCACCGAGTCATAGGCCTTCTTATAATCTATCCAACATGTCGACAGATCCTTTCGGGAACGACGAACCTGTTGGCTAATGGCCATATCAATGAGGAGTAGCTCCTTAGTACCACGGGACCCATTCTTACATCCGTTTTGAGAGGCAGACATAATGGAGTTGGTGTCTATATGTTTGTTAATTTTTTTATTATTATTATTATTATTATGTAGGTACCCATATAGTTAAATTAGTCAAAAAAAATGTTATAGTGTACAGTTCAAACATTTGAAACTAGAATTTTAAATCATAATATGGGATTAGGTACAACTGAAGTGGAACAATGTCAACTAACTTTTGGAGGGCAATGTACATGAGAGTATGTCATGCCCACTCAAAGTCATGTGTTGGATCATTGAGTTCCTTTCAAAGTGGCGTTATAAGGCTAAAAATCATTCAAAGGGCAATGGAGAGGGCTATGCTTGGAGTTTCCCTACGTGATCGAATCAGACATAAAGAGTTTCGCTGGAGAACCAAGGTAACCGACATAGCCCGAATAATTGCCAAACTTAAGTGGCAGTGGGCCGAGCACAGTGCTCGCAGAACAGATGGCCGATGGGGCCAAGAGGTTCTAGAGTGGCGGCCGCGTAACGGAAGACCTAGTGTTGGAAGGCCTCCGACCAGTTTGTATGAACGATGGATGGATGGATGGATGTTTGTTACTCTTTCACGCAAAAACTACTGAACGGATTTGGATGAAATTTGGCACACAGATGGTTTATAACCAGGATTAACATATAGGATACTTTTTATCCCGATATTTTCACGGGATCAAAACTTATGCGGGTGAAACCGAGGGGCGCAGCTAGTATTATTATAAATGTGAAAGTAAGTTTGTTTGTTTGCTACGCTTTCACGCTAAAACGGCTGAACGAATTTGGATTAAATTTAGCACATGGGTAGACCATGACGTAGAGAAGGACATAGGCTACTTTTTAAACGAAGTCGTGGGCAACAGCTAGTAGTATAATAGTTGCAGCACGCGTTTACATAGTTTCATACTAATCCATGTATGGAAGTATGTAAAATCGTGTTGGAGGATCCATATGGATTATAAGGATCCATGTGTTTAAATGGAAACAGTTGTACGAAATAAATGAATATAACTAGAATATCTTATGTTAAATATTTTTGTCAAATACATTTTTCATTTTGCCATCTTTTGCTAGAACATGAAGATCTTACGAGTCGCTGGTCATAAGTTTGAACCCAGACAGCGCTTTAATTTGTGTCAATTATTTAATTACCACTACTCTCAGAACGGTAAGAATGAATGTTTCGTGAGGAAACCAGCAGGCCCTAGAACCAAAAACTCAAAGACGTGTGACATCTACCAAACCGGCACTGGGTGAATTACGGCCCACTTGCTCTCACTAGGAGAAGGCCTGTGTCCCAACAGTGGGAATATTATAGGCTGATTATGCTATATGTACTATATTATCACTTAGCGCACGTATGGATACACTCACAGCTAACGTAAGAGTCATTCTCCTGCAGTAAATCTCAACACCGCGTTTCAGAAAGTCGCATCATTTTCACAATTTTTATCGAGTACATTGTTACACTCAAAATCTCCGTTCTGCTTACACGGTGTAAGTAAAGGTTAGTCGGAGACAGACGTGTGTCGGTTTCCGCCCTGTCAAAATTGCAGACTGCATTTTGCAGACCGTCACCACGCCCTGTGATTGTTAGAGAATTCTGTGAAAATTTCCCAAATTGTTGCATCTCAAAACGACACCTCGCTGGTCACCTGGTATTTAATATTGAAACCTGGCACGAGCGAAGCTTTAAAATTAGTTTTTGTACAATATAACCAAAGTTGAAATTATACAAATAACTCACAAAACTACAAACGGAATTTGGAATATTAAATAGCTAACTTTCAGGAAACTGTATTCACCGTGAGAGCTACGCGAATATCCAAATTCCGGCGAAGCTGACCATTGTTGTGGACGTGTCGTGTTGTTAATAATATATAATTAACATCTGCCTCGCCTTTTCCCAACTATGTTGGGGTCGGCTTCCAGTCTAACTGGATACAGCTGAATACCAGTATTTTACATGGAGCGACTGCATATTAATATATAATATAATATATATGTCGCTGCCGTTTAGCTTAATTAGCCTTTCAGTTAACTTACGGTGAACGCAGTAATAGTCTATGGCGCAGAAACATCTTTTCCACAGAAAATAAAAAAACATCTCTTTTTTCTTGTCAATCGAACCTTTGATGATAAAACAATAATAGTAGTCGAATTAAAGTACTAAATCACTTTTTTTCCAGTAAACATCACAGTTATTAAATAACTTTTTATTAAAACACTTTTATTGGTTTCACTCGTAACTAATTACTAGTAACAATGTGATAAAATCTTAGAAGTCAATTTTAACCTACTTCTAATTATTGTCGTATCGAAATGAAACTTTTTAAGTTCGGAAGAAAAAACTAGAATTGGTATCTTAGATCTGATCTGATGATGGGCCAGGAGATGGATAGTGGAACTCTTCAGTGGCTACTAGTAAACCCCTCGAGCTTGGGCTCATATGATTTATTTTGAAGAGTCCAATAGATTGCACTTGGTATCGAGGGTCTGATGATGGAGTCAGGAGGTGGACAGTGGAACTCTTTAGGGGCTATTAGTAAACCACTCGAGTGTGGGGTCATATGATTCGTTTTGACGAGTCCAACATATTGCACTTGGTGTCGAGGGTCTGATGATGGAGCCAGGAGGTGGACAGTGGAACTCTTTAGGGGCTATTAGTAAACCACTCGAGTTTGCCAGTAGCCCCTAATCGTCATAACTAAGTTGACTTTATACTAATTATTAACTTAATGAAGAATATATCTACTAGACGCAAAAGTTAAAAATATGGTTTAATAATAACTAAAAAACATTTTTATCGCGCACTAAAAATTATAACATAGTTAATATGACTTAAATTGAATTAAAAAAGAGTGGAGCGCACTTATAATTAATTCAAAAAGCGTGGAGCGCTTTCTACTACTTACTGATTTAAATAGTTATCTGGTTTTAGTTTTATTTAGTGGTTTCTTTACGTAAAGACGTCTAAGTAATGAAATAACACATATTTTAGTAGGTATTTACATGAATGCGCTGGACTTGGATTTGGATTGGATTTGGTTTGGTCTCTGGGGGGGGGGGGGGGGGGGATTCGGCGCCATTCGCATTCAAAACTAAATCTTTATTAATACATAGTCTACATATTTTTTTGGCCTGAACGTGGTTATATTGTGGCAGGCTCCACAATACAGTTTGCTGTTGTGTTAGGAGTCGTCATATAACGAGGCAGTACCATGGAATAAGTACAATTTTCGTCACCATGTCCATTTGTTTCTTCCTCTTTGTTTTCCTGCCCCCGGTTCGTACAGTCCCATCATAAGTTTATTCCGCCCTTTGCCAACGAGGTTGAATGGAATAAAATTCATAGGTTGCATCTGAACCAAGACATGACTCATGGTGGTGATATTGGAATTTATTTTCAGGTAAGTAACGCTATTACTGTCGACATTAGATAAAAAATGAAGACAAAAAGTAGTTGATTTGCTACAAACTCTTCTGTTATAATCTGAGTGATATTACTGAAAATAAAGCTGACTTTAGCTCTAGGAAAGCCCCGGTAGAAGTTGTGATATATTGTCACTTCGATTCAGACCAAATCGCAGCTCCAAACTGTTGTTAAGTATCCAACTTATATGGTTCGAAACAGTACGAAGGGAAAGAACGACGAATTAAATGCATGCAGTTTAAAACAGCCGTATTAATCTAAAAATTCGGCTATTTCGGTGTACCAACAAGTTAAGAACTATCCTAGTTGATCCGGAGGGAGGGGATGTCATTCGTGATACTGGGTAATCCCAGTACGAGTACCAAAGCACTCCTTTGACATTTAAGTGCACATTACATAAGACAAAATTTGTTTGTTTTTAATGAGATTTACCGCGTGGTAGATTATGGCCTACTCCCTCTCATCGAGAGGAGGCCTGTGCCCAGCAGTGGGAACATTATAGACTGATTATGGTTATGCTAAGGAGATTTACTTTACCTACCCATTCTTCTAGTAATAAAGATTTTTATTACCTTTTATTATAGCTTGCCTGAAAAAAAATCAACTAAACTCATTGCATCACTCTTAAGCCTGTCTCAAATAACTCGTGTAACTTAATGGAGAAACCTTACTTAGAACAGTCCCTGGTCCCGTAGTAGGAAAATTAGTATTAAGATTTTTTTGTTTGCCCAAAAACAGCTGTATGGATTCGGATGAAATTTACGCAGTACCTATTGGTTGAACAAAAATGCCGACCCGATGCAATCCATGGCTTGAAACATGGCTTTTATTCAGCTCGTGCTGATCGGTAAAGTTTGTTCGGTATTCGGGTTAAATTGGGTCGTCACATTTCGAGCTAAGCCGAGCGGCTATTATCCAAACATACTTTACACCCTAATTTATGTGTAGCATACCTTACAGAAATCTTCTGTCCACAAACCACTAATGAATTGCACTGAGATTCGAGCATCTGCTACAAAAAACGCAACTTTACTCCGCGAATAAAGCAAATCAAATGATTGACTAATTGTGTGACGTCATTTTATTGCTTTCATGTGACATTTAAGAGGCACGGCACACTGCAAATCTTTTATCGAGTGATATCTAGTGTACACTGCCAAATGATAGATGAGAATGTCAGAATGCTCACAGAATTGTGCGTAGCAGGTTCGCTTCAGGACACACATGACAATGTGTCATTGTAACACAAAACATTATGCCTGCTTCCCCCGAAGGGTAAGGCAAAGGAGAACCTATGGTACATCCACATTACTCCAGTTATGTTAAGTCCGATGTAATTGGAAATGAGCCCATTGCCATCAACCAGGCACAAATCCATTACAGTAACTACTACTTTATTTAACACTAGCTGTGCCCGCGACTTCGTTCGCGTGGATGACGAAACTTATCAATGAGTTTTTTGTGTAAAGTGCTATTTGTGTAGAACGTTATCTATCGAGCATACCGGTATTAATACTTCTGTCCCGGCGCTGGCCCCTACCTATACTTGAAATTAAAATCTATACGGTCTACGCCTTATAAAAGTAAACCTAAGTACCTACCTAATTAAAAAAATTAAAACTTTTTTGCAAAAAAAAACCGACTTCCAAAAAAGACACTACAAAGTGAAAAATAACTTTAATTTCAAAAGTCGGTGTCGTTGGGTTCGCATTTTCGTTGTTTGCCACGGACTTCGAAAATTAAAGTTATTTTTCACTTTGTAGTGTCTTTTTTGGAAAACGGTTTTTTTTTTTGCAAAAAAGTTTTTATTTTTCACTTTTAAGTTGTAATTTTCACCAGTAATTTTGGTTTAAAAAAACGATGTGTGGTCCCATAAAATTTGAGGGTTGCCCTCGATTTCTCCAGGATCCAATCATCAGATCCCATCTTGGTGACTATGGGACCACTAAATAAACTAAATAAATCTATTTCTGATGATAACTAATCTAAACTCAATAAATAAGCAAAATCCCTAAAAACTAATATCTATACGAATGACTAATCCTACCTAACAGTATTATAAAATAACCTACGGTCACTACGTACACTATCAAATATACTACCTATACTTTAAAATTAAAATCTATACCTACGACTTATAAAGATAAACCTAAATAACTCTACCTTAAACTGTACTTATTAAAAACTAAAAATACTATAATATTGATAAATTAATATTATAGTATTTTAGCCGCGTGCAGCGCCCCTTAGTGAACTCCACTGCGGGTGACGTAACCTACGACAAACTTATTATTTGCGGTTGGTACTGTAATCGGGTCTTGGGATCGAACCGCAAAATTAAGTTTGTTTTTATTGTATATACTTTTCCGGGATAAAAAGTACCCAGGATATTAAAGAATAATTATACCAAGTTTCATCGTAATTGAACCGGTAGTTTTTGCGTGATGCCTGAACAAACAGACAGACAGACAGACAAAAAAAATTTTAATCACATTTTTGGGTTCGGTGTCGGTCTAGTAACACACCCTGCCATTTATTTTTTTGATATTTTCAATGTACAGAATTTTGACTTCTACAGATTTATTATAAGTATAGATAAAGGTTTATTGGTGACGGTCTCGAAACAATCGTATTACCGTCACAGAGAGACCATCGTTGGTCTATTGGTAGCAAACGCTACTATAGAGCGAGGGACCATGGTTTGTAGGCGCGGGCTTGGCAATGGGTAGCTCGGTAAGGACAAGGCCCGGGTCGACGGCGCGTTGTTTTTCACGCACGCCTTAAAGAGATGTCAGCACTAAATGACGGTCGGTCCGCTAGGGCCAATGCCTGCCAGGGCCGCGGGTTGTTCGAAAGAGATACTGTGGCCCCTGGCACAGGCAACTGAAGGAACACGGGTGGGTTTTAGTCAGTAAAAGTCTGACACGCCCGCCCGCTCCGCCCAGAGCGGGAGAAGTCATCTGATGATTTCCCACCCAAAAAAAGCGATCATGGGTTCGTTTCCCAGGTCTAAAGATGTGTTTTTCTATTAGGAATTTGTGCTTGATTTATATCAATAAACTCGCTACCTAAGTTAGTCATTTAGCTAGGTATAAGGCCGTGGGTTCGATCCTAGGTAGGCATGCACTTAGCTTTATGTAGTTTATTTCCTCACCACTGTTCTCAGAACGGTGACGAAAAACCTAACCAGCACTGGGTCCGTGTGGTGGTTCACTCCCTCTCATAGGGAGCTATTTCTCTGTTCCATCAGTGGGAAAATTACAGGCAGATTAAGCATTTAGCTTTGTTGTCTCCAGATTTAGCAGGCGGCAGCATGGCGGACACGCAGAGCCACACGCCGGGCGTGATCCGCTGCACTCAAGACTACCTCCAGGCGCCAGACACATTGGCGCCCGATTCGCCGGCGCCCGAGTCGCTGGCGCCCGATTCGCCGGCGCCCGAGTCGCTGGCGCCCGATTCGCCGGCGCCTGAGTCGCTGGCGCCCGATTCGTCGGCACACGAGTCGCTGGCGCCCGATTCGTCAGCGCCCGAGTCGCTGGCGCCCGATTCGTCAGCGCCCGAGTCGCTGGCGCCCGATTCGTCAGCGCCCGAGTCGCTGGCGCCCGATTCGTCAGCGCTCGATTCGCTGGCGCCCGATTCATCAGCGCCAGAGTCGCTGGCGCCCGATTCGTCAGCGCCCGAGTCGCTGGCGCCCGATTCGTCAGCGCCCGAGTCGCTGGCGCCCGATTCATCAGCACCCGAGTCGCTGGCGCCCGATTCGTCAGCGCTCGAGTCGCTGACGCCCGATTTGCTGGCGCCCAAGTCGCAGGCACCTGATTCGCTTGCGCCCGAGTCACTGGTGTCCGAGTCGTCGCTGGCGCCCGAATCACCTGAGGACTCGGAGGATGCCCGCGTGCCGTCGCCCATCTCTACTCTATCAGGGGATGATGACTCGTCTACGGTATCTACGACTAGGTAAGATAATTTACATATAATACTCGTACTTATTTATTTTATTGATTTTGTTCAGTAGCTGTAAAAACCAATCGTGATTCTTTAGCAGATTGCCACATAATTAATTTGCCGTGATTATTGCTATTTCATATGACTGACAAAAAGTGACAGTGTGTTTTTCTGAGGAATTGCCAAGAAAATAGTGTGATTATTAGGCGTCTCTTCCAATAAAAGAGCCCCGCTGATATAGGTACATAGAAGCACAAAATTCAAGAAAACCGTTGAACACCGTTTCCTTTTACCGAGTCTGCGCCACGTGCCAAAGTTACGGGTAATATCAATAGTGCAAGGTCAGCTCACTTATTTCTTATAAACTTATTATAGAATTCTGAAAAATGTTCAGACTTGTTGTTGTTGACTTGACTGTGCAGGGCTTCTACCGTGGGCAGCTTTAAAGTAGATCCTTAAAGGTATTTTATAAATTGTCTATCATTTCTCTTGCTATAACGGCACGTGGAAAGATTGCTGCCTAAAAATAAATTGGAAAAACCAAAATCAAAATATTATATTTCACATAAACCTACATGGGAACTTATGAAACGTCAGAGCTAGGTGCACGGTTCCAATTGGTCGTTTCCTATGGAGAAGTGCCGGCAAAAAACTCTACGGTTACTTTTGTAAAAATATATAATTGTCTTTTACAATGTTTTCAAAGTACAGTGTTAACAGGTATGGAAGGACAGTGTAGGTCTGTCAACACAACAAGTACCAGATACTTAACATAATGGAAAATGGTCTACAAATCTAGTCTTTATGGCCTACAATGTTCTCGCATTCACAAAATATCAAAGTTTGTTTTTGTTGATTCTTTGTTAACTATTCTTTATTTTTTTGAGGTTTTTACCCATACGGATATATACAATAATGCAAAAATAAAAAAAATAAAAACCTCATCATCTGCCTAGCCTTTTCCCAACTATGTTGGGGTCGGCTTCCAGTCTAACTGGATACAGCTCAATACCAGTATTTTACACGGAGCGACTACCTATTGGCCTTGGTAAGACCTTGGTAAAACTGGTTGTCAGACTTTCGGGTTACTGACGGACCCGTATCGACTGTCAAAGATCCACGAATGACAGCTGAGACCAACGGAGGGGTCTTGGTATGTTAAGATGGTCACCCATCCACGGACCAACGGTGGCGAGGGTAGAATAACCTGATCGATCGACCCGTGCGGCTTTTATTACTACTTAGCCACAAGCCCCAAAAATAATAACCTATTCAAACGAAATGAACGATTGCCATTACAACTGCAACAAATCTGAATAAATATCCTGTCCACAAAAGCCACTAGAGTAAAAAAAAATTAATTATAGAGTAAATTGCAAGGTATATAATGGTATATATAATGAATTGGAAGAGAGGAGAACAAGTAGTTTTTTTTTAATATAATGGGTGGTATCACCATCAGAGGAACCGGGACCACCCCTATGTGCGGGGGGTGATAACCGGGGTGGTTTTAGTGAGGTAAAAATCCCACACTCCCTGGCCTCACTCCCCGGAGGTCGGGTGCCTTTTGAAGGTTTCCCCCAGAAAACCCCATCCCCCATCTATCCATCTTAAACCACGGGACTTAGACAAACTTAATTGGGGTGTAGTGGGTGTACCATACATACCTACCTCTGCCTACCTAGTCGGGGAATGCAGCTGTGTGATTTCATGTTGTAACTAACTGAACTTATTACGACTCACAGTATCATCAACAATTACTTTTAAAAGGCATGTAAATTTGCGTTCATGTGGAAAGTGCCAAGAAGCTTTTTTTGTCTTAGCCGTTAATGTCCCACTTTTGGGCAAAGGCCTCCCTACTCTCCTTCCACCTCCGTGCCAAGAAGCTTAGTAAGACAAAAACTGAACCTTTGAAACGACTGAACAATGAGCTTGTTTGCAGTGCACGTCATGTTAATTCCTTTCTGACTAAGCTGGGATAGACATTTTGATGTGAATCCCAAGAACAGTAGGTATGGTATGGCCGTTTGACCGTAGCTGTATTTAAAATTCATATTTAACGTTTCATTAAATAGTTTATTTTTTTTCTGTATGAGCTTCTACGTACTCTGCAGATTATATCTTGAAGCAGCGATAATCTTGAAGCTATAATGTATAGGGTATCTTAAGAATATGATCTTAACAATTATATGTATAGCAGAAAGTAAGAAGCTGCAGCATCTTCTTGATTTTATTAATTTGCTGTTTTTAACATATGTTCTAGAAATAAGTTCATATTCTTAAAGGCTGTACGCAGAAGTCAATATTGTTATCTTTCAGATAGACGAAAACAACGATGGCTTGCACATCCTCAATAAAACAGCTACATTGTAAGTTCATCAAAGTTGACAAAATGTTGGTACTGAAAATCTGTTTTGACGCCAAGACAAAACAAGACAAAATTATGTTGTTGGTAGTGGTCTTGGTGAAGACCACCACCAACAACATCACCAAGAATTACAATGACGCAAAAGAAACAAAAAAAAGTCTACGTAGGGGTCTACGTAGCGTCGTAGCGGCTACGAACGCCTACAGCGCTACGAAAGTCTCGTTGTCACTAAAATCTCGTTAATGACTCTTAGAAATGACAATGACCTGATTTATTTTTTTACTTGATTAGTTTTTAATTAATTATCAGGTAAGCTTTTATTTATGATCAGGTTATGAAACGGGGATTTGCAATAATAATTAATAATTTGAAACAAATAAAATAAAACAAAACTTCGGAATGAGTCAACCTAAAGTTTATTTGCGTTATGTTTTTTTTTTGTAGTGTTTGGTTTATTCAGTACTGTACTGTTTCTTATTATACTTATTTCTCATTATGTGGCCTACCCTAATGTCCATTCTTTGGTATTTTTCGTCGAACCGTTGAGCTCCTTAAGTTTTGAGTTGAGCTGCATGATTACTGACAAGGCTTACACTGACTGGACTTTCAGACACCAATCTACATGGTCTTCATATGACATGACCAATATTATGTCTGGACTTTAAAAGAGCCTGTGACCTCTGAGTTTGTTTCGGCCTTTCTTCTCAGAGTAGTCAGATAGGAAACGCCGACCTCGTCTAGATTAAAAAATATGATTGTCGTGTAAAAGTGTTTCTGCAAACCTACTACAGAAATAAAATCATTTATACAATATAATATTCATACTGTAGAAAATATCTGAAGTACCTATCGTGAGGCTGCGGTCGTTAAATCTTTTTACACAAACAACAATTTTTTTTTTGCTCGTTTACAATTTTCAGTAGCTGTCCGAATTTTGGAATAGAGCCCGACAAATAGCAATCGGCTCGCCCCAATAACACGGCTGTGAATTCTATAGCCCGCAAAACTTTTTACGGTATTGCAATTGAGAATCTAGTACCTCTCTATAGTACCTAACGTCCTATAGGTCGCTTTACATGCGCTTCCCAGAAATTAATTTCTCCTCCAATGTTTGTTTTGCTTCGTCAACACTGCTTTATTGGTATGAAACACGAGCTATTTACTTTTCATCCAAATGCATATTGGTGAACTCTCATGAAGTTGCTCGATAAGGAACTCAAGGGCAAATCGATTATTCATTTATTTTGAGCTCTATTAAAAATTACATGGGGGAAATAAATCACTTTGACACTTACACCTCGCTGCTTAATGACCTGTCGCTATAATATGCTCTATTCTCTTTGCTTACTGAATAAGTTTTTCATTTTTAATAGTCGATTTCTAATCTACGGGCACAAACGGTGCTTCAAAAAGCGACCACGTGGTTTTTTCATTTAAAACTAGCTGTAGCAGTTAGCATTATGTTGAGCGATGGCAGTTTTGTAGATGGCACTATTTATATTGACCGATACATTTAACAATGCCTAGGTTGTTCAAGAATAACTGCATGACCTTAGTATCACAGTAAAGGGATGGCCAGCAATAATTCTTGATATGAAAAAGTAAAGAAAGGTAGTTACATAAAAACTGCTCTTACTTCGCGCAGCTGGCGTGTTTCAAGGTTGAGAAACTGATAGTACAACAGGAAATTAGCGAATCACAGTGAGAAGATGGGGAGTGCACAAATGCAACAGCCATTGTAAGTACCTACAAGTTCGCTGCAGCTTTGCAGTTTGACCTTCGCTGCAAAAGTGAGCCCAACCCTTTCAAATGAGGCAAGTAGTGGTTTGCATTTATTTCACATTCAAAACACAAACAATACCTATAACTCATCATCACATCGCGTCTCGGACAACTCTGATTTTGCCTGGTTTCCAACGGAGGTCCAACGTTACCCTTCACCAAGTTATACGACGAACAAAAGCATACAGGATTTTGTACGTTTTGTTCTATTTGTGTCAGTTTCTGGGTCATGCTTGTATGGGACCGGATCCATCTCCTTTTGATCGTTAATAGACGTTGCAATCGCCAATAAACTTGTTGCCATTGATATTGAGATTATGGGAATGTGAAATAATCGCAAACCATCACTTGCCTCGATTTGGAAGGGTTGGGGTCAGTTTTGCAGCGAATGTCAAGCGCAAAGCTGAGCTAACTTGTAGGTACTTACAATGACCATTGTAATTGTGCACTCCCCATCTTCTCACTGTGATTCGCTAATTTCCTGCTGCAATACCAGTTTCTCAGCCTTGAAACACGCCAGCTGCGCGAAGTAAGCGCAATTTTTATTTAGCCATCCTTTCTTTAATCCTTTTACCGGTATCTTTAAATCTATACGCTAAGCAAAAACGAAGTAATAGTGCGAGCAAGTGATACGACGCGACGGGGTAGGTCAAGGGAACAAGAAATTTCACACGGACGAAATCGCGGACACACATAATAATACGTACTCCGATAATCTTCTCTTTTTTTTAAAATTCAAAGGAACAATATTGATACCCAGGTAATGGCCGGTAAGTCAATACATAATAAAACATTCTGCAGTACCATCGTATCCTTTGTCATTGCAAATTTAGCGTAAATTGATAGTTAAGAACAACATTTGCAATAATTGTTTATGATAATTGACAATAATATTAAACGCTTGCTGCTGTTGTTTCGAAGTGGACCTACTGTATAGGAACATAAGTACATATCTGCGTCGTACTGTCAACTGTATACGAGAGCGGTCGGTATCAGCATTGGCCAAACCTGTGGCTTTCTGATCCGACGACTCTGAGGAAATGTTCGTACGGGTAATAAACTTAACTTAATGTGTATCTGTGAACAAAACATATTGCGCAATGAGTAGCTCCCGTTTGCTTTAAATGCATAACATAAACCAGTATTAAATAAACTATGCTACATAAGACCATATTTTGCCATTCCTTTGGCAAACACTGTAAAAAACTAAACGAGAATAATCTTTAAGGAAAATATCATGATAAGTATCCAGATCCTCAGCATTTACATATCTTTAATCTTCAAAAGAGCGCTAAAGTCGCTTGGAAATATTCCATGGTCACCGCGACAGGCGCACGGATGACGGTGATCGTATTGGACACGGTTAAATGTTGTCATCTTGTCATCCCCAAGTCAATTTTACATCACCACCGAAAAATAATATGGGAAACTGCTTACCTACTAAAGGAAATGAAAAACGAAACGAATTACATTAAATTTGAACGTTTACCTTTCTCGTCTACGTACTAGCAGCTAACTGCACCTGATGCGATTAAAGAAAAATAAGCCCTAACGGTGTGGTCATAGAGTTAAAAACAATAACATCAAAGTGCATTACTTGCTTCTATCCAGCGCATGTATGAATCGGTTAATAACAGCACAACAATGATTGCTAATAAGTCATACTAATATTCTTATCTAATTATTACGTAAGGAACAGACCACCCTCTGTGTTTTAAAAAGTAGGTAGCATCTTTTAGACTGATAACAACTATATAGGTGTAGATTGGTGGTGCAGAGCCCACCTATGACTAATTGCGCACACTCTCCTAGAATGGCAATAATGGCAATATTCCCTCGAATTGCTGCGCGTTAATTGTGTGGCGCTGCAGTATGCAGCGTGTGGGTTGGAGGGCATCATCTAGCCGTGAACGTTTACAGGCTGATATCAGCTTTACGTACCCATCTAATACTCCGCGACAGCAGATTTATGGGTAAACAAGGCATGTTTTCGCTCCGCAACTTTGTAATAATCTTAGTCATGTCACTTTACCTTAAATCAATTAAAGGTAAGTGTGTCTGGATGTAAGTCTGTATTCCTTCAATATCGCGCACACTCGAGGTCATCATAATTCCTAATTTGTGTGCATGATGCAGCCAATGATAATCCCGTTCCATTGTTGCATTTATTATGAGGTACCTTATCTAAGTTTATACAACAAAATGTAGTTTGTGTAGTGTGTACAATACACATGAACCATGCTTAACATAATTACTACAATAACCGTAAAACTGTGACGAAAATTATTATCGTACTCGCGAATACTGCGTAATAATGTAAACAAAAAAGGAGCGTTCAAGTCTTCAAAATTAGTCGTTGACTTTTTAATCGAATCGCTAGGATAGTGGCGGTTGCATGGAGATTAATTAGTTTAGTGTGAACACTGCTCAAGACCGCCCTTTATCAATAGTCGGCTAACGACGTACATCGACGAGTGCCGCCGTGAAGCGGCCAGATAAAGGATTTGCAGTTTGTTTATGCGTTGCATCGGTGGCGGGAGAAGCGAGGCGGGGCGTCAGTGAGCGCGCGTTGCCTCGCCCGGTGCACGCGTGTCCGCCTTGCGCAGTTGTGAGTCGTCTATGTCGATGAGTAGACCATGGCTGAGTGGTCTCTCCCCGACCTCAACTGTCCGATAAACCAACTCGATTCGTATCAGTACGCGACCTACCCCTCATGTCAACAGCACGACCCCGTGCCGCGAGTGCCTCAATGCCCGCAGCCGCAGGCGCAACTCTGCCTGCCTGCCGCAGCAGTGAACATGGCGCTGCATTTCGCGCCTCAGCTGCACTATGGCAGCTCAACAGCTTTGGTGGTCAAAGGGTAAGCGAGTGTGAATGGAGTTTTTTTCTTGGGCTTGGTGAAAATTGTGAAAACTGCTCCCTAGAAAACTTTTGACAAGTTTTTAAAAACTTTTTTCGCGACACTGTGGTGAATTTTGACCCAGAGATGATTAGGTTATTTATAGTTAATTGAATAATCGTCATCATTGTTTATTTATCTCTACTTATTACGTGATGGAGTAATTAAGACATTACGGCAACAGTAATAAGACTTAAAACCGTGAAACAGTGATAGCAGGCTGGTAATCGGTACAAAATTTTGTCAAGTTTGTGAAAAGTTTGCAAGCATTCCGGTAGAGAGATCTGCAGGATTAATAGAATTTTTTTTTCGGAATATGTTGGTATTGTTTCATAAAATCATGTAATAGGTATAATACTATCGTTTCGCATGAAATGATTGTGACTTATATTATTAGCCACGCTCATACAATGTTGAGGCTCAGTTAAGTCTGCCAAAACTTTATTGATGCTGTTCTAATTTGCCGGGAGACTGATTTCTTTGCTATTGTTGTATATACCTACTTGATATAGAAACGTTCTTGACCTGATGTAATGATAACATTCAAGTAATTACCATACAATTATAATTGATTCTTAATCGTCGAGTGCTTGAATAACGAATGCATAGGAAATTGTATTATTAGCTGGAAAATTACATGTGATTAAAGTAGAAGAAATATTTTTGCCCAAGGGAAAGAATGTCTTTTATCCTAATTACTGTATTGTTACGTTACTATAGGTTCTATGTGGATAGTCTACTTTTATTCTGATGTGTTGTAGGTACTAGCATATCTAATGGGAAACGTTATATTGCGTAGATACGGAAAAATCATCCTTGTCCGTTTCCTGCAATTATTTGAAGAAAAATTGCTATGCTCCTACCTAACGAGTTAGGTAATTATAATTCCAATGATAAAAACCTATTTTTAGAAGATAGCATCATATACGAGAAAGTATTGTCCGATAAATTCAGAAATAAAAGGAGCATGGGGAATATTACGTTTCCGTTTCCGCCAAAAAATTTCTCAATCATGCGCAAGATCTTCATAGATTCTCCCATGTTTTGTTAGTACACTGTTAGTACATTATAGGTGAGAATAAGACACGTATTAAATAAAATTAGCAGTTATAAGAGAATGTCGAAAGCTACGTAATACGATCTTAACAATAACAATGTTATTCTACCTTCTGTAGATGCATTGCAAGCGGCGCACTGACCTGGGGCCTTCGCTTGTGTTAAACCAGTACACATGTACTTATACGTATAGTTTGAGTTCCTGTAACGGATACGGTACCTATAATCTACGACATATTATCATCTTCTTCTCTTTTATTGACACGAACTACAGCTAAAATAATATAATTGACCAAAAAGTGGTAAGAATATTAGCCAGTCACCAAAATGCTAGCGACCCCGGGTGTGTCGAAAGTACTTCTTTATAGCTTTGGAGGCTATTTAAAGCTACATACTATAGAAAGTCTAGTAGAACATACTTCGATGAATCGGGGTGCTTCTCATATTACAAGGTTTTGGCTGGCAAAAGCTCGGGTATTCAAAATAATTCCGCAACGTTTGCGCGTACGCCAATTGCAACTGTACTATAAGCTATTTGTTATTAAAACTCGTTAAAAATACTAGACTAAATTCTGCGCTTAGCACTGTTGTAAAATACCACATCATTACAGTTTCTTAATTACTCCGGTATTAAAATAGTTTAGCTAGTTACAAGATGCATTCTACTAAGTCGGTAGTTCTAGTAGGTACCTACGGGGATCTGTTTGGAAAACCAAATAAAACCTTTGCTGTAAATCTAGATAAACTTCGAAGGCACTACTAACAAGTATGTGGATACTCGTTAAAAGTAAGAAAATTTTACGCAGAGCTTTATAAAAAAGCCGTAGTTCGTAGCAGCAAATTGCGGCTTAAGATTTATGACGTATTAAAAAAAAACTACTTACTAGATCTCGTTCAAACCAATTTTCGGTGGAAGTTTGCATGGTGAATGTACATCATATATTTTTTTTAGTTTTATCACATTTTACCACTTTGGACGTGTCTCTCGCGCAAACTATTCAGTTTAGAAAAAGATGATATTAGAAACCTCAATATCATTTTTGAAGACCTATCCATAGATATACCACTCGTATGGGTTTGATGAAAAAAAAATTTTGAGTTTCAGTTCTAAGTATGGGGAACCCCCAAAATGTATTGTTTTTTTTTCTATTTTTGTGTGAAAATCTTAATGCGGTTCACAGAATACATCTACTTACCAAGTTTCAACAGTATAGTTCTTATAGTTTCGGAAAAAAGTGGCTGTGACATACGGATGGACAGACAGACAGACATGACGAATCCATAAGGGTTCCGTTTTTTGCCATTTGGCTACGGAACCCTAAAAACGATCGAAAGTTTCATGTCTCCTCAAAACTTCAGGTCAACAAAATCTTGCTTACATCTCTTGAAAATATTTGTCCTGATACTGGGCCTGTGTAAAAGTAAAAGTACTTTTACACAGGCGGTGTATCAGGAAAATAAAATCAAATCGAGTATCAATTAATAAAATAAAAAGCTTTTCGCGACCTCGTGGAAACCCACGAGGACGCGAAAAGCTTTTTATTAATTGAAGCCAAGGCAAAAGAACTCGTTTCACTTGATAATTACTGGATTGTTTAATTATATGACAACACTGTTTTCTTGGTACCATAAACTAGAAAATTGCGTGCCCGTTGTTGGTCCTTCGAGCCGGCGCGGCGGGTAATTGCGTAACACACTATCGGTAGTAACAGCTTTAATTTTTACAGTTCAACAACATTAACTGCGTTATAGGGACATATGAAGCAGTGGATTAGCAATATCCTTCAAAATGATTCAGCTTGAGATTAATAGCGTATTACGCAATTAGGGCGCGGGTCCTAGTATCCTGTGGAGCTTCAACTTTATACTACAAATTCTATACACTACCTATTTAATATCAAATAACTAACTTTGAAACAAGTATGTCGGTACTAATCATATTAACTTATCAATTCCCTACTTACTAATATGACACTGAGGATAATATTGTTATAATTCTACTTGGTGTCCGCGATTCCATTTTCCTAATTGTTTAATAGCAATGCCTTTGGATTACCAAAATCATTGACATTAAACTCATTAGTAAAATCAGAAGGGACACTGATTGGATAAGTGCCGTAATCCTAAGTGCTGCACCGGGCAGAGCATAGGAAACTCGGTCATGGTGGCAACACAATAAACCGCCGACCAAACAACCAAATTCAATATTACTAAAATACGCAAACCTCTAGATTTGTAGTGTTACTTTCAGTATAGCTTCATATTAAGTAATTGACTTTTGACATTTTTTGGAATGATTTTGTGCAATATATATTTCACGTGGGTAGAAATCCATGAGTATAATACAAATTAATACGAGTAACTCAGGCACGAATCAATTAAATAGCTTCAAATAGCTTTTGTTGTGTCTCGACACTCGATACTTGGAATAAAACTGGTCAACTGCGATTCAGCTGTAGCTGTTGTATCATAAGGTGCAAGTATGCAGCGGTTATATTGCACTTAGGGCGAAGTCTTATGTTATGCTTCCCTGTGTGGCCTGAGTTCGAGAACCGTTAGTTTTACAAATAATGTGATTATCTCTATATCTTTCGCGAATAAAACTTTAGTTGATTTTTAGTTTTCAAAGCGTTCGTGTTTTTCAACATTGTGGCATATTTCCGTATACTTTTATATTTAGTATCTACCAAGCGTTTCTTCATGTAGTACGTAGTTTATTTATTTATAACCTGTGTTTTCATATAAGAGGGCTTTTAAAGCGCTTCGTATTTCTACAGCTTTCAACAGGATTGACATACCGAAGCTTTTCGGTAGCTTATGTCAATTAATTTTTTACTTACCTATGCAGCTCCAGGGCAGGGTGTTCCGACCTCCCTGATGGCGTCAGCGTGGTTTGCTACGCTGACGACACGCTGGTTCTGGCGCAGGGGAGGTCGCATCAGGCGGCGGCCGACGCGATGACACGCGGGGTTGCGATAGTCGCGGAGAGGATCCGGCAGTTGGGTCTCGAGGTGGCATTGCACAAGTCCGAGGCCATGGCGTTTCATGGGCCCCGGAACGCGCCACCACCGGGATCCCAACTAACGGTAGGAGGGGTTTACATCGGCGTCGAGACGATGATGAAGTACTTGGGTCTCGTCCTCGACAGCCGGTGGAACTTCGTCGAGCATTTCCGACGTTTGGCCCCCAAACTGGAACGGGCTGGGGCCGCCTTCAAGCGGCTCTTGCCCAACCTTAGGGGGCCAAACGCCTCCTGCCGGAGGCTTTACGCGGGGGTCGTGCGGTCCATGGCCCTATACGGGGCCCCGGTGTGGGCGCGTTCACTGCGGCGGCGAGCCGCCCACTACCTGAACGCGCCCCAGAAGGTGGTAGCCGTAAGGCTCATCCGGGGCTACCGCACGATCTCGGGCGAGGCGGCAAGCCTCCTTGCCGGACTGCCGCCATGGGATCTGGAGGCGATAGTCCCCGCGCGCCTGTATGAGTGGCGCGCGGAGGCACTACGCCGGGGGGATAGTCCGCTCCCGCGGCAAATTGCGGCGAAGCGGACAAATCTCCAGCTAGATCTCATGGCGACATGGAAAGAGCGACTGTCGCAACCCAGCGCAGGGCACGCCGCGATAGCGGTGATAAGACCCCTTTTTGAGTAGTGGCTAGAGAGGCGCCACGGACACTGGTCACACGGTCACTGGACACGGAAGTTTCGGGAGGTTCCTGCACATCATTAGGCGGGAGGAAACGCCCGGGTGTCACCATTGCCAGGATCGCCCAGAGGACACGGTGGAGCACACGGTGGAGGTCTGCCCCGCTTGGGCGGAGCACCGCCGTGTTCTCGTAGAGGCGATCGGCAGCGGCGGCGGCCTCTCGCGCCCGGCCCTGGTGCAAGCCATGGTCCGGAGCGAGAGGGAGTGGGAGGCAGTCGCCTCCTTCTGCGAAGCAGTCATGCTAGGGAAGGAGGTGGCGGGCCGGATGAGGGAGAGAGCCTACCGTCCCAGCCGCCGCGGGAGACGCTCCGGGCGTCGGGAGCCGCGTGACGACTCCCGGCCACCGTAGGCGCGGGCCTGCGGGCGGAGAGCAATGGGTAGCTCACCGCCCGATCAGGACCAGGCCCGTGCCGGACGGCGCGTAAGCGTTCCACGCGCGCCTCAAAGAGTTGTCAGCATAATCTGAGGGGCCCCTTAGGGCCGAAGCCTGCCGGGTCAGCGGGATTGTCCGAAAGGGTTACCGCTACCCCGGAACATAAAGGGCAAAGGAAGGAACATGGGTGGGTTTTAGTCAGTAAGAGTCTGACACTTCCTTCCCCTCCACCCAGAGCGGGAGGGGTCATTTGATGACTTCCCATCCGGAAAAAAAAAAGCTACCGTTTGACGAGATAAAAGGGTGGTCAAGTCTAATGTATACAACTTTTAATAAAGATTATTTTTATTACAAACAAAAACTACCAGATCCGTTTATTACAAATTTTGTTTCGGGCAATTTCGTATTCATATTTCGTAAAATAACATCCATCAAATCTCTTTATTTTCGCTGGATTAAAATGCGATCAGGTTTCATCGCGTATTAAACTGAATTTTCGCACACTTAATTCGGCGCAAATATTCTGCTTTTTGTGTTCCAAACTGGCAACGACACGTCCCGTCCGTCGACAGTGAAAAGTCAGAACCTTTCGATTCTGTTGTATTTTGAGGTCAATTAATGTCAACATTTCTTAGAATCTATTGTTTTGGAAAAAAACCTCTAAAAGTTTCCATTATCTATATTTCGTTCTGCGTGGTTTCTGGCTCCATCTTATTGGAACCACGCATTTTCTAGGTCCAGCTAATTGATCGGATGAAATAAAAAAACATAAAACTGAACACTATTGCGATTGCCAGTCGCAGTAACAGTAGCACCCGTGTCGTAGTTTTTCCAGGAAGAAAGATGCAATTACAGCACCTAGCCAGTCAGACAAAAATAATGTAGGGTTCCTGCGTACAAAGAGAGCCTGAACTTCAGAAAAGTGTTTTTTTTTCTGTGTCATCACAATGGAAATGCCTATTTCCATTATGATCACATGTATTGTGCACTTGTTCTAATTTCTATGAAAGAAATGGGACGTTTTTCAATCCATTTGGGAACGTTGGGATAAAATAACTGTTACAGTTAATGCGGTAATCATGGTCTTATAAAAGGTGCATAACTGCCATAAAGCCACATTTTAACTAAATAAATATCAAAGAACCGTAAAATTTGGCGACAATTGAAAATAGTGGCAAATAAAATTGTATACAATGTAGTTGGCCGCCAAGTTCTTGTAATTATTAACACAGGCACAACCATAAAAGGATATGGGAATATAGTTATACTCGTATTATTTACCCATACCATATTATTTAGTAAAAAAGACTTCACAATTTTTAAACAAGCTGTTCGCAACCGTCTGTTCACTTTCAAATTCATTGGGGAAAGGAAGAATACAAATTACACAAAGTACTTCCGAGTGTGCGTGTTTTGGAAATGCCCTATAATGCGAATCTTAAGCGTTGCGTGTACGCAGCAACGGAGCAGATGTGGAGCCAATTTTACTGTCAGAGTAATAAGCATACACGAGTATAGTGTGGTTACCGCTTTTTTACAGGATGGTCAGGTTCTTTATATTCTGTCAAATTATTAGGCGCGTATAATAATTGTACGTACGTTGTACCGTGTATGTAGCTCAACCGTAACAACGTAGCTACCTACATCAGTTCATTTTTGACCGCAGTCAAAATAATTTTTAAAATGCACGGTATGATTTGCGCCTCTGATCATATTTTTCCATGATCAACACTGATCATATTTGGTATATCTGAGCTGATTCCATGGTAAAAGTTTTCCATAAGTATTGTATTGCTGCGCCCCGCGGATTCACCCGCATAAGTCTCGAACCCGTAAGAATATCGGGTTAAAAAGTATCATGTGTATCCTAGTCCGGGTTGTGGTCTATCGATGTGCCAAATTTCATCCAAATACGTTCAGCCATTTTAGCTTGATAGCGTAACAAACAGAAATTTAAAAAATAAAATCTTTTCTCTTCATTTTATTAATTTAGATAATTCACCAATTCTGCTTTGACGCTACCTATAAAAAAAAATCTTAGCTTCGGTTACTTTAGTAAAATAATTCGTTCCCTATTTTTAGTCATAATTTCCGTATTCATGAGAGATGAAAGCTGTTTAGCTCGTACTTTTAACCATAACTGAACTTGACAGCAATCAAGTAAGCAGTTTAAACTTAGGTAGTAAGTTTATTAAAGTTTTACTAATGAGCAGTTTACATCAGAAACTTTACAGGCATGTTTTCGTAATAGCTTAACAGGTAACTGACACTCGAGGAGCGAAAACGTTAAGGGGAAGCGACAGGGTAGTCTGTGAAAAACAAACTTTTTATATGAACTTAGAGGGTTGCATTGATGAATTTCATGATTATAATTATAATATTATATGATTATAATATTTTAATCAACATAGAACCAGACGCTGACTTCAAAATTGCTTTTTTTTTTCAGAAATAATGATTTTTCGCGGGCTACCTTAGCGTATCAATTTAAGCGAAGCAATTTTTTAATACATTTAATGTTAGTAGTACTTACGTAGTCCGCCTCACAGTATTGAAAATTGACCTAAAGATGCTACAGCCTCTTTATTCTTCGACTATACACAATAATAGCCTCGGAATGCTTACTCATAGGTAAGTCATTATTATAGTATCGGTTGAGGTTCACTAACAGCTAGCTATTGCAAAAATTACGTCACTCGAATAGTTTTAATGACGAATGAGTTATAAAATAAATGCAGTACCTCTAACTACTAAATCGTTCTCATGGTTTGTTAGGACGAAGAAATCGCAAATCAATTGATTTGTTAAAGTTGGTTAACAAATCAATCGAATTGCGATTTCTTCGTCCTATCCGTCTGTCGAAATGTTGACATTTAAGATACAGGTATAATACTAGCCTGCCCACTGCAGGGCAAAGATCTCTTCTCACAGAGAAAAGGCATGAGCATAAGGTAAGCATTGATCACACGTTTGTTCAAGGCGATTTCGTACATAAATTAACCGCAAGTCCATTTTTTCCTCTCGATGTTTTACTTCACCATGTTTAAGATAAACTTAGAAAGTATATGAGCCCACAACCTGCCTGAGACGGTGACCCTTAACCACTGGGCTATCTCGACGAAGATACAGGTACCCATGGGTTTTATCATTGTAAAATATCTACTGTCTATAAATAAGGGGTGACTTGTGTTGTATCAACACGAATTCTCAACGCGTGGGTGCACAATATTGCTCTAACTCAACCACATCCTATATTGCAATTATTTGTATGTATGTATTCTAAAACATCGTTACCACAGATATAAATATCTGCGTTGTGTCTATCGTGCATATTGTAACGATTTATATGCAGATTTGGCTTGAATACACCTACTGTAATAAAACTCCTTAGGTAGATAATAATATTGTTTATTTACTCCAATCCAACAATATTTACAACTACATTCATCAACCAACTACAATTTCTTGATGCCCTAGATTATATCCTTTTTATTACACTTGTACATATTATTATAATTTTAAGACTGTTAGCTTTTAAATTATGTAAATATTTAAAGATTGCAATTATTGGCCTTCGTATGTACGAGTATAATAACTAATTTGACTTTTATTTTTGAAAAATAATCCTTAGAATTACGTAGATAGAGATGCTAGTGTGATTTAGTCATTATTGTGTTTTTATTCAGATGAATGGAATATAATTTTTATCTAGACAGATCGACTAGGCAAGTTGGCTAGACAAGTCTAACTTACAGATTATCTATGTCCAATTACCTGGGTTTTAGATCATGGATCTAATCATGTCAAATGGCTCCAATCACGAGTTGTTTGTTAGATTGAAACTTATTTAAAAAAATAAGTATTGCAGTATCTGACTTTATTATTTGCAACGACGTCATGTCGCGTTGCCATAATATTCTAGTTAACTTTACATCTTCTACAAGCTTGCATTACGTCATATCTTGCTATACATTTCCAGTATAAGCTGACTTATCTTTGTACGAAAAGCCTATACAATGCGAGGTCAGCTAAAACTGAAAATGTAGGTATACATTGATTATGTCGTCGTGTGTACTAACATACTATAATAAAGCCGCTTTCCGTGTGTTTCCGTGGTTTCCACCGTCATTTAGAGAATATATTCCAGAAGGGGAACATTATCAGTGTATAATACTTTAATTATTTAAAACTTACAAAGAAATTTCGATGATTTGTCAAGTCTTAAAAACCGTGGGAAGCAGGGGCGGGTCACTAGTCTTTATTATACTGCTTAGATTGGCAATAGCGGATATTGCCCCAATAGGGCCACCAGAAAATCATCATTTTTTTTTAATAGAAAAGAAAGTAATCGGGTTCCGTATCCCAGTAACTGGGTTGTGGAGATAGACAGTTTAGCTCTATATAAAATAAAGGTACTCAGCTGCATCCGGTTAGACTGGAATCCGATCCCAACATAATTGAAAAAAGGCTAGGCAGATGATGATGATGAGGCAAGTAAATAATCCTTTGTTGTTTGTGTATGTTGTTTGTGTTGTTGGTGTATGTAGTTCAATTGTTCTAGTAGGCAGGCACCTATGTATTCTGATTAAGTTGAGAGATAGGCAAACTAAGGTTTTTTCTCCATTAGGTGTTAGTCACGCAACTTTTTCGCTACGAAAATTTATCTGTGTTCTAGATACATAGATAGAATATTCTTTATTATGTATACCATACAAATTACAGATATAATTGTAGAAATTTTACAAGGTACAATAGGCGGTCTTATCGAGCGAAAAGCGATCTTTTCAAGACAACCTTTGCATGGATTATTATGGCAGAAGAAGAAACAATACTGAAGGTAGTGTGTGGTGTACCATTTACATAGGTATATACAATAAATACATATATGATACCAACAACATATTATACTTAATAGTCTTCTAAATTCAATTAATCAATAAAAAATAAAATACTGGTAGATATTTACGGCCTCAGAAGTTATGTGCAAAATATTATATTTACGTAATAGTGATTTTAAGCAGTGTTTTGTTATAGCGAATATGATCAATACAAACCATTTCTGGTTAAAAGGTACAAAAAAAACATGAACCTGTATAAAGAATGCATACATATATAAAAAAAAATACTGTTCGTTGGTGAGCATCACTAGAGAGCGGCTAGAGGACCAATTTGGCATTTATTCGTGTTCAATTACGCTTTTATGGTAAAGTTCCTCGGAAATTTTAAATTAGGCAAAACCTGATCGTCCTTTTTTGTATAAGGAACTCAATTGAAATATTGCTGTCCATATTGCAATTCAATACCGGCGTTGCCACATAACGCCTGTTAGTATTGAATTGAAATATGGACAGTATCGGTGGGGTATTGCGTGACACACTAACAGTAGCAATGGCTTCCATTTTGACAATTCAACAACATTAATTGCTTTGTTTAGATTGGCAGACAATTTTTTTTAAGATATGTAGAAGCAATGGGTCAGCAATATCCTTAAAAATGATTTAGATTAAAATTGATAGGGATTACGTAATTAGGGGTTGGTGAAGGAAGACATCGTGAGGTAACATGTTCTAGAACCAAAAATTCGAAGACATGTGTCATCTACCAACCCGCACTGGGCCCGCGTGGTGGTTTACGAGCCACTCCTTCTCACCGATACCTCCTGTATCCCAGCAGTGGGAACTTTATAGGCTCATTATGTGTTCGTAATTAGGGTGCTGGTCAGCTAGTTAGTAAGAAAAATTGTTACAGTAGGTAATTGATGACGTTATAAAAAATTTATTGCACGCCCAGTAGAGGAGTATTTTAGAGTGTTCCGAAGGTAATCGAATATGAAATTCTAGTTAAACTACGGTATAGTCCAGTAGGTTTTTCGTTAGCCTACAAAATAATTTTTAGCTACGTTTTAGTATTTTTACGCAATATGAGCTTGGTGTTTTTTTATGAGAATGTGGTGTACTATTTCACAACATTAAAAAAACTCACCAATTAGTATCCTAAGCCTGGCTTATACATTTATTCCTATACATAGTTATATAGGTATGTTTTAACAATGTGGGTGTCCTATAGGACCCCTTGCCTCTGTCTAACCCTTCAGGAAATACAGGCATGATGTTATGTTATCTTTTAAATAGGTATTTGATGGCGCTTAATATAGAACATGGAAACCTTTCTTTAAAACTACAAAAAAAAAGGATTTGTTAGGTAAATTTTAAGGTTTAGGTACCTAACTAAACCTTAAAATTTACAATACGTAGGTAGGTATGGTCACCAAAGGAGACTTCTTACTAAACTTCAACTATATCCCACGACCCTGGTTACATATCTCTTTTGGTGACTATACGTTTTTTAGTTTTTAAAAGATGTCCTGTGTATAATGCAATGGTGACATGTCCTTACTCATTTTCATTTCTTACTTCCTATCTTAACCGACCATTTACAAGAACTAGCACTATCGTATACAATTATTTACTCTCGGCACCTTCCACCAACATTACTGCGCACGCAGGTCCCACATACACGTGTTGAAGCATCCCTTAAGACGCCCCAGAGTCGTATTTGATTCTTATAAACGCTTTCACTTGCGAGTAAACTATACATACCTTGCATTCTTGGTGAACACAACACGGCTACACATGGCACTAACACATATTGAATGCAGGAATATTAAGTAATTCGCTGAATACGTATTTTAAGTCTCCACGAGTCATTCCGATATTGTTTGTAACACTTTTAACTTTTTTTGTGGTACAGGCTGATTTTCTTTTTCTATTGTATTACTGTTCAAATATTGACTTATTGAGGTGACATATTTTACCTGCGGCGTAATTGTGCAGGTAACACCCTACCAGAGGGAATAGCTTTGATTTTGTCAGTTCAACAACATTTATTGCGTTATTTACGTTGATGAGCAGACATGTTTTTCGAACATATTGTAGTAAGTAATGAATTGGCAATATCCTTCAGAATTACTCGTATTCAAATTGTGATTGATATTGTATTAGGCAATTAAAGTGCTGGTTTCAAATGAAGACGGAAATAATAGAGATGGTGGTATTTTCTTTTTGGGTGACAGGTGGTAGAATTATGAGTGCTTAAATGATACAGTGGAAGATGTAAGGAAATCGCAAAAAAATACCTATGTCCGTGTTATGGTTAAAAAATATCATGGATATACTTAGTAATTGTTCTTAAACTCGGTTCCGAATATAAAAATGGCAAGTAACCAAGGTTTTGCTATAACAAATTCAATTAAATTTTAATATATATGTTACAGTTAAAACCCGTTTTTAGATAGAACGCGTTTTCCCTAGTTAGAACTAGTTATTTCTAAATGCCTTTGTTAAAACTAGAAATGTGCCGCGGTAGCGGCCGGCGATGTGCCAGAAGCGAATCGCTTTTGGAAAAGGAAACAGTTAGGTTAGGTTAGGTTAGAGTATGACAAACAACGCACGAGCCGAGCGAGCGAAGCGAGCGTGCCGCGGCAGCGGCCGGCGATGTGCCAGAAGCGAATCGCCGGGAATGAACGAGCGCACAGCGCGTGGATGGCGCTCGGAAAGGGATTCTCCCGCACTTGTCGAAACTTGTCGAATCAGGCGATGTCTCGCGATCAATGAGAATAAGGTACGATCAATTTTGAGAACAGTTTTAACTGACTCACTTCGGAAAAACGCGTGTTGTCTAGTAAGAACTAGTTTTAACTGATATTCCATTTCAAGTATTAGTTAATTCTAGTTTTAACAAAGGCATTTAGTAAAAACTAGTTCTAACTAGGGAAAACGCGTTCTATCTAAAAACTGGTTTTAACTGTAACATATATATATATTTTTTATCTTAATCATTAAATTATTGATATTCATATAACAATAATGTGTATTTAGTTCAAACACTAAACTAAACTAAAAATATAACTATTTGGCAGATCCAACGCTCAGTCGTCGAATATTTGATCACGTTACCGGAGACATCTGACTTGTGGTATAATCTAATATAATAATTAAATGAGTTTCCGTCATTATCGAGGCGACAGTAATTTCTAATGTTTAGATGTAATTGGCTGTGCGCAGACGTGAGCCAAGAAAACAATGATAGCGTGCAAACGTGCAATAAAACTGTCCCTTAGTTAAATAAGATCTTTTTTATCAAAAATAAACAACCGACTTAAAAAAAAAAACCGGCCATGTGAGGGTCGGACTCGCGTACAAAGGTAACTGTTACGAAATTATTTTTAATTGAACTAAAAAGTAATCGAAGCCGTTATACTTAGTTTTCCTTCAAAGTTCATCACATGGACCACTACCATTAGGATTTTTTTCAAATTTTTCGAGCCAGCCGTTTAGCTTTTAGAGGGGGGACGCCCTATTTTAACAAAAAAAATGCGCTTCAAAGTGGAATACCTCGTAAACGGATACCTCAATCAAAAAATCGTGTTAGCATAAGCATCCTCTCAATGTTTTTAACGGACCCATCGAATGATACCCCACACTATGATTAAAAAAAATCATCCACACTTTACGTGTAGGGAGGTACCCAAAAAAATCGTGATTTTATTTTAGCACTTTGTCGACGTGGTAAATACATGTCCATAGAAAACTTTTTTTTTTTTAAATTCATCTTACTAGCACTAACCGTTTGGAAGGTAAGCCGAGGACGGACGGACGGTCGGACGGACGGGAAGACATGACGAAACTATAAGGATTCCGAGACGTGAACTACGGAACCCTAAACAGACTACAAATAGACAAATTGGAAGTCGATGAGAAAAAACGAAAATACCTACATTTTTTACATTGTGTTTTCTTTGGAAACCGGTTGTTTCTTTTTTGTAAAAAGATTTTTTATATTTCATGTATTATTTCTTATTTCGCGTCTAGCATTGAAATAATCACCTATAGGTAATTATTTCAATGCTAGACGCGGAGGTGGATTTTTCATACTATCAGAAATTAAAGCATTTTTTATCAGTATATTAAATTATCTTCTTAAAATATATAATAGCTTGAATTAGTTAAAGTAACAAGGTAGTAAATCAACAAATAACTAATTAATTAATTATAATAACAAAATTATATCCTAACTTAACTAAAACTATACACAAACTAAAATATAGCGTCGAAAAATGCATCCGCATCGCTGTCGACTGGTAATGTACCCAAGAGACTGGAGGCATTGCCATTATTCTGTTTCAATAGAAACTTAAAGGAAACATAAATAAAATTAAACTTAAATATTAGAAACTTTAATGATAAGTCTAATACATTACGGATTTTAAAGAAAAGCGCCCCGCGGTTCCACCCGCATAAGTTTCGATCCCGTGTGAATATCGGGATAAAAAGTATTCTATGTGTTAACCTGATTATAAACTATCTGGGTGCCAAATTTCATCCAAATCCGTTATGTCCTAACTACGCAAAAACTACTGGTTTTTGCGTAGTTAGGACAAAACGCTGTGAAAATAACTAAAATAGACTAAACGAGCTCTATCAACGTCAGTGTATTGTCTTACTTTCCTGACAGCGTAGGCAGCCGAACTGAGCCTTCCTGCTAGACTTGATATATGAGGTCCCCTCTGAAGTTTGGCATCTACTGTTAGACCTAGAAAAATCGCCGAGCCTACAGTTTCAATCACCTCTTTATATATCTTACTCTCTCTTATTTTTATATTTTTCTACATATTATTACTATGAAAATAAGTTACCCACTTATTTTCATAGTAATAATATATTTGAAAAATAAAATGTAAAAGTATTTCTGATAAATAATTAATAAAGTAATTCATATGAACATAAGAATCTTGATTGGATTTTAATTGTGTTCAGGAGAGATTTGTGCGATACGTATTTAATCCACTTGGTGTACATAATAATATGCTGATAATGTTATAAAACTTCCTGTCACTGTTGTTTACATAGCAAGCATAAAAATTGATGTGGGTTACCCCTACTATATATATGCAGACGCATATATACTGCATACTTATACATATGTATAAACACGCTTTATGTGCAGACAGAAAAAATAAGCCAACGTTATTTATTAACCGTACATTGTTTACATTTCGAATAAATAATACAATTTAATTGATTTGTCGTAAATCAATTAATATCAATTATTCATTCATTTGATACCTAAATTGCAATCCTGAGACGTTAATGAAGTAATCAAGTCATTATAGTACATGTAGTGTTTATGTTTAAATTAAATAACAATTAAACTTGAGTGATTGATTCTTTCGCTGATTCGCCGTCGTACTTTTTCTTAAATTGTTCTGAACTCTTTATAATCTGTGGGGTATTGACCTCGGCTTAGTGCTTTGTTTGAGGAGGGAAGCAAGGGATAGGCTGGATCAGATTGTGATTATTTAGGGAAAAAAGGAATTGAAAATTACCTTTTTTTATATTTTAACGGTAACATATAGTTTAAGTGAAGTCACAGAAAGGTTAGGCTGAAAGAAGACTTGTGGAGAGACTGCCTACGTCACAAAAATAAAGTTGACGTGCTATCTCGCAACATATCAGTCACCTAGTCAAAGTTGTCTAAAATCTACTGAAAAAGCTTTTAGGTGTGACACAAAAAACCAACAGCACCATTTTCGTAACACACTATCAATCACAATCTGAAAATCATTTTGAAAGATCTTGCTAATCCATTACTTTATATGTACGAAAAATTCGTCTGCTCGACAACGTAACTAACGCAATGAATGTTACTGAACTGTCAAAATGAAAGCTATTACTACTGTTAGTGTGTTACGCAATGAACCCGCTGTTCTATTTACGATAAACAAAACTTTTCGACTCTGTTGTGAGCACTGTTTCACGACACGCTTCTGTTGCATTGTTTATAAGAAAATTAGCATTACCGGAATAAAACCAGTGTACACGCCATAAGCTCCCGTATCAACACTGCCTTAAACACAGTGTATTCATGGTCTTATTAATATAGGTTAAACAATCCGCGCGTGGATACAGAACTAACAAATTCTGAAATCAGAACAGGAGAGGATATTAAATCCAGTTGGTTAAACTAAACCGGAGAACATAAATGGTGAGGAAAGTTAACCAGTTTTCATGAAACCTGCATTAATTTAATTGTAAATAACTCTCCTCTCTACATTTGAGTAGGGACTACACTCCAAGGGGTATCGTACTAGTCGCTTCATGTAAAATACTGGTATTCAGCTGTAGCCGATTAGACTGGAAGCCGACCCCAACATAGTTGCGGAAAGGCTGGGCAGATGTTCATGATGAAGACTCCCACCGAATTAAAACATTACGTATGTATACCATGTTACTACAACAACAAGGCAATTTGAACCTTAGATGTAGGTATCTAAGCTAACAAAGAACATTATTTCACGACCACCATCCAGTACAAGTCTAAAGCGTTAAGCGAGATGCTTCTGTAAGTAATCTTTTAAGCCGGTACACTGACGTAAAAGACGTGGGTAAAGTTATCTAATGGAAGATACTGTGATGTAAACTAAATACCAAACAGTAAACGGATCAAAATGACGAGCTTCATGAAAGAAAGAAACAAAAAGTATCGATTGGGACTCGCACAGGAATATTACAAACTAAACTAATCACACTCATAGAAACATAAAATTAACAATTAACAAATAAGTAAAACACACACATAGTCAAATTATGAACGATATGTTGTTTTAATTGGGTTTCATATACTCGGATACACATCATAGGTCCCTAGCTCACTAGACGTCGAGGCGCGGTCAAATGCACCTCGGCCGTGCGCGCTGCCACACGTTCCGAACGCTTGCACCTGCCGCCGCGACGCGTCCCGTGTGCGACTCCCCTTACTTCCGTGTGCGACTCCCCTTACTTCCGTGCGTTAACTCAGCCCGCGACATCTTTTAAATAGTCCGTCTTCCGACTTTGACACAGATTGTGTACTACCCACATATGAAGTAGTTCTAAGACTTAGGATATTCTCAGTGCCTTGAAGATGAACTTCAGAAACGCCTGGGTACGTACTAGTTATTATAATAAGTCGTAAAAGTTAAAGAAGACAGGGAACTTCGTTATGTCGTGCCGAGAACAATTATGAACAGTTGTGCAGTTCTCGTGCGAAATTAAAAGTAATCTCTTGAAGTGGCAATGCTCAGACGAGGGCAGACATAACAACTTTTTTTAAATTAAATAAATAATTAAAATACTTTCAGGAAAAGCGTTGAGAAAATACTTTTCATTATTCTGCTTGAGCTACAGCCAGCAAGAAAATGGATAATTTTCACAAAAACTTTTTTGTTGGCATTTATTTCTTATAAGGATAGAAAAACTGTATGAAACCAACCGAGTTTAGGGTAGGTAGAAGAAATGTATCAAAAGAAAAAACTTTTCCGGAAAACTATTCGTAGTGATTAATCATCTTAACCATGGTCTTTTACAACATGTTTAACGTATTTTCAAATATAACATGAAAAAAGATAGTCACATGGTAGTGACTTGAGTAACAAATTTTTTTCTTTCTTTCTACTTTTTCTGGAGATTGTGAAGAATTTTAAGATTGCGCTTTGAGTTTTTCATAGTGACCAGTACATTTAAACTATGAAAAATGTCTATTCAAACTTCTTTCTTAATTTCTACCTACAATAATTTGTTAAGAAATGTACATTATTTCTTCTACCAACCTCAGTTGATCTAAAATAGTATTTCAATTCTTATACAAAACTGCATCAAATGGGAGAATACTAATAAAACGTAAAAATTTACATTTTTCTAGCTGACTGTACCATTCTTACAAAATCTGTGAATGCAGCTATGTATTACTCAAATAGTTAAAGACCTAAAAACGTTTTCCTGTAGCGACAACAGTTAAGAAACCTGCCCTAGAAAATCCTGTAAATTATAAAACTATATTTTCTCAAAATTACCGGGTTAGATTTGATGCACAAGAGATATTATAAATGATGTCAATATCTGCCTAGCCTTTTCCCAACTATGTATGTTGTGTGAGTGTAGATGATGTATCCCTAAAATTGCTGTCTCTAAATAAAAAAGATAATTTCTTGCAACATGGTGTAATTTCCGGATGCTTTCCACAGCAATTTCCCTTTCAATGCAGCATCCTGCCGTGTCTGTTACATTGCTTTATACGTCGCGTTGATACATATAACACAGAACACCCTCAACGTTCTGCGCCAGGATATTAAGAAGTGAGGAGTGTCCAGTTATTCTAGTTTTTATTTTCTTTACGGTTTTCAGCTGCGTGTTTTGCATGACATGACCTTCATTTGCAATTTAAGTTGATACGTATTTGTTAGCAATAAGTTTATAAGCTAATAGCGTTATTTTTTAAAATGTCTTGCCCCACGAAAGTATGCCTGCCTTAGTACTGGAAACTGCGCCCGTCGTTAAGCCTGTGATCTAGATCATCTAGCTCTTTATTCCGTTACGCATTTAAAGAAAAGGGGAGAAATGTCTGTGCGATACTTTTTTACTAAGTAAGTTTTTGCCTTGGTTTTCAGAATGGTATAGAATAATAAGTAATATAAGCAAAATATTAACTAAACAGGGTGAATTAACGAAACAGGGTGAATTTACTAAACAGGGTGAATTAACTAAACAGGGTGATTTTTTCAAGTGGGCGTGGATGTCCAAATTCGAAACTATGAGGAATTGCGAAAGGAAAGAAAAGAGCAAATTTTTAACAAAATAGGTACATTTTTATTTTTCTGTTAAAATATTGAGCATCGTTTCGAAAAAGGTACAGGTAAAGTAGGTATGAATACTTTAAAATAAGAAGTAGTTTATTAAAATCCAACATTTTCCTTAAGTTTGCCGTATGTCTTTACTTCCAAGAATTTGATATTTATGTGTGTGTTTTTTTTTATCAAAATCAACGGGTTCGATTCCTGGCTAGAAATATTTATTCTTTTTCAACAATTCAATGATGTAGTTTTATAGAAAATTATCATGATGAGTTTTTATGGTCTGGAATATTTTAGTTTTTTATATGATTTTCCCATTGAACAACAATATCAAAAAAAAAAAACTATCCAAAGATCTTCTTTAAAAGATCAGATAAGAACGCCACAATGGGCGGTCTTATCTTATCAACCTTTGTAAAATTTGTACATTTATATCTATGGTGTACATAATAAAGAATATTTTATCTATCTGTCTATGATTTAGGAAGGGTGGGTAGAGTTAGCGTCAGATTTGTACTTCGCTTAGAAATTGCAAATTGTATTTTCTTCCCATAGAACCCGAAACTAGCACAAGACGCCCAAGATAGGTGGTCTGTAAAGACGCACAAGTTTCTGGTTTACACAAACAAAAATTTGTTTATACTTAACAAAATCTACACCCTGTCATAAGATCTTTCGAGAGCTAGACAATCTCGGCTGCTATGCGGGTAGGTACAAACATTTCTGCCCTGATTGCGACGCGAACTTATTGAATGAAACGTTATCGAATTTCGCTTTGATAGAATTTTCATCAAACTTGACGTGTGTATTCGTTTGTGTTTCCAAACGCAGCCTGCGTTTGAGTTCTGTCAGAGTGCAGTGCGCGCTTGCCTTTGTGCCTCAACGCTGAGTGACTGACTGCTTGGCCAATTCGTCTCTTTGATTCTTGAAATGTACGAACTCATGATTGTTTCTATAAACTGCGTAACTTACATAACCTTTTTATTTAAAAGAGTGTAAAACGGAGTAGGTCGCTTAGGAATGACTAGCTTCACGAACCCTTGACAGTTCAAAAGTGCTGTAATTGGTTTGTTTGAAACAAATGCTGTGAGTTTTGAATCCGGTACGCAAAGGACAATGCTCATGGATGTATGGAATCTCGTATCATGCTGCATCAAAGTCAAACTTTGTTTTTTATAGACTACTCTTATCATATTAACTCCTACAAAAGTTCTTTTTGTAAACAAAACCCGGGTTTCGAAGATTTTCATAAAAATCTAAATAACCTGAAAACTAGGTACTTTATTTTGTTTAACATGTCATACACGAACGGCCATTATTGCTCTAAAAATGATAATCGTTTAAATACAAATTATATTCTATTTTATTCTAGTTATTTTTAATTAATGTAGAATCGGCAAAGTAAAATTTTTGAAGTGAAAACTTCTTTAGCGGCGTTGAACACTTTTTTGTAATGGGTAAAAAATGTTAAACTCGCGTCAGGACACGTGACCTGAGCGAAAATTCGTAAGACGGTAAGTTTTCACTTCTGCCGGCACTCCCGGAGTGCAATTGTTTTTTTACACGTTTTTTTAAAGACGTTTTCTTGACAGTTTCAAAATTCAAGTTTATACTATTAATCATGTCATTTGAAACGGAATGTCATGTAAAGGGAATGCAACAATATCAACACTTTTTACTTTAAATTAAATTCCCTGTTCAAAAATCAAATCCCCGACGCGTAATGTCGTAAAAAATTATGAAAATATTTACTATAATATTTTGTTCTTGATGCATGAGACTTTTTGGTACGACTTTTTGGTCAATGTCTTTTCAGAATTGGTTAATTTTAACGATGTTTTTCGCTGTAGGTGCTTTTTCTGAAACTTTCAAATGAACCTACAAGTTTATATATGGCTCTACAGCTTTTTGGGACGTTTCGCAGCTTTAGTTATTCCGCTCATGAAAACAACTGAAAACAACAAAATGTACGATGATCTAGAATTATTCCTAGAACTCTGTGAATTTCCGGGCACACAGCTTTCTGCGACTACCTGCATTACGAAGTATTCTGATTTCTGCTCAAGTAAAAATAAAATAGCAAACCAAAATAATTGTGATAATTACCTATTTAAAGTATTATAAAATTACGTAATTCGATGTTCATTCGGCGTCAGGTATTGTTTAAAAGGTTGATTTAATGTCCTATGAAATCTGAAACCTGCATTGTTTTTCCAGTTCAAACTGATCATGTTTTTATGTTTTTGACGTACATCTGCTGGCAGGCTTTCACAAATATGAATATGAAATACTTTATTTAAGATTTCCGAGGGAATGTTGTTCAGTGTGACAGTAGCAACCTGTATAGTGTTTAAATGATTACACTTTTTTTTTAAACTCTAATGTCTACCTGTGGACAGCGTTGTGGCTTACTTATAGTATCACAATTTTTTTTTTATTCATTTTGTTATCATCAGCCTATAGCAGTCCAGTCCGCTGGACACAGGCCTCTCATATTGCAGGCCATTCAACTAGATTTTCGACAACTCTGATCCAGCTGCTACCAGCCATCCTGCGAAGATCGTCGCTCCACCTAGCCTGAGGGCGTCCTATCTTAAGTTTACCGATTCGCGGTCTCCACTCAAGAACACGTCTACCCCAACGGTTATCAGTTCTACGGCTAATATGGCCGGCCCATTGCCACTTAAGCTTGCCTATTCTGTGAGTTAAATTAGTTGTAAGGTCTTATAATATAACTGTTTGCTGTTCCTTTCAATATATTACAAATAAGTGGCCCTTTATGAGAATGAATGCGAATTTCAGTGTTGAAGGTACTAGGTAAAAATGGCAGCAATAACATAAATCGCTTACTTTTGAGAAGTTTACGTGCTTGCTCTTCAAACTTACATACTTGCTTCGAAAACGTTTTTGAGTAATTAGCAACAAACCACACTGAAGAGTTGAGCACGACCGGACGGTTCACTGAAACCTTAAATAAAGTATTTCATGATATCGTCGAATATTGTGGAGCCGTCAGTAGGATAATTTGTTGGTGATCCGGCGTTCAGTTCACTTCATATATTTTTGGCAGCTTGCGTAAAAATCCGATATTTATAATAAATATTCGATATTTGATATATATATATGCGATATATTATATCGTGTAAAACAGATGCTTTACATTCTGTAAGTGGTTTATTGTGTTTTATTTTGCAGAATAAAAGTTCGTGTTTGATGTTTTTATTATAAAAGTAACAAAAACAAATTAGTCTTTGATGAATAATAATCAGTCTTACTTATTAAAATTTAAATATGATTTTAAAAGCGCGTGGTTTGATTCAGATAACATTGAAAATTATTAATTGTAGGGGGATACCTAATATTAACGAACCTACTTTAAACTCTATGTTCCGAATATATGGTTTGTATTTCAATAGAAAGCTAACCGTACTTGCACGTTCTTTGCTGAATCCCCGAAACTCATGATTACTAAGTGAACTAGAAATTTAGAGGTGGCAGGCTTCACGAAAGGTAATCCAAATTGTAGTTTTTTGTCAAATGCAAGTGTCAAGTGGTAGGGTAAACTTTGAATCTGCTCTAATTCGGCGATAAATATCAATTGATGATGATTAATCATCTTCTTCTTCTTCGTCGCGCTCTTGTCGGAGTGGCCGTGGTCCTCATGTAGTTTCTTGTCTAGGAGCTAATGTGATTCGCCTCACAATTTCTCGCCACCCACTCCAGAAATGTAATCAATATAAATATAAATTGATATATATTTATCCACTATGTAAGCGAACCCTGATTTTATGTATTTACAGTTCCAAGACTTTCGTAAGATTACATTCGTGGGAAATATGTACATATCAGTATCGAGCCATGCTCTTACTCTAATTACCACGCGAAGCCATGCTTTAATTAAGAAAATATTTGCGCTTCACTTTGATATCAACCAAATTGAAATTGTAGAGTTTTGATGGTCAATATACGCGTACGTATTTAACAACATTTCTCGTTTCGGTACTTAATTACTTACCGAATGCATTTGGGGATGATGTTTGAATGTTATTTCAAAGATCGATCTCTAGCTGTCTCAAAGAAGTAGACTTAGGTACAGTACCCTCTAAAAGTTAGTTGACATTTTTCCAGTTCAGCTGAAATGCCACATTATGATTTAAAATTTTAGTTTCAGTAACGTTTTTATTGACTAATTCAACTTCCTATGACTTATCATAAAAAAAAATCCGTCAAGTGCGAGTCGGACTCGTGCACCGAGGGTTCCGTACTTTGTAGGTAGGTAAGTAACAAAAAATTTACGGTTTTCGGAATTTTTCCTTCACTTGTGCTACATGGTATTGGTTCTTGTTTAATTTCGTGATTCTAGGTCAACAGGAAGTACCCTATAGGTTTTGATTCCGGAACATAAACGCCCGTATCTTTTGATTGCGTTGACTTAGAAGTTTGATTTTTTCACTGCTTCAAGGGATTGCAGCCTTGAGTACTTGATATTAATTTCAGCTTGATAATTCCACTCGTTCCTGAGAAAAAGGACCTTGATAGATGGACAGACAGACGGACAACGAAGTAATGTTATAAGGATTCCGTTTTTCCTTTTGGGGTACGTACGTACGTACATACGGGTAAGTAGGATTACCTGATTATTTATTTTATTTCTTTAATGTGGGCATCACAGCTGTAGTGGGAAAATGTCTAGTAACTTTTGGAGGGCACTGTATATCTGACGGTGACAGATATTTGACTTTGCGAATTATTATGTGCAGGTCTCGCATACGCTAACACTAAAGTCTGCTCTGCACCCAAGATGCTTTGTGTATGAACGTGGTATAGGTTTACGGTCTGCAATTTTACATAGCCTCTATCTTTTTATTGTTGCTGTCGAATGCTGTTCACATTTGGTGGAGTTGAAGGTTTTACTAAAATATCATTACCTAATTAAAAATACCTCAAACTGCCAATGTGTGAGATGTTTCTAACTAACTATTACTATGGTATTAATCATTCAAAGAGCAGTGACTTACGAGTTGTAGATCCTAGGTTCGAACCCTGACAACCGCTTTACTTTGAGTATTTTGTTTCATCACCACTGCTATCAAAACGGTGAAGGAAAACATCGTGAGAAAACTGGCATGTCCTAGAACCAAAAATTCAAAAACATGTGACATCCATCAACACTTGGCTCGCGTGGTGGATTACGGCCCACTCCCTCTCATCGAGAGGAGGCCTGCGTCCCAGAAGTGGAAACATTATAGGCTATAGGGTATTCATAGAGCAAAAAGAAACTCGCACACATACATGAACCCTGAATTCAAATGACACCTTTTTGGGCAGTCTTGTTAAGGCTCCTGTGTAGTAGGTACAGTACAACCTTTTTTTTTTTTCTGGTGGGAAATCATCAAATGACCCCCCCGCTCTGGGTGGAGCGGAACGGAGTGTCAGACTCTTACTGACTAAAACCCACCCATGTTCCTTCCTTCGCCCTTTATGTTCCGGGGTAGCGGTAACCCTTTCGGACAATCCCGCTGATACAGTACAACCTTTAAATTGAATTCTGTACTGCCCACACTACCAATGTAAACGCGCCCTAAGTAGTGCACGACCGTTCAACATTTGGTCGCACCATCCAGTCTTAAATAAAACTTCCGTTAATGCCTTCGTTATTTGTCTTGTTGCAAAGGAAACTCGAGAGGACCCTAGGACGTATCGTATGTATCGTATAGTTATCTGCAATGAACACGAGTCACAGTAATTACATCAGAGTCCAGGCGTATCGTGGCAAGGCATAAATTAATTTTGCGGTGCACGCTGCCGTAAACCTTGATTGATTATTGTCACAGAATGTTGAAATAAAACTGCACTTTGTACATTCGATGCCAAGCGGGGAACTGAACGGAGCTGGCAACATGCAACAGATAGACACTCGCGATAAGATATATAGTACCTACATAAATCTTTTCAGACAAGCTCTCAAACAATCACAGATAATATTCAGGACGGTGAAAATTCTATTACATATTATCATTATTAGATTTGGTGTAAGTTTATGAATAAACCTCGCCGCATTAAGTCTTTGAATGCCGCAGTCGAAGGTCAGACATGCGACTTTAATGTTAGACAATAATGTGCAATAGGTACAATATAACGATTTATCTTAAAATATGCCATTGGTATTTTACACTAATTAATCTCCCAAACCCAATTAAAACAAAAACCACAAATAATTGAATACCAAAATAATTTGAGATTTTTTTTTATTATGTTTTCCTTTCTACTCTACACAAGTTGTGTATTATTCTTTTTATTTTGTTTTCCCTTCTACTCTACACAAGTTGTCTGTTCCTCTGTTTATCTACTCTCCTATCGCTTGTTTGTTTGTATGTGTGTACATAAATGTTTAAATAAATAAGTGCATATCTATATTTTTCCAGAGAATTATTATGTCAGTTATTGGAAATGTAAAGTTACATCTAATGGTATTGAAACATTTTTTACTGGTTGCATTTTTGTTAATCCTGGGCAAAGGGCTCCCCTATCTGCACGACCAATACCAGCCGATGTCTTCTTTAAAAATCTCACCTTGAAAACTGAGGTGAAGTAATCTTGAATTAAGCTGTCAATAGTGTCAAATTCTAGCATCTGCTGATCGATTCTGCAAAAATCTCACCGTGAAAAGTTAGGTGAAGTGAAGGGAAGCGGAATGATGGGTCACTTCACCTAAGTTTTCACGGTGAGATTTTTACAGAATACATCGCCAGGTGAAAGTACAGCTCATTTCACTTAATTTATCACAGTGAGATTTTCAGAATACGCCAGTGGTCATCGCAAAACACCTTTAAATTATGAAAAGCACTTAAAAAAACGCGCAATTAATTCAGAAGCAATCAACTAGGTGCATGTCCAACTTAAAAAGCTTAATGAAGTCATAGCTCAATAATTCAGACAATAGTTTCGCCATGACATTTCAGCTTCTAAAGTTCAAGACGTTTCAAGGAGATACAAAATTATGTTTTCAATCATTCTTGCTGGCATGGCACTACTCGCGCTCCTCCCCTATATATTTATGAAGAAAGTTACACCAGCAGCCGTCACTTAGAAAGTACTTCAGAACATCAATCTTTAAGTCCTTTTGGTTTCTTTAATACTACGTTTTATCCTTAGATTCTTGTAAGCAACGTTTAGTATCCCTTAATATTTAACGGTTTTTTTATAAACGATGATTAAAGTTGTGACGTTCGACCGTCAAAAATGTATGGCTAAACAGTCGCTAATCACTACTTATCCTTAAGCAACGCAAATGAATAAAGTGGCAAGAGAATAAAGAGAATCAGTAATGAATTCGTTCTTGTTAAGTTTTCTTTACCTCTGTTCTCTTGTGTTTATTAACTCTCTTACTAGACAATTTAAGGAGAGGGTTTGTGGCTAAGTAATAACAGCCGCACGGTCAGGTTAAGCTACGCTTGCCGCGGTTGGTCAGTGGATTGGTGACCATCTTTACATACCAAGACCCCTCCGTGCCTCGGAAAGCACGTAAAGCCGTTGGTCCCGGCTGTCATTCGTAGATCTTTGACAGTCGTTATGGCTCGTCAGAAACCTGAAAGTCTGAGTCTAAGTTAAATATTTTTGTAAAATATTTAACTTTTGGGGGTATATTCATTTGGTTCAGGGTGTATAATAATTTCCCACAGGCCATACTCTACCGACACATCTCACGCAAAATACGCAACGGAAAATCTGTTGTGCTTGTGTACTTGTAATGCTTTAAAATTGCCTCTGATATTTCAGGCTGAATTACGTCGTTTGCACAGTAAACCTAAGCACGCGGAATTATCGTAGCATCATTTACGGTGTGCCGCCCCACTTAGATATGTCGGTTGTGGGCAATATGCCTGATTTCATTCACATTTTGACTATCTGTGAGTGTCATAGAAAATTTCGAGCCTAAGGGCTGATTTTTCAATCGACAGATAATTTTTATTCGTGGAATAAAATTGACGTCTGACAGTTTTTGTATGGAAGAATTGTCAAAAATTTAAAATTATTCCTCCGATAAAATTATCTGGCGTTGGAAAAATCAGCCCTTAGATGACTAAGGGCTGATTTTTCCAACGCCAGATAATTTTTATGAACAAACAACAGTTATTTAATGTATTCAACAGGCTCTCTATGGAATCGTCTGGTTCAAATATCCTTACACACCAACACAAACATATCATTTCAGAAACAAAGGAGCATTGAAGAAGAACTTGACGTGGTAAACAAACGAGATATTTCGTAATATTGAATATCAATGTTGCATCTGAAATTCACAATGAATTGACAGTGTTAACGTGAAAACTTCATTATGCGGACTTTGTGCTCTTTCGGAACAGTGACATCTGGGTCGGGTCTACGGTCTGTGTATCGGGTATACTAGACGTTGAATCGTTATACACGACTCGGCTCTTATAAGTTTTCACTTCTATCGTGCGGTCATAAGCACACACTCTCTTTTGTTTACTAAGCCGACAACACACACAAGTGAGCAACTAGCAAAATCAGTACTTAAAACGATCTCAAGACTAATTGTATTGTCATTTATAAGAAACTTGTATCATGCTACAAAGCTGGATTTGGGCGTAGTTATAGGAGCGTTTATTTCTATAACTATCTTATAATCAACTTTTAAAATGTTACTAAGCCCTATAATATATCGTGGAGCATTTCCGACGTTTGGCTCCCAGACTGGAGCGGGCCGGGGCTGCCTTGAGGCGGCTCCTGCCCAATCTAGGGGGTCCAAACGCCTCCTGCCGGAGGCTATATGCGGGGGTCGTGCGGTCCATGGCCCTTTACGGGGCACCGGTGTGGGTGCGTTCCTTGAGGCGGCGACCAGTCCGCCGGTTGAACGCGTCCCAAAGGGTCATGGCCGTCCGGCTGATCCGAGGATACCGCACGGTCTCCGCTGAGGCGGCGAGCCTCCTTGCCGGATTGCCGCCATGGGATCTGGAGGCAAAAGCCCTCGCCCACATATGGGAGTGGCGAGAGGAGGCAAAACGCCGGGGCGTAACTCCGCTGCCGCGAGAAATCACGGTACAGCGGACAGAGCTCCGGCGGGATCTCATGGCGACATGGAGAGTGCGATTGTCGCAACCCAGTGCTGGGCACGCCACAATTGCGGCGATAAGTCCCCTCTTTGAGGAGTGGCTGGAGAGGTGCCACGGCGCCCTCACCTTCCGCCTGACGCAGGTCCTCACCGGACACGGTTGTTTCGGGAGGTTCCTGTTCAGGATAAGGCGGGAGGAAACGCCAGGGTGTCACCACTGTGTGGATCGCCCGGAGGACACGGTGGAGCATACGGTGGAGGTCTGCCCGGCTTGGGCGGAGCACCGCCGCGTCCTCGTGGCGGCGATCGGCGGCGGCGATCTCTCGCGTCCGGCCCTGGTCCAGGCCATGGTACGGAGCGAGAGTGCATGGGAAGCCGTCACCTCCTTCTGCGAAGCAGTAATGCTCGCAAAGGAGGAGGCGGAACGCGTGAGGGAGAGGCAATCTCTGCGCCTTCACGCCCCTAGTCGCCGCAGGAGACGCCCTGGACGTCGGGAGTCACCAGCCGACTCCCGGCCACCGTAGGCGCGGGCTTGCGGGCGGCGAGCTATGGGCAGCTCGCCGCCCGGCAAGGACCAGGCCCGAGTCGACGGCGCGTTGTGTTCCACGCGCGCCTCAAAGAGATGTCAGCACGATGTGACGGGGTCCGTTAGGGCCGATGCCTGCCAGGGCCGCGGGTTGTTCGAAAGAGATACCGTGGTCCCTGGCATAGGCAACTGAAGGAACACGGGTGGGTTTTAGTCAGTAAAAGTCTGACACGCCCTCCTGCTCCGCCCAGAGCGGGAGAAGTCATATGATGATTTCCCACCCAGAAAAAAAAAAAAAAAAAAAAAAAAAAAAAAGCCCTATAATATATACTTGACGAAGCGCAATAGCTTCTATAATGATATGAGACTACACAATTACAAGCACAAACACTTAGTTATTAGTAATAAGTATATTTTAATAGAAGTTATCTTTGTTGTTTCTTTTGCTGGTGGTTCCGGTTGTTTTGTGGTAAATACTTAGTAAAAACGTAAGTTTCTATTACTATTATTTTGTATTATTGTAGAACATTAATTACTAATAATATATAATTGTAAATATAGTGTGTGAACTCGTGGGGAAGTCATTTTTACTGTAAATGTGTACCGCAATTTAGTTAGTTTCTCAATCCCCTTCGAAAAATAGCACATTAGTATATTTTTGTAAATAAAATATTTCATCAATTCTTATGAATATTCGCCATGTTTTGAAATTGCTCTTCATTAAGTACTTTATAGAAACAATGTAGGTAAATTAGTACTTTTAGCAGTTTCAGTCCAGATAACTCGCCTCCATTTAAAAACAAATTAGGGTTCCCTTGAAATATGCCTGCTAATGCTCAATTTAGTTTTTTTAGGTTTTAGTTAACAAGATGGTTGTATTTCTTGATGTCGACTTTTCTCCTGTAACCACCACTCCTTTTCAATCGTTTCCGATCGCTTAAATTCATGTTTAACTTATTTTCACAAGACGAAGGGGAACAACTGAATCTCAACAAAATGGCTGACGTTTACTAATAAAGTTATTGATCTAGTAGCTTATAAGCTTTTTTGATCAAATAGCGCTCTTATTACGTACTCTTAGATTTAAAAGAGTCTCGAGCAAAACTATAACGTCGCAAAATTATAGTGATCTCAGTTAAGTATATTATTATATCTTGTTTTCTCACAAAATGCTACTATAGGATCAAAATGTTATTCTGGATTATTTAGTTTTACTGTAAACAATTATAGGAGACTTATTCCTAAAAGTATCCTAAAAGAAAATCTTGTAGCTAACTATAAGACTGAGTTATAAAAGCAAATGCGCTTGAGAATATCTACGTTTGTGAAATGCTATTACTAGTAAAAGTTTCCTATAGATGTTTTATAGGTCAGTCTTGTAGCGAACTATAAGACCGAGATATAAAAACGAATGCACTTGAATATGTTAAGGCTTGGCAAATGCTATTATAAGTTAAATAGTCTACCGCAATGTCTTTATAAGAACGTCATTAGTAGTGACAGACTTATAATCTTTATAGGATCAATTTGCTAGTTGGGGTGCGCAGTCGCAGGGGCACTTACTCACACAATTAATAAATTTATACATAATGGTTATTAAAAAACTTGTTGCCAAGATACGTAGGTATTTGTGTAACTTGTTCATTTACAAACAATCACTTGATTCTATTTCTATGATAAAAAATCGCTCTAATTATTGTATTGTATAATGTTAATGTGCCATTAAATGTCAATATATTGTATTAAGTATTCTATTCGATGTTAATAAGGAGTACAGCACCCTAATTGCGTACTCGTAACACACTATAAATCTCAATCTGAATCATTTCGAAGAATATTGCTAATACATTGCTTCCTAAGTTCGAAAAATTTGTCTGCTCAACAAAGTAAATAACGCAATGTAAGTCGTTGAACTGTCAAAATGAAAGCCATTGCTACTTATAGTGTGTTACGCAATTACCCCGCAGGAGTGAGCCATAACATTGAGGAGGTGGAAATGAGAGCGTTCGAGGCAATGCGGAAATTAAGAAGAACTAGGTTTGCCTTTGTCCATTTGTGATTTATCTAGGGCTTAAATAGCTTTTTGTCAGCATTTCCTAGGCAACATAACTTCGAAATTAATTCATTTAAATGACAACACCATGAATCCATCCATGCTACGACGTCATTTCACGTGTACTGTAGAATAAAAGAACACTGTCATCTTATCTATTATGTATCAGTCAATATATTTGCAATCTTCCCCAGTTTATGAGTATCAAACACAATTTGTATTTTTTTAAATTTTCTCTTCGTTTTGTAGGTTCTGTTTATACCTTTAACAATTTTAATTTTTTATTATATTAATGTACAACTTTTGTATAATATCTTGACTCTAGCCGTTTTGCAAAGTAACATATCCTATCTAAGAGATGGATGATCTGTAACGATGTTGAGCTCATCTCCTAAGGGTTCTAGAATGAAGTTAAATACCCTATAGGCTTCCTCACGAATAGGGCTAGCAAAAAAAAAAACAAAGCTGTCTGTTTGTTCTCGAGATTAGCGATTAAACAAAGATGTACGTGTATACCTGAAATGAAAATGATTTGAATTGATTTGATTTATTATTAGTATAGGTAAACATTGCACGTAGCAATGTCAGTTACTCTTAAACGGAAATAGAAAACTGTATTTTCATCTCCTTACGATGTCCCGCGGGATGCTGCTCGCTACAATGCAGTACTTACAGGTTTTCGTGTCAACTAACATATCGAACTCCACGTAGTTTTCAATTTTCCGAGCCTTTTTCCAATTATGTTGGGGTTGGTTTCCAGTCCAACCGAATGCAGCTGAATACGAGTATTTTACATGGAGCGGCTGACTACCGGACCTTTACAACCCACGACACCCGTTTGTAAGACTGGTTGTCTGACTTTTGGGCTTCTGACTACCAGTAACAACTGATCTGCGAATGACAGCCGGGTCGAACGGCTTAACATACTTTCTATAATATATAATGGCTGGTCACCCATCCACGAACCGACCGCGGCAAGCGTAGCTTAACCTTTTATTTTTATAAAACGTTTCCCCACACTAGGATTGTACCCTGTATCGTGGGTGCGTTTACAAACATTTAAACTCGCATACACAAACAGCCAGACCCGGAACAACTACTTGTAGGTCATACAAATATTTGTTCCGTGCGGGAATCGAACCCGCGACACGCAGCGCAGCGGTCAATCGCTTAACCACTGCGTCATACATGCACAACCATGTCGTCAATCCTTTGAACTCGTGTGACTGTTATTATTCGTACTCCACGACGATTGCGTTTATGATATAAGTGCAGTTTAATTTTACATTGTAACCAAAGAGAGTACCTATGTCTTCTCAGTTTGCTTAGTAAGTACGAAACATACTCTTTATATGGACTTAGGTACTATCGCGTTACATGTAATTTACTTTAGGTGCCATTAACACAACATGCCTAGATCTTGTTACTGTTCTGTTACCTAGTCCAAAATAAAGTTCTTGATAACTTAGCATAAGCATAATTAGCCTATACTGTTCCCTAATGTACTGCTGGGACACAGGCCTCCTCTCTGTGAGAGCGACTGGGCCGTAATGCACCACGCGGGCCCAGTGCGGGTTGGTAGATGTCACATGTCTTCGAAGTTTTGGTTCTAGGACATACCGGTTTCCTCACGAGGCTTTCCTTCACCGTTTTGAGACCAGTGATGAAATAATTTACACAAAGTAAAGCGCTTGTATGGGTCAGATAACTCATAAGTCGCGGCCGTTACCACTGACTGGGCCTGCACTGATTTTGATAACTTAGTTAGTAATAAGTTAGGATAAGAGTTTAGGTAAACGTACACTATCGCAGTATGTTTCCTTGTAAGGATAGATGTATGGGAGGCAGTCGCCTCCTTCAGCGAAGCAGTCATGCTAGCGAAGGAGGTGGCGGGACGGATGAGGGAGAGAGCCTCCCGTCCCAGCCGCCGCGGGATACGCCCCGGGCGTCGGGAGTCGAGTGACGACTACCGGCCACCGTAGGCGCGGGCGGAGAGCAATGGGTAGCTCACCGCCCGATCAGGACCAGACCCGTGCCGGACGGCGCGTAAGTGTTCCACGCGCGCCTCAAAGAGATGTCAGCATAATTCGAGGGGCCCCTTAGGGCCGAAGCCTGCCGGGTCAGCGGGATTGTACGAAAGGGTTACCGCTACCCCGGAACATAAAGGGCGAAGGAAGGAACATGGGTGGGTTTTAGTCAGTAAGAGTCTGACACTCCCTTCCGCTCCACCCAGAGCGGGAGCGGTCATTTGATGATTTCCCACCAGAAAAAAAAAAAAAATAGGATAGATGTAAGTTTGGAAATAAATAAATAATAAAACTTATAAAAACAAAAATATAGATTATCATCTATATCGCCCAGCTTTCTCATGATCCCATAACCGATCACATAGCCGTTATCTACTCATTCATCAAACTATGTAACATTGAGCAAAAACCATTGCTGGGAAATTACATTTATTTGTGGTTTGACAATTCGCTGTTTACAGTAGCGAGCAATATGACGTACGCTGCTGGTGCATACAAAGGTATAGGAGTTATAGGGTATTTAAAGTTAAGTTCTTATTTAAAACACGTTTTCGATTTGATCTTCAGTATCTCCGTAACCTTCTGGTTACGACCTGGCAACCTTGTGGTTGCCAGGTCTCATCCAGTACAAATAAATGATAACAATGACGGGGAGTAAACGTGACTCTCGGCTTTGTTAAGCGTCCTCTCGGCTTTGTTAAGCATATTTTTACACCCGTTAGGTAACGTGTTTATGCACATCTTTAGAAATAGGTTTGCTTGTTATGTCAATTGCTCAATTTTCCACCCCAGAACTTGAAATAAACGAAATATTTAACGAGATGGAAAACACATGTGAAGCTAAATGCAATTTTAGCCCTTCAAGCGTCTTAGATAAATTATGGCGAGATATGAACGCATTTATCATTAGTACCACATGACATAAGGACTTAGTTTGTATTTCGCAGTCCTTTAGTCATAGGAGTTTGCAGACTCTACGCAAAAGACGTAATTTCTCGCTCCGCTCCCCGTTGCATATTCACCCCAAGATATATCATTTAAATTAAATGACATGCATTAACTCATATCTGTCTTGCCATAAATAGGTTTTAAGTAGGCTGAACCAGACTTAGAACCAATACTGTTATCTTATTTTTGCACTAAGATGCCTACATTGCCTACAGACAAATCACTATCTTGATCAAATAAATATGTATCTACGTGCAAATATATCCTGTGATATAATACTTACACAACGTCATGACAAACATAACATTAGTTGTTTATCTTATAACCCGCGATTACACCTTGGTGTAAACTTGGGTTGGTGGAACAACCACCAAAAACCAAAAAAAAATTGGGTTTTGTGAAATGGTGAGTTTTGGACATGCCGGTTTCCTCACGTTATTGTCCTCCACCGTTTTGAGAGCAGTGGTGATGATAAAATAATTTACACAAAGTTAAGCGCCTATCTGGGTTCGAACCTACGTTTACACCTAAATCAAAAACAAAAAATAAATTACTTCTATACTTACATGATACATGTGTTTTATACGACATGTTTCTGACCAGTACGATTTGTTTAAAACTATTTTCACAAAACGCGGGGCAGTGTATCACATGTCATGATGGTTACCGAGCTGTGTCGGATCTTTGATTTTATTAGAAATTTTATGCATTGTTACCAAAAACAATTAATTATGAGAAAAACTACTCCACTCCCAACATTTAATTGATACTTTTCTGAGGTTGAAAAAAGAATGATCATTTAAAAACAAAATGCTTGCAAATCTTACATAATTTCAGAAATAAAAGGTCTCTAATAGCAAAATTTTTATTTTTTAACCATCCAGTTTTGACACCTAGTTCTCTGGACGTATTTTGTTGCTAATGGCCTAGAGGCCATTAAAACTCGACGTATTCCTTGAAAGGGGTTATACTAGAGTAAAACCCCTTTCAAGGAATACGTCGAGTTTCCCTGTCACCCAGTATATCAGGGTCCTAATTCACTATGACCACTTAACGATTCCTTATTTCGAAACCACGTCAATTCCTTAGCTATTCCCGTCATTTCGCGCAGTTTCGTCCATTGTGTCATAATAATTGTGAATAAGGCCCCAGTTTAAAATTTACGATACCGTTTATATCATTTTTGAACTAGTCACACATGTGTGGACATGCATTCCCTTAAGCAGAAATACGACACTTTATGATGCAGGTTTGTTTAATTCTCGCCTGTAAAGCGTAAAATTTCAAAGTAAGCAGTAGGTAGGGCGGGGTTCAGACATGTGGATACTACACTCACCGACACGGAAACTTGGCTACATGTAAATTTCGCGATATTTCGCATATAAATGTATTTTTGACACTGAAATAATTGTAGATGCACTCATCAAGTGTTGCTTATGCTTTTAGAACGTGAAATTGAAAACGTCACTGCAACAATAAGTTTATTTAAAAAAAATTGGGCCCTTTTGGAGAAAAAAAAGAATTTTACACTATCAATTTTAAAACACTATAGAATTGAAAAAAAAACCTAAATTGGTTCATTTTCTCTAAGTCTTAGTATCTGGTGTTTCCTCCTCTTGCCCTAATAACGGCCTGTATTCGATCTGTCATGCTTTGAATGATGTTTCTGACATCAACTTGCGGTATGCTTTCGAAAGCAGTCAGTGCTGCGTTTCGAAGTTGTCTAAGAGTTTCTGGCGGGTCGGAGGCAAACTTAATGTTTCTTTTGAGAATGTCCCAGACATGCTCAATCGGGTTTAAGTCCGGACTACGAGCTGGTCACTGCAATTTTTGAATAGCAATTTCTTGTATATTGACCTAGGTCGGACACAAATGTGACATCTTACTAAGAGCTTTGTAGTCATTAAAGATGAACTGTCTAAGTTTTAAATGCAATGTTGTTTAAATAAATCTTACTATGTTTTAAAATTTTATCTCAGAAATATTATAATTTATTTTTTGTCGGAATTGCATAAAAATAAAGTAGTAAGAGCAATCCTGGAAAAATAACAAATTCGGTCATACATAATAATAATCAGCCTATAATGTTCCCACTGCTGGGATACAGGCCTCCTCTCTGTGAGAGGGTGTGGGCCGTATTCTACAACGCGGGACTAGTGCTCATAATTCAACTAATTTATTGATAAAATGAAATTATTTAGAGTCTAAAATTTACTTCAACCAAATCTAACCTAATCATTTAGAACTCTAACTAATTTAATTGACATTTGAACAATGTCATTTAATCTCGGAATATAAAGGGAAATCCCCTGACATTGACAATGACGTGTCGGTTGATCTTATTCAGCTATCGATCTGCTAACTAACGCTCATTTTATTTAACCTCACGATTCTTAAGTTAATTGATAGGCACCTACATTTAATGTAATAGGTTGAAAGAAATCTCCCAACGGTTGTTTGACACTCCCCGTGACCCAAGGGCTGGCTTTTACCTTGGCCGGAGGCACTGGCAATGCCTCCAGTCTCTCTTGGGTACATTACCAGTCGACAGCGATGCGGAGGAATTTTTCGACACCATATTTTAGTTCGTTAATAGTTTTAGTTAGTTTCGATTATTATATTTAAAAGTTTGTTAGTTAATTTAGTATAAAAAGTTTATCAAGTATACATATTTTTATCCTATTCGACATGGTTAATTTTTATAGTTGTCTTATTTTCTCATAATACTACAAGTTCAAATTCAAATTCATTTATTTGTCTGAATATGGTACATTACATGGTCTTAAATTAATAAATGGTCTCATCACATTCTGCCACGTGGAGCGCGCAAATATCAGTAAAATTATTACAATACAAAAATAAAAATATTGGATAAAATAAATAATTAAAAGAATGAATGTTACAAAATGAGGCATGTCAGGTAAAAATATGATCTAGGTTAATGCCAAAGTATTATTCAATGTCAAACTATTAAAAAGAGATTTCAAAGTACATATAAAAACTACAATTAAATTAGGATGTCAATCAAAAGGAAGTATCATTCAAATAGTCGTTTAAATTATAATAACACTTTTTACATAGCAACTCTTTATGTTCCTTTTTAAACCCATTTAAATTTACCTGTTTGATTTGCTTGGGGATTTTGTTCAAAACTTGCGGAGCTATACAGAATATGCTCTTCCACATTAATGCTGTTGTGGCTCTATGTCCGCGTAACATCATTCCGCCTGTTACGTTTAACTGTATCCGAAAAGTTGGGAAACAGGTGTAAATTCAACTTTACAAATAAGGCAGTTTCATGAACATACAAAGACGGTGTAAGAAAACTGCCTGCTAAGTCCTGATGAAGAAGCTTTCAAGTTATAAGTACGTACCTAGGAGTCTTCTTTATTGAGAGTCACATTTCTATTGTTTGTTGTTGATACTTATTACCCTAACGCACCCTACGCGTGTCCTACACACGCGTAGGGTGTTCAAGCACATAACAAGATACTTAAAAAAAATAGAGACAGCAATAAATAGAGGATATTTTGTTGCTTGGAAAAAAGATACAATAATAATGTTTAATTGGTGATCAATGTGTTCATGGTTTATACCTACAATGATATATAGGGTAGATTTTTGAGACGGGTAGAGCAAAGGACGTTCTTTTAATTGACCTTTTTTGCAAAATCTGTGAATGCAGTTAGCAATTACTCAAAAAGTGAAGGACAGTCTTCTAAGAACGTTTTCCTGTAGCTACTACGTGTGTACGAGTACTGTGTGCGGGCTATAAGTGTATTCCAAACGAATATGTTTATGTACATAAACATACTCTATACTACCGCTGTTTTTCGAAACAAAAAAACCTACGAGAAAAAATTTGGAAACTCATTCTAACTGACGCCCCTGAATGTTCGAATTTTCGAATGCAACCAGAGTTATTTTTCTGCCAGCCTGCACGACATAAGGTCGACTTTTGCAAACAACTTTTACAGTACCTACATTTACTACCCCGTTCATGGATATTGAACCCCGTTTATTATGGTGGAGAAATTTTTCCTTCAACTAACTCGACAAAGCTCCCACCGTGTTGTGTCCTGTATGGCAGCCGCATAAATAAGCATTGAATTGCAGCAAACTATGTTAAGCATTCCATATTCCAAGCATGATGGTCATAGAAATAATAATAAATGGCATGAATACAGGGAGTGGAACCCTGAAGGGTAACGCAGAGGTGCACCTATGTATAGTTAACCCTATAGAAATGTTCAAGTCCCATGTAACAGGGGGCGAAGCTATTGCTACAAATCCAGACTCCGGGTTGCTACTGAGAAATACTAGATGGAAAAACCCAATATAATTTTGCCCAATCCGGGAACCCCATGCTCAGCAGTACAGCTTGCGACCACTATACCAACGAGGTAGTACGGGGAACTCGCTAAGATATTAAGTGTGCACCGTATAGAAAATTTTACTAAAATACTGCAATCATTAAGATTACATTTATAAAAATAAATGTAAACGAACGAGTATCAAATACTCGAAATAATATACTTACACATCTACTTGACAACACAACTCCAAGAGGTAGTTGTCTAAAATTAGATAGTTACTTATAAGAATTTCTTAATATACTAGCAAGTGAAGCCAACGATAAGCTCTTTACAAATCTGAACTACGTTTATGAAGATATTTAGACAACTTGGTATGTTGAAATAATTGGGGGACAAACGTTTTGGTTACGAAACTTGCGGTGCCACGCGATAATTTTTAGTTAAAATAGCATAATGAAACTTTTGTAATGGGAAAATAAATACAAATTATTACCTATTATTATTATAATTACGCAAAACCACCTTACAGCGAAGGCCTATAACAAAAACGTGTTGACACGTTTCACTCTAAGTACAAAATCAGTATAATTCTCTCAAAATCTAATAAATTATACGTATAACATTTTTTCCATGTGACTTGGCTGTCGGCTGTGATACTGTATACTGGCTGGCGAAAGACGCTATATTTAAAACTTGGCATGGCTTACGTACGCGATGCACTCTACATCAGCTTTAACGTAATCACCTACTTGCACTCTTACTATCAAGTGTTTTTACTATTCCAACTGATTGAAGCCAAGCCGTGTGGCTCTCGAAAAGAATAGGCCCCGCCCACTCTCCGATCCGACTGCAAAGAGGCAAAGAGATTAGGAATGTCAACAGTGTAGACGGCAAAGCCCTCCCAAGGCGATGACAACATTGTGCCGTCAGTAATCCGTTTGCCAAAATCTGGTGATTATGGAAATATTTTAACACGACAATTATAATTCTTGTTGAGACCGACATGTTTAGCGGTGGATAATTTAATACGAGCTCTGTTTATGAGACTTCTCTCCGCATGTTTTAGCGTCCAAGTTTATTAATTACTTCTGCATCAAAAGTAATGTGCTTCAATCATGCGTTGTGAGTCAACGTGTCATTTATATACATTTTGTAATGTTGGTGTCTGCTCGTCTAGGCCATGTTTCACATTTTTGGAGATACATGTCTGTGTTTTGGCAGCGTTATACATTGTTGTAGTAATATTGTAGCAGTTTATTTATTTACACCTAAGGTATTTATATACATACATTTTGATAACAATTTTGTTGTTGAAAGTAAGAACTGCAAAAGTAACAATCTCTATTGATGGAACGCTGGAGGGGAAATTTTGTAAGGCATTTTAATTTTTGACTGAAATGTGAAAGTTTGTGGACTCTGCAACGTGACTTGACCAAGAGTACAATTAGAACCAAAAAAAAAACTTGGTGTTGTTGGAACCGAGTCTCTCGACGGTGAGTAATTAAAATAAAGCTCTCCGCTCTTGCATAATAATAATGGCAACTGAAGGATAGTTTTATAGAGGAGGAATAGAAACGTCACTCATTTAATTAAAAACAAATGGCGATCACACGTTTATTTGACAACCGCAGTGATGTATGACCCTACGCTGCAGCGGTCACCCGACAGGTCGATGTTCAGCAGTCATTGAATACTTCCCGACAGATGTATAATTATACATATTTACTTATATACTTACCTACAATATCGATTCAAATGAAACGATCATACGAGTAATATATTAATTAATTGAGATATTACGCGGCTTGCCAGCAGTAGATTATAATTCATTTAGTGAATTATATTTATTTATATCTGAATAGCTCCAAGATGTTTGGATTAAATTTAGAGGTTTTGGCAACTTTCTTTAACGTTTACGATTATCGGACATATTTTATTACGTGATGGCAACTTTCATAATTTATGTTTGATAAATATAATATTTTCTGCCATAGCAATAAGAAAGAACGGCGAAGGAACTTTTGAGACGAATTTTTGCGGCTTTGTGGACTCAGATGTGAACCCCGCGTCTCGTGTAGGTACGTAGTTACGTACCTTAATTAGATAAGCAACCGGGCCTTCTTCTTTCATAAATTTATAAATAAAGAGTGGCATCCTCGACGCACAAGCTGGTTCCATGGATTCAGTACACAATTCTAAAACCCCTTGCTTTAAAAAAATTCACCGATTATTTAAAAAAGAAATTGCTCTGCCATACAATATGACCGCGTAGATATTGCACTTTTATATGAAACAAGCATTTTTTTTTTGGTCACCTACGAATAACTCCTTCACTATCTAGGGGGTCTCTAGAATCATATGCTGAGTTCATGTGTTCCATTTGCGCGTCGAAGTCCTGCCACCTGCTGTTTAGTAAAATTGTAGCGAAGTTAATCCTGTAGATCCAATATTTTTAAAAAGATATTGTCTAGGAACGATTCTAATGCCAAAAATATAGTTTTAAGAATTTTTGTCTGTCTGAATTTATATTCCGGCATCACGCAAATGCTATCGGATTGATTCTGTTTATATAATGTAGGTATATTTATGTAAATTTATTAGTCATAAGTGGGATTACTGGTTTAGTGCGTAGTCGTAGAACAGGACGCGTTCGCAGATTTCTCAAGTTAAGCGCTTAAGTAGAGAATTATTGTGTTAATAAATAATCAATCATGGTGCCATAAAATCTTAGGCTAAGCGCGCACCATGAAATTTAATACTTGTAATAAATAATCGCTATTCTGTCAAGAATACCAATAAGTATACTTGAGTAGGCGCACTGCGGGAAACTCACTTGAGAGTTCTCAAGTGGCCGTAGAGCCGTATTACAGAACCTTACTCAAGACTCCAGCATTACATAAAACTACTAGTTTCAACCAATCAAATGGCTTTTAGAGATTTAGCGCTTAGAGAGCAGTGGTGGCCCAGCGGCAACGGCCGCGACTTACGATGTGTAGCTCGGGTTCGAACCCTAACAGATGCTTTACTTTGTGTAAATTATTTCATCGCCATTGCTGTCAAGGAAAACATCGCGAGGAAACCGGCATGTCCTAGAACCAAAAATTCGAAGACATGTGATATCTACCAACCCGCACTGGGCCCGCGTGGTTGGTTATAAGCGGCCCACTCCCTCTCACAGAGATCAGGCCTGTGTCCCAGCAGTGGGAACATTATAGGCTGTTTATGCTTATGAAATGGCGTTAAACGAGCTTTAAGTAATGCTTAACTTTTGATTGAGGTTCTGTAATACGACCCTTAGACATGTTCCCGTCTCTAACAGTGACAAGAATAGCGCTTAGCCGCAGCGCGTCCTAAGTAACGTTTATAGATCTCGGCCTTAAACCCTGCCTTACTAACTAATTAAGCTTTTTTTTTATTAGCTATGTCCCACTGCTGGGCAAAGGCCGTCTTACCACCTCTCTCTGTCCAGAGCTGCCGAGGACCATTCTTTATTAAAGAAGTCCTGCTCATACAAAGCAAGATATATTAATTTAAGCAATGATAAAATAAAACAAGCAAATTATCACTTTCTTGTTTTTGCGGAAACTTTACATGTTCAAAAGAAAAATGTGAACACTAACGGTGGCTACAAACTTCCACATACCTTTTTTCAACCTAACTAAAGTTAAAAAAGTCAGACAAACTGAGGTCTAGGGTTGTCCAATTTGACTACAGAAAGGAAAGAAAGACATGTAGCTAAAAATAATTCTTCTTTGAAAATCTACAGGGTCTAAGAGACTACAGACCAGGTTTCAATATCAGAACACGATAAAATAAAAATGAAAAAGATTTGATGTTTTGAGGGTCAATGACCACTGTTGTAACTTAAAGTATGAGTTTAGAAAATCTGTGTTCTTTTGAATGATACCCATCACGTCAGTGAAGTTTACATAAATATTAATATTTTTTTTGTAAATTTTCATGTGACACTAACTGCGGTCGATAACCCCACAGAAAATCAGATTCCAATTTCAAATTTCAAAACCAATAATATAAATTTTTATGTTCGATAAAAAAAAACAGCGGGTATCAAAAGGATTGTTTTGTTCAGAAAATAATAACAGCAAAATATAACGAAAATATTTATGAATGGAAATGGTAAAACTTGATTTGTTAGATATTCGGCTTTGAATAATTATCAAGTGTAGTGCGACTATTACTTGGTATTTGCAATAAATGCGTTTTATTGCCATTTCTTATGTAGGTTCTGTATGAATCAATATCATTCTCGAAATTTTAAGAACGTTCATTGATCTCAGTCGCAATTTGTCAAAAATACCTCTAATTTCCCTACATTTTTGACAAATTTTGGACATTGATTGTCGCTGAAATGCATGAGATTGCGACTAGATTTTGAACGTTTTTAATTACGGGAATTGGCCTTCTGGCTTTTTCTTGTCCACATAACCATCTTTTGGTTGTAACTAACGATTTCCATGTTATATATTTAATTCCAATGTAACGATAAAATACGAATACGATACGATAGAGTCTCGTATAGAGTACGATTTTTTTTCCCAAATCTTCAGCATTTGTACGATTCGAATTGCTGCATAACTCAAAATTTCTTGGTAAACCTAATAGACGAAATAATAATTTTATCTCCCGGGCGTGGAAAGGGAAACACACAAATTATGTGTTGCTATAAACAACAATAATTGCTCAGCGACCTGATGACAGTTGGCAACGCATATAAATTTAAATACAAGATATACCAAACAGTCTCCACAATAGGCTAGACTCTAACTAACAGTAACAGACTGTATAGAACAATACTTTACAATAACTTCCCCGCACCTGCCAGACTCCGCTTTGTGATAAAGCCATGAAAAACAGGTGAGAATGCAAATACTTGACGACTATTTATATTAAAGATTAGAAAATGACTACAAGGTTTTCTTAGTCTGTGATGTAATGTGTTTTAATGACTAACAATATGCCGCAGACTGAATGTTTCGTATTGTGAGTTGCTCTAGGTCATCGTTTCTTGGACAAAGTGTGGATTAATGTGATTGACATTTTTGACATTTCCATCACCTTTATCACTGATATAATCTTGGTCCCCTGGACCTGGACCTGGACTAAAACTAAAATGTGTCATCGTTTTGTGTGTGTGCCACACACAAAACGATGACACATTTTAGTTTTACAATTTGATTTGTCCCTCCGACGCCGGTGATGACCTTGAAGCTGTAACAGTCACACACGGTAAAGATTTTGGTCAAAGGAATCTGAAGATAGAACTCGACCATGTACTAAGTAGGAACAAACCAACCGTTTCTCCGGAGACGAGTGCGTTTCACTGGAGATTCCAGAAGTGCTTTAGCATATGCAATTGTGCAGTTGCTTGTTGCAGCGTGTGTGTAGCGTTGTAGCTGTTTAGTTTCTCGGCAAATGTCGAACATTACCCGTCAGCTTTATAAGTACAATATTTAGTTACAGTATGATTTGCGATAATCTAGTACTCACTGAAGTAGGTATACTTAGTTCAAAATTAACCTTTAAGTTAATATTGAACTGTGCTACATGATCATAATTATGTGAACGTAAGTACAGAGACTCTAACATAGGTAGTGCAGTATTATTAATGTCTCAGTCCTGATACAAACAGGATTCATGTTTCCTCCTTCTACATAGAGGGCTTGTCATTAAAAATGCACAACTAAATATTTACAGTGTGTAGTAGATTAAAGAACTAACTAAGTATATTACTAAATACAAAAACAAAAAAGACATTATTGACACACACAACATTATTGGACATGATAGATTTTCAGAATGTTATTGGGTATAATCCACTCATCTTCTGCCTAGCCCTTTCCCAACTATGTTGGGGTCGGCTTCCAGTCTATCCGGATTCAGCTGAATACCACTATTTTACATGGAGCGACTGCCTATCTGACCTCCACAACCCAGTTACTGGGTAATACGATACCCCATGGTAAGACTGGTTGTCAGACTTTCGGGCTTCTGACTACCCGTAACGACTGTCAAAGATCTACGAATGACAGCCGGGACCAACAGCTTAACGTGCTTTCCGAGGCAAGGAGGGGTCTCGGTATGTAAAGATGGTCACCCATCCATAGACCAACCGTGGCAAGCGTAGCTTAACCTGATATCGGCCTGTGCGGCTGTTATTATTTAGCCACGGGCCCCTCATTGGGTATAATCCACTATCATTCTGAAATTCTATCATGTTAGGTTTACTAGGTTCTCCCGAATTACAAGTAATCATACAGGGTCTAATTAGGTTAACTAGCGAAACCTCATAGACATGACAGGTATTGATATCATAAGGTGGATATCATCAGAAAAAAATCCTCATTTGCTCCAAGAATTAGAAAAAAAAATTACAAAAACTCATGATCCAATCAATTTTTCTTTAAAGTAAGCTTAAAACAATAGATATCACTAGGTTTTCTTAAATATAAACTTTCATAATTTTACTAAGAAAATGTAGGTAGCTACAAAAGTCCATCGTATCTACTTGTTCACGGTAGTAGGTCGGGAACTTATATCGGGTGGTGGTCGCTCTCGCTTTCCTTCAGCCGGGAAATTAAACGCAGTGCCAAGAAACACATCAACAGCTGAAGACATTTTCATTACTAGGTTTATTGAGCATGACCGTAATTTCATATTTTTCATGAATTTAATCACCGTCAACAAATTACTTGAATTTTGTGGCCATTTCGAAAGAAGACTTCGATATTTTTGATAAACTTTGTTAGATTTCTTTTTTTTGGATAATAAAGAACTAAACTAAATATTATAAACTGAGGCTAGCTAGCTACAAACAGGACTTTGGGGGTTCGAATTGAATCACATCCTAATAAAAAATCTTAAGCAAATCAATGTAAGCCTTCAATAAAACAGTATGACATTGAAAGAAAAAAAAAACAACAGTCGATTGCACTCGCCGCTACAGTTGATTCATATTTACATAAGTTTCTCCGTCGTTGCGCAGTCAAGCCGAAAAAAAGCTATCAGAGGGTATCTGCAAAGTGCTCTTGAAAAAAAAAACAAGGAAACTGCTATCTTCACTTTCTTCTGTATAATGTAGCGAAAGAACTTAACTATCATAAACTAGAGAATTATCGTTTCTTCTCTTTTTACAAAGGCAAGGATCAAACGCCAGCGACCAGCTGCACAAGAAAGGTTTTAATAAAATAAAAACTAAATGGAGAAAGAAGACCCTGCAAGTTTGAACTTGAATTTTAGATTAGTTCTGTCTACGTTTCTACGGAATGATGATTAAATTTAAATCATGAGTAAAAGAAAATCAGGAACTTTCTAGCAAACACAGGTAAGATCCATAGGAGTATGGCTTCCTAAGAATCTCCTTACCCGTGTTCGCGGTTTTAGCCTAGCTGTATGATTGGGAACGGGTTTATAGATTTGTAATATTAATAAAATTATTAGTAAGATTTAGGTATACATTCATTTTCCATGAGGGTAGACAGAAACTGCAGAACGCAACATGCTAGGATCCATACAAATTACTCCTTTTGCTTCGTTTAGGTTAACTCTTTTGGTCATGCTCGCACGCCGGTTGCGAATACCGCCAATAGGTACACTTGATATTTCAGATGACACAGTCCACCTATCAAAGTCTAAAAATTAAACCTAGTGCTTAACTGTGAGCCTGCTAAATAAACTCAGTCACTCAATGGCCCTTAACAGAAACAATGCTTGAACTTTCTTATTAATCGCATCCGGAGCGGGGAATTGAGTTAGCTCTAAGAATTAGCCATTTCAAGTGGCAGCCGTTGCCTGGAAAGAAAGGGGCCCAAGAACCGCTCAACGAAGTTAATTGGACAGATAAATTGTGGAGGAAGCAAAACCAACTCTCTATTAAGGAAAGCCTTTTGATGTGAAACTCATGGTGTAACTTCACAGTGCGGTATCTATAAAAGCTTTGGTGTGTGAATAATCCCTACAACACATCCGTGCGCAGAAACTTTTTCAGAAAAAAATGCCTATTACAAAACTTTCAAAATTTAACAAAATTAAGAATTCGCACAGACGAAAGGAAAAATAATTTCTTTGCATTTAAGGCAACACATTCTTTTTCCCCCACTTCATCATCTCATCATCAATCATGAATTTATTTATTTGTTAATATTTCCATAGTTCCATATCTATTTTGTTGATTAAATTATGAACGGAACGACATTTAGGCCCAATGTTGCTGAACATCCTGTAATTGATCAATTTGATAGCGTTATTGATAGTTAACAAGGTCCTGGTGTTGGTCCAGGTATTGTAATTATTTGACGATAATTACGATCTGGAGAATAATTAATTTAGTAAGCAATTATCCATGCACGTACCGTGTAGTAGGATCAGCAGATGGCAGGATTATAATTAACGCTACTGTGTTTCCATTCTGGCTTTTGCTTTTAGTAATAACTGTATTTTGGGTGTTCAGAAATAATTAAAATTGAATGGTGGTAAAAATGTATTACGGATAACCAACAGATACACTATTCCGTAATGGTAGCCTTGCGGTATTATAACGACTGAATAAATTGAATCTTTTATTGAATTTTGCTGTGTGTGGAGCCGAAAAGCTAAACTGCAATCATTTCCGCAGCAAGCATTTGAGCAACTTGAGTAGTTTCGTTTGGTCCGACCCAAAACCTTCGTGGTTTGTTTGCCTATGAAATTTTGTCTTTCTGTATTCTTTTATCTCTTTCTCGCTTGCTAGGAGTTACCTTATACCTACTTACCTACTACTGAACCACAGAAGGCTAAGGCGAAGGAAGATTTCTGTCCGGCTACTACTCCGTCCACCTTTTTCGAGTATAAGCTGTTTTTGGCCAAGCGGTAAAAAACGTCAGCCGGTATATATTTTAGTGTTAGCTCGTTAGCAATTGATTTGTCGAAATAAACATTATCATTTATTAAAAATTTAATTTGTCAGCTTTACAATATCGCAGCACGTCACAGAGTACGTTCAGTTTTCCAGCAACAATGTTACAGGCATTCCATATTTGCAGTAAACAGTTTGAACAAATACCAATCAAGTAAGGATACGATCGTGCTATTTGATACATGCACGAGCCAGCGCGTAGTTTAAATTCATTGGAGAGGGGTGCAATACTGAGCATGATACTTTGAAACAAAAAAAGTATACAGTTCATCTAGATTCCGGTGTAGGCTATGTTGAACTGTTGCTCGTTACTACATTTGCGTACTAAGTTAACTATTTCATATAGGAAAATGAGTACCAGATAAAGTAGATTGATATATTGATGTTGGTAATAGGCACGACGTATCTTTACTTGCTTACATGGTATGCTATGTATGGTATGTATATGTATATAATATATAGTATAATAATGTATAGTATGATAGATAAAAGTTATTAGTTTTTCTCTAGGTCGTGATTCATCTTTGAGCTACATTGAATTTAGTTCAGAGTTTAGGACATTACACTTTCAGATTTACAATACCAACCTGTCTTATGAAAATGAAACGCTATTCGTTGGTAAGCGCATCACATAAGAACGAAAGCGGCAATTTTTGGTTATAAAGTGTTCGTAATAGTCCGAATTTGGTTTGTTGGGAAAGAAAAATCTGAAATGTTTTCGGAAAATGTTCAAATTCGAGAAAAACTGATCGTCCTTTTTTTCATGGGATTTTTGTATGAACTTTTGGCCTTAATTTAACCCTGTATAATTCAGATTTACCATACATATTAGGGTTTATGTTTGGCATATACTTCGCGTTCATTAATAAGTGGGTTAGGCCCTTTGTACACGGTAAGGTTTATTTACGGTAGGTACGTCGTATAAATCGCGCCGTAGAAAAAACGTGTCTGTCAATAAGCTTCCAACACTGACGGCAACGAATAAATCGTAGTTTTTCACGGCAAGTAAAACGTGTGAGTACAAATGGGCGTTAGTGTTTCACATAAACTCAAAAAGGGTAGGTATTTGTTTTTTTATGACACTACTTTATTCAATAATTTATTATTTATTTTTCCCCTCCTTTTAATATACTTGTACATATTATTATTTTAAGACTGTTATCTTTTTAAATTATGTAAATATTTTGTTGATTATACTTTAATAAATCTATAATTAAAATAATAATTAATAATTAATTTTAATTACTAGAATTTAAAGCATTTGCTTTTCCCAAATAAATAATAATTAAACAAACACTCATTAAAGTTCTAACAATAACGAGTCTGTTCGGAAAGCAATACAATTTTATCGGAGGGATGTCCGAACGTTCCGAAATACTATTGGTAGGCTGCCACACATCAAAACCTAGTAAGTGCACACGAACGACAAGCGTCGACAACGTGTTACTCGTATATTTGAGTATGGTGGTCAAACACACGAGCAACACGTTGTCGACAGCGGCTCCCGGCACGTCGACGGCTGGCGTCGACGTGTGTTGGCGGATGTAGTTGCCTCTGTCGTAGACGCTTGTCGTTCCTGTGCATGAGCACTAAGAGAAAAATTAAAATGTTATTCAAATTCTTCTCTCTCAAACTTAGAGAGTTGTGTTGTTGATTCTATATGATTATAATTCGGTGTGTTCTGTGTTCACTAGTTTTGGCGGTATTAAAATCGCCGTTGTACCGTTTGCTAGGTCTTTACAATGAAAATAATTGACCTCAAATATGAACCTAGAGAGTTGTAATGGTGATTTTAAAGACTAGCAATTCATATTTTTATCAACATACAACCTGACACAGGAAATTGCAAAAAAACGTAACAAATTAGAATGTCGCGTACTACCCAGGCGCTTTCGCCTTAAAAACTAGTAAATACGTTCTTTTTGCCGCTCTCTTAGCAAATTTCGTTCGAAGCACATACTGGGTTTTGTTATGGGGCAGCCGTGTACTCCTGTAGTAAAACACCGGAACTCCGGCCGCTCAACGAACACTTAGATGAGGACAAAAATAGTACACATTAATAGACAGTTTAATCTGTGCAATGGTAATAATTCTATTATTACTTCGGTATAGATTAAACTGGTATTGATACTTTTACTATGTACCTAATGTGTTTTTATTTCCTAGGTACACAATATGTTAGGTAAAAGAGGGAGTGGAAGAAGTACCCATGAAAATGAACAACTTAAGTACTGTCGCCAAATTCTATATCTGACCACCGTAAGGGCTATTCTTGCTTGCAGCGCATATTATTAGTCGAACTAAACAGGATCCACTTTTGTCATCATGTGCACGGGATTCTGTTTTCAAAATGGTCAAATTTAGGTTTTGGCGATAGTACAGTCACCAAAGGAAATAAGTAACCAGGGCGTCGCACAGAACAGATAAAAGAGGTGGGCGTCGGATATAGTTGAAGTTAAGCAAGAAACTGATGGATTTTTTTTTGATGAAATTTAAGTTGATACATAAACTGTTTGTTTTCTATTAATTAAATTAAATTTCATTCGAAAACATCCATCGGTTTCTTACTAAACTTCAACAATATCCGACGACTATGGTTACTTATCTCCTTTGGTGACCGTACATTAAGGCGAAAGCGTCCGGGTAGCCGCGAAATTCAAATTTTCTTACGTTTTTTGCAATTTTTAGGTCAGTATCAGGTTGTATGTTTATATAAAAAATATATGTATATACAATTCAATCAACTCAGCCTATCGCAGTCCAGTGTTGGACATAGGCGTCTGCCAGGCTGCGCCACAACACCCTGTCCTCCGCCTTCCGCATCCAGTCCGTCCCAGCAACCTTCTTTAGGGTTTTATAGAATTACACTCATCAAAATCAATATATCTCTCCGAGTTCATATTACACTATTGAATGACATTTCATGTAATCGTGTCATTTGAGACCAATTCTAACTTAAGGAGTTGTATTGCTGATTCAAACGATTATAATTCTGTAAAGCCATATTTGTTATGATCGCGAATCATATTGCGATCAACGTACAACCTGATACTGACCTGCAAATTACAAAAAAAAACGTTAAAGAAACAAATGAAAAATATTAATAATATGTAAAAAAAAATCTGTGTACAAAAGTGCAACTAACACGAACAAAATATCCATTTAAAAAGTTGTTCATTTGGAAGAGTTCCACATTTTTTCATTTTCATTTTTCCTCATTTTTCATTAATTATTTATGCGCATGGCCAAAGTGTGGAACTCTCTGCCAGCATCTGTCCTTCCACGTAGTCAGCCTTCAAAGCAAGAGAGATCAGGAACACTCTGGGTCTGCTCGTACCGTCGTAGACTTCATCTATCGCTTTCCATCAGGCTAGGACGAGGTGAAGAGCAGGCCAATTTCACATTAAAAAAAGATACTATACCCTTCCTTAAACTATGTCGCTTTTTTATTTACCTTACATACTGTGTAGCTGTGCCCTAATTCTGTTATGTTTTATTTATCGTAACAAAAAGCCATATCTGGACAGAAAATATCAACGAACTAAAATGCAATTAAATTGCATTTTTACAAAGTTGAACAAAGTACTTAGCGCACGAACGGACAGACAGACATGCGTCTGTGTCCTAAGTCCTTTCAATTGTCTCGTCATATTTGAGTTCATACTAGCCACTTTTTTTTCTTCTTCATCATCTCTTAGTTTTACGGCTCGACAAAACATCGAGATTTCTTTATTATATATAAGTTTAATAGTAATGTATTATGCGCATAAACTTGCCGGAATAAATTCCCTAAATGATGGTGAAAACCGCAATAAAATCCGTTGCGTAGTTTAGACGAACAACACGGTCACAAGGACAGGCACGAAAAGTGAATTTATCTTGTAATATGTATATAGATGTGAAGATAGAAGTTGTAAACGCTTTCAGCAAGAACCACAAAACAAACAATGATATAATCATAGCATAATCAGCCTATAATGTTCCCACTACTGGGATACAGCCTCCTCTCTGTGAGAGTAACAACAATCGGTAGTATTACTTAAATTCTAAAATTATATCATAAAATGCTTGTACGTAAATGTAAGTAAGGTACTAACCACACTTATTCAGCTCTGTTCAGCTTGCGTCCATAGAAAACAACGATTTTGTGTGGAATGCGTGCGCATTTCGTAAAATTGTGGTTTTCTATGGACAGAAGCTGAACAGAGTTGAGTAAGTGTGGTTAGTACCGAATACATGCACACCAATATATGCAAATTACGTCACCCCTACCGTCGACATAATTATTTTTTAAACTTATATCATATTGGCACTCGCGACTCTTAAAACGGTGAAGGAAAACATCGTGAGGAAACTGGCTTATCCTAGAACTAAAAATTCCAAGACATGTGACATCTACCAACCCGCACTGGGCCTGCGTGGTGGATTACGGCCCACTCCCTCTAGAAGAGAGAAGGCCTGAGTCCCAGCAGTGCAAACATTGGCTGATTACGCTTATGTTACTCGCGACTCGTAAAGAACGAATAGAATGATAGAAATATTAAAATAAACCGTTCCTCTTCCTCCTCAACCCACATCTCTCTCTAGCCTTAGGAAACCCTAGGCTAACTATAGTCATGGGCAAATTATGGAAGAACGAAAATTGTGGAAAATAGGCTCTGTCAGAAAAGTTTTTAATCGATTATAAACTTTTCGAACACACATCAATGGGAAAAGTGAATACGTCCAACGTAGTCCTTGGGAATATTGAGCTATAACATATTTCCATTGCTGTCGTATAAATAAACGTAGGTACTCACAACATCGTTGTGATGATTCCCTTGCCATTTGAGCAGGCGAATAATATAGAATGTTCTATGTTTATTTTATTACCCAAGGTTCATTTAACTTTTAGATAGTTCTTAGAAAATAGATTGCCATGTCCATAAAGTGCTTTTAGAACTTTTTACCCCTTACTTTTATTTCAAATAATAGTTCTTGAAACTGTGAAGTGTACACTTTTATACCTTACTTTATCTAAACTCATGCAAATTCTTCATAAACACAGTAAATACCTAATATCGTAAATATGGCGCCACGCACCAACATTACACTGCGAGAGTCCACAAAGCTCCACAGATAAAACGATAAAACTAAAATCATTCAAAACTGTACTCAAATAAAGCAAAAGCTGTACTTTTTTGTCCGAATGAAAAAACGGAACCCTTAGGCTTATAGGATCGCTCTGTCTGTTTGTTTTGAAACGAATGGACCGATTGAGTTGAAATTTGGTACACATGAATTTCTGTAACTCAAACACCGTCCGTGTATAACGTAAATAAATGAAAAATATGGTTTTGCAAATTGTAGCGCGTCTATATCAAATGAAACGAGGCACTTGCCCGAACCGCACCTGAGCACTTCCACTAACCGCACTGAAACAAAATTTAAGGGCTCACTGTGAGGGTTTCAAATATATATTTTTTTTATTCGAAATTCGTTTCCGTTATCCCAGTTGCTTTTCAGAAGGCCGGTGGCTTGACAACGCTTTTGCGATAGCTTGTGCTAACTATTAATCTAACCCTATCTCTAATTAAATTAAAACCAGTGAAAATAACACAGTTCGTGCTTTATTTCAACTGTACCAATGATCCGTACAGTGTCCGTGGCGCGAAAAAGCCGGACAGTCCAAGCCAGGATTAATTATTTTATTAGTGCATAACTAACAGCAGAACTCGAAAATACTTTTCCATTTTACCTTCGTTTTCCACTCCGCCATGCCCCATCTCTTGGAGTGTGCACCTGTACTTATGCGGACCTTTATGGATCACGTATGACCTACATGTATTTGTTCCGAGTCTGGGTGTTTTTCTATCTATAATATGTATGTATTTACAAAAAAAAATTGTATATAAGTAGTTTATCAGCCATCTTGTTACCATAACACAAGCATTAGGTTGCTTAGCTTGGGACAAATGGTGCTGTGTGAAATGTCCAGGGATTTATTTATTTATTTATATGTTCGAAAAATTTGTCTGCTCCGCAACGTAAATAACGCAATGAATGTTGTTGAACTGTCAAAATGAAACCTATATCTACTGATAGTGTCTTACGCAGTTACCAGCGGATTATGAACCGGATTAACGAAATATGTACGATGGTACATATTTCGTAGGTAGGGTGCTACCTACCATCCGACTCAAAAAGAAAAAGAGCTTTCGTGTTGAAAATTGAAACGCGCGGTTTCAAGGAACTGCACATTTACATAAAATGGTAGTTTTTGACTGATTGCACAGCACGAACCTATTGACCGACCATCGCTAGATGATACAGATAATTCACAAAATCGGAGCAATATGATAGGAACCAAATATTGGATTAAAGTAATATTGTAACGTAACGTGCTTTGAAGTCCTTGCATGTCACTTGAAATTCAGTTTAGCTCGAGTGTACAAGGCAACATGCAGATTTAATACGAGTATCGTCAGCTTCCCTTCACTGATAAAATCTATAACATTAGTTCTTGTAGGTAAGCTTATCGATAGGTGAAATAGTTGGTGAACTGTTTGTGTGTTGACTTCTACATTTGAATTTAGCGAAAGTAATAAAACTGAGTAGGTAGGTAAGTAGGGACCTACTTATAGTATCCGACTGTATGAATATCAGTCCCATACTAAATCAGGATGCGTTAGTGTGTATGCGCATAATTATGTTGACGAACCCAGAACACTACAATGTAATAACGACTAACAGGATGTTTGATTATACAAAAGTCATGAATTGTAAACTTTCAATTAAGCTATTCCTAGATGCTAGTTCATGTTCATAATACATGTATGTTATACTAGCTGCGCCCCGCGGTTTCACTCGCATAAGTTTCGATCCCGTGGGAAATTCGGGATAAAAAGAATCCTATGTGTTAATCCTGGTTATAAACTATCTGTGTGCCAAATTTCATCCAAATCCGGTCATTAGTTTTGGCGTGAAAGTGTAACAAACATCCATCCATCCATCCATACAAACTTTCACGTTTAGAATATTAATAAAGTAGGAAAAGTAGGAAGTAGGATAGTAGGATATCTTTAGGACAATCAACCGAAATTGTTAGATACGGAAGGAGACTACCCATGTCTGTACATTATTATAGCATTGCCCGGGTGCCTGAAAGGTAATGACTTGACATCATAATACAAATAACGTAAACAATTCTGGGTAATCAATACGAAAGTTGGACGAGAAGAAACATATCTGATTTAATTATTTGATTGGTCACTTTAACAGACAACCAAACTACGTGAGTGGGAATCGATGTGTAGCAAGATGATTGGTTTATTTAGTGATTTGTTGCTAAGCGCGAATTTCATCAAACTTTTATACCTAGAATAAGTCTTATCCAAAGAATAAATTTTGAACTTTTGATGGTTTTTCCATACTAGAACTGTCAGACATTTTTATTCCACGGATAAAAGATATGGACGGATAAAATCAGCCCTTAATGATTTAATTAATTCTTTCGCAGGGAAAGCCCCAGGGAGGTCCGCAATAGAGCTGAGAAGATGAGGAGAGACCGACTGAACAAGTCGGTAGCGGAATTGGCATCCATGGTGCCCCCCGTGGTGGCCGCCAGGCGGAAGATCGACAAAACCACAGTGCTGCGATTGACCGCACATTACCTCCGAGCACACCAATATGGTGAGTACTGCACTCAATGTTCTATAGCATTATTCAATAATTTGCGAAGCAGTAACTGTGGTGGACCAGTGATAAGGGCCGCGACTTAATTACGAGTCGCGTAGGTCATAGTTTCGAACCCAGTCAGGTGCTTTACTTTGTGTAAATTATTTCATCAGCACCACCACCAAAAATTCTAAAACATGTGACATCTATCAACACACACTGAGCCCGCATGGTGGATTACGGCCCACTCTTACGGCTCACTCACAGAGAGGAAGCCTGTGTCCCAGCAGCGGGAACGTTCTATGCTATGCTATTCAATAAAACGTTTTATTAGCCTACACGAGCTTCAAACAGAAACTAAAAAAACAAGGTTCTTAGGATAAAGTCTCTCCGCTTTCACAAACCGAGATAGCGATTCGACATCCAGATTTGAAAAGTTTAGTTTTTCTAGCTTCTGCAGTTCGTAGAGGAAATACTATCGCAACCACGAGTCTCGGGTACAAACAACGTTAATTTAATAATAAAAAACCGGTCAAGTGCGTGTTGGACCATGCACAATTAAAGGTTCTGTAGCTGGAAAAAATTTAACACAAATAAACTTAACATTGTAGTTGACCAACATGTTCTCCAATACATCGATATACGTTTCGGTCGATTCTTCCAAATCGAACTGTAATCACAAAAATATCTGTTTTCGTGTGATAAAACTAAAAATAAACGATATTTGAATTTTTTCCTTTATATGTATGTGTTGTAAGACCTTGTTTCTCACCTAATTTCATAATTCTAGGTTAACGGGAAGTACTCATAGGTTTTGCTTTATTTTCGAGTAGTAAAATATGTCCCATAAATGGCCGTATTTATTTATTTCGTTGGTTCGATGGTTTTTTTACAGTACCAACGGACTGTAAACTTACGTATTGATTTAATATCAACTTGATACCTCCATACGTTTCTGACAAAAGGGTCTTGATAGACTGACAAACGGATTGCAAAATTATCCTATAAGGGTTTGGTTTTTTTCCTTATGAGGTACGGAACCCTAAAAATAAAAGATGCAAGACTTAGTTATAAGTTTCATAAACTAGAGTTTTCTTCATAAATAAGCTTCCTTTATCTAATAGGAGATAAGAGCTTTGTTAAGTACCTAACTAAGTCGATTTAAAAGGCTCCTATGAAGGGTAGATTTTTTTTCAGAATGTTTACCTGTTTCTTCAGAATGTTTACCTGTTTTCTCAGAATGTTTACCTGTTTTTTCAGAATGTTTACCTGTTTTGTTCTAACTCTTTCTTACTGAATGTTTCTTTTGTCTTCTCGTCAATTTGCAGACTCGTATTTCTTGCTCACCTAATGAGTTAAGTGACGCAGTTGAGTGATCTAGTTCTACGCTTTATTTTGCAAATATTTTCTAGTTTCACCACATTCCATACAGTAATTGTTATGTGTTGGAATGCAAGCTCCACCCATACCAATTACGATGGGCATACACGACCAAATTAAAGAGTTCTAGCGTGGACTATGATAGCGTTGTAACAAAGGCCAATTACGTTTCGTATGGTAGTAGACAGACGATGCAGGTGCGCACATTTTGTATCATGTTATTAATGGCATGTCATTTTGCACATACGAGTGTACCTATTAATTTGATAAATAAGGAGACAGTAGTGAATTATCGGAAAGTTAATGTTGTTGTGTTAATGAATTAATAACAGTACATTTTAAAAAAACAGAATTTTTCATTGAAAATTGCCTCTTAATTTGACTGTATTAAGTCAGTAATTTTAGTCGTGTAATTTAGAGGATATGAGTGATGACACTAGCTGTAACTCACATATTTCCTTGAAATAGGATAATTAAATCATTCTCGTTGTCTTGACCTAAGCATACCAATCAAGAACAAAACTATAAAAGAGACGATAATTTATAATCTAACTACATACCTATAATAATTGCGCAGAACAGGTATATCTGTACATACCTGTTGCAATGTATAAACACTGAGTCACTAAATTAGAATATTAATTTTATATAAAAGGAAGAAGGAGGGTTAGGCAAAGTATCGATTAAAAACAGGCCAGTAATAACAACAACTAAGTTTGTTAGACTAACTACTTAGCTAGCATCCACAAAAGGGTTCAAGGTAGGACTTAATATTGATGAAGGCAATGCATAAACATGAGCAATGCCTTCTCTTAGTTGTAGTTTATTGATTTTCTGACGTAAAAGTGAAGTGTGTATTAGGCAACATTGTTGCAACGTCGCTTTTTACAGTATGACACTTCTCCGCCCAGATATTTGCGGTTCTAATAAATTTGGTCGCTATCGTTCTCGATTTGGAGAGTGTGAAAGCGATGATTTGAAAACTGCAGTTACAATGTACCGGTGCCCTGTGCTGAGGATCCGTCGGTTACTGGACGCAGCCAAAAACTAGTGCAAAGTGCAAATCTATTCATAGTAGCGGCTCACACATTCGTGTCACTATTAGTTTGCCCGAGAAATGTAACAAGCATTTCATTAACCGCTTACACGCACAATAATACGTCTGGGGTGCTATCTGTGTGACTACTCTAATTTGTATTATTCTATTATAAAATATTATATCAACTTAAAATGTATTAATAAATAATGCGTTACTTCACTATCCAATTATCATATTTGGGTGGTACGTCACTTAATTCTAAATCAATTCTTGAACTATATGTTTTTGTGCGTGTGTTACTGAACAATTAAGCAGTAAATCACTTAAATACAGTAAAAATAATTGTGTTTAAGTTATACAAAACATTTCCACATTAAATAGGATTTAGTACAATTAGTTATTGCAGTGTAACATATTTGTCTATCAATATAAAATCCTGTCGTGTATAGTAACGTGAGCGCACGCGCACGTGCTGCGCCATGCTCCTCTCTAAGGGCGTCCACACACTGCATTGCGAATTCAGTTATTTTAGTTTCAATGTCACCGTAGACAGCGAGAGCATGACATGTCTTTACGCGGTGGCGTAATGTAGCCATAACCTTATACAACATGAGTACATCACAATTTAAAAATATAGTTTTATGATTCTACTAAAACAAGTGAAGCTGAAAACATGTGACTATCAACGTTATTTACTTTTTGTGATGCTAGTGTGTGTTGTATTATGTTTTATTTGTAAATACGTATGGTTTTGCTTAGTGATATGCTACAGCCGATCGATTCTGTAAAAATCTCACCGTGAAAAGTTAGGTGAAGTGAGCTTAGAGTGAGCTGTCAATAGTGTAAATACATTGCATTAGTTGGAATGACAGCTCACTCCACGCTCACTTCACCTAAGTTTTCACAGTGATATGGTTACAGAATCGCACTGCAGGACAATGGTGCCGATTCCGTTGTTCACAAACTAAACTAAATTTAAGTTCAGTGGATCTTTTTCTTTCTATTTTATTAAGAAAAGGACAGAAGATTAATATTAGTTTGGTCCTGTCAAATTAGCCAGCGCCTGACGTACTCGTAAATTGACGTATTTTTAGTACTTAGCCATGTTTTTAATCACGTCTAAACTTGTCTATGGAGTATCTTAATTTGACAGGCCTAAACTAATATTTATCTTCTGTCCTTTTCTTAATGAAATAGAAAATTAAATTTAGTTTAGTTTGTCAACAAGGGAATCGGCGCGGCGCCAGTGTCTTCCTTTGATAAAATCGCTAGCTCGATTTAATTTTAAGGTGCTAGAAGAAATTTATATTTATTAAGTCAATTTAAGTTCTGCATTTTCCTCCTATTTATTTGTACCTAGAAAATATTTTTTGATAAATATACCTACTAGGTGTAGGTATATTTACCAAAAAATATTTTCTTCATCCAAAAATTCCGTATAAATTATATAAGTTTAAATTTTCCCCACTTTTATTACGATTCCATTCATTTTTTTCCATATGAATTATACACTTTTGAATTGTCAAAATTAAATAGTTGGTCAGTTAATCAGAAAGTTGAAGCTAGTTGCCCATCCAAAAATATAGATCTTTATGGAGAAGAACGAGCAAAAAACTCCAAGGACACTCTTTTAAATCGAGATATTACAAAATCCAGATTATTCTTTCGGTCACTACTCGAAATGAATGCTGCAAAATAAAATTGAAATCCGAAAATGATTGTTTTACGAGTATTTTTAGCTATTGGAAATGGGTATTTTTCACCGACGTTAAACACTTTAACACCTTACTCCCACAGTAGCTATTTCTGCTAACAAGGTTTTGGCAATTTGTTTTCTTATAATTTAATGCCATTGTACACACGGCAGAGCAGTGGTGTCCTAGTGGTAACGGCCCCGACTTACGAGTTGTAGGTCGTGGGTTCGAACCCAGGCAAGCGCGCTTTATTTTGTGTAAATTATTTCATCAGCACTGCTCTCAAAACGGTGAAGGAAAACATCGTGAGGAAACCGGCATGTCCTAGAACCAAAAACTCGAAAACATGTGACATCTACCAACCTGCACTGGGCCCGCGTGGTAGATTACAGCCAACTCCCTCTCAAAGAGAGGAGGACTGTGTCCCAGCAGTGGGAACATTAAAGGCTGATTATGATGTATGATTATGTACACACGACGACACATCATGATATACATTTCCAGTTTTAGCTGACCTCGCGTTTTATAGGCTTTTCGTACAATGAGAAGCAAGCTTCTACAGGAAATGGATACTTATTTTTAGCCGCAAAGTCGCTGATTTAAAATCCCTTGAGTATGTCATGCTCACTCAAATGTCTCACTGATGGTGGCGCATGTCATGATCATTCGATTTCCTACAAAATAGTTGAGTTAAGTGGTGCTGATCCATGCGTCATGTTCGTGAACGGGCGCCGTCAGTTGGGACTGGTCATATCTTAGCTGCCATGGCTTATACCAATTTTTTTTTACTATTGACGCTTTTGACTAGCACTTCTTTCCATATCGTTCTCACGTGTATGATATCAACTTGAATGATGTAGTCAATATTTTATAACCATAGTTTGTTTTCAAAGAGAATCCGTGGAGTTTGTTGCCCGTTCTTCTCCATAGGTACGCTTAGAATAGGCAACCAGCGTTGTTTCTGGCTGACCGACTCCTTGATAATTCAAAATTGCTTGTAATTGATTTAATTGAAATAATTGCATGCACTGCATGCATGCAGTTTGAATTTGAAATCTAAATAAATAAATAATCTAATTCTTATATTTTTCTGGTAAGTACGTCTGTCTGTCTGAACGCGATAAAATCAAATACTTCTTAACGGCTTTTCATACGGTTTTCGCCAATAGATGAAGTGATTCATGAGGAAGTTTTAAATGGATAATTAATTAAAGTTTTGTGTAAATTGGCTGAAATATGAGTATGAGAAGCTTTTCTGGCGTGCGTCGCGTGTACCAATAGAGTTACATGAAAACCCCGGTAGACCCGGAGGCACGTTCCCGTGGGATATTTTCCGACATCCACGCGGGAAACGCCGCAGGCAAAAGCTAGTTATACATACAATTGATAAAATAAATCAAGATCATTAAAATGTACTTTCGATAGTCTGTTTCTGTCTGTTGTGTATACACAGAATAGTAAAAGGTCCTGTGTCCAGCGGTAGAGGTACCTACATAATGAAGCATTACAAGTTCGTTATAAGTATTATGTTTTCATATAGTGGGTGTAATGAAGAATTAATTTCTCAGTACCAGCCCGTAGCCTGGATTTCTGCCCGGTTGATGGCAAGGCACTTAAACATAACTGGTAAAATGTGCGTATACTATTGGAAAATATTTGTATCACCTCTGCCTTACTAATTTCATCCCTTTCTTCGTAGTGTTTGGAGACTCAATTGGCCAGTCGAGACAGCGGTTTAGCTCTGCCTCGATCCTCAAGGCGATGAGCCTATTCAACGGATTCCTGATCACCACTACTTACAGAGGCATTATTGTGGTGGTCTCACAAAATGTCCACCAATATCTTGGATACTCTGAGGTAAGCTGCTATTTTATTTATTTCTCTTTAAACTTTTGCATAACAACGCAGGAGAGAAACTTTTACGACAACGTGGTTTGGCTGTACATTATACAGTAGCGTTTTTCATAATATCCCATCATTTACTTCATACTTTTATAATAGAAGTCGAGACGACTTAGACACGTGCCGCAAGGGTTGGATCGAGGTGGCTCTAGAAAAGGGAGCTTGGAAGGATTTGGGGGAGCCCTTGCTCTGCAGTGTGATAGTGTCGGCCGACATTAAAAAGTTGAAGTTCATTAAAAACAGTAATTAATAGTAGACACATAAAAAAAGGTTTTGGGTTTTGGCTTCAGGAGGCATTACTCATGAAACCTTCCACTGACAGTTTCTAAAACTAAGGAATTAATAAAGAAAAATTATAGAACAATATTCAATAGTCAACAAACTTCTTATAATATTCGGAAGTAATAGCTACGTATATTGTAGTGTACATTTATTTTAAACTCATGTTTCAAAAACTCTGCAACAAAAATTGTTGCCATAGTTCTGAGAGACGAGCACCAAACAAAAGCAATAACAAACACAATAAAACAGAAACAAAGGAAGAAGGAGGATACAGTGTCCCCAAAAACTCTCTGAAAAAGCTGCCTTTCACATGAAAGGCGAGCAGTTTTTTACAGAGAGTTTTTTACAGGTGCATGTGCACCTGCTCTCTTATCTCTCTCAATATTTGAACGAAGACCGTATAAAGATAATGAAACCTATCATTTATGAAAAGCCTTTGACTATCACATTATTGCCGTCAGTAATTGCCTCGAAAACTCAAAAAAGGATTCCATTTTCATGTAACAGGACAATGAAGAAAAAAATTATTATATTTTCATCATACTTTCTTACCTATTGATACTTAATTATCAAAGGGTGTACCATGTCGCAAACGTGGTGAAAAACAGCTCCCACATGATGTTCTAAAAACCATAATATTTCTTAACCATTTCCAATTATGTAGTTAGTCTATCAACAAAACTTAAGTGAATATTGGAACATTTTCTCCCAACAGCTTGACTTGCTCGGTCAGAACCTTTTCAATATAACTCACGAAGGTGACCGGGCCATGCTGCGCGAACAGCTGATGCCCAGGACCCAGACTCTGGGCCCCAACGGAGAACTCATGATTCCTGACGAACCTGATGCCACTCGTAAAGCCAAAGAGGCTCTGGCTCACGAGAAGAGACGATTTATAATAAGGTGGGTACCTACCTATCCAGTAAGTGATAGAACCTTTTCCACTACAGGAGGCCGACAGCGAACGTGAACAGGGTATTTCAACTAAATGAAGTGTCGTTCACAATCTTTTTTTTGTTTTAAAAAAATAGCGTTGTCCCACTCTAGGAATTACTCCTGTATCGTGGGTGCGTTTACAAACATTTAAACTCACATACTTATACAGCCAGGCCCGGAACAACTACCTGTAGGTAATACAAATATTTGTTCCGTGCGGGAATCGAACGCAGCGCAGCAGTCTATCGCTCCGCCACTACGCCAACCGTGTCGTCGATCTTTGACGCGTCTGTGCACCTCCTAATGTAGCTTTTATTCTTTTTGCATAATATGCCAGACTCCAACTTTACTTTACGCCATCGAACCAGCAACATACTGGGGTGTACCTACGATAGCCGGTAGCCGGCAGGTCACCTAAGGCTCGACCAGAATGGTTCAGGTCGTGATGGTAATGTGGAAACTGTGTTTTTAAATAAATCTACCAGTCTGCGAATGTCTTTTCTCATTTAGTTGCGGGATCCAAGATAGTTCAATCGTTTCTTCAGGAATCGTCGAGCTTCTGTTGATTCTGTCTTTCAGGAGTTGCAGAGGTGTAGTAGGACTAGGGCTTAGTGTGCGAATGTATGTAAAATGCCTAAGCTTTTATCATTTGCAGGACGCGAATTTTACAACTTAATTGCATTATGCCGCCAACGCGACATGTTCAATTTATTTAACTGATCATATTACACAGATACCGTAAATAGCTATAAAAATTCAGGGGCAACCAAAACTAACCATTTCATTTAATTATGATGCCGGTTTTTTCCGGCCGGGAAATAACCCGGACATGCCAGTTTCTGCAAAATGTTTTATTTTTACATAAATAGAAATACTGGATGTTTTGCCAATACTAATAAAATCACTACCTACCACTTTCAGTTTGACCTTATAGAGGTAGAAATTTTCGGTGACAATTATATTTATGTAAATAGTACCTACTTACATTTCTCCTGGCAAAATTATCCATATGTTTTGTATTTATTAATTTTTATTCTGCTCTTACCATAACCCAATTTATTTACGTCGGCTAGCTTCTTCTTCCATACGTCTTCTCTATTAGTCGTCATCTCAGTTGCCTCGGAACGTATTCATGAGAGAAACGAGTCCAAAAATGTCGCTTCAAATATTAAATGCGACGTAATCGTGGTAAGCTGTTGACTGTGGCGTTCTGGTTCTGTAGATGAGGAGGCATTCTGTTGTTTCTAGCCTGATCTTTAAAACGGTCCATGTATCTTTTATTTTTTAATTTTATGTTATCATTCGATCGAGCAAGAAATCGCGGGCCTGAAACGAACCTCGCTAAGACGTACACTTCATTAATACACAGTACCTACATTCTCATTAATCTTAGATTTCAATCATCTGCAGCGAACCTAGACTTTATAATGGTCTAACATCATCTTTCCCTCTATGTAGACATAAGTAGGCGCCTAAGCCCTTGCCAAGCAGAAAGACCAATAAAGCTAATCAGTACTAATATTCTTAAAACACAATCCATTGAAGTAATTATAGTCAGAATGTGTCGAAAGCTTCCTAAAAAAGTTTTAAAGACTGGCGCATACTTCTCCTTGTTTTTTTTTTTAGTTTTATTGTTCTGACTCCTACGCTGGCGTCCACCGGCTATAATGCCGTTATCCAGCAAAATCATATTTCGAGTTATGGACAAAAAAGCGCGGAAAAATAAGAAATAGGTGCCATTACATAACTATAACTTTTATGCGAGAGTTACCGATATCTAAAAATATAATTATCTAGTTTTGCGCCTTCAAATAGCCATAATTTCGCTTCTTAACAATGACTTACTCGTAATCATAACAAAAATAGTTTTTTTTTGCGTTTTAGTTTAATGTTTTTACAATTTACAGTTTATGCAAAATAGTAACTTATAAAAATATTTTTCTAGAATTTTTTTTTTTGGTTGATTATTCATCTAAAATTTTTTTTTTCTTTTTTATAAGTACTTTGCCCCACACTAGGAATTACTCCTGTATCGTGGGTGCATTTACAAACATTTAAACTCACATACACAAACAGCCAGACCCGGAACAACTACTTGTAGGTCAGACAAATATTTGTTCTGTGCGGGAATCGAACCCGCGACACGCAGCGCAGCAGTCAATGGCTTAACCATTGTGCCAACCATGCCGTCAAAAAAAAAAACGTGCCGTCACATTTGACGGCACGTTTTTTTTTTTGTTTCGTTTTGTGTTTAGCGGCATTCCGCTAAACACAAAACATTAAAATGTTACGGCGTTTTATCTTTGAAACGGTACAAGGTAGTTGAGGTAATCAAATAAAAAGATTGTTACCTACAGAAATAAAAGAGCTTATTCAGAAATATAAATCAATCATTTAATGACACAGTCTCCTTTAATTTTAGCAAAATAACTCTGTGAGTAATATAATAATAAAAAATTAGATCTTAGCAAATAACTCAAAAAAACAATCTTCATCTTGTAACTAATGAAGTAATGAGATCATAAGAAATAACTAAAAATACCTTTTTAAATCTAAACCCAGTAATCTTCGAAAAAAGTAAGAGGCACTAATCAAATGACTTACCCACTGAATTTCGACAAACCGTAATACGACAAGATTTTATTTCGACAATACTTTAGCTCGAAATATCTTAAGTCCGACACTACTGTACTCCGACAAAGCGTTTCTTCAACATGACTTAACTAGGAAACGATGCGACTTCGACGACATACTTCTTCGACAACAATGGTAGTTCGACATGAGTCAATTTCGACGTACTCTACTCCGTACTCCGTACTACTGCTGTACATCGACAATATCTTACTTCGACGTGATATATCTGAGATACGATGCTACTTCGAAATTATTCTGCGTAGTAAACATATCCAACAGGGCAACTTAACGGCGTTTTTATCTTTTTTTATTCCTGAATCCATAAATAGTAGAAAAATACTGCATAGACAGAAAGATAGAGACTTTTTCTGATTATAGTGGCATCAAAAAACGAAAATCGACCAGATAACGGCATTATAGCTTGTGGACGGCAGTACGCCTCCTGCTCTAGCCGGAGTTTCCGGATAGATGTGGTTAGAACGCGTGACCAAAAGGGAAAGATTTGCGAAATGGAATAAATAAATAAATAATAATAAATCCATTGCATTGTAGCTTCAGAGTTCAACGAGTAAGGTTCCCAACGAGTGAGGTTCCCAACGAGTAAGGTTCCCAACGAGTGAGGTTCCCAACGAGTAAGGTTCCCAACGAGTGAGGTTCCCAACGAGTAAGGTTCCCAACGAGTGAGGTTCCCAACGAGTAAGGTTCCCAACGAGTAAGGTTCCCAACGAGTGAGGTTGCTCTTCTACCTGACCAACATTTTTTCGTCATGAAGTTTAAACTTGTAGTCAACATTACAAAGAGGCTGCTAAAAATTAGGTAAAGTGTTTAATACGAATCTATTGCCTGGCCAAATGTTAATCATCTTATTTAAAATCGTCGGTTTTTTACTGTTTTCATTCAATGTAAAATCAATCATTTCTCTTTTTCTATTACTCTTCAACTAATTTTTTTTAAAAAAAACGTTGCCCCACACTAGCCATTTCTCCTGTATCGTATGTATGGGTGCGTTTACAAACATTTAAACTACTTGTAGGTCATACAAATATTTGTTCCGTGTGGGAATCGAATCCACGACACGCAGCGCAACAGTCAATTCGTCACACAATTTCATAATATGCCATTTCAAACTCAAGTTGTAATAAAGTTTCTTATTCTCACTATGAGCTAGCTTCGAAACTAACAGGAGCTTGTTGCCATATTTTTCGTTGCTCTTACCTTAGAATTTTAATGCATTGCGATCTTATGACCTTTTCTGCAAGTTAACTTTCTTGTGGTCGAGTCAAACGACGAGAGTAAGACGAGTTTGTATTTAACATTACGCGATTGTTTTTTTGTTTGCTGCGCTACTTTTTTCATGTGACTATTTAAACCTTGGCAGGCTCAAGAAGTTGGGCCAGCGATCTGAGCCGACCCAGTACGTAACCTGCCACGTGGAGGGCTCGCTCAGGAAGTCAGACCGCGCCTGCCGCGGCTACAACCGCTGCTGCCAGATCGTGCGCCGAGCCCGCGCACGCTCTGAGAACCCATGCTCCAGCGGTAATGATATTGTAAGTACCTTTAATTTGTAAAGCATCAGTAGCTAGTTGATTTTCTACTTCTTCAAACAAAAGGTTTCGGCAGTTTGCGGCGCTTTTCGGTGGTTTGGTGGTTTTGCATGCGCATCGGCTTCAGGTTAGTAAGATGATCGTTTCGTTTTCTTGTCTTTTTTTTCACATTTAGTGCGTGCTTTGTCGAAGTCAACCTATAAGGATGGTGTACAAGACATTTTTTGAAGAAAATCTAGGATAAGATTAGACAGTTGATGAGCCTAATCTTGTGCATAATCGGTTACGGTTTCTGTTCCAATCCTTGTACAAAAATTGGAAAGAATTGGTATTAGGGGGAAACAACTTACCCTTTTGACCGATTATCTAACAGACAGGACTCAATGTGTTAAGGTGGTCATATGCAGCTGACACTGCCCTCATTTTCGCTACTAAAACATGGAATGAGACTTACCAGCTAGCCCAAAAGCGTTTTGATTTAGTAAAGAAGTGGCTTTATGATAATGTACTTACCTTAAACATTGAAAAAACAAAGTACTAGCAAAGTAAGTATTAATCCTTCACATGCGAGTCTAAGTCTTATCGCGCATAATTGCCCCCTTGACGCTTTGGATTATTCTAAACACAAAGGCCTCCTCTCTGTGAGAGGGTGTGGGCCTCTGCCACGCGGGCCCAGTGCGGGTTGGGATATGTCACATGTCTTCGAATTTTTGGTTCTAGGACTTGCCGGTTTCCTCACGATATTTTCCTTTACCGTTTTTAGAGCAGTGGTGATGAAATTATTTACACAAAGTAAAGCGCCCGCTTGGGTTCGAACCCACGCCCTACAACTCGTAAGTCGGGGCCGTTACCACTAAGCCACCACTGATCAATCTTATGCAATATTCATCTATTATTAATTATCTTTTAAATTGGTCTCTTGTTAGACCACAGACAAACGAAAAATACCTGTTACACTTTTCTACCCGCTTATTGGATTGGATTCGACTTTCAGTCTAAGTAGATGCAGCTGAATGTCACACACGGAACATGACTGGATAATATTTGTTGTATGGTGTTTGTTGTAAAATTACGATCATCAGTAGGCTTTAGAATATTTTATAGTATTTACACTAACAGAAAAAAGGTTAAGCTGTTTTTAGATAGGTACCTATATATCACATGGTGGGAGCCCAGAGGTTTTTGAACAAGCAGGGCGAAAAGTTGATAGCTGAGTAGGTGCGGCACGATAAAAGAACACCGAAAATATATTTGAAAAGTTTCAGATAGGAGCCGCTATATTTGCCAAAAGGCTCCATCAATTCGTCAAATATTTATATATTCACTATCAGGACACTATTGCCTATGTAACACTATTGCCTATTTAAGTCATTATCGGTTAGGCGGCACACGAACGTACAAAAATCAACGGCTCTGAAAATCGCTTTATTTTCGGCCCTTTTAGAAATGTAAAAGTTGATTCCTGACCACGAGGCACCTATGCTTTCAAATATATTTTCGGTGTTCCCTTATCATGCCGCACCTATTCAGCCATAAAATTTTGACGAATGATTTTCGAAAATTGAATTATTAATATTGGTAGTAACCAATATGCACCATTTCTGTTCAAAACACGTGGAACCATGGTTAAAACACGTGAAACCATGGTTAAAACACGTGGAACCATGGTTAAAATACGTGGAACCATGGTTAAAACACGTGGAACCATGGTTAAAATACCTCATGGTTTGACTTCGGTAGCTATTGCAGGATACTGAGCCAGGTTAGCCACGTGTTTCAGCAATGTATTCTTTGAAAGTACTAACTTAGATGCTATATATAAGCCATACTTCAAACTGATGCAACAGGTAGTGAGGTGTCGGGCTTCGCAGTAAATCGAGTGCGGCACTCGCTGGCAACAATTTGTAATAGAGAGGGAATGCTATTGACAACGCTTTTTGATACTTATAGCCCACTGTTGTACGGATTTAAGCTTTGACACGCCACTATGATGGAAAATAATGAAATATTAGATGGGTTTTTCAATGAACCTATCATCAGACATGGACTAGACTCGCTACCTAACTAATGCAAGTATAAATCAACCATGTACGCCCGAATTTAATTATATATACTAATCTCGATCCTAAATACAGCTGCATATCATTCATACGATCTCCTATCTACGTGCCAATAACTCAGCACGGCAATTAATCTAGATAAAGAGTTTAGCATTTACCGAAAAGCCTCATCCAAAGATTGGACTGAAATGTCAATACGAAGGTCAAAATTGGATCAGCTTTGATTAATAATATTGTTCTTTGACATATCCTGGACTTTTGGAAGGCGTATGAGGGGCCGAAGCCAACTTGCAGAGGCCAGTTAGCCCGCTTTTAATAAAATGAGGTACTAACCGACGGTTATCCCTGTACGCATTATGTAAGTGCACCGGTGTCCCCCAGTTGGTGTAGACTGGTTGGTTGGGGGTTGGTGGCCAGGCCAGGCCATGTGTGGTCAAGTCTGCTTTCGGAGAGCAAATGCATGAGTTACTATTTATAAGAAAGATTCCAACGAACTGAGATCCTCCTCCCTTTTTTTTAGTCTGTTAAAAACACTAAAATACTTAGAAAAATATCAGCTATATTTAGCCGAACTAATGGAGATGCTATTTTTAGCCGAACCAATGGACCTGCTATTTTAGCCGAGGGTGGTCGAACACTAAACCGAAGCTTGTCGGACACTAGTACCGATTTAGCACATTGCTACTTACTAGTATGTTATTTATTCTGCCGTCTTACGGTGAAAAGTCGTAACTAACATATTTATCAAAAATGACTTAAATATAGGTTCGGACTTGGCAAAAAATATGACGGCAGTATTAAAAAAGTCTATTACAAAATTTCGTAACTCGAACGTCGAACGTCGTTCGAATTTCGAACTTCGAACTTTTTGCCAGTTTTTACCTGAGCCGACAAAAGTGCTATTTTTGGGGCAGGGTGGTCGGACACTAAACTAAAGCTTTTAATCGGACACTAGTACCAAGTGCCAATGGTTCACTATCACATATCTTGTTTACAGCGAGATATCGACGAGTTAGGCCCTTTTTACATGATACGCGTTCATTACGGCCTAAACCGTACCGTTGAAAAAAGTGTCCCTCAACACGCTTCCATAGGGATCCACACGATAACACTACACACGGCGAATAAACTGTAGTTTTCACGGTAAGATACGGTTTGTGTACAAAGGGCAGGCATAGGCATTTGCTGTAGTAGGTACCGAAGATGACCTTACACCTCTTATCTGCTATATCTATTAAGCTAGTTAGGTACCTACTCAAGTACAGCCGATAGCAAAACTTTGATATTTTCCGTCTATTTTGACGTAATCGATGAAGGTGCTATGTCTCGCGGAGGGTGGTCGCACGTTAGTACCAATTAACTATGACACATTATGTGTAAAGCGTGATTTCCACTAATTAGGCATGTGTTGTAGTTTCTCTTATGACTAAATAATTAGTTACTACTGCTATTATGGGCATTATACCATATATGAAATATGTACCTACCATATATATATACATATATATGTAGCCAGAGTGGACCACGGTTTCAGGTAGGTTGTAATATTTGTTTTAAGGCTTTGCCCAAACGTAGGACACCGTAAAACGCTCAGTTTTTTGTCGCACAGTTAGGCGTATTGGCACATATTACAAGCCAGAAAATCTAATTTTCTGGGAGCTATAATAAAAGTCTAGTCATGGTACTACCTAGGGTACTCCTAGATTTTTAGATTATGTGTTAATCTATTTTCTTAGTCTGGCAACCATTTGTCGCACAGTTAGGCGTATTGGCACACATGCGCCACCATCAGCGAGACATTTGAATGAGCATGACATACTCTCAGCTCAGCCGCCAAGGCACATTCAAGTCAATGAAAGACGTACCCACTAAATAGTAGCTTTATAGTATGTATATAGTACTCACACATGTGCTATACAATTATACAATAATTTATAAAATGCAATAAAAAAAAATTGTATTTTAAAATTTTCAACAGCTCCAACAGTATTTTCAAATGCTAATCAATTTATTTATGCGTCTTTATGGAACAGGACCAGCGTTTAGCCAAGCATTTTTATCAGCGATGTAATCCCCCAATTTATAATATACCTGGCTGCATAGTGTGCGTTTTATACAAGATTTAAATTTCGTTTCATTCAGTTCAATTATGTGAGGAGGTATTTTATTGTAACATTTTATACAGTACCTACAAAAGATGATTCTACTTTAGCCAGCCTGAAACCTGGTTGAACTAATTGCTCCCTATTTCTAGTGATATAATTGTGTCATTCACCTCTTTTACTAAAAAGATGTAATTTTTTCCTTACGTGCATGTTTTCATAGATATATATTGACAAGGTACCGTCATGATGTTAATATCTTTAAACAGTTCCCTTAGAGAGTCACGTCTGCAGAGGCTATATATGGCTCTGATGGCTCTTTTCTGCAGAATAAAAATGGACTCGATGTCTGCACCCCGGATAGACTGGAAGCATACCCCAACATACTTAGTTGGGAAAGGCTAGGCAGATGATGATACTGTGTCTTAGTCCATGTTTGTATTTTGAGTGCCTAACGCCAGGACTGACGGTACTTACTTGTACCATTTTATCACCGTAACCCGAAACCCCGCCTCGCTAAAGGTTAGTTTAAAAATCAATCCTGCTTGGACTTATTTGTTACAAAGTTTTAGAACAAACCTAACAATGTTCGATGGAATCAAGTGTCATTAGAACGTAGGCTAGAGTTGCCCAAGTTCAACATAAGAACCTAGGCTAGAGTTGCCCAAGTTCAACATAAGAACCTAGGCTAGAGTTGCCCAAGTTCAACATAAGAACCTAGGCTAGAGTTGCCCAAGTTCAACATAAGAACCTAGGCTAGAGTTGCCCAAGTTCAACATAAGAACCTAGGCTAGAGTTGCCCAAGTTCAACATAATAACCTAAGCTAGAGTTGTCCAAGTTCAATATAAGAACCTAAGCTAGAGTTGCCCAAGTTCAACATAAGAACCTAGGCCAGAGTTGCCCAAGTTCAACATAAGAACCTAGGCTAGAGTTGCCCAAATTCAAGATAAGTTAAATGTTTGGTGAAATAACTTTTGCATATTAAAGTACCGAACCCAATAACCTACATATTTTCGGTTAAAGACAGATCGCTACTGATGGTAGCCAATATACTCATAACTGCCAGTATGATATAATCATACAGATTACTAATGATATAGATTATTGGGACGTTAAAACCAGAGATACATAGGTTTTTCTACCTCCAGTATATTGCTAATCCATTGCTTCATATGTTCGAAAAATGTGTCTGCTCAACCACGTAAATAACATAATTAATGTTGTTGAACTGTCAAAATGAAAGCTATTGTTAATGTATGTGTGTTACAATTACCCCGCAGGTTAATCAACCAACAATCTAACTAAATCATAATATTATCATTATCTAGAAATCTTTTCAACTCGACAAGACAATATTCCTTCTGCAGTGAGCAAATAAAGAAAACATATTTTTAGAATAGGTTTAATGAAGTTATCTTATTCCGAGTTTCTGACTCATAAAAATAATACCTATAAAGATCTCATCAACGCATTACAACCTCTCAAGGACGAAGCGTGCCGCTTCATATAAAATTAATTCTCTTACCAATTGTTCTACAAACGACCAACAAACTGTTTCCTCATCAAGTATATCGATAATTACGATAATTGAAATCTTTTCCAGGTGTTTATAGGTATGGTGCGACCGATGAGCGAGAGTTTCATCAATGAGAGTGCAATCGAATCATACCGAATGGAATATCGCACCCGGCACTCGATCGACGGTGAGATTATACAATGCGAATCGCGCATTGCTTTGGTGACTGGCTACATGACACACGAAGTTAGTGGTGTCAATGCTATGAACTTCATGCATCGAGACGACGTCCGCTGGGTCATCATTGCCTTGCGAGAGAGTAAGTGCCGACATGCCCCCGCGAACATTCAATCGCGTGGACTAAGCCTGCCACCGCCGCGTTCAGCACGCGCCGCGCCTAGCAAGATTTCAGAAACATGATTGCGCCCGTAAATTCTAGTTTCAGGAAACATTTTTCCACAGCAACACGGAACACGTTTCTAAATAATTGTGTACGCAAGTAAATTACTATAGTTTACACTAAAATTGCAAGTAAATTACCTCATAAAGATAACTTTGAAAATGTAGGAAGGTTATCTGTGCGTAGAATGAAGTGTTTCTATATCGAAAGTAAATACATGTAAAAAAGGTTACTTAGGTGAAAGGTCTGTGTTATAAACGTAACAGAAAAGATTACGTTGAATATTATTCAGAAGTTTTTATATCGTCCTTTTCCGTGTCGGTTAAAATGAGTTTTCATCGACCTCTGAGTGTAGGTTACAAGATTGCAACAGTGCACATACCTACACAAACAACAGGTGACCAGTGTGAGTCGACGTTATCAACTTAGCATAACGATACCGTTATATGTTACACTTGTACATTATTTTAATACACCGTGATAGAATGGAAAATTACGAAAATACGTGGGAATTACCTCAGGCAGTGCGGTAACAATTATAACTGTCATGGCTATGAGGTATATCACTATTTGGCACCTATATATAAAGATTTTTCAACGCTAAGATTATTCTTTCATAACATAGGCATAGCATGAGCCCAGTACCATACTATCAATCTCAATCTGAATCATTTTGAGGCATATTGCTAATCCATTACTTTATAGGTTCGAAAATTTGTCAGCTCAACAACGTAAATAATGCAATGAATGTTGTTGAACTTTCAAAATGAAGGCCATTGCTACTGTTAGTGTGTACCCCGCTGGTCGGGTTAAAAATACTTCTGGATGGGTTTATGTACAAGAAAATAAAAACAAATATGAGATATTTAAGACAAAAGAAAATATGACCAATGGTGGGACCCCTTTCAACAAATACATAGGTAGAAGCTTTTGTTTTTGTTCTTCATTTGTTTGGGGAAGTATCTTTAGATAAAACAAACAAACACGTGCAGGTTCATTTTAAACCGAAAGGATTTTTTATGTCACCTGTGGGGCGCAACATGGATGCACATATTAGAAATTCATAAACGTATCTTCCTGAAAATGTGCTGACTGAAAATGACTTGCTTGCTAACCTACACTCATGTTTGTGTGCTCATATGATTTATAGTCGATTCTCGAATTGCGTGCGCGTAAAACATCTTCCTGAAATTTTACTATTGTTTATATTTAAGTTTTATGCACTTTGCAAATTTGCTATGTGACACATGGTTCTATTTATTTTGGAATGTATTCGAACTAATTTACAATAATACTCGAACATTTCATTTGTAGCGTAGATACAATTTCTCGTAAACAGTGTATGAAATTGTCACTTAACGCTTCATAAGAAGTAAATATGTACCTAATCAGACGAGTACAATATTATCTAGTGGCACTTGTTTACCGCCTGCACAGCGCACAGCTGCCACGGCTATCGCCTTTCTATAAATTGTTATCACTTGAGATAACTACTTTCTGTTTTTTCCATTACTCCGCATAGCGACAAAAGTTTATACCTAACACAAATACTTAAGACTGATCTACGTTATCAGTGCAACTAGGCTTCTACCTAACTTTAATTTTATAATAAGGTATTTAGAATTTCTGATGTAGGTACTCAAGTGTAAACTTTTTATTTTCCGCTACTAATGTGCTAGCGAAATATTCGTGAAATATGCAATGCTAATGTTTACAATCTTAGTAACTGGTTTTAATATTTAATATTGCATTTGCTATTACATACCTAATAATTGTTTTTATACTTTGGTGATATTTAAAAAATAAATAAACAAGAATCAACTTTAATTTTCACTTTTTTGGGTTATAGTGTACGACCAGCACCGAGTATTTGGTGAGTCCTGCTATCGATTGATCACGAAGAACGGCCAAATGGTCTACATGAGGACCCGAGGCTGCCTGGACGTGGACCGCGAGTCCCGCGCCGTAACCAGCTTCGTTTGCACTAACACCGTGGTCGACGAGGAAGAAGGCAAGCAACTCATCAAGATGATGAAGAGGAAGTTCACTTTGCTGGTCAATAACAATGAAGGCCCAACCATTCAGGAAATAGACGACGACACACATGATGATAAAGAAGTAGGTTTTTCGTTCTTGTCGTGATATGGTTTTATAATCATTTTAAAACTTGTTTGCCTACGAGGGCGACAATGAAAGTTTTTAGAACTGGCCACTTGTAAACGATATAATAAAAAAATAAGTTCAAATTCTGAAAATGGAACTCTTTGTCAATATTATTGTGTATGTATTTTATTCATTTGTCTGTGTCACGTCATTCGTCGAATGTAACACGAGAAAATTTTCGTACAATGATTTTTTATGACTTGAATGAATGAAGCTCCGTCTTGTTGATTGGTGTCGTGAAATGGTTCAAAGATTTAACGGAGGTGACTCAAATGCTGTGTTCGACATACTTACGGGTGACGAAAGCTGGATTTATTGTTATGATCCTGAAACTAAGAGACAGTCTGCTGTCTGGGTGTTTCCTTTCGAGGAGTTCCCAACTAAAGTGAAGAGAGGTCGAAGCGTGGGAAAAAATATGATGGCTTTGTTCTTCGGAAGGACATGTCATTACGCAAAAATTGTTTTAGAGGATCGAAAAACAGTTACTGCAGAGTGGTACACTAACAATTGTTTGCCACTTGTCTTAGAAAAGGTTCGGGAGAAACGACCTCGCAGTAGGATTCTCCTTCACAACGACAACGCCTCGTCGCATACCGCCAAGCAAACAATCGACTACTTGGCGACGTCAGACGTGGAATTACTGGGTCACCCGCCCTATAGCCCCGACCTCGCACCTTGCAATTTTTATCTATTTCCGAAAATAAAAGAAAAACTTCGAGGAATACGTTTTATGGACGCCGAGGAAGCAGTGGCTGCGTTTCAAAATGCCGTCGAAGAGACCCCTAAGGACGAGTGGGCAAAGTGCTTTTCTCAGTGGTTTCATCGGATCCAGCTATGTATTGATGTAAATGGACACTATTTTGAAAAGATATAATAAAACTAATAACTTGCTAGTTTGTTCAGTTTTTGATTTTCTAAGAACTTTCAGTGTCACCCTCGTACGTGTGCGTTTTGCTCTAAAAATATTGATATTAAGCCACGTATTAATAATAATATGATTTTTATTTCGGACCAAAGAATCCATACAGTGTTAGTAACATAATATTAAAACAACTTATTATCTGGTGTTAGTACCCATCACCCTCTGCACAAACTGCTTTGCAATTGGAAAGCCGAACTCTCCACTACAGTTCTCGTTTTGCTCTAAAAATATTGATATTAAGCCACGTGTTAACCACTCTTAAACCTCATCATCATCAGACCTGCAGCAGTCCAGGGCTGGACATAAGCGTCTCCAATTGCATGCCATTCAGCCCAATTTTCAAAACGCTATTACTCTAAAAACGATAAAGGAAAACATCGTGAGGAAACCGCTAAGTCTTAGAACCAAAAATTCTAAGACATGTGACATCCACCAACCCGCACTGGGCCCGCGTGGTGGATTATGGCTCACTCCTTCTTATAGAGAGGGGTGTCCCAGCAGTGGGAACATTCTAGGCTGATTATGCTTATGCTTATGAAATGGCTTTAAACAAGCTTTAAGCAATGCTTAAGTTTTAAGTAAGGTTCTGTAATACGGGTTTTTTTTTTGGGTGGGAAATCATATGTGCCAGTGCCAGGGGCCACGGTATCTCTTTCGAACAACCCGCAGCCCCGGCAGGCATCGGCCCTAGCGGACCCGGCGGCGAGCTGCCCATTGCTCGCCGCCCGCAAACACACGCCTACGGTAGCCGGGAGTCGGCTGTTGACTCCCGATGCCCAGGGCATCTCCTGTTGCGACTAGGGGCGTTAGGGCGCATAGTAGTCCCCTTAGTCGAGGCCCGAGAGTTTCCAAGGCCAGAACCCAGGCTTTTCCAGGTAAGCCCGCCCTCGGTCCTGGGGCGGTATTTTTGGCATTCAGCCTACGTACCGCCAGTCTCAGCTCTACCTCGGTCACCACCGGAGTATCGTCGTCGTGGTCGGTGGTGTGGTCCACATCTGGCACCGCAGGAGGCGGAGCCATTGGCGGGGGAGTATGTTCCCCTCGCAAAGGAAACAGAGCGCTCACCACGTCCTCCACGAGCTGGATCCGGGAGCCCATGGGCGGAGTTTCTCCAGCACCATCTTGTAGAGGCGTACCCACGGGTCTCTGTTCAGAGTCCCCAGCGACTCTTCGCGGGCCAGACCCTTGGCCCGCAGGATCTCCGCTCGGAGGGCGGTCTTCGCCGCTCTGTACCCCTCGTACAGCTCTGCCTGCATGGCTACCATATCCGGAGGGCGGATACGGAGCCTGCGGTGCCTGGTGTACCGACGTCGCGCAGACACGCACGCCTCACGCAGAGACGTCAGCTCCGGCGACCACCAGTACTCCTGGCGCCGGGCGCGTCCGGGCTGGACGCGGCATTTTGGGGCATTGCCACGTCGCATATTTCGGACTGTAATACGGCCCTTAGACATGTTCCCGTCTCTAACAGTGACAAGAATAGCGCTTGGACGAAGCTCGTGCTAAGTAACGTTTATAGGATGATTATGCAGCCCGATTCTCGGCAACTCTCATCCAGCTGCTACCAGTCACCGTGCAAAGATCGTCGCTCCTTTTTGGCCAGCCCATTGCCACTTCGTCCCGCTTGCTTATTTTGTGAGCTTCATATATACATAGTTTCTTGTTATATGGTAAACTGCACCAAGAATAATATCAAACATACAAAACAGCCGATTAGTAGTGAATCAAACTTCCTTCACGTCTTTGCAAAGGTTAATTAAAAATATGCTTACATACATTTTTGTTATATTTTTCAGCAAAATGAAGACGAGCCTGCGCCAGTTGAAGATCCCAAGCGCCTGGAACAGGTCATTTTACATCTGGTAACAAACTTGCCGTCGCCTTCGCCGCAAGACAGCGAAGAAGAGCCATTTGCAGCTGCATCCCCGGAGAGGAAGAGCATGTCACCACATCGGCTGACCATAATTCCACCCAACAAGGAAAGGATCGTTAGTGCTATCGAAAAGATCTACGGCATCAAAACTTTCCAAAGAGATCATAATCACGAAGAGAAGAACTATAACCACAGAAGTGCTGCAGGGTCAAGCAATACTACGCCCCAATACATACAACCGTTAGAGATGAACAGTTTTTCTGCTCCACGGGAAGCACAGATGGTTCGACAGGACGCACACATGGTACGACAGGAAGCACACAGTGTACGACGGGATTCACAGATACTAGTTCCGTTCCATAGCGCTCATGTATCTAATTACGTGCAGGCTCCCGACATTTCTGTTGCTCCGCTGGTTGACAATTATTCGGATAATGACAACAATTCAGACGACATTCTTAATGCCGTGGCGTCCCCAGACATAGGATACTTTGATGACGCACAGAGCCCGTTCTCAAATATATCTTCAATTTTTGCAAATATTAATCAAAACGGCGAGGAAATGTTTAATGAGGTCCAAGTAGGCGATATGCAGGAGTTTGAACATCGCGGTTCAGAAACAGAAATAAACATGCCAATGCCTCAATACGCAGAGGAATCAAACGTGTATCAAGCGTTGCCGCAAGCGAGCTCAAGCAACTTCTTCCCGTGTGGAATGAAGCGACCCAACGACTTTGAAGATATCGATATAGTCTTTAAAAAAAAGATAACAGAAACGGAATTATTCCGACAAGGCGAACCAATTTCAGATTTAGTGATTGGCCGGCCAGTTGAACCAATTTCAAATTTACAACTTCTCAGACAAAATGAACCAGATTCAGATTTAGGATTGCTCCGACAAAATGAACCAATTTCAGATTCAGAATTTCTCCGGCAAAATGAACCAGATTCAGATTTAGAATTTCTCCGGCAAAATGAACCAATTCCAGATTCAGAATTTCTTCGGCAAAATGAACCAGATTCAGATTTAGAATTTCTCCGACAAAATGAACCAGATTCAGATTTAGAATTTCTCCGGCAGCAAGAACCAACTTCAGATTTAGAATGTTTCCGACTAAACGAATCACCTTCAGATTTAGAACCTGACCAACAAAACCAATCATCTCAAGATTTAGAATTACCCCTGGACATCTTCTCCGACGAATCTAGTGAGTTACTTGAAGAAACTATTACTTACTGATAACATTAATGAGCTATTTGACAGTTAAACTTTATTATTTTCTATATTTTCAGTATTCGATGGTGATCAAATAGAATTAGCAGTATGTGCAATGGAATACATTGATCCGACGCTTCCTGATTTACGGGTAGGTCCTTTATTTTACTAAGCTTTACTTTACTAACCAATACGAATATTATAGGGTAAAATTATTTATCTTGAATATCTTTATCCAAAACATCGTTGAAATATGTATCACTAAAATATTATTTTGCATTATTTCCAGGGGGCTGAAGTGACAGAAATTTTAAATCAAATCGAAAAAGAGGCAGAGCATGAACGAAGGCTCCGGGAATTTAATTTGGAGGATATGGATAAATAGCATTAAATCTGGAACAAAGCTACCAAACTGGTAGAAGGATCAATTTTTTTTTTTATATTCTTTGTTGAAATGCGGCAATTGCTGTTCGCGGTCTTCGGAATGTTGCAGAAATCAAATGAAGTATAATATTACGTCAACTGATTTTATCGTTCGTTTCGTAAGGTTCAAAACGATGTTTTCTAATACCACAGTACTTTATCTAATGCATAGTCATTAAAAAGTACTTGGAGTAAGTCAAGTTGTAAAGATCTCGGAAAATTAATTATTTCAGTGTAATTTATACTAGTGGTAGACGATAAGATTTAATGTTTAGGTGAAATCAAAATAGTAATGGATGTAGTGTCACTCGCCCTTAATTTCAAGATGTCAAAATTACGGGTCCTTGTCGCTGTTAAGTGTTAGGGTAGGTAGGTACTAAGCAAATTATACATATTGGCATTTAGTTTGTTATAATATTTCGAGGTAGCGAATAATTCTGTTAAAATTCATTGAATCAGCTCAGTTTATTCAATATTATACATGAATGACTAGTGTAACAATGTCAAACATAAAAAAGCAAGTTGTCTACAGTTAAAATCTTTCCTTGGCTGATTCATAATAGGTAATAACGTTGGTATATTATTCTTAGTAGCTATTATTATTAAAGAACAGTTTTGTCGAGTAATTTCGATTCAATTATTACAAGCAACTCTACAGTAAGCGGGAATTCGAAAAGCTGCGTGTGCGCATTAGAGTACTGACTACTGTTACTGCAGCACATATTAATGAAGAAATTATTCTTCGCCTAGTCACGTCAACCAGTAACTTTTTTATTTTATATGAAGTTAAAAAAATAACCTGACCTAATCCATGTCTTTCGTGAAAAACGGAACTTAGAAATGTCTTATTATTTTTGACGTATCGTAAGACTGAGTATTTTTAATTGATTCATTTCAAAATATTGTTTAAGTGATGTATTTAGATTTACATTTCAGCATTTTGTAGTTGATTTTTTTAGGATTTTGTGACCCTTCTGTACGTCATGTTTTTTTTATGACAACATCGTCTATTTAAGCATCACTGACCCGCTGAAGCACGAAAATAAGTTTTTGTCGACACACAATCAAACGTGTCTCTTATAAACTCATTTATTTTTAACCGACTTGAAAAAAAGAGGAAGAATGAAGCCGTCATTAAACAATCTAGCATCAGTTCAATCCATCAATCTGATGATTTCGGATTAAAAAATGTAGAACCACCCGAGTTGAACCGGTTCGTACCTTTAGTTTTAGCACTTATAGTCATTCATATCACTTATCATCACCTGGTCCGGTGATGGCTAAAAAGACGATTACAACAAACAATTTTTGTAACATTTTTTCGAAGTTGCCATGTCTCTGCCTGTCACAATACATTAGATATAAAAACAAGTGTATTTTTTTAATATAATGAGATTTTTAAGCGAAACCTTTATGTTGATCCTATGGCCACAAGTAGAGGCCGTTAAATGCCAAAAATATATTATAAGCTAAAGTTTTGGCATTTCAAACCTTGTGAGAAAGAAATGTATTCAAGTACCTAATTAGGTGTAAGTAATTCTTGTTGACTTACAGCAACCCTGTTAGTGCGTATAGCATGTAATTCATTGGTTTTCACACAAATACATAGATCTCATTTAATAATACGCGTTTATAATTACAAATTGTACCTGTCGACGTCGTATTTTATTTATATTATTAGATTTGTAGACTTCGAAATTGATTGTAGTAGGAATTAGAGAACTCAGATTTTGTTAAGATCTAGTATAGCGACTAGGCTCAACGTCATGTGGCCATAAATTTGTAATATGATATTATGTAAATACAACTTTTGTGTGGTGAAAGATGAATTAAGTTTTCATTTACGTGCCAAAAAATGTACCTGGCTGTTCATACCAACTCATCATTATAATCGTGTGAAATATTCATCCATTTTTTGGAATTTGATATTGATGGTATTTCAAAGTAGTAGAGTAGCAGGATCTAGGCATCTACTTGTATAATTACATATGTCTTGTAACTACATTACGTGTAGGAACCTATTGGAACCTCGATGAAATTTTCGGGCCCAGTGTCCCTTCAACGAATATAGAATTTTTCCGATTTATATAACGTGTAACAGACGGAATAAGCGCAAGACCTGAAAGTAGTTTGCTCAGAATCGTCTTCTGAATCGATTTCCTTCATTATATATGTATGTATTTTTTTCAGATCTTCAGATAAAATCATTTATTTAACTGAAATGGTAGGACTTTACATTAACTGCCGTCGATTTAAGGGGCAGGTAGAGGTCGCAGGGGGGATATAGAGACCCCCTGTGAAGGAAAAGTTGCGAACCCCGCCCCCTCATTTTTGAGATATGATGTTTTTAATATTCTTACAACACTTTCGAATTTTCTTGTACTGACATCGATTTAAAAGTCAGAAGAGGTGGGGAGTGACTAATAAAATGAAGAAGGAAGTACCAGCCCTCCCCTCATCCATCCGTTAAAAGATGTTCAATAATTTAAAAGAATATATTCGGATCAGCCACGGAAGGAATTTCAAGGCTTAAAAAAAATTACAACGAAGGCTATGATTTACCTACCTTACCCAGCTGGCGTACGAGTGTGCGTTGTGCTATTAGTGTGCGTAGAGTAGTGCGCTCAAACGTTTTATGTTTACCAGGACAATAATTTCATAAAAAATGAATAGGTGGTGGTTTAACTAAAAATAACAGATGTTATTTTTAGTCTTATAATTTAATATTCTAATGGGAGTGTATGGGATCTTGCGTGTATTCCGTTAGACGTTGCATATGTGGTCTGGGCTATTTAAAACACTTAGGTAGTAGGATGTCTACATTAAAACTATAGCTTGGAACTATACAACGACAAAAAACAACATATTTTGAGGTAATAAGACCACATTAACGTTACTGGCCTGACATATCTTGCAGTTTCTGAAGGGCCACAAATACTTGTTAAATTCATTATTTAAAAACCAAGTGTGTGTCTAGAATATATTGCTCTTGAAACTGTGTACCTAGGGCGATAACATAAAAAATGTGGTATGTATGTAATTGTAGGTAGGTCTGTTTATTGCCTATTAAGTAGTATTTGTAGGTACTGGTGATTGCCTGTTGGTAGCTATAATGTCTGTCATCACTCATCCCTTTTTCTTTTTTTTCAATAAACCTTTTTGTTTTTTTTTCGTTTTTTTTTTATTACGTATTGACAAAGTATGCTATTCTATGATATACCTTAGAAGTATGTATATACATATTAAGAAATATTAAGCCTGAAAAGGCGCCAATTATGTGTCAATGTAATGTAAAATGTGATTGGTAAATATAAGGCTGTCTGTAGTCTCCCCGGATTGAATGAATAAAATTTCCCAGGAAAGGATCTATTAGTATTTGCACTCGCCACTTGCTCAAGTGGTTTGCTTTTTCTGCTCGCTCAGCTTGCGAATGATAACGTAATTTAGTCATAATATTCTTAGGTTTACATTATATAAATGTGTCAGACTTAATCATAGGTATCTAATTTGTCGTGTAATTCCGAAAATTGTATTTTCCGAAAACTGTATTTTATAAAACTTCTACTGTTACTGTTATGTAAGTCCCAAGATGTCATAGGATAAGTCTGTGTCAAAATATGATGTTGTGGTTATTGTTAGTTGTATCTAAAAACATTCAATTTACTTACCTATAAAGATATTATAGGCATTCTGATAAGATATCTAACAATACGTTTTTTTTTTGTTGCAATTGAAAGAGTCAGCAACAGAAAACTTTCTTCGTCAAAAGAATAGGTCTGTCGAAAAGATTTTACAAAATTTTTACATTTCGAAGTATTTTCTAAGTAATTTTATTTTTTTGTATTCCTCTATAACTAAAATGTTCGGAAGGGAGGAGAACGTGGAACACTAGTTGTTTTAAAAACTAGATTTTTTAGATTATAAAGAAAAAAACTGCGAACTCGAAGTAAATTAAAGAAGATAAGAACTGTTTTTTTTATATTTCTATGGTAGAAACGCTTAGGAGAGAAGAAAAGAAAAAGAAAAGGAAAAGAAGAGGAGGTGAGAATTGTTTATTCTAGGAGAGGTAACTTTAAAAAATATTGATACCTATTTTAAAAATGAATGATTTGAGTGGTTTGGAAAAAAAAATACATCACTCTCAGAGAAAAAAAAACCGAACGAATTTGAAAATAAATAGGTAGTTAAATTTTTTGGAACAACCTTTTAAGAAAAAATATTTGATCTTCTTATTATAACAACACATCGTTGTCTGATTGGGAGTCTAAAATGGAAGTAAAAAAATATATATTTTAAATTATTATATTTTTGAAAACTACCTACTACTTGATGTTCATGTATTACTTATGTGTCAAAGGCATTTTATCACAATTTATTGATTGGTATTATTAAACACCATTGTAATCACAACCTTTAAATGCACAATAGTTGTAATCTTTTGTGGGTAGGAAATAAAAATAAAAAAACACATTATTGTTTTATTTGTGTATTGTATATGGTTATAATCGTTGGTTAGTATATGGAGAAAAAATATGCTAAATAAAGTGCCACTATGTGCCACAAAATCTTACAGCTAACCTTAATCAAAATAAACCTTAGATACTATTACAAATGTACTACTACCTGGAGATGAGAATCCAGTTTTAAAAAAATACCGAGTACCCACCAGGTACTGGCTTGTTCTAAACTAATAATTGCAGATCATTTGAAAACATTTCCTCTACTAATATTAAATCAAGTGTATCATTGGGTATATGCACGTTTAAGATTAGTAAATAACCACAACAACGCACACCTCTACATAGAAAAAATCGACTAAAAGATCCTACAAATTAAAGCTTTCGCATTTCAACATGTACGTTACCGCAGAGTTTTTGTTTATACACTTAGAACTACAAAATAACTGTAATTATATCTAACTAAATTACCGACACCACATATTAAAACACCGTTCGTAAAACATATACTAAGAAATACTAAATAACTGTAATTATATCTAAATTAACGACAGTATTGTAGGTATACAACTGAAACGACGTTCATAAATTCGAAATACTCCTTATGCAGAGTGTATATTGGAAACTGGGCGACTTCCACCAGATATAACAGCCGGAAAACATCTTGGACAATCATGATGACGCTGATCCTCCTCTGACTTCTGTGAAAACATCCCTCCGAACACCCCATATTCCTCAAAGGACACCGCATTATACCTATACCCGGTCCGTTAGGTTAACCGTTTTTTGACAGCTGTCTTAGAACGCTCATATTCCAAATTAGGTACGTAAAATTTAACTTTAAAATGCTTTATAGAATAAATATATAAACTGCCATATCTTATTGAATTATCTTATTTATGGCTTCGTACGGACATTATAATACCGTACGTGTATCAATCAATGTATTGTGTGTTGCTGCAATCACTAGTTCCATCTGTCAAAAGACGGTTTACCTAATGGACAGGGTATTTATGTAGTTTTTCGCGCATGCATATGTAGTTTGACGGCTATTTTACCTAAGTATAAAATAAGTTGACAATATTCAATCCTAAATAATGGAAATATGTAAAATCACTGTACTTAAGAAGTATATAATTGTAGGTAGGGCAGAGCCGTGCGAATATAAAACTGCGCCCAGGGCAAATCCTCATTCTAGCGCAGGGGTGTAGAGACATTCTAACTTGTAAGTATTTATATTACAACGTGATTGTGTACCTAAATTTAAACCTAGGTAAGCTGTTAATAACCCAATACCACCATCTGGTCCTTTCTTTAATAGGTACCGATTGTTTTAATTTATTTAGCATTCTTTAAAACACGCTTGCCTATATGTAGATGCGATGCGATGCGATGTGTTGTGCGTGTATTGTGTTGCTGTGCGAGTCTTTTGAATACGTGTATCTTATGTCTTTTTTATTTTTATTATTTTATTTGTAATTGTGCGTTTCGTTTGTATATTAATATTTTTCTTTCTTTTTTTTAGATATATCTTTTATTTTTCTTTTTGACACTTTACCAGTGGCGAAGCTAGTCCTAAATCCCTGGGCCCTGTATTAAAATTGGTTGGGGGCCACTTTTTACCCGGCCTGGGTTTTGCTTTTTTACAAAATAAATAACTTAGTAGGTCAAGCTGTCAATGTTATCATTGTGACTTTACTGAGAGGGCGAACGAGCAAAATGAGCTTGAAAATCTAAGCACTGACCTGGCTTGGAAAGGTTAGATTTTCTGTGTAATTATACTAAATAAATGAAAGAGCTTGAGAATTGGATCGCGTTTGTAGATTGAATGTAATTGTATTCTGTTAATTTTCATTAGGTTTTTACTCAACACATGTTCTTTTTAATTAAATTATTTTGCGATTTTTTGGCTTTTATACGTCGGTCGCGTTGGCGCTACCACTATCGTCTATCGCCAAGATGGTTTTGGCGCCTACCTGGTCAAGGCGCTCGGGGCGGTAACCCCCCGGCTCTGTGTATGGGAATAGTAAGAATTAATTCAGAAACAAAATCCATAATCCTGTACCTAGGCAGTTACTCAAAACAAAAGTCAATCTTAACAAAACGGTCAGTTTTTCCAGGAGTCGCGTTCTCGCTTTCCACTTCCATTCATCAATCATTGATCTATCTTACTCGTAGGAGTAAGGTGAACTTAAAAACTATGAGATCATTATCTGGTTTTGACCCTCGGGTCCACTTAGGTATCCGGCAGGACACTAACTTGTTCTCTGCCCACTCAAACTCGAGTGCTGACAACTCCTGAGAAAACTGCTTTATATTAAATAAATTTAACCTTAAATCAAAAGATGCACAGGCCAGATGAGACTTGATCCTACTATAAAGTTATAGATACAGGTACTTTCGCCAAAACCTAGATCTGTCCATTTTGAAAACAAAGTCCCCGTGCACAGGATGACCACAGATGCGTCCGTAAGTAAAAAAAAAAAAGAAGATCCTTTTTAGGTCGACTCGCTGCAAGCAGGAATAGTCCTTACGGTGGTCAGATATAGATTTTGGTGATAGTACCTACCTACACTGAACATTTTTTTATGGCTGTAGGTTATATTTTACTAAGGCAATCAGTCTCAAATTATTTATAATGAATACGACCTTTTACTTTACAAGCCAGGGAAGTGATCATAGTGAATTAGAGCCTAGGGGTTCCTTACCGTTACAGGGCAACGGTAAGGAATCGAAATGTCAACCGTACGTACAACAAGTATTTTGACAATTCAAACCACGACATTGTGTCATACAGAATACGTTAATAGCAGATGTCGTGATTAACTAAGGAATTGACGTGCTTTTGAAGAAAGGAATCGTTAAGTGGTCATAGTGAATAAGGGCCCAGCGGTGACACATCACATTTATTTATTCCGCCTAGCATTTTCCCAACTATACCCAATATAGGTTAGACTTTGGGGTCGTCTTCCAGTCTAACCGGATGCAGCTGAATACCAGTATTTTACATGAAGCGACTGCCTATCTGACCTCCACACCCCAGTTACTGGGTAATATGATACCTCTTGGTAAAACAGCTTGTCAGACTTTCGGGCTACTGACGACCCGTAACGACTGTCAAAGATCCACGAGTGACACACCACATTATGATTCTAGTTCCAAATGTTTGAACTGTACACTATAACGTTTGTATTGACCAATTCAACCTATTATTTATCATAAAAAATAATCAACTGATCCCTCAGGATAACCTGATTATTTTATTATTTTAAAACATAATGTGGCATCACAGCTGAAGTGAAAAAGTGTCAATTAACTTTTGGAGGCCACTGTATCTGACAACTAGAGAACGTGAAAAGGGCTAAACAGATGCTATTTTACTAGTGAAACAGTTAACTAAACATTTCCAATCAGAATAACTATACCAATAGTAAAAATAAATTTAAAAATATGTCACCTTGACGAACAGTTTCCGATACACATTCAGATAATTATAATAAAAAACTTACCCTAAGTTAGCCTAGACTCAGACCTAAAAAGCCTACACAAGTGATATAAAGTGTCTTTTTTGTCTAATAACATATTGAACTAAGAGCTGATTTTTCAATCGACAGATAATTCTTCTTCGTGGACTGAAATTGACGTCTTTTGTATGGAAGAACTGTCTAAAATTCAAAACTATTCCTCGGATAAAATTATCTGGCGTTGGAAAAATCAGCCATAAGACATATCTACAGATAAAGAAGAATTTAAAAAGAATCTATTTTACGTACGTACGAGGTATGCTTTGTTGCGATCTAGGCATTAATATTGATTATGTACTAACACGGTTATAATAATGATGGTATATTAATATAATCAGAACCGCTGTATAGGATGCTTTGATTACATGTGCCAATCCATACAGCAAGCAATAATTTCTACTAATAAATACAGGGCCAAATTAAATTAGCTAGCTAAACTCCGCAGACGTCTAAACACGACAAAATAACAATAAAAAACATTTGATGATTTTTTCTGGTTCAATGCCCGTAGTTTTAGTTCTAAAAGTGTGAGTTGACAAAATCTGTATTATTGTGTTGAGACATCGTCCCATCACATCTGTGAAGTTTACACAAAAAAACCCTAATTTCTGAACTGATATTTTAAGTGATTACACAATATCGGCGGTTGATGAAAAACTTTATCTAATTAATTTCTTTTTTTGTTTTATCATTTTTTTACACATCACGTCTACGGAGTACCTAAGTATCACTAGCTAAATTTGACCCTGTAAAAAATAAAACTAACTTACATCCTAAACAACTATGAATATTCGATATTCTATCTGTTTTTTTAATCAGCTGCTTCTATTAATTAGCTATAAGAACTATTAATTAGCTATAACAGCTCTAGTAGTTAAACAATGGAATATAAAAAAAGAAAACAAAAAAACTATGTACCTATAGGTAAAAAAAGCAAAAATTAATGTAGGGGTAGACAATGCCAAAAACAATATAAAGGTACACATGGCGACACATCAAGATATACATTTCCAGTTTTAGCTGAACTCGCATTGTATTGGTTTTTCGTACAATCAGAAGTCAGCTGGTTATATAAAGCTTGAAGTGTAGCCGTGCGTACAAATACAAAAATATGTGAGAAGATATACCTCTAAAATCTTAAAAATAATTATACGTTTAACGTTTACATAGGATCAACAACTTAAATTACTAACGAGACTTCCAATCATTAAAGAAACGATAACATAATATTATTTTCTTTGACATTATTTAGACGTATAAATGTAGCCACCGAAATTCTTCTTTGCAGCACGTGTAGCAAAACCACCACAGAGGGCTTACCACCAGCTCTTATAGCAGGGCAGAAGTTGAATTGCACTGCTTTTATGTACTTAGTCATAGAAGCCCCCAGAAACGGGTTTTGTCGACGGAAGAATAGACAACATGGCAGATAGACCAAACACAGATTTCTTTAGAATTTGGTCTACAATCTGTCATTTTGTCTTTTCTTTCGTCGACAAAACTCGTTTCTATGGTGGTCAGGCTACGCGTGCAGGTCAGTATCAGGTTGTGTATTGATCTAAATATGATTCGCGGTCTTAACAAATATTTATATATAGAATTATAATAAAAAAAAATCATCAATACAACTCTCTAAGTTCATATTACCCTATTGAATGACTATTTCATGAAATCATGATATTTGAGGCCAATTCTAACTCAAGGAGTTGTATTACTGATTCTAATTTCAATAATTCTATAACGCCATATTTATTACAGTTGCGAATCATATTTTAATCAACATACAAACTGTCATCTATCTGCTAATTGCAAAAAACGTAAGAAAATTTGAATTTCGCGGGATAGCTTTACGCTTCCCTCTTAACAAGCTTTGAAGATAATTTTGTAACTATGCATGATATCGGTTACTTTGGAATGCTACTAATACTACATGTAAAAATATTATATAATAATATAGCCACTTAAAAGCGACTTCTCTTCGGTTCTGCATTAGTAGCTCCCGAACAGTGACCCTGAAAACACAAAAGAAAACTGTTAGTATTTTATTTGAAAAACATTAACGATTTTCATTAAAGATCAAACTTAATAAAACTTTGTATTAAAATATCTTTGATGGATTCACCCTTTTTACGGGTTATTCACCAACTCGACACGAGAGACTGGACACCCGTGTTTCCAGTTGGTGAAACTCAAAATTAGTATCACTTATTATTTCGTCATCTGGACACGTCCAGTTTTTTTTATGCGTGTCCACATTGTGAAACTTAAATTAAATCACATTTATGTTATCGCCAATTGGATACACCCAGTTTTTTTTTGTAAAAAAAAAGGTACAGTTAGATTAATCGCCTCGTTCATTGAATTAATGAACAAGGCGAGTTCATGAAAAAGCTGAAAAGAGCGTACAATTCTGTTTTGTAACTTTCAACTGTTCTATTGAGCAGCAGAGCATAAATAGTTGGAATAATGTTCGTATGATATTTCGATATCGACATGAATCGTGAATAGCTGATGAAAGTTTCTAACGCATGTTTTAAACGTTCCGTCGCAGAAGAATCTCTTTGAATGTGCAACAATTTCTCATGTTATGGTGAGCAAAAACGAGAATACGATGATCTCCGATGCGATCCGCAAGCAAGATATCTTGAAACTGTTCAGGTACAACGAAAGAAAGAAGAAAGACTATAAAATAACTAGACTATAATATGAAATATTTTGCAGTACATGCTTTTCAAAACAGGCGCTTCCGCAGATTCTTTTTTTTTCTATAACGTGCTGCGTGTCGCGGGTTAGATTCCCGCACGGAACAAATATTTGTATGACCTACAAGTAATTTTTCCGGGTCTGGCTGTTTGTGTATGTGAGTTTAAATGTTTGTAAACGCACCACACAGGAGCAAAGGAGAAATTAAGAGTGCGGGGCAACGTTATTAAAAAAAAATCCGTGACAATTAAGGAAATGACAATCATTTGTCAATATTGTAAAGCGTTAAAATACAACGGCGAATCTACTGGATTATGTTGTGCTGAGACATGAACTTCGGTTGTCTTGCCGCTCGATCCACTTTTTGCAAAACGGGCAATGCATAGCCATTTAATAATCTTAAAACTATTTTGATTTTTTTTTTCAAATAACTATTAGACTCACGTTATCTTTTCAAATACATTTCATGACATTTTGTGTTCCAGTTTTTTAGATCTGAAAAATAGTAATGTGGCGCAACCGGCACAGACAGAAAAAAGAATTGTAGGTTTCATATTTGTTGACATAATAGTCTGTAATAGAATAACTGCATAAACCGTGACGTGCATAAAAGATACCCTATTGTAGTCATGACAATAAAGACTAGAAGACAGAAGAAAACTGAACTAAAATAAAACTACCTGACAACAATTTGTCATAACAAACAAACAAAGGTACTTGGTGTAGCTCATTCTTTCAATATTTATGACTATAGGGACTGACGTAGGTTGAAAAGTTTATAAATCACCTTTAAAATATTGTAATTAATATTAAGCATATCTAATAGTTAAAAATGATGAAGTATAATTATTGTTTCCCGCTAAAAATCCATGGTTCCCTCAATTATTTTCTACTTTTTATTGCCAGACTTAGCGTATAATAACCTATGAAAACGGCAATGCCTGACATCACCGATCAAAATTTTCAACTATTTTAGCGAAGGGAAAGTTTTAATGTCGTTAGGATAGGTGATACGAAGTACACCGGGTAATCTAGTTTGTTGATAAAATGTTCCTATCCGCTGTTGACAGAAAAGTTAGAAGAAGAGGTATCTCAAAAGGAATGAGTTTGGATAAGAAAATGGATAGACGCCAGAAATGAAACCGGTTTTACTTTGTTTTTATTACGATATTTTTGGGAATAATATAGCATAGACATTCATTTTCGCGATAAAATCGAACCAATCTAGTTCTCATTGTCGTTCAATTTTGGCGTCATTATCACTTGAATTTTCGACACCACGTGACGTCACCCTAAAATACAGTGTAACATGTAGACTTCGACTTCTGACTTCGTCGTTTAAACGAGGTCAAAATATTCAAGCAGGTATATTAAAGTCAGCACTGACACGACAGCGCTGTAATGGCTTTAAATCAATTTACATGACGACACTAACGGGTCAGCGCTAACCTGTTTCGAGTTTTAAAATTAGCTACTGACCCTGTGTAAATCTGCCTTAACGCTGGTTGAGAGTGAGGGAGCAGGTATCAACAATGTAACATGTAGGCAGGTAGGCATAAAGATTAAAAAACGGTATCCTTTCCCACCCGCAGGCATTTAAAAAAGCAACAACAGGATTTTGTTTGACATGTACAGTTTCATCCCTCCCCTCTCTGCAAATAACAAAGAACAACGAGTAGTAAATGTACTAATCCATCTGCCACACGTGTTGTTTACATATCCCCCTTCGAACATTCACTATACCTAGCTATCGTTTGGTGGCCTAGGTTCTACACTATAATATATAAAAATCATTATGAAACTGTTTGTTTACGAAATGAGTACCGTTGAGAGACGATTGTTCAGCCTAGATCTACGTGGAGCAGAATATCAATCAATAAGATACAGAGTGCCCTGGATTATCGCATTGTATACTTAATATCCGGGTAAATGAAATAGTTTTCCTAGGATGCTAGCAAAACCGCGGTCTAGCTCTGACGTAAAATAAAATCAAGCTAGTATTTCCCCAAGGGTTCGGCAGAGAGGTACTCGTATATGCATCCACATATCGTAAATTATATTTTAATCCCATGCAATAGGGAGCGAAACATGAGTGAATCATAAATATTGTACAAATCGTGCAATTACGACATTCCTGGTGGAGCCAAATAAAACTTTGCCCGGTCTGGAAATTGAACCCAGGACCCCATGCTCCGCAGCCACTGGGGCGACAGTCAACAATAGCAACAGCTATTAACTGTATAGTTTCGAGGTGCTCCCGATTCGACCCGCATTGGCTGAACCGCCGGCTCAGTAGTAGGTCCAAGTGGACCCCTGACTGACGACTTGCGCCTGCCTAAATTGATTATATTAATATTTGTCATAGTATCTATCAAAGTAGAGTGTGCGTTAGTTAATAAAAGAAGAAAGTGTACTACACCTCGGTTCAGGCCCAGCGCTGCTGCAGCCGGTCTCTCTCCTGCATGAGCACCTCGGTCTCCTGCTTGAGGCGCTCAGTGGCCTGACTCAACCACTCCCGGTCGTGCTTCATGCACTCACGCTCGCTCTTCTCCTTTGTCAGAGCGAACACCATGTCTGGAACACGTAATGATGGGAATAAATCGCATGTCCTTACGAGTACAAAGAAATAACATAACATCACACACGTAATCTCCGAAGGGTAGGCAGAGGTATTCATATAGTACACCCAAATTTCGCCAGTTCTGTTCAAATCCCATGTAACAGGGAACGAGCATTATATTGTCATCATCCGGGCACTTAAGACTACAGAGTCCGGGCTGCTTCTGATAAGACTACAGAGTCCGGGCTGCTTCTGATAAATTCCTGATGGAAAAAACCCAATCGGCCTTATAACAAAACAAGGATAATCTTTAGCCCCAGGTTAAACGATCGAGTCATTTTTTTATTTTAGAACTCTATTACGACAAAGCTAAAGTTCTATTTACAAAAACTAACGTCTAACCCGGGACTAAGTTGTCTATTTTGTTTGGGCTTGGACAAAAGTTAGAACTCGTTTTGAAAAAAACTGGAATAACAACGACCTGGGAGTCGAACCCAGGACCTCATGGCCAGCAATAACGCCAACGATAACTAGGGAATTTAAATCGATTTTACTTAAAAAAAATATGAGCAACAAAATCAAGAGTAATTTTAATAATTTACAAAATATTTTTAACAAAATTATATTGTAGATCAACGAGGCAGTCAACGTACAAAGCACAGCAGAAATAACACGGAAAGTTTTCAAGTTACCTACATATTTAACATAACGTTAACGTTTGTGAATTTTTAATAACTTATAACGATATGTAGGTACTAACGAGAAAATAAACGTACAGTCGCTTGGCAACATTATCTGACCCACCCTAAAAACAAACGAATTTGGACCCTCTGCCTGTAACATTAAGGTTTATTCAATTTATATGAGCTTATCAGACAAGTGCACGAAGACTCAACCAAGAATTACAATAATAACACAGACATGCAAATTTGATCTTTATAACGTTACCATTAGGTTATATGTTAAAACTACTTGTTATAATATAATTAGTGTAATAGCTTATTTTAATAATTGCGTTCAAGTAATTCTGGTCTCGTGGTCTGTGTATAAGACTGAGAAAAACAACTTGCGAGATCAAATCCTGCGACGAAGATATTATTTTGCTTTCAATTTAGAATGTATTCCAAAACTATTTAATATATTATTGTAAAGAACTATAGACGGATGATCTTCATACATAAACTTTCTAAAATGGTAATATTTTCGCATAACTTGTAATAAGTGGGTAGTTGAAAAATAAATAGTCGTATTCATTATAAAACTGGTAGGTATTCAAAAGCAACTAAGGGTATGCAGTGACTACGCGCAAACATGTTTTACCTTGCCTTACTAAATTGCAAAAACAACATCTCTTTACAATTTTTTATTTTCTATTTTATAGGTAGTTTTTTTATTATCATGTCTCAATGGAGTGATTATTTAAAATACAAAATAATCTATTTGCACCAGGAGAAGGTTGGCTGCTTGTGCTGTGCAAGAATAAACTTTATGAAGTATACTATATGGTTCAAATTCTTTAGAATATGTAGAATATGCGTCTAGCATTACAACTAAGATCAAATTTCAAAGCGCCTTATAAGAGTTGAGTTGGTCTTGTGGTCACTCACTATGGTAGTGCGGTATTTATCGTTGTCTACGTTCGAAACCAAGTTTAACCTAAATATATCTTTTTGCTCAGCTGTTTTTTTTTTAATTATTTTATTACACTAAAGAAATGTAAAAAACATTTCTTTAATGGACGACGTAGGGTCTTGTCTTTTTACACGGGTAGGTTGTATAGGAATAAAAGTAAACAATTGCAAGTTTAAAATGTTTATTATTTCATTAAAACACTTAGGTAAGATAAAGTATGTAAATGCTCATATATATCCAAATTAATAGACATTTTATATTAGTATGCCATAATCAAATCTAACCATTTATAAACATTAAAAAAGGCGTGCTTATGCTTAAAAGTTTGTCATCGAGAAAATGAATTCATCTGTGAAATGCTTTACAGATTTATAGCTGCCTATGTGTAGTGAATAAACATGATATTTAAATAGAAAAAATCTATTTATAACAATAACATCACCACATAATCTGCAACATTTTAATGGTTTAACAATCAATCCATTGAGCATTTACTTACATGGTGTGTTTAAAAATACCTACTAGATTACATAATTAGTAGTCCCCTGCTATAACTTGCTGTAAGCGGCTACGCATAACGCGCACCATATTCCAACACAAATCTTTGCCATTTAAATATTCCTGGGCAAAACGAACCCTTTCTTCGCGATGAGCAGGTGTCAATGTAATTTTCTGTGCTGGTTTATAATTCCTTATCTCAGCAGCGTATAAATGCCTTCTCACTGTTTCCTCTGAAATATTGTGGTTTATTGCGGAATGGGAAAAAATGGATTTTCAACATGCCTTGAAACAATGGCCCGGTGGCCTTCGAATTCGGGACTATACTTAATGGCTTTTGCTCCTGGACGAATACGCTGAATATCTCCATTGTCTCCATAACGTTTTAGCCAAAGTCTGACCGCATTTCTCTAAAACAAAAAAAAAAACATTTTTGGAACCGTGTATGTAACTTGTAAGGAGTGAATGTAGTGGTAAAATAGCCAACTACGCATTCATTAATCACAATCAATAAAATAAAATAGGTATAAAAACACTTACTGCTATATTAAGTCGACGACCAATCTCTCTAATTCCAATATTCTGCTCATGTAAAAATATGATTTTTTGTTTGGTATAAGTAGTCATTAAGTTGCGACATGCTTTTTTACACCAAATTGCTTAAAAATACTTAACGAGTTATGTGAAACGATTTACAAATGTGTGTGCGCAGTTACTGCTATTAGGCGTAGTTTAACTTTTGTCACATAAATGAATTTATTATCTACCTCACGAAGCAAATATATGTTTTACTTCGTATCCAACCATTCTTGGTAGGTAAATATAAATTCTGTGAACTTAAAGTTTTTTAATTTACCCACCTGTTTACAAGATAAATTATTAGGCGTAAATCATATTGGTCGTTCTTTAATAATGCAGGCAATATTGTAGAAATGAAAACAAATTAAAAAAGAAACTGATTAAAGGTGGACCGTGTTTTCGAACCCACATGTTGTTCGTCGCCAATCCAGCATCAAACCGTTAAGCCACAAGAACTTGTCAGGAATACGCGAAATTAAAGATTGGGTTCTAATTATGTAGTGTGATTTAAAAGCTTTTCAACTTTAATGTCAACGAGATAATGATTAAAATAGCTTAACAAAATGATATATGTATAATGCCGGTGGCTCCGACAACGTTGCACGAGCGCCGTCTGATAAGCTCATATAAATTGAATAAACCTTAATGTTACAGGCAGAGGGTCCAAATTCGTTTGTTTTTAGGGTGGGTCAGATAATGCTGCCAAGCGACTGTACAATTAGCAATAGATTTATTTGATAATCGAATTTTCAGGTAATGAGGCAACATTTTGAACGGTTTTGAGAATCAGATGATCGCTCAGCAAGCCAATTAGGTAATTAGTATAGGTACCTACCTACATTCATTTACATTTTCAAGAGAAATTAAAACTCAGAGTTTAGATATATATCTTATCTACCTAGATTAGACATATATCTAAACTTTGAGTTTTAATTTGCTACACTAAAATGACTAAAATGATCGAACTTTTTTTGTCCACATGTCATTATATAGTATATAATACGAGTATATTAGCCGTCATTTTAGTCTAGCAAATTAAAATTAGAGTTTATTTGTATGTTTAAGAGGTAGCCTCTTGGATGCAACAAACTCAATGGGCCTCTTATGGGTGAAAATAAAAACAGTTTTCATTAACACTAAGCTACATCTAAAAGACTGCCTAAATTCTACGGGCATAAAACTTATCAAATAAATTGTGATAAATAGTGTGAATAGTGTCGCTGGAACTTTTTGAAATTTCGTTGTCGCTAGTAGCTGCGACGTGGCTAGTGTTTGCAATCAGACGAGCGTTGTGCGCACGACGTTGCCTTGATGAGGTCGGTATCGCCCACACGGTTGATTTTGACTGCCAAATATGGTCCGTGTGACTATAATATTCATTTCCGTAGAAATTGTCGCCCATGCACGTGGTATCGTTGTGGTGTGGTTGCGGTACGTGTGTTCGGGCCCTATATAAAATATTTTTTCTCAAATATTCGTTCGCGTTTCTATTGTTTCATTCATTCGCGCTGCCTGCCATTTTTTTACAAATCGCGCACGCGCAAAATATTTAAGATTAGTGTAGCCATTTGCAATTTGCAACCTATATATATGCACTTTGTATTCAAATAGGTACTAGGTTATCGGTTGGTTGTATTTCGAACGGCTGCCAACGATCCGATTTCGAACTTAAAGTTGCTCGGTAGGAAATTAGAAATGAGGAAAGCTTTCAAGATCGCTTCCTTTCTGTGTAAACTTAGATTAACTTAGGTAGACAAGTTGGGAATATTACGTTGAAAATATAAGAAGACCAGTTCCCGTAATTAAAAATGTTGAACGTTCTTAAAATTACAAGAACCGCCCCTTTTATATCTGTAGCTTCGACTTTTAACCGAGATTATAAAAATCAATTGTTACAGATTGTAAAAAATCTTGAGATAATCCCTACTACTAAGTTACACAGCCGATTCTGTGTGGAAACACGAATTTTAACTGATTTTGTGTCCGGCCGTCGGAGAATACGTTCCTGAAACCTGATAGTGTGACAATTCTACTAACCAAAAATTATTAAATTCGCAAATCACGTATTCGTTTGTACAGACGCCAGCACATCAAGCTACTACAATCTGTCAAATTTATTTAATAGATTTTCGTCTTTATCGCTAAAACATTGAGGTTCAAGGTTGATTGCGAAATTTTGACAGTTTCGGGTAGCTTGACCTGCTGGCGTCTGTACGAAACTGACAGGTAACAAAAACACATTATCTCGACGGCCGGGCTGTAGTTGCGGACAACTGAAACTTTTGCGAATTTGATACCTATCTATGGGGCTCAATCAAAACTGAAATTGTAGATTTCTATTAAAAGTAACCCTGCAAACTCTTTTGTTTGATGAACACAAAGTTGTGATTTAAGGCGAAAGCGTCAGAGCGTCAGGTTTTTTGTAATTTGCAGATCAGTATCAGGTTTTATAAATTCAAATTTACTTACATGTTCGGCAATTTTCAGGTCAGCGTCAGGTTGTATGCTGATCTAAATATGATTCACGGCCGTATCAAATATTTTTTATCAAAATATAATCTTAGACATCATTAATATGTCTAAATCATAATACCCTATTGATGATTATTTCATGAAATCGTGACGGGGCTTGTGGCTAAGTAATAACAGCCGCACGGGTTGATCGATCAGGTTAAGCTACGCTTGCCGCGGTCGGTCCGTGGATGGGTGACCATCTTCACATACCAAGACCCCTCCGTGCCTCGGAAAGCACGTTAAGCCGTTGGTCCCGGCTGTCATTCGTGGATCTTTGACAGTCGTTACGGGTCGTCAGTAGCCCGAAAGTCTGACAACCAGTCTTACCAAGGGGTATCGTATTACCCAGTAACTGGGTTGTGGAGTTCAGATAGGCAGTCGCTCCATGTAAAATATTGGTATTCAGCTGCATCCGGTTAGACTGGAAGCCGACCCCAACATAGTTGGGAAAAGGCTAGGCAAATGATGATTGAGGCCAAATCTTACTCAAGAATTTGTATTGCTGATTCTAATGACTATAATTCTGTAAAGCCATATTTATTACGGTTGCGAATCAATTTTTAATCCACATACAACCTGACACTGACCTGAAAATTGTCAAAAATATAAGTAAATTTGAATTTTGCAGACTACCTTAGCACATCACAGTGATACAATTCTTTCACAAGTACCCACATAGGTTGACAACCGAATGAATCGGTGATGCGATTGCACACACTTGAGACAAAGTTACCAAATAGATTGGAATGTCGGTACGAGGATTCCTACCCTCATCCCAATTTATTTGGAGTCGGCGCAGCATGTTTTGTTTCTTCTTTTTTTTTTTCTTGTTTTGAAATCCTTTCAAATTTTAAATGATCAACAATTAGTGAACAGTAGTGGTGGTTCGAACCCTGACAGGGCTTTACTTTGTGTAAATTATTTCATCACCACTGCTCTCAAAACGGTGAATGAAAACATAGTGAGGCAACCGGCATGCTAGAACCAAAAATTCGAAGACGTGATATTACCGCACTGGACCCACGTGGTAGATTACAACCCAGTCCCTCTTGAAGAGAGGAGGCCTGCGTCCCAGCAGTGGGAACATTATAGGATGATTATGCTATGTGCATGTTGATCAAAATGCGATCCATGTAATGTTGTTAACCAGATCCTACTCGTAGGTGTTATTGTTGAAGAAAACGCATTTTTTTCATAAAATAGCCACCACATCTGAGTTGATCACACACACGTTGCTCGAACTACATATTTTTTTAACAAAACTTGAATTTCGGAGGCCTGCGTAAATATTATAGCAGCAGTGAAATTATTGTAGACTGATCATGCGACAATTACAAACAAAAGTACAAATTAAAGCGCATAGTATCCGTCCGAAACAGCAATATACGCGGATTTCACCGGAAAGGTTTCACCTCGGTTGAGAGAACCGCTTAAATAAATACGGAGTAAAATAAATCGCTTTGCAAAGAATTTCATGCACAGCTACTGCAACATCAAAGCTCCGGTAGTAAGCATGACGCCCATTGGGCAATATCAATAATTGCAATCAATAGTTAATTCGCAGCAGGTTAATTAATAATAGGTTACACTAAATCGCTTGAGCAGAAAATTGAACCATAAAGAACATTCCTGCATAACAAAAGTTGAAATTCAATTGTATTTACTAATTACCTACACTGCATCATAATGTGGTATTTGAAGCCAAGCAGGTTTCGCCGAGGTCACTGTTTATTAATACTGTTGTACTAATAATTAGGATATCTTAATCGTTTCTCTTCAAGTATGTCGGTTAAGATTACAGCGCTATTTCAGAAAACCACTTGTGTTAACTGCTGTGCTTGCGCTGCTCACCGAGAAATTAAACGATGAAAAACCGCGTTTTATTTTAAAATATAACTCAAATTGTTCGAATTCAAAATAAAATGACAAAATCTTTAAAAAATCTGACCTAAAATAATCCTAAATACCCACGAATAATAAAATGATACAAAAAGAAATAATTAAGTAGGTAATAAAATAACAGAATAAAAATACTCACTGTCCAAATCGAAGTAATGAGCCTCGTGGATGAGCAGGTCGATGTAGGGGAAGTCGGCCGGCAGCAGCAGCTTCTTGTTGCGCAAGAAGTTCAGGATGTGGCGGAACATGCCGCCGTCGCGGTCGATGAAGTAGTGCTGCTTCAGCGTGTCCAGCACGATCGGGATCGTGCCGTTGAACATCTTGCCGAGCCGCGACTCCGGGAAGCTGCACACGAGTAACAGTAACTGCTCTCAATACATGCACAATTGCACATACGTCTCAACAAGTCGATGCATCCGTCGTTTAACATCTTGAACGTTCAGTATAATCAATTCTCGAGTGATGCAAATTGCTCATGCGAAGCGTCAGTGACTCGTTGTTACCATACGCGTTGATTCGACTGAACTAGATTTAAAATGGGTCCAGATTGAAAGCTCTTCAGTAAAGTACTTATTTAAGGGTGGGGTTCCTAAACAATTTGCGCGTAGTAAGTAATCGATCGCTGTGCAAGTTTTGAATATTCATAATATTGTAAGATTTCGTAGGGAAGAATATTGTATATAGTGCCCCCAAGTGAGTTGATTAAAAGAAAAAGTGACGGGGCGAAGGCGGTGCGGCGGAGCGGGGTTGGAGCCTCGCTGCATATCCCGCAGGCCCCGCGGCGCCGCCACCGGCGCTCCGACCGACGCTCCCGCCGAGAAATAACACGACGAGTTCAGATAAAACAAGCTTATACAATGCCAACTAACTGCGAATATAACACTCATTATGTAACCACAAAACGCAGCTACAATAAATTGTAAATTACAGTGGGACCGCGACATCGCATCCTGTCCTGTCCCTTCTTCGTCAACATTGTTGCTGAGCCGTGAAAGTTGCATGCCAACTACGTATTAGTGTATGTATGTGGACGTATCATTGGCGTTTTTATTGGTCGGTTGATTCACTTGATTGATAGTTTTCCTGTGTTATTTGATATGTGATGTATACCGTGGCGAAACAATGCACTTTGTTCTAATACACGGACTACGTTAAGGTATGAGTACCGACTTCGTGATATGCATTTATATTGTTGGTTCCTCCTGATGAACGATATACTTACAAACTAAAAGGATGTCACAACTTTGTGCACAAAAACAATCAATCAATCTGCCTAGCGCTTGAGAAAGTCATCAGTACTTTTAATGTATCCTCGACAATAAATGACCCTGTGTCTTCTAGCTCATCGACTATTTTAGCATCCCAGTCTTCACACAACTATATGCAAGGGCAAACTTTATTATCTTCAACAGAGTTATCTTCATCACCAACAATTGGTAAGATAAACTAACAGTTTTTGTTAGAGATTGGCATGATTATTATTATGCAAAATTTATTAATTTTTATTAGAAAGACCAAGATGAGGATGGACAAATTATGTGAAAGATGTTATAGTTAGAAAGTGAGTAGATAATATAGAGACTATAGCCTATTTGGTGCTAACATGCAACCTCCGCGTGTTTGTTAAATGTGTTTGGTCTAAAAGACGAGACAAACAGGAAGATTCAAGTTTAGAAGAGATTAGGCTGTCAAGCAGAAGTAGAAAGATGTAAAATACGTAATAATATTTTTTTATAGGAATAATTATTGAAGTCTACGAGTTAAACCGAGTTTGATTTCATACGTCCCGTATACCGTGAAGCTCGTAGAGAGCTTCACAATGCTGTGATGACGGCTGATATGCGGTGAGATGCGAGACTAAATTAGGATAAAGTCATAGGGATGATAAATGATTTATCGATGATGCTAAAATAGCAATTTCAATGCTTACATGCGTGATGGCACTTCAATAATAAGAAAAACAGAAACAGGAATACGTTTTGTTATTCGAATATAAATTGTACGAAATTGTGTCAGCGGGAAATAATACAGGCAAATGAGAAAACTGCGCTGAATAAATGCATTTACAGATGATCGAGTATTCAATATGATTAGCAAGTGATATGTCTTTCAAAAGTGGATCACTTTGCTTGTACTGGGAGATTTTTAACGGTCGCATCTAGACTACAAGGATTATCGAACACTAGAAGCTAAGAAAGGGAAGTACCCGGCAGAAAGCAAATTTAAAATAATTCAAATTCGTACAACGACAGGACTATCTACTACAAAGTAAGTACCACTAGGTACCTAAAGACAAATAATAACGGCTAACGGTTCTGGCATTAGAGAGATACGAAGCATGACACTTTTATTTTGCCCGTAATCCATTCGAGTCAGCACATTAGTGGTATAGGTACTTTTGCATTGGCTATTTGCATAAATGCTAGGAACTTATTGAAAGCTTGCAAAGCCAAGCGATTGGTGACATTTAAAACTTTTGTACAGTTTATATATAGATTTTTTTCCCTGTGAACCTAGTTTTATTCCGTTACATTTCCTACACGTATATGTAGTTTCAACTGATTTTTTCTACTTTCCAACCTCGACAATTCGTCAAATTTGATATTGGTCAAAGCTGTAGTTCGTCAAATCGTTATTTTGTCCAATTAGAAAATTTGCCAAATACGTTGGTCAAGTCCATGTACAGTCGATGAAAACATGCGTTTTGAATTCACATAACTTACTTGTAGGAACTTACAACAGGAATAGCCGCGTGCTGTAGGTTCCTATTTACATTATTAAAATGTAGTGAGTATTCTGAGGTTTAATTGGTTTCGATTGTTACCTCCTTTGAATCTGTAAGAGGAGGTAGGATCTAGGCGGAATATGCTGGCTAAATAGAATAGCATATTATGCCGTCATTTGTTTTCCCGTCAATGATGTGACATCTCATTATTTGTAAATGACAACAATTACTTAGATTCTTTATTTTCATGTAGTAAAGGCAGTATTTCTGTATTTACATTTACAGACTCTGAAAAAGGCAAAAAGAAACTACTACGTGCAGGATATCAATTCCATTTTAACTCAACAAACAAAAACGGTACTTCAATCTGGCGATGCGTATTTACGCAACGCCAGATTGGAGTTCCGTTTTTTGTACCATTGCACTCACTTCTATTTAGAAGTGAGTGCAATGGATCCATAACTATAGGCAGTGATTTTGGGTTAATTCTCAGGGAAAGCGGACATAGCTGTAAGCATAACTTCCATAAGAATTTGCTACAGAGAAAGAGTAAAGAAGGAATGGATATCAGTAAGTAAAATATTTGACGAAACTATGCGTGAGCTTGAGGAAGAAGATAATTTTGTGAACATACCAAGTTTGCAATCAAAGCGTGATGGTCTATAAAAAATGCGAAAGAAAGCAATTGTCGTACAAACATGCCAGTTCCCAACAGTAGATACGGTCAAATTTCCAGATATATTTTCAAATGATTTTTTTGGTTTATGAAAGCAAAGACGATCTACCGAAATTCTTCATCTTTGCTACAGCTGAGGGTATGGAAATAGCATTAAATACGGATTTGATTTTTGTAGATGGCACTTTTAAAACTGTACCGTTACCTTTTTTCTCAACTTTTATCAATACACGTAGACGTGGGCAGTACAAGAGCACGCACCAATATTATTCCCATATTGTTTTGCCTCTTGCCTAATAAAACTCGGCACACCTATGAGAGAGTATTTTCGGTTTTGCTTTCTCAATTCAAACTTGATGTGAATTTTCTAAAATGTAGTTACGAAATGGCAATTATTAACGCTGCAAAAAGCATGTTCCTTGATGTTCTTGTTAAAGGCTGCTTTTTTCATTTTAATCAAGCAATTTATAAAAAAGCAAAAGCACTTTGATTGATGACTGATGACAATTTGAAAAAAATTGTTAGACTAACCACAAATCTAGCGTTACTGCCCTATCAGTATGTTCCTGAAGGATGGTTTGCAATACTTGAGATGATGCTAGAAAATGATAGTAGGGCGTAAAATTTTCAAAAATATTTTACTGAACAATGGATTTCTCATGACATGTGGTGTGGGGCAAATGAACGACATCGTACCACCAACGCAGTCGAGGCTTGGCATCGCAGGTTAGGGATTTAAGTACAAGAAAAACATAATATTTTCATGTACATAAGTATTTTAAAAAAAGAGGCGAAATATTATTTAAATAAAGTTAAAAAACAAGATGAGAAGCAGAGGAAAACATCCAACATCATAAAAGATGCCAAAATAGAAAAAAATAATAGAAAAATTATTGAGTGGAAAATTAGATGCGTTAATAATATATCAATAGCGTATTTGGCAAATTTCATAATTGACAAACAGACGATTTGACGAACTACAGCTTTGACCACTATCAAATTTGACGAATTGCCGATTTGACAAATATCAGACTTGCCCAATGTCGTTCAACCCGACAAGTGTAGAAGATGTTCTCGCAACAACATCCGACAAGGCAGTGGACAGACGAAGGCGCGAAGCACATGCATAGATGAATAGGACGGACGCAAACAACAGACAAGGATGATACGCGGACGCTTGTCCATTGCTTGTCCTGTGTCATGTTAATAAATGCACACAGAGATGGCAGGCCAGGATTTCTGCAGATATACAAGCTGTTGTTTTGCTTCCTCGTCAAATTTCAGGAGGCTATTATGAAAGACATAAATAATGAAATAAAATTACGATCCCTGGTAAATAAGGAATACATACTTGTCTTTTTAGTTATTTAAGTTTGACAGTATTTCAGAATACACCACTTTCAAAAACAGAATCGCGTTATGGTATCGTATAAGCGGCCGCGTTTTTATGTTTGTGTAAAAGGGCAGTTACAGTGTGGTCTCACCCAGGCCGCGTTTTAAAATGCGTGTCCCACACATGCCGATTACCGAAAATTAGAAAAAAAAATACCTACTTACTTTATTATTGATTCGTGTCGAGAATCAGTAGCATAGTTACCTCCTTGAATTTGACGAGGGTGCAAAACGACACCTTGTATTTTCATGAAGACATATCTATGCCTTGACTACGACTAGTCTATGCCATGTCTCCCCAGTATGAATTGTGCCAAATCAGGGAAATTAATTATTAATCAAATTGACACCCTACGTCAAGTGGCAGCGTCATAGCCATTACATACAACTGTCAAAGAATGACACTATGGATAATGTAAAGGTTGATAGATAGTTAATTTGGTTAACAATTAATTTCGCTCCCTTATTTTACATACTCATTTCAATCTAAAATGTACTTACGCAGTGAGAGTTTCCAGTGACGATGTGTAGATAGTACCTCCCACGTCGATGTGGACCGGAGCGTTGTACTTGGTGGTTGGCGCCACGCGTGGTATGCCCACTATCAACTTCTTCTCCATGGGTCCGTCCTCGGGTTGAGGGCTCCCGGGTTTCACGGGCAGCATCTGAGAAAATAATCGAGAATTTACCTTCAGAAAATGCCCACAATATATTTACACAACATTTAACTGCTAAATATTTTATAAAAAGTTTCATTCTTCGAGAAGGATTGCTGTCTTTTCCACCTTTGTGAATTTTCAAGTTTTTTTAAGTAGTAGTGATGGCCCAAATGTGGTTTGAACCGAATAACTTCGGCCGAACATTCGGTTGAAGGGTGAAGATAAAAACTTCGCTTATTTTCACTAGGAAATGTATACGAACAAAATGTAACAGACTCTTGTCCGATAACGCAGAATCCTTGGAGATTTTGCACCATAACCTGCCGTTTGTAAATTTAAATACCGGTATAAGATATAATTTAACACAAAAAAGTGATTTTTGTAATTTTCGATAATAATTTCAATGTGAAGATGTCAAAATTCTAATCATTTTTAGAATACATTTAATTGTTAAATAAGTAACAACTAAAAAACAAGAAATGCTTATGATTTAATTTTACTGGTCGAGTTTTATTACCTAAGTTAAAAACAGTTGACTTAATTTATCATTTTCTTGTTTCGAATAATTTGACGTTTGAATCGAACCAAACCCGAAGTAAAGTCTCATCCTTAATAATTAGCCCTAAATCTTGCACAAGGGTACACTGACAATCTGTATCTAGCTTTAGACTAACTTGGGCTGGTGATACAGCGATTTCCGACGTAATTAAAATAGTTATAGGGAATAGTTCGGTAGACGATCAGGTATCCAGAACACTATTAGTCTTCAGTATCACAGGATGATCTACTAACGTCAATATGTTTACTTGTTTGCTGTGATTGATCTGGACCCAATATCAGAGATGCAGTGTCAACATTAATATGGTAGCCATTTCAATATTAGTTTACATATTGTATGATGTTGACTGTTGGGGCTTCAAGTGTTTTCAATGAAACTCCCGTATCGAGGTAGTTATTTAATTGAAGGATATAAATTGTATTTTACATTGCTGTACAAGTTTTCGATGATGGTGAAAAATTATTGACTGATATTATAATTAGTGAAGGTAGATTTGTAAAACTAAAAAATAATAATAGGGAGCGCCTAGCCCGTTAGATTAGCAACGCGACACGCACTGAACATCTTCACAATTGAACCAGGCGTAAACATCCGCCCCCCGTTGAAATTCAGAAATTTCAACCCTTCAATAGCTGCTCTTCAGTTGGTAAAGGGCAGATGCCACCAAGGGTACGGCGCCCCTTCCTTCAGTTCCTCTTTTCGTGTTTATGTCGGCTACTCGTGCAACTCCATCTTGTCCCGGGACGAGCCGTTTAATACGTCCGAGCCTCCAACATAGGGGTGGGACGCCATCTTCCTTCAGTAGGACCTGTCTCCAATTTTGACTGCGTCAGCGTGGGTCTTCCGTTTACATATTAATAAGGTAGTAGTTTGAGGCACCAAACCAATACCATTCCACTAAAGATAGTTAGATAGATAAACCATTTATTCAGTGCACACAAAATACAGCACAACACACAAAAGCACAATTCAATGCTAACAAATTGCAAGAATATATAGAAACAAGGTGCCAACATACAGAAAATAAAAAATGAAAACATACTGAAAGAAATTAAGTGACACTATGAAGACATATTATTATGAAATTTTGAATCAAAATAACGAATATTCAAAGTGCGGTGTGCGACTCAAGGTTGCACCAAATGGGAGTCCAGCACCCTAATTGCGTAACGCACTATCAGTCTCAATCTGAATAATTTTGGAGGATAGGTATCGCTAATCCTTTGCTTCATATGTTCGAAAAATGTGTCTGCTCCACAACGTAAATAACGCAATAGATGTTGTTGAACTGTCAAAATGAAAGTCATTGTTACTGACGGTGTGATACGCAATTACCCCGCAGCTCTGCATGTGTCAGACAAATGTACCTGACGCTGATATTTTTCTGGATCCCTGCAGTGACATACGGACGTCGAGCAGATGAGATATATTGGTGTTGTGACAAACCGGTGGAATTTGTAAGTAGTACCCGCAACTTAAATTATATAAAGTTCTGCAATGGGTAACGTTTTTGTTCGTTGATGCGTAGACTGTGTTTGGATTAGTTGATTATTATTAAAGATATATTATTATGTATAATGTATAAATTCATAATTTTATTATAATTATGGTTGCGTAGGTGCGTACAAAATAAACGATTAAAGACGGTTTAGTCTGGTACAAAAAGTAAGACACTCAAGTTGTGACGGATTATACAGTTCCGTTTTTCCGTTTTCCATTGTACCTAATCAATCCTATCTGCTAAATATTCGCAGGTATATTTAAAGTCTCACTTCTACATGGCTCCAATTTTGTTGTAGTTTAGTACATACAATTTTAATTCATCGCATAATGCTAGTGTGCCTGCGGTTATCGCGGAGCGGGAAGCTGCGGGCGCGAGCTCCGCTGTGTGGACCACATCTTCTTACAGCCCCCGGCATGTGCGGGAGGGACGCGGCGGTACGAAATTAGAGTTCGGATGATAAAAAAAATATTTATACCACATTCCCAGCAACAGTGCGACTAGTCGACTAAATAGGGCTTTGATGATACATTCTGTAGGTTGAGCGTTTGAAACATACTTACAAGGTGCCAAGGAATAAGCACGCTTGTCACGAGACAGCGCGAGAGGACAGTAGGTACTATTTGGTCTGTGCAACAAGAAAAGCGCCAAACACGTGTTTACGATGCATTAGTCAAAATGATCGGTATGCGGGAAATACTGAGATAAGCCAACGTAATAAACGCGAATGGAGCGCTGCACTGAGCTGTAGGTACCCATTTCGATGATGTTTCAAAATGTAAAAGTGCAAGAGACGTGAGGTTGGCGGCGCGTCAGCGTGGGAGCATCCCGCGGAGCCGACCCACTGCCGCCGCTCCCACGGCATACGGCACACGGCACCCTTCACCGACTATCCATCAATCAATACTCTTACATTAATTTGGTTTTATCCACACTAATCAAATGGATGACGAAATTAATGAACACTGAATTTAAGCCCAGCCTTTTTGTCCGCACCTGTCAGCCAAGTCCAATGGTAGCCTAATTTGTGGAATACAAACCATTTACTAAGCACTGCACTAACTGTTATGTGTTTAGTTATGAATTTCTACATATCCAGGACGTTTGTAACAAATTGCCATGAAAATTGTCATTTACGATGTCGTGTGGCTGACTAAGCGCTCGAGGCCGCACACCGGACCAAGTCCAACTTCAATTATTTTTTATCGCTTGAATGCATCTCCGGCGCAGTTGTGTGGTGGCCTATCTCACTGGTTTCACACCTAACGCCCTATTCATGTGACTACACTTATGCTTCTGTAAAGTAAAGCGCCCTTTATTCGTTCTGAGTTCCGTGCCGTAGCTCGCTAAAGTTAAAGAAATAAGCTCCATAAAGATGTGAAAGGTTAATACAACAATATCAAGGTTTTTATCTTTCTGATTCATTGAAAGGTGGCACTTTATTATTTCTATAAATCATGCCAGGTGTTAATAAAAGGCAGGAAGAGTACAAAAAAACGTTTAAAATTGCACGCATATCATCTGCTGTTATAAAAGCTTGCAGGATTTCTAAAGAGCCTCCCACTGCAAGAACACATGCTATTATAAACTTTAATTACTGACAAGTACAGTCATTTAGTCAAAAGAAAAAAAAAGAAAATAAATCGTCATCGTCGTAACTGCGAAGCCTGCAGTAAATAGTATAGAGGTCGAAAAACGAGTTGGAAATCAAGCGAGTAAAGTCGGCTACTGTATACTTGTAGTTACGGTAGCGCGACGCTAGAGGGCGTAACGTCGCGAAGCAAGCCACCACTTTACCTGTCTGGTTTCATTATAAATATGCCGAAGGCTGTTTGCCCGCTCCGCGACAGCCCAAATACCTAATCACTGGATATCAACCAACGCAATAAACGTGAACAGTTTTAGGTTTCCGATACGTGTGTATAGGATACATTACAGAATAAGTTGACATACCTAATAATGTCGATGGGTACTAAGTATTAGGAAAAGCTTAAGAAGTTTTTAATATTTTAGGTTTTATTTGACACTAGAAACAAAAATTAGAAGTTAAATAAAAGTCAGAGGTACAAAATTATTCTTATTAGGAACATACAGCTCTTTCATCTAATATTCTGGTTTTACCTAGGTATATAAATATATACAGAGTGGCCGAATCGGAAGTATACCACTTTAAATTGAGATTATTTTTATATGTATTGTATATTATATAAACGAAAATTACGAGATATTTTTCAAGAATTATATTATTCAGACTTGGCAATTTTATACAGTAAATAAGATCAGCCTTTTTCATACTTAAAATGTCATCGTTTTGTTATGGCTTTTTTCATAAAACATTTGCATAGTTTATTAGTTATCCCACTAACATTCACAATATTTTGCTTTTCGTATTCAAGATTGACCAAGACACGTCCCTTTAGATAACAGACACCACAGAAAATTCAGGACGTGTCGCGAAGTCCTTATCCAGTGATTAAAATGTTATTCGTTACAAACTCAAACTCTTTATTTCAACTAAACCAATTACAGGTACTTTTGAATTGTCAAGGGTCGGTCAGTCAAAAAGATGAAGCTAGTTGCCCATTCCAAAGCGTACTGGGTACCTATGGAGAAGAACGGGCAAGAAACTCCATTGACACTCTTTTAAATCACAATAATATGGTTACAAAGTATTGGTTACATCATTCATGTTAAAAATTATGCATGTGAGAACGATGCAGAACGTTAAAAGCGTCCATAATGAAAAGATAAAAAAAAAACAATTCAAATATTAATTTAAATCAAAATAAGCCATGGCAGCAAAGAGTTGACCAGTCCTTACTGACGGCGCCCGTTCACGAACATGACGCTTAGATTAGCACCATTCAGCTCAACCATTTTGAAGGGAACTAAATGATCCAACACATGCGCCACCATCAGCGAGACATTAGAGTGAGCATGACATACTCTCAGCTGCCAAGGCACATTCAAGTCAATGAAAGACGTACCCAGTAAATGGCAGCTTTATAGTATGTACATAGTACTCACATATGTGCTATGCAATTATACAATACTAGGAGATTGAAATTATATATATAATGCAAAATAGTATTTTAAAATCTTCAGCAGCTCCAACAGTATGTAGGTAGGGTAGGCGTGTGTAAAGTATTTTGAAATGCTAATCAATTTATTTATGCGTCCTGTGTAGCAGGGCCAGCGTTTAGCCAAGCATTTTTGTCAGCGCTATAATCCCCCAACTTATAATATGCTTGGCCGCATAGTGTGCGTTTTATGTAAGATTTGAATTTCGTGTCATTGCGTTGGAGTATGTGGGGAGGTATTTTATTGTAACATTTTAAACAGTACCCCATGAAGGAAGAGTACTTTAGCCAGCCTGAAACCTGGTTGAACTAATTGGTCCCTATTTCTAGATAGATAGGTGTGTCTGTCACCTCTTTTACTGAAAAGATTTAAATACACTTCTTTTCTTAGAAAAGAAGTGTATTTAAATCTTTCAGTCGCTTTTTAATTAATTTAAGAACTTCAGGATGAAATTACTGAAAGTATTGCGGTGGTCGTGGTCTTATAGACTGTGTTTATCGAATTAACCACATTTTAAATAAATAATAGACATCAAACAACTGCAAAAACGCTTTGAAGGCCCGTGACATACCTACAGCCCGCCATTTTAATTTTATTTTAAATCACCATTTAAAAAAGTGGCGGTCAATAGTTTTTTTATACAGGTTTCATGCGAGGAAGCCATTTTAAAAAAAATATCAAACTTGCGGACAGTAGGTATGCCAGGCTCCATAAAAAAATCTTCAATCCCCTTTGGCGTCTAATCAGAGTGGGGGCTAAAAAAAATGTTTTATATATCCGAATTGGCCACCCTAAGAAGAAGAAAGCAAAATTTTAAGTTTTACCGAATTGAGAAAACCTTTGTACAGACCAGCACATCAAGCTACTACAATCTGTCAAAGAACAATGGCAGCCACCCATACATTAATTTAGCTGAGATTTAATTCTTGCGTCTTTAAATGAAAAATATCTTGTTTAACTCGGCGTCAACTTCTGAATTAGTTTGTGCAAGAATTTTTGTTCGAGAAGTCCGAGAATAATAGAAATTCAGTCATGAACTTTTGTAGGTTATGTTTATGGTTAGCGTTGCCCGGATAAACCCGGACATAGGTAGGCTTTCTGATTGCGTGTCCAGCCAAAATAAACGGTGTCTGGCTTGTCCGGCTTTTGTTAGGCTTTTTACATTTCGCAAACGAGCGAGCGCCGATGACTGATTATGACAATAATCAAAAAAGCTTGATTTTACATACAATTTTTTTGTCGTACCTATTAATACTGAGACACAAAATCCTCAATAATGTAGGGTGTCCGGCCTTTCTACCCAAATGTCCGGCCAAACTCTGTCCGGCTATTAGGTTTGGCGACCTGGCAACCCCATTGAACAATCAACAGTTGTCAAACCAAGACTTTATATTTTTTTCGACTTGGGATAATAGTCTTTTTGCCAGTCATTAATTGAAAGTAATTAATTTATTTTTACACTACAATATTTTTACCTCCCTACAAAGAACACTTCCACTTATAAATAAACATTATTGTTAATTCATTTACTCCTTTTTGTTACAACAACAAACTAAAACTGATTTTATTACAATAATACTGTACTTACTGTCACTTGGCAGAATAAATACAAAATGGCATCACTAATTGTCAATGAAAAAATCAAATAACTTTTCATTTAAAATATTTTTTTTATCCGGAGTTAACTAGGTAATGTGATACTTTGAAAAAACGTAGAAAAATAATAGAACTGCCTTCGTATATAAGTCACTTTTAGACGCTCAAATTAAAGTCAGCTAAGCTTTCGCCATTGTTCTTTCTTTAATAGATTTTAGGTTCAAGGTTGATTGGGAAAATTTGACAGTTTCGGGTAGCTTGACCAGCTGGCATTGGCTGCATTTAGTAGGGAAAACCAACCATTGAAAACGCATTTCACGTCCTACATGTCAAAGCCATTTCGGAAAATGAGTATTTCAGTTTTCATTCAATGAAAATATTGAACTCACTATTAAGCACAAAACAGAAAACCTATATGTTTTATCAAGCAAGCGCTTTAAACAAGTTGGTAGAAGAACATCGCTTAAAACAGGCATATTTATTGGTGCAGTGACTACGCCAGTGACGCAGCCGTATGCGCCTGCGGCGGTAGACCGCTCGTGCGTCCCCGCCATCGCCTTCGGGCATACCACTGCCTGAGGCGTCCAACGATAATTTTTCTTCCGATATCAGTATACATTTTATATGCAAAGACGTACGGTGGAACTTATAACATTAAAAACGGGCTATCGAATAAATTGTATCTGTTTAAAATAAGATGAGTAACAATGTTAAATTTTCGTTGCTAATCGCATAATGCACAGCGGCATTTTATAGAAACCACAAACAAGTGAAAAAAGCCAAGTATACGGCATCTGTAAAAAAAATACTATCACGGTTTATCGTAACTTTTAACTATGAATAGATGAAATTTTAGCCTTAGAATAAATTCTTGTGGGTGCAGCCACCACGGTGGTAGTGCCCGAAGCAAAGCGTTTGTAAGCCATCGGCCGCGGTCGAGAACACCGCCTGAGGACACCGCCATGAACGTACTCCATGAACCTACTCGTTCCAAATTTCCAAAATATCAAAGGGCGTCTGAAGTCTGAGAATGTCGCAGTGACTGAGAAGTTGTGTATGTGTAAATCGAATCAAAGTAATGTAAAAAATAAAGTGTGTGGTCGGGGACCCCCATCAGGATCAAAGTTCTTTTCGGATTACTCGCGCACACACACGCACTCGTATAATACAATAGAAAGAGTCAGAGAGAGAGAAAGTCGCATTATGCTTTTTCCTTACTTGACGCTTTCTACTCAACTCCAACTAACGGTAGGAGTCGTAGCTAGTCCACACTAGCTCAAGACAGAGAGACGGGTTAAGGAGAAAGGGAGGCCTTTGCCTGCAGCGGGGCAACATAGGCTAAAAATAAAATAATAAGACAAACCCGCTTGTTTACACACATTCTGAAGTCTTACTTTGTAAACGTTATATAAGATAATAACAAGTGATTATTGTTCTATCAGTCCTACTATTAAGTAGGACTGATAGAACAATAAACACTTGTATCCGTATGTCAATACGGGTCAAATAAAATGTTGTCGAAGAGTAATGCCTCAAATTGGTCCAATTGATTCATACTTAACAATGATCAAGATGTCTCGATATAATCAATCATACCCTTTTTGCATGCACATATTACTTTATATGTAGGTACCTATACTCATTACTCTTTTATATACTATCTCTATATACATTAGCTCCCTTATGTGTAGCTAAAAGTTAAGTAATGATTAACGTCTGTTTAACCTTACATTTTTGACGTTAAACGTCTCTTGACGACGACGACTAAGCGACGTTTATAATTGTAGGGGTTTATAGTCTGATAGATTTTAAGCTTATTTCTAGAATCTGATCTGAACACCGATTAAGTATACTACGATGGGCTTAGGACAAACGAGCGGAAAATTCGCTTCCGTAAACTAAAAGGGTTCAGAAGTACAATCCACGAATTGGTCCGCCAACAGGTTAAACACTCTTCAATTCTTCTCAACTTCAGACCATTTACTGAACCGTCCTTTAAAAATACATTTTTCAAGTGGCGTGGGACACAGTTAACAAACGTCAACTTATAGTGGATGTTTGCGAATTGCTGTTCTGTATGTGCATAGGCAGGCACTTTGGGTAAATATTTCATCACCACTGCTCTCAAAACGGTGAAGGAAAACATTCTGAGGAAGCCCTAGTACCAAAACTTCGAAGACATGTGACATCTACAAACCCACACTGGGCTCGCGTGGTAGACTACGAGGGTGACACTGAAAGTTCTTAGAAAATAAAAAACTGAACAACCTAGCAAGTTATTAGTTTTATTATATCTTTTCAAAATAGTGTCCATTTACATCAATACATCGCTGCATCCGATGGAACTACTGAGAAAAGCACTTTGCCCACTCGCCCTTAGGGGTCTCTTCGACGGCATTTTAAAACGCAGCCTTTTGTCCACGGTGTCCATAAAACGTTTTCCTCGAAATTTTTCTTTTATTTTCGGAAATAAATAAAAATCGCCAGGTGCGAGGTCCGGGCTATAGGGCGGGTGACCCAGTATGTGATTCCACGTCTGACGTCGCCAAGTAGTCGATTGTTTGCTTGGCGGTGTGCGACGTGGCGTTGTCGTGGTGAAGGAGGATCCTACTGCGAGGTCGTTTCTCACGAACTTTTTCCAAGACAAGTGGCAAACAATTGTTAGTGTACCACTATGCAGTAACTGTTTTTCGATTCTCTAAAACAATTGTTGCGTAATGACCTGTCCTTCCGATGAACGAGGCCACCATCTTTTTTCCCACTTCTCGTCTCCTAGTTTCAGGATCATAACAATAAATCCAGCTTTCGTCATCCGTAAGTATGTCAAACACAACATTTTAGTCACCTCCGTTAAATCTTTAAACCATTTCACAACACCAATCAACACGACGGAGCTTTTGGGCCTCTGTCAAATTATGAGGTATCCACCATTATGAGGTATCCACCGGGCACAAAGCTTCCTGACTAAATGTTCATGGAGAATTTTGTGCACTTGACTCATACCGATGCCTAACCTTGTCCGAATCTGCTGATAAGTCACTCTTTTTCAGTCTCTATCATACGCCGTACAACACTGATGTTATCTTCAGTCGTCACCGTAGAAGGCCGTCCCTCACGCAGATCATCGGTGAGATTAGTGCGACCACGTTTAAACTCATTAAACCAGTTGTAAACAGTGGCACGAGATGGGGCTTCACTGTGAAAGGCCAATCGAAGTCTATCATAACTTTCTTGTTGACTTAAATGACATCGAAAGTCATAAAAAATCATTGCACGAAAATTTTATCGCGTTAAATTCATGCTCACGTGACGCAGACAATTTTCAATTTGCCGCCAAATCGTAAACAAATGACAAATGAATAAAATACATTCACAATAATATTGGCAAAGAGTTTCATTTTCAAAATTTGAACTTATTTTTTTATTATATTGTTTACAAGTGGCAAGTAAGTTCTGAAAACTTTCAGTGTCGCCCTCGTAAAGCCCACTCCCTCTTGAAGAGAGGAGGCCTGCTTCCCAGAAATGGAAACATTATAGGCTGATTATGATATGTGCATGTTGATCAAAATGCGATCCATGTAATGTTGTTACCCAGATCCTACTCATAGGTTCGAAGTTCATTTTTTTCTTCATAAAATAGCCACATCTGAGTTGATCAAACACGCGTAATTGCTCAAGCTACAATTTTTTTAACAAAACTTGAATATCACTGGCTAGTATTTTGCAACCACCATGAAAAGGGTCCTAGTTGGCTCGTTTACAAAATTATGTTGACGAATTTATCTCATTTTATATATGAGGTATTTTCATTTTTTAGTTAGAAGTTGTACAAAGGGCGGCAGTGTGCCAGCGGCTGGCCCCGGGGTAGGCCGGCCCTTCTATTCCAACTGTAATTACTACCCTGGGGCGAGGTGCGCGAACAGAATAACCTGAATTAAAACTTTGTTGGGCCGGCCTACGTAAAAATGAATGCACTGTTAGGACTAATGCGTGGGACACAGAGTCATCTAGTCATAAAGTATATTTTACGTTTTTCAGTGTTTCTGAAAAACGTAAAATATACCTTATGACTGTGAAGTGCAATATCGTGCGCGATTAGTTGCAAAGGGTTTTACCCAAAAACGTGAAATTGACTATGATGAGATCTTTTTACCGGTTATGCGGCACTCTACACTAAGGTTATTGTTGGCACTAAGTGTACAACTAGGAATGGACATCACTTAGTTAGATGTTAAAACTGCCGGTCTATTCCGTTAAATCTCACCGTGAGAACTTGGGTGAAGTGAGTTGTCATTCCATCTAATGCTAGGGATTGACACTAATGACAGCTCACTTCACCCAAGTTATCACGGTGATATTGTACAGAATAGCACTACTGCTTATTTGAAAGAGGACATTTACATGTGTGTACCTGAAGGTTTTGTTTCCAAAAAGGATGGGAAAGTTTTTAAGCTCCAACAGGCAGAGTACGGACTAAACAATCCGCTTTTGCTTGGTACGAGAGACAAAGGGATGTAATGTGTAAAAATAATTTAAAAAACTGTACACAAGAGCCATGTTTATTTGTATAGAGTAAAGATGTAAAATTTCTAAAAGTATTGCGATTGTATCAAAATATACCTTTTAGCGACATCTCATTATATGTTATTACAAAATCAATAAAAAGTCATTTATTCAAATTAGGCTGAGAATCAGCACTTTTCAAACGTCAAAATTACATAAGACAGCCCCCCAAAATGCCAGCCTTTCACCACTTCCTAGCGCATTCGCTGGGAAGAAGAAGAGGCGCAACAAACTCCCCAGCAGCACAGCTGTCTGTTCAGATAGAAAAACTTACTTCTATACAATAGTATATAACTTTTATGACATAAATGTACTATGTGTGTACGTAAAATAACAAAACTTGTCTGCACTGAATCACTGATGAGTATAATATAATATATATGTATATACTTCAACAGTAACTTAAAATTTGCAGAATAATTGATTTCCATAGAAATTTTCAAGTTTCCTTTTCTTTCAAAAGTTATTGCATTTTTTTAAATTCCTTTTTTTTAAGATAGCCTTTAAATCTGCGCCTAGTCAAGACAGGAAGTGGCCTTCGATGGAGTATGTCCTGCATCTGTCACAGATCTCCTGCCAAGAGTAATCAACCAAGACACAGAATCCCTCCAATCATGTAACTTACTCAGTTCAAGAACAAACCCTATATTCCTACATATAGAGTATAAGTTAATGGGAGCATGTTCATCGACCTCTTCAATAGGCCATAAATAATAAATTAACATTAATCAATAAAACTGTTAAGCTTACAGGATTGTGGAGAAACTTTATTTCCAAAGTTACGTTGGTTTGAAATTAAATTGTGTTCATTTTTTCATTTCTCAACTAAAGTTAGTTTGGGGGTTATCTGAATTAATACAAATAATACTATATGCCCAAAATGCGCGATAAACGAAACACAATACATTATGATTGCACTTCGCAGATGACTGTACATCATAATGTTAGACAGTACACCATGATGTTACTGATGCTAGGGGCTTGAACCTATAGCCTTTTTTGGGGCATGATCCTAATCCCAAGTTTTCCAATTTAATAACCAGTAAAAACCCACCTCATTTGCCATTTATGAGAACTTCATAATTATCCTTACAATATACAGAGTCAAATTAAATTAGCTAGCGAAACTCTGCACACGTGATGGTATCGATATCTAAACATGACAAAACAAAAAAATAAATAAAACTGATGTTTTTTTTTTTGTGGGTGTCGTTGGCGCCAGTTGGTGTAGTCACTTGAAATATGTTTGGTTTCTTTCGAGTAAACTTCACAGATGTGATGGGTGTCGATATCTATAACACGATAAAACCAAATAAAATAGATTTTCTCAACTCAAACTTTAAGGAACAAAATTACCAGCAGTCGTTGACCCCCAAGAAAAACATCAAATCATTTTATTTTTCTACGTCTACGGAGTTTCGCTAGCTAATTTAATTTGACACTATAGTTCACAGCGAACCTTAGACAGTCATAAAACATACAAAATGCATATTATTTCATGTTCCTTCCTAGATAGACTGCTAATTTCCTAATTTTAATAAGCAAGAACCGCGCAGGCAAAACGCTTCCGGTTTTGCCTGCGCGGTTCTGGCTTGAATGCAAATATTTGCACTGCCGTTCACGAGCGTTCTTCCTTACACAACAATTCTATACGTATTGTAGATAGTATTAAAAATATAGTGAGCAGGTACGTTATTCAAGAATTATTTGTGTGTACTCATCATACAATAGACCGCTCCTAATACAATGTCGTGGCTGCCGGCGGCGCTTGTGGCGCTCGCGGCCTATAGGCACCCTTTCCGTTTTATCAATAGTTTATGTTTGGGCCCCAGGCTATCTCGCCTCTAAGGCGCAAGCCACACCAAGCAGCACCAAACTGTTTTTTGCGCAGCATGTTCTAGACAATTGTAGAACTCATGCCGCCACTCTCGTACAAAATATCGACGTAAATTTTACGTATTAGTAGATTTTTCACTAAGGGGAGAAGGCAGTGTCTTAAGACACGGGTGATCTATTGAATCCTGAGTCCAGCGAGGGACGAAGACGACTTTATCCCCGAGGAGAATACTCTACTTTTTGCACCTTCTGAATGGTAATAAAACCAATTCCATATCGAATTGGTAGCTCTACAACCCCAGATTTATGCCTAGGCACATAAGGCACCGGCCTAACGGCTTAGCCAACCTAGAGGCCCCAAAGCTACCGACCAGATAGCTTGCGGAGAGGGGTGGATAGCAAATGCTACAAGCCCCGCGCTTTGGAGGGGGGGCCCGTGCTCATATCATGAGGCCTATATGAGGCCGCCGCGGGAGCCGTGTGACGACTCCCGGCCACCGTAGGCGCGGGCCTGTGGGCGGAGAGCAATGGATAGCTCACCGTCCGATCGGGACCAGGCCCGTGCCGGACGGCGCGTAAATGTTCCACGCGCGCCTCAAAGAGTTGTCAGCATAATTTGAGGGGCCCCTTAGGGCCGAAGCCTGCCGGGTCAGCGGGATTGTCCGAAAGGGTTACCGCTACCCCGGAACATAAAGGGCAAAGGAAGGAACATGGGTGGGTTTTAGTCAGTAAGAGTCTGACACTCCCTTCCGCTCCACTCAGAGCGGGACATATGATGATTTCCCATCCGAAAAAAAAAATGAGCCCTAAATAATAGCACCCGTAGGAAAGAAAAAGAAATCTGACCTCTCCGAGGCGTAATGCAAAAAATTTTCGCTTCGCTTATTACTGCATCATAGCTTCTCTTATTTCTTCAGCTTTTCTGCATAAGTCTACAAAGTAACTCATATTTCTATATTAAATTGACAAAAGAAATCGAATCTCTCCGAGGCCGGGTGCTAAAAACCTTCGAGCTCGCGTCGCTCGCTATTGCATCTTAGTTACTCTTTATTTTTAAACTTTCTTGCATAAATCGAAAAAGTAACTCCTATTACTATATGAATTAGTAAAAAAAAACCTAACCTATTAGAGGTGCTAAAACTTTCGAGGTCTCTACGCTCGCTTTTGCATCCAAAGTTCTCTTAGAAAAATCACCAATCAATCCAAAGTACCAGCTATGCAAAACATCAATAATGTAGGTTTTTACAAAATTACTATAAATAGGTTGTTTGAAGAAAGTAAGTTGGTTCAAGTAGGTAACTTGAATGTGAGGAAAAGAACGACTTTTTTTACAAACATAGATTTTTTCAAATATGGTGACTAATATATAGCATAGACAATAACATAATTTCTGATATTTATTATTTTATAGTAAGAACAGACTTTAATTAGTCTGTTAAAAACTATATTTTCTATACTTCTTAGTGGATTTCATTTGCTAAACGTCCAAAATGGCTTCGGTGTGCGGGCCCTGGAGCCCTATGAACCCTTTGTTGCGTTCGGGATTCAAAATAGCACCCGTGACTTGAGACATTGCTTTACCCCCTTAGTGATTAATCTAATATTAATTTTGTCATCGACTCTACATCAGGGTTTTAATTTCATGAAACAGCAACCGCAGAAAACGTTTACTAAGCTTTGTTCTCTGAGAGGACTCATTAATGTTTCATTCAGTAGCCTCTGGTTACATCGAACGTGCTTATTGAAATAAATAGTTCAGACTTTGCGGTGCCTTGGGTACTTGTGCCTAGCCCTCACGAGTCGAACAGGATACGTATTTGGTATTTACTTGGACAGACTTTGCGGAGAGCATGAAATGACGTCACAACGGAAAACTGACTGAAACTGAAGTCCATTGACGTGAAAGCCTGTAGAGCTAAAGTGTTTATATTTATTGACGCGTGCTTTGATGGTTTTAATAGGTACCATACAAAAGCATGATGATAAGCATAAGAACAACTTGAAATTTTCTTTTATTTTATGGCTGTATTTGAACTTTTTATGAAACAGTTAAATTATATAATTATATTGAAGTGATTAAAATTAATTACTTTTACACATTTTTGAAATCGGTGAAAGAAAACGCCGAGACTGGACTATTTTTTTCAAAATCCCTCGGATTGCGATAGAATGTGTGTTACTTAATTGGGGTGCTATTCCATGACTAAGAGACTACACTCAACAAAACGTCGAGATTCAGACATGAAAGGAAGATGATGTTCATTGGAGTGCGTGGAGGTGCGTACACCAAAGAAGAGAGCGGAGCTTAGAATGTTCTATGATGTTGGATAATAAACTTTATAACAGCGTCTTAAAGCACTACTCTTGATGTAGATAACCATACACGGCACACCTAAAGTGCAATACTGCTAATTGCAAACTTTGATTCGCGTCTCCAGTGACTTCAGCTTTAGAGCACAGCAGGTATTCATGGAATTTAGCTACGCTTACTTCTCATTAGTAAACTTGATTCCCTAGACAAACTTTAGAAACGTTACGGAGGAAAAAAATAATCCGATCCGTCATTAGGCAGGTGCTTATGAACAGTCGTGTCAGTAGGCACTGGAGAGACTATTCACACCGCATTTACTATTAATACTACCCACTACGCTGATACACATCCTTTTATTAACAACTCTAACTACCAGGAATAACTTTCACTTTACTGTGCCTGGTAATACGTACATCTACATAATTCGTAAGGTCATAACCGACATAATCCTTTAACGGTAAGAGGACCTGAGCAAACTGATATAATACAGCCAAAATTAGGAACCATTTAATATATGCCAAAATGTGAAAGTTCGCATTCTTTACATAAAATTGGTCCCGAGTTAAGACATTTTGGAGATATTTTTTTCTACAGAATGGCCAAAATTCTCATCGTCAATTTGAGAGCCGGCGCGGTGGTCATGCGGTACATCACGACTCGTTCATCGCCGTCGGCTCTGTGTATAAAACGCACTGAGGTCATAAATTATTATTTTGCCACATTGGTTGCGAAGCGTACATACAAATATGATTATTTTATATTATAAGCGGGCATAATGTAGAGCGGTTTGGGTCGCGGGGCGAAGGGGGTGAGCCCGCGGCGTCGCCGGCAGCGCTCGGCGCCGACGATATTAAAGCACACCTATTCGTAGCTCTGCTTTTGATACCTCCGGCAATTTTACTCGAGGCGCTCATCTGCAGAACAATCATTTCGAAAATTATTTTGAAAGTGCCTGGAGCCTTCGAGACTGAGTCATTGAGCGATCGACTTACCACCGCCCGCGGTCGCGCTACAACAAGTACAAACACACACGAACAAAACTGAAATATTTTCCATTGTGCTCTGAAAAGCAGCCTTATGCGTGAGCCGTTTAGGACAATGTTGTGTAATTAATCGGTTAGGGGCACTGAACGAGGGACAATAGAAGTTTTATTGTTTTTATGTCTGCGGACTTTTGCGTCCCGGCGGAAGCGTAAAAAAACCTACCTAAAACCTGTCTGCACTGAAACAATGAGGGGTGATTTTCCAATCGACTGATAATTTTTATTCGAGGAATAAAATTTACGTCTGACAACTATTGAAGAACTGTCAAAAATTCAAAATTAACTTCCGATAAGAAAAATCAGCCCTTAGAGATAAAAATAATGATATTATACTCGTATAATGTTGCGAATGTGTTACACAGGGTTTACATGAAGATTTTTTCAATATCCTATCTAGGATTGACCTAAATTTTTGCTGAGCCATTCCTAACCTAATTGGATTTTATGGTAAAAATAACATTATAAAAGTAAGTATTTTATTATAAAAATTATGGAAAGTTTTCCACATAAAGTTTCATGTCCCGAGCAGAATAAACGACGTTAGTTAGGTTTTCACACTTTTCACCGGATGTGTTTTACTAAAAGTGGCATGTCTTGTTGGAATAGGTACTTGTAATCATTCTGAACTACGTTCCTATTTTTCACATGCCCATTATCATGGATACATCATAATAGTTATTAATTTATTTTTTTATCTATACTTACTGAAGTTTTAACCATTTATGAAAACTTCTGAAAAAACTCAACTTATTTATTGATATAAACATACTTTATTATTGTACACCAGAGGGGCAATTCTCGTAATTTTAAGAACGTTCACAGTCTGATTTCAATTTCAATCTGTCAAAAATACCTCTAATTTCCCAACATTTTTGACATTGATTGTTATAGCTTAGATGAGATTGTAACTAGATTTTGAACGTTTTTAATTACGGGAATTGGTCATCAGATCAACTTAACTTCAAATACGTAAATAACTGAAGGCCAACTCCCCTAATTAAAAACATGGAAAATATGATTCATATCTGAATGAAAATCAATGTCAAAACATTAGCATCACCATACAACGTGGCAGTGCTGCCAGCCTTTTGGGCACTGTTCCAATTGACAGCGATGCGGACGAATTTTTTGATGCCCTACGATTCTTTTGCTTATTTTTTCACATGTATGAATAAATGTCAGTAATGTTTGAAAATAAAAGGTATAATTTTTGACAGATTGAAACAGAAATTAGACTGCGAACGATCGTAAAAATACGGGAAATGGATGGCTGAGTACCACTCTCAGCAGAGGAATTGATTGGAAGCTACTTAATAGTAGTTTGGACGCCACTGCAATCCTCCTTATTTCCTACTTCATCTCCGTTTCAACGACTAGCTGAGCCCGTGACTTCGTCCACATTGAAGGCGGAAAGCAACATTAAAGTGCGTCCGCAACACGTTGATAAAAATTTAAAAGACGATGTCTGAAAAGAATTTAAAAAAAATCTATCTACATTCTATCTGTACTGAAACATTAGATGATAAAAATATTAATTTTGTGTGCTGATATTATATTATCTATAAAGTAAAAACATTATAATATGTACAGTTCTTTGACAGTTATTTTACCTATGACAGCTGTAACCCAACAGCAACCCTATTGTCAAGAGATTAAAGATCACTGTAATGTTGACCGTGATGGATCAAGAAGATCAAAGGTAAAATAACTGTGAATGGACTGTACGAGTAGTAAAGACAGGAAGAAATTAATGTAACTGTTCGTAAATAATAACGTGACACAATACAACTTTTATTTTTTTTTAAACTTTCATCAAAGTAAGTAACGTATTTCCATCAAAAATCTTTAAAACAGAAATACAGTTCCAATAGTTTAAAAAAAATAAAATTACTAACATTGTACTATTTCTAAGGCTAATAAATAAATAAAGCTTCTTATTATTATTATTTCAGGCGATGCCTAGTGGAAAAAGTTTTAATCCCATACAAAGAACCATTAAAGTAACAATGGCTTTCATTTTGACAGTTCAACAACATTCATTGCGTCATTTACGTTGTTGAGCAGACAAATTTTTGGAACATATGAAGCAATGGATTAGCAAGTATCCTGCAAAATCATTCAGATTGTGATTGATTGTGTGTTACGCAATTAGGGTGCTACTTCAACACCTACAATTAGGCACTGTCCACCAGATATAATGTAACAGTACCAATTTGTATGCAATTTTCTGGCAGATGATTTAACTAGAACAAATTCGGGGATACTCGTAGTGAAACTGGCCACAAGTTAAATTGAAAAGGCATTTCCGCTAATTCCGCTTATGTCAACGTTGGCATCTATACTCTGTGATCACACCTTAGCTCTTATGTGGATTGTGGGTTTCTACTCACTAAGCACAAAGTCCGTAGTTTCGACCGAAGGTACGGGTGTTTCCTAAAACTTATCAGCAATTGACACAACATTAGTTCGGAGCCCGAACTAAGAATTATTGACAACACGATTTGACAGTTATCCCTATAGGTAACGCTCGTCACCCGGTTTTCCCGTCCGAAAAATTTAATATGACCCTAATTTTGACGGAACCACTACTTTCACACGGACCCGTATCTTCGTTGACGGACTTAGTAGAGAGTAGTCCCCCCGAGGTAAAGAAGTTACCATAGTGTCTCTGAACATGTTCCTCAAAATACCTACACCCAACTAATTAATTTCAACAATTATCTTGCCAACAAAGCACAGCTTTATCTCACAAATCTAGCTTTTCCAAATGGTTTAGAATTGGGAAAGAATCCTTAGGCATCGCCGCGGGACAGGCAGTCCATACAATACAATATTTACAGCTACGTACCTACCTCCAGGCCTTAGTCCCTCGAAGTAAGTAGATACCAATCAATAATTCTATAGGTATTCGTTGTACCCATTATTAGCCTCAAGGGCTAACAGCCAAAAGCTAAGATATAACAAGTTATTCACATTTTGCTTCATACCTAACACAACGTAATTTAACACTAGGTAGGAACAATGTTGTCGCCCTTCGGTCATTTCGATTATCTAATATGTAAAACAGTAGAGAAGTTAAAACTATACATGGAATATTCTTGAAAAAAAGTTATTGCTACCGGAGGGGTAAGTCTCGTAATTTTAAGAACGCTCACAGTTTAGAAGATCTCAGTCTCAATCTGTCAAAATTGCCTCTGATTTTCCTAAATTTTTGACATTTGTTTGTCGCCGAGATGAGACTGCGACTAGATTTTGAACGTTTTAAATAATGTTTCGTGTGGGGACCATTCTGATAAAGAAACTATTTTTTTTTTTAATTTTTGTCTGTTCGTCTGTGTAGGGATGTATATTCCGGATTGACGCAAAAACTACTAAATAGTTTCTGTATATATTATTACTATTATCACGCTATTTTCTATGAGGGAATAGCAATATTGCATTATGTCCGTATTCCTCAATAGTTTACTGCGAGATTCAATTAGACGAGAAAAACTGTTATAAGTAGATAGTATTTTACATATGTACGGATTTAATCTCTGAAATTAATATCACCACGCTATACACACAAGAAGCTTGGCAGAGTTTATTTTAAATTAACGACTTTACTTAACTAACGTTCCAATTAAGTTCTAATGCTAATAGGAATCCAGCGACGTGAGCGAAACCGCGGGCACAGCTAGTTAACTATAAAAAGATAATATCATTACATTTTACAGTGACACCTTCGTTGACGGTCATGTAATGACGTCACAACTTTATATCGTGTTACATTCAATATGGATTTCGTAAGTATGAAATTTTCGTACCAAATTAGCTTTTTATATAACACTAGCAGGCCCGGCAGACGTCGTCCTGCCCAGAAAAGCAGTGCTACCTACTGGATCCAATTGTGTTTTCAACCATCCAGAACCCATTGAAATTTGGGGTTAGGAGAAAATTGTGGTCACATTACAAATCTACGCACGAATAAGGATCTAGCGTAGTAGATACTCCGCCCATTTTGGTTTTTTTTTTTACTGTACAGAGGAAGCGTGGCTGTAGTTTAAGTAGTTTTAATTATTTTCGGGATAAAAAATTCCCCATATTAAAAATTACAGAAATAGATTTAGTAAACGATTCTGAACAAAGTTATTTCATAATGTGCATAATCAAAAAAACCGTCCCATATAAAATGTATGAGAAAATGAATTATCTTTTTATACGTGAACTTTTGCCATGTTGTAACAGTTATTCTGCTATTCGGGGCGGAGACAAATCCAACAAACATATAGAAATCGGTCCAGCCGTTCTTGAGTTATAAATGGTGTAACTAACCCGGCTTTGTTTCATTTTAAATGTATATAGGTATATAGTATAAGTAGATTGATATTCTTAATCTCGGTTGCTTAGTAATCGTCCACCAAACGGATCGCGACTGTCATATTATTTTTTAAAACGGGCCCATATGAAACTAACTGGTGATCCCTGCCATGTAGCCTAGGTGAAAATATATAGGATTCGAGAAAATCCATGATTTGTGTTTCTGAAAAATTCCCAAGATTAGTCATATCATTTTTTTTTTCCTAAACTCTCAAATTGAATCAATGCTATTTTATGTGGTAGTAAAAATTCGTCCGCGGAGAAGCAGAGTGCTGGGCTAGTAGTCCGGAGTACCTGAGGTGGAGCACCCCAGGTGGTTGAAGTTAGGCTCCTGAGCAAGTTGTTACAGGACCCGACTTTTTTCTTAATTTTGAGACAGTGGTTCTTAAATGTCAGCGCCCTGTCAAGGGTGACTCCCAAGTAGGTAGGGTTACTGTAGTGTTCAATGGTGACACCCATCCGATTGATGTTGAGAGTGCGCCTCGCCTAATGGTTGCGGAGATGGAAAGCGCATGCCTGAGTTTTTGTGGGGTTCAGTCTGAGAGCGTTATCTTATCTGTATAATACTTTCCGAGAGCTCCTAAGCCTGTCTCTAGAATAGTTTCGGTGTCTCCAAATGTACCTATTTGTTTGGGTAGCCAGGGCGAGGTCATCAGCGTATAGGAACCTCTCGCAGTGGGCGCCAGAATACTTCCCTAATTGATCTAAGCTAGAGTGTTTCTTTGCTGCGATGTATGGATATTGATAGCTTTTCCTTTGTTGTCTACATGCACTTAACAAAGGCTTGCAATAATATGTAACTCACGGAAAGCTGCACCGATGGAATCAATGTACACTTAGTTTGTTACCTGGTGGCTTGTTCAACCTAAGAAACTGCCCGCTTATTCTATTATAATATTATAAACGCGAAATTTTGTGAGGTAGGATAGATGGACGTTTGTTATTCTTTCACGCAAAAACTACTGAACGGATTTGTTTGAAATGTTGGCACACAGATTGTTTATAAGATGTTTAATAGATAGGATTTTTATCCCGCTATTCTCACGGGGTCGAAACTTATGCGGGTGAAACCGCGTGGCGCCGCTAGTTATAGAATAAAGGAAACCCAACATTTGCATCCAGGGCGAAGCATCGGTAAATCTTAGTGATTTTTTTTGTCGTTATTACCATCGCTTCAATTCCGTTGGCAGTAGCTTAGCAGAAACTTAAATTGTAACCTAAAGAACAATAATTCGCTAAATGTATATTTTTCTTAATCAAGATTTTTTGAATATTCACTTACCTATATTATTTAAGTGCTTGACAAAGGCTGATCCTTTCCTGGAAAGTTTTTTTTTTTTTGTACGGTGTTGAAGGTTCAATGAGGTACCTGCTAGAATGGGCTAAGAATAGGCTATTTAATCTATTTTTCGTTGAACGTACTTACAAGAAATTGCATCTGCCAATTATCTGCAGCACTCCATCTAGGATGAGATTATATCTAATCAGCTTGGCTTCTGCCTAGCCTTGCCTTTAGACTTAGCCTTTTATAACTGTCGGGGTGGTATTAACTTATAGCCAGGTGATACTGAATATTAATATTTTGGTATCTTGTCTTTTAAATAATGGTGAATATGAATAATTTTAATATACTTATTATTTTTTTTAAAGCTATAATTCTGCCCCGATCAATGTTTTTATGTTTTTTTTTTTTTTGTGGTACAGTAAGTATGTAAGTAAGTAGATATAATGAAATAAATTTTCCTAAAAGAAACACATAAATAATAAACTACATATTTAGTGGATTCTTTGATACGTAGGCACACTAAAGACGCTAGGTCCACGATCCAACGCTTAAAGCTAGTTGACAGCTCAACAACAACCACAACAACGACTACCCACATTGTTCACGTACTCGTGATGACCAAGTGCTACGCCTTTACCCCACGCCTACGACTCTGCGACAAGTGTGCTGCGCCCACGTTCGCGCAGCCCACTGGTCTACGCCTGCGGCTACGCTCCAGAACGCTACGCCAAAGGCTACGCCTAAAGCTACGCAAAGCGCCAAGGGATCTGCGCCTACTGCTATGCAAAAATATGCGCCAAGGGTAGTACGCCGACGGCTACGAACTGACGTTTATCAAGGGATCTACACTTTCATCCCGCTTTTTTGCCGTTTTGTCAAGGCCTTTACTCCTACGGCTATATGCTGATCAGTATGAGTATCAAAAATTTCCTGCCTGCAGCTACGTACCGACCCCTATATACCAAAACCTTTATAGCTACTATTATGTACTACTCACAGCTATCAATCTACTAAGGACATAAGCCTTTTTTTTTCCGAATGGGAAATCATCAAATGACCCCTCCCGCTCTGGGAGGCACCCAGGTTCCTTCCTTTGCCCTTTATGTTCCGGGGTAGCGGTAACCCTTTCGGACAATCCCGCTGAAGGACATAGTCTACGGCTACGTACCGAGGACTGCTTTGCATAGTTACTGCGCTTTTATGAAACCCATAAAGTAAATACATAATAAAAAAATGTACTCTAAAAGTAGTAGTAGATTTAAAATACTTAATACATAATGAATAATATTGTATGTTAAAGAGTAAACTAAATATCCATTTCCAAGAAATATTTAGCTGTTTTAAAATAAAACCAGACCGACCTAAAACTAGCCTGCAAAATCTGAAATTAAATTTAGGTTTCAATAGGTAGGTACCTAGAACTTTTAAATTTGTAAAAAATCTGACCGTTTGGTTAATAATTTGCGTCTGTACGGTAGGATATGGTAGCTAGCTGTTGGAGATCTAATTATTTCATTGATTGCGTTCTGACTAGCTCGCCGGTGGTTGCATATTTTCACCATAAAATTTGGACTATGTTCTGCGCTCGAGTTGATACGATAAGAATGTTAGTAGACGAAACACATTTTTATTGAAAATATTGTTATGTTTGTCCATGTAGTTTAAGACTCAATTCAAATAGTTAATAACAACGAAAGATAATACATATTAAAATCAGTACAACCATGTTGTTGGATAACATGAAGGTGGTTGCGTAAGCGCGGGCGCAATATATATGTATGGAGATACCCACTTTTTATATTTCTGACCGTGGACACATCAAATACGTACCGAGGTAGAAAAGCCCATCATCATCATCTGCCTAGTCTTTTCCCAACTATGTTGGGGTCGGCTTCCAGTCTAACCGGATGCAGCTGACTATCAGTATTTTACGTACAGATGGTCACCCATCCACAGACCAACCGCGGCAAGCGTAGCTTAACCTGATCGATCGATCTGTGTGGCTGTTATTATTTAGCCACGGGCCCCTCTACTTCTATGTTAAACAAATAAACGACTGCCTTTTTGGTCGCACGCACATCTGTTGGACACGTGGTCCTTGGTTTGCCAGTGCCGGAGAAGTTTTATTGGAGGTTAGTACTCGTAGTATCATTGCATAGGATAGGACTTAAAACAGAATCAGAATTTTATTTGTCAAACAAAGGTACATTGGGTTCTTGCTTTACATATTTATATACGAGTAGGTCGCCATGTTTTGCCATTACAGCATACAAATATTTTAACATATCGATTGTTTAAAATAACAATCGTACTCAATTTAATTACATAATAAGTAATATAAAATTAAAATTAGGTTTTGAGAAATTAGAAAAAAATACAAAAAGTCTTAATAGGTGGGTAGGTACATAAAAAATCACAATAATTTTTTTAAAAGTCACATCAAATTGTCAAGTTATTTTGAAATTCGTCAACAGTATAATAACACCTTCTATAAGTAAATTAGCGAGGTTTTTTTTAAACTTTACATAAGTCATTTCCTTAAAATTATCAGGAATCTTAGGTGCCATACCAAGAATACTTTTTTCATTAATTCTTTCTTCTTCTTTCTTTCTTCTTTCATTTCACAGTGCAAAATGTATTTTTGTATTGGGTACGAACTGACAAAATGTGGGTACGTATATCTACATCTACACCTCTGCTTCTGCTTTCGGTGTATACCGGCGTGATGTAACAACATCACGCCGGCAGAAGAATTACATAATATAACAATATTATGTAAATATTTAAATATTAACTGCGCCCCGCGGTTTCACCCGCACAAGTTTCGATCCCGTGGGAATATCGGGATAAAAAGTATCCTATGTGTTAATCCTGGTTATAAACTGTATACCAAATTTCATCCAAATCCGTGCAGTAGTTTTTGCGTGAAATAGTAACAAACATCCATCCATCCATTCATCCATCCGTACATACTTTCGCGTTTATATAATAATATTATTATAGTAGGATAGTAGGATTAGGTAGCAGTGTTTTGTACGAGTATCACTATTGTTCCTTGAATTTACAATTTTTTTTTTTTGTAAAACTGAAATAAATCAAAGTTTGGTTGCTTTTAAAGAAGCAGCAAGCTTTGATTAGGACATCTTTTACGTCAATAGTTATTTCGTTATACGTTTTGTTTTGCATAAAAAGAGTATCATAATTGTTTTTCCTTTTTTTTCCATTCTAACGTTAAAATGATGGATAATGAATCAGAAGTAGATGCGCACGCTGTGGCACTTCTTCAGTCTGGGCTTAGTCAGCGAAACGTAAGTGCACAACTTCATGCAAGTCGTTCTGCCGTTCAAAGAATTTTCTATCGATACTTGAAGATTGTTGGCTTTCTTCGCCGTCCAGGAGAACCATGAAACGGGTGATGCCCGATCTATATGATATCAATTAATTAAAAACAAAAAACAAAACATTAAGATAAAAATTAAAATCAAAATTATCATTTTAATTTTGATTCTAAATTGATTATTTGCTGTGTACGCCTGTAAATGACTGATTCACCATAACTCAATGCTTATGTTATTTTTTATTATGTTAATGTTTCTAGTGAATAGGTCATTCTATCAAATAAAATAAATAAAATCTCCCCAAGTTACAAGTTCCCAAAGGCTTTTATTATTTACTAAAAGTTGTACAACTCTGTCTTGACCGAAATCGTGAATGGTATCTACAGTCGCCGAATCAATGTACTTACTAACGTATTGTTATTAGTTATTACTTGAGAGAACCAATACATTTCAATAATTTTAATGAATTAAAATTAAAACCAGCAATTTACGCTTAATTTATTAAATATTATTAACATTAACATTACTGATAAGTGATAGCAAACGACGTTGTTGTGTACTTATTAATTACCAAATAGGTGTGTAATCGCCACCTGAACTCAGTACAGGCCCAAGAACAGCTTCGAGATTTTCATGGACTGACGCACGAACTGTTACATGGAGACTCAAAGAACGCGGTCTGAAACCTCATAAACCAGCCAATGGCACAGACTGACATGAGCTCACAGAATGGCGCGCCGACAGTTTGCACGCGAACATTTACATTGGACTCAACGTCAATGGACCCAGGTTCTTTTCCCGGATGAAACCAAGATTATGCTATATGGCAATGATGGACATAGGAAAGTCTACCAAAGACAGGGAGAATGTTTTCAGTTATGTTGCATTAAGAGAAGGTGAGTTATGGCGGTGGGTCATGGACAGTCTGGGGCGAAGTTTCCACCGAAGGAAAAAACTGGCCTTGAGGTTAATAAATAAATAAATAAATAAATAAATCCCTGGACATTTCACACAGCACCATTTGTCCCAAGCTAAGCAACCTAAGGTTGTGACTGGACCACGGTTGCCGCCACTAAATATCGACCGATACATTCATCAATACCTAGATGATTTCATTTTTATGCATGATAATGCAAGAGCGGTCACTGCAAGGATTGTTCGAGAATACTTGCATGACGTTAGTATCGCAGTAATGGAATGGCCAGCAAGAAGCTCTGATATGAATCCAATAGAGCACTTCTATAAGTGCTTCTGTAAGTGCAGCTCATCCTATGATGAGCGATGAAGAGGCATATCCTAACAAACCAACCAGGTCCATAAACTTTGCAGGAGCTGAAAACTGCCATCTAGGAAGTATGGAAGAACATTCCACAGCACGTCATAGTAGCATTAATTAATTCCATGCTGAACCGCATATAAAATACAGTAATAATAATAATACGTTTGTAGTTTCATTTTACGCTTTGAGAACCGCCGTGAGTTTGTTTGGATGAGTCTATGAACGCAACCCGATGCGATGCGTGCGACACATGTAGGGTGGGGTCACGGGGATTCCCCGACTTTAAGCAACGAGAGAGCCAAAACAATTGAACAATTATTTAATCGAAAGTGTGTGCAAGGTGCGAATTGATTTTTTTATAATAGTAAGAATAATTGTTAGCACTAAAAACAATATATAGTTTGTGTGTTAACGTGTTTTCACGATGTATGATAGTAATCACGATAAAAAAAGAAATTATCTGGTTACCAGAATTTAATACGGAAAAGAAAACAAGAAGAAGAACGTGATAAAAATACAACTAAAATAAGTAAATATTTTACTAATCCACTTCCAAAGAATCATTAGAGACAGAAACCAGTCATTTTATCGATGAAGGTGTCGTAAAATCTGATTCAAAAAACGCTTCATGTAGTGGTATGTGCTTTTAGGTAATGTAATTTTCTATACAAATAAATATAACTTTAGTCTGTTTGTAATGTCAAAATAAACATTTTATTTTTTAATTTCTGCCTGTCTTTTTCTTAATCTTCGAAACGCCTGCACCGATTTTGATGTGGTGGATATATGACTGTTTTATTTTATACAAGTAATCGCTGCCGGAGATCATGGGTTCGATTCCCACAAGATGCTTTGAAAAAGAAACCTTTGTGTTTATGTATATGTACTTATTTGCAGAAAAATTAGTAGTACTAGCAGTGTATCAAATTCAAATTTAAAATGCTATACATCACTTTTGCACGTCAGTTGTCTTAGTACCCATAATACAAGCCCTGTTTAGTTTGGGACTAGACGGCGGTGTTTGATTTTCGTGTAATATTCATTTATTTATTTATTTTATTTGTATTTATTATACATAATTATTCATAGATAGTTAAATCAGTTTATTCAGACAGGTAGATAGGTACTCATGTGTCTTTGTTTGTCTGACTTTAATTTAAGATGATGCAGCCGAAGTTACGTCCGTGCCTCCGGAGCCTCTGCCTGATACACCATTGTCGCCGCCAAGACAACTCTGGCCAGAAGTTTTAAATGCTACTTTGATCCAGTATTTAATAGAAAATCCGCTTAAGCAAATTAAACAGTATAATTTTCCCAGTATTATTATGAAAGGCATTTAGGAAACGGTGAAAAGTACCACAGGGAGTGGCTGCTGTATTCAGTATCCAAAAATGCCGTTTATTGCTTCTGTTGCAAGCTATTTGAATCAAAACATAAAAATAAATTCTGCGAGGGAATTAGTGATTGGCAACATCTAGCTTTGTATTGCAGCAGACATGAGAAAAGTTCTGCTCATTTTAATAATTATAAAAAAAAATATCAGATTTGTGTCACGCTCTTAAAAATAAAAACACTATTGATAGTATTCATTAAAAACTTTTAGAGGTTGAGAAGCAGCGCTGGTACGATGTAATCAAAAGAATAATATATGTGGTCCAATTTCTAAGTACACAAAATATGGCATTTCGTGGCCAAAGCCAAAAATTATACGACCGTAACAATCGTAATTTTTTTAAATGTATTCGTGATTCGTGAAAAAAGAGGCGATTCATAGGTTTCGCACACAGGCGCTGTGCGGTGGTCGGCGCGGCCCTGGTCAAAACACCACAACATAAACTAAGCCTTTAGTTAGCCAGTACAACACACGCGAAGAGCAAGGACAATCCACGAAACCACAGTCTCAAACAAACAGCCCCCAATTGGTTGGCTCATTGACACAGTATGAACAACGAAAACGATGCCGTCACGTACATCGCCAAACACATGAACAAAGCCTGGACACAGAGCGAGGCGCCCGACACGCGGCTGGAGACTGTGCAGGCACCGATTCTGAAGAACAATAGCCCTAAAGATGCGAATGAATAACGGAATTAGGCAACTATTAAGCTGCCTTTTCAAACAATACATCAACGGACGACCATTTCTTTACGCTTAAAGGGGTCCTAGATGAGAAACGACGTGCAGGCAAAAGAATTTATGTACTCGCTATATGAGCGAGTTATTATGAGATACTTGATTAACCACGCTAGGAATAAATCACGACAAAAGCAAATGCATGAGGAGAGATACGGCGGAACACAGAAATAAGATCAAGAAACCTGGCAGTAAAACGCTGACAGTAGCAAGACTTACGACGAAGACATTGAAAACAGCAACATTTAACACAGCAGAGCAAGGATATAAAAAAGAGCCGAGAAAGCAGTGGAAACCCCGCCAAAAGATTCATGGGTGAAGCTCGACCTAAAGCACCTGGCCGCCTTGGGCGGAGTACCGCCGTGTCCTCGTAGAGGCGATCGGCAGCGGCGGCGGCCTCTCGCGCCCGGCCCTGGTGCAAGCCATGGTCCGGAGCGAGAGGGAGTGGGAGGCAGTCGCCTCCTTCTGCGAAGCAGTCATTCTAGCGAAGGAGGTGGCGGGACGGATGAGGGAGAGAGCCTCCCGTCCCAGCCACCGCGGGAGACGCTCCGGACGTCGGGAGTCGCGTGACGACTACCGGCCACCGTAGGCGCGGGCCTGCGGGCGGAGAGCAATGGGTAGCTCACCGCCCGATCAGGACCAGGCCCGTGCCGAACGGCGCGTAAGTGTTCCACGCGCGCCTCAAAGAGATGTCAGCATAATCCGAGGGGCCCCCTAGGGCCGAAGCCTGCCGGGTCAGCGGGATTGTCCGAAAGGGTTACCGCTACCCCGGAACATAAAGGGCGAAGGAAGGAACATGGGTGGGTTTTAGTCAGTAACAGTCTGACACTCCCTTCCGCTCCACCCAGAGCGGGAGGGATCATTTGATGATTTCCCACGAGAAAAAAAAAAAAAAAAAAAAAGCACCTGGCCGCGACGTTGTTAAAAGATCCATAGACAAATATCACCCATCTCTCCACTAGTCCAATGCTTACTCTAGGATGCATATCCGGTAGGCTCTTAAATCCTATCCTTTCTACGGGCACGTCCTCCCTACAATTACCGCGCCCCCCGGTCTACTCCTTGATATGCAATGGTCGCTGTAGGACCATGAACATGAGGCTACAGGAGCTAGTGCGAATCTTGGGGTTCATTCGATTAATCAAGTCTGGTTTAAACACGATGGGATCGGTGCATTTCACTCATTCATTCATTCATTCTTGTACTACCATTATTTAAACAGACCCTCCATATTTTTGTGATTGTGAAAAAAAATGATTAGTGATTAGCTCATCAGTTGTCATCGTCGACTGATAAGCTAATCACCAATCACTACTCGCAGTCGCGAGTAATATTAACTACTTAATAGTGTTGTCTCAACATGCAAACTGGTTGCGACGACCTGACTAAATAACTTAGGAAGAGTTGCTGGGTAGTGAGAAGGTAAAAGATAACATAAACCAGTTAATTAATTCGATTAACAATAATTTTGCAAATTCTACCCTTGCCAGCATTACCGACTGTTTCATATATATATATCTCTAAATATTTTTTTTTAATATTTGTACCTCGTTAGCTGATTAAATGAAGATGTCTTCCCCGTAATTTGTACACTTAAAGTAATAGTAATTATAGTAATTTTGAGATTACTGGTAACTACATGTACCTATGTAGATCATTTTTGGAAATGGTTAATAAGCTTCCTTTAGCGTCCTATAACTTTTATCTGTTTGATGTTTTAGAACATTTGGTTACATCGAAAAATTTGTTAAAGTATCAGGTATCTAATGGAATAGCAATGAAGGCCATAAAATTCAAGAATTTAGAGAAAAGTGATATTTAGTGACGAATTCTGGCATACATAAAAACTGAGTTTTCTCGAATCCCACATAGAATAATAATAATTTTACAAAAATTCACCGTTACCCCCACGATGGAGGAAGTCCATGAGGAGGATTTCCAACGCGAAACCAAAAAAAAATAAGGCTCGATTCAGTTGTCCGAGAGTGTATTTTAAATGTTGAGTTAAAAAACCTGCGCCGTTCCTAAACAAATCATAATTCAAAACAAAATGGAACTTCAAACTAAAAACAATCTCCAATCAAGAAACTTGAAAAAAACAAATGAAACAGAAATGCAAAAAAACAAAACATAGTTTTAAAAAAGGAATTAAAAATATATTGCTTACCTTTCTCGCGTACGGGTGGAACGAAATAACTGCAGCGGTAGGAGAGAACTTCGAGAGAGCACGTACGCGCACGTACCTCACGGCCGTTCCGGGAACACTGAAGGCATCTTCGTACATTCGGTTCTTTCGTGGGCTCGCGTTCGCACCGCACCAACACAAAATACATAGGTGCAGAAGGTTGACTCCACAGGTTGACTCCATACGAGTGAAAACTTACCTACACACATCGTACACACTTCTATTAGGTAGTTATAAATGTACCCGTGCATGCCAATTTGTAGTGCCACTTACAAATTGAGTACTTTGATTCTATAATATGTATGTAATGCATTATTAATCATTGAATGATTGCATAAGAATTTAACCTGAACAGGGTTTGTTTAAACTTTCATGAGATGCTTTTGGAAGAATTTAGGTACTGTAGAGATTTGTCTGCCGAAGGCGACCTCATATTGTGCAGGTCGGCTATAATTTAGCGCAGGTTACATTCGAACGTTCAAGCTAATGTCAAATATTTTAATTAGGATTTTTGGTTTACAACAGTGAGTGGTAATTTAGTGAGAATTATGTAAAGACGTTCAGAGAATATAATCTAAAAGGAGTCATAAGTTGTTTGATTCCTCCCGTTACCTCAGAGGACTCTTCAAGTCCTCGATAGTACCTACAGAGAGTGCAAGTGTTATTGGTCAAATATATTTAAGAATCAAAAAAATTAGGTGACTTCATGAAACTTCAAAAAAATAAGTTTAATAAAATTGTTGCAGTCTTGGAAAAACTCAATTTGAGATCGTCGTACGTAACTATGCGTCTAAGTGTTTTCGCTGGTCGTATGGAGTTGGCCTTTTGTAGCTATCTTTTTGGTTGTAGCACCACGCCACGCTTTCCCGCGCGGCTGGGGGTTACCAAATCAAGGGGTTATTCTCCCCCGCCACTTTGCACAAAGAACTTTTTTCTCAGTGTTTATACTAATTATGTATGTGTATATCTGAGAGGTAATTCTCGTAATTATAAGATCGTTCACAGTCTGATCTCAGTCTCAATCTGTCAAAAACTCCTCTAATTTCCCTACATTTTGACAGTTTTTGACATTTGTTTGTCGCCGAGATGAGACTGCGACTAGATTTTGAACGTTTTAAATTACGAGAATTGGCTTTCAGGTATGGGCAACTTTGACATGTTGAGGGCCAAACTTTAGCGTGCAAATACGTTCGCGGGCCGCATTTAAAAGTACTTAGTGCATTTTAAAGTAGTGATAATATATTTTTGCGATAGATATCCACATGAAATAATACGACAATGTTATTATAGTACAATTTATTATAATAACAAAATGAAATTTAAAAAATGTTACAAACTACGAAAGTTAAATACACCGAAATCAATGAGACACTTGAGCTTGAATTTGGGAAACTAATCTATCGATATTTGGATTAATTCCACTGATACAAAGACGTAAAGAATTTTCCAAATTATCGTCCGTCAGTCTTGTACGATGTGTTGATTTATTAACTTTCATCAATGAAAAGAACTGTTCGCATTTATAAGTACTGCCAAACGCACAAATCAATCTTCTTGCGAATTTTCTAAGCTGCGGAAAATTGTCTTCTTCTAGGTATTTTTTGTAGAAATCGCACAACTCTACGTCTTCTAATTTGGATTTTAGGATTGAGTTTTCTTGAATCTCGATCAACTCCATTTGTAAGTGTATTGGAGCATTTTGTACATTACATTTTGTAGGAGTAGCAAATAAACTGAAACAGTCTTCCATGTTTTTGAAGTCGCTAAATCTGTTCGAAAATTGTTCCGACAGTAACTTGATTTCTTCAGCATATTGAGCATAAGCAATATTTTCATAAGCAGAGATCGTGTTGAAATGGTAACTGTTACCAGACAGCATCTGTGACTCCCACAAGCATAGTTTGATCTGAAACGCTTTCAAATAGCTGTACAAATCATTTACTAACTGTCCTTGTTTTTGAAGTTTCAAATTTAAATCATTCAAATAGCCTGTAAGATCGACCAGAAATGCTAAATCACATATCCATTTTGGTTCACTTAATTCAGATAGTGGTTTATCTTTTATTTTCATAAAGTCTGCTATCTCATTTCTAAGCTCGTAAAACCGTTTCAACATTTTTCCTTTGCTCAGCCATCTGACTTCACAATAATATGTTACGTCGTTATATTCAGCTGATATTTCATCCAAAAACGCCTTGAACTGACGATGGTTAAGCCCTCGGGATCGAATAAAGTTGATGGTTTTTACTACCACATTCATGGACTTAGAATACAAGTTCTGTTGGTGGATAATGCAATGAAGGACTATCAAATCATCTTTTTGCACATTTAATTCTGTTGCTTTTTCATTCAAAATTCCGATGAAACCTTTACGTAAGCCGACCATAGAAGGTGCACCATCAGTGCATACTCCAATTAATTTTGACCATAGCAAGCCAGAACTTGTGAATACCTTTTGAACTTCAATAAAAATATCCTCTCCTGTAGTGGTTCCTTTAAGTGACAGTAAAGCAAGCAATTCCTCAGTAACAGCGAACTCCTTATAAACTCCTTATAAACTTATAAAGAGCGAAGCTCACATGTGTCGAGAAGCTCTTGTAACACCATAGAAACAAAAGCTATTTAATTTATTGGCATAATTGTGCCGATGACAAAACACGAGAAATCTCTGTTCGGGGTGAACCGATAGCCAACTAAATAAATATGGGTTTAACTTTCGACCACGTGTCTGTCCGTCTAGACCTCGCTTCATATGTTTTGGAGCATCGAGATGACGACAGAATTCGCCTAGCACGTCTAAATAATATACAGGAATTTCTCCCTAACAGCGGTCTCTTCCAGGAACAAAGGATAACAAAATATGTACATTATCCACACAATTTAACAAGACGTTCTGGGGAGGAGAGGATGTCCTAATCGCCGCGTCCGAGTTCTATCTGGTAATTGTGCACACGGATACCAGCATTACACTGGTGTGTTCACCTACCGATGAACCAGAACCAGGCAACATACACATCCTCTACAAGGACCAGCATCATGATGGCTGGGTCATGACCGACGACGAACATTACAACAGCAACCCAATAGTTCTAATGCAAGAACCAACCAACGTCAAAACACCACAACATAAACTTAGCCTTTAGTTAACCAGTACAACACACGTGAAGGGCAAGGACAATCCACGAAACCCCAGTCTCAAACAAACAGCCCCCATTGGTTAGCTCATTGACACAGTATGAACTACGAAAACGATGCCGTCACGTACATCGCCAAACACATGGGTGTTTGGCGATGTACGTGACGGGATGGCTTTGTCCATACAAAGCCTGGACACAGAGCGGCCTCGCTCTGTGCCCGACACGCGACTGGAGACCGTGCAGGTACCAATTCTGAAGAACAATAGCCCTAAAGTTGCGAATGAATAACGTAATTAGGCAACTATTAAGCTACCTTTTTAAACAATACATCAACGGATGACCATTTCTTTACGCTTAAAGAGGTCCTAGATGAGGAACGACGTGCAGGTAAAAGAATTTATGTACTCGCTATATGAGCAAGTTATCATGAGATACTTGATTAACCACGCTAGGAATAAATCAAGACAAAAGCAAATGCATGAGGAGGGAATACAGAAATAAGGCGGCGGAACACAGAAATAAGATCAAGAAACCTGGCAGTAAAACCCTGACAGTAGCAAGACTTACGACGAAGACATTGAAAACAGCAACATTTAACGCAGCAGAGCAAGGACATAAAAAGAGCCGAGAAAGCAATTGAAACCCCGCCAAAAGATTCACGGGTGAAGCTCGACCTAAAGCACCTGGCCGCGACGTTGTTAAAAGATGCCCATCCATAGACAAATATTACCCATCTCTCCACTAGTCCAATGCTTGTCTAGGGTGCATATCCGGTAGGCTCTTAAATCCTATCCTTCCCTACGGGCACGTCCTCCCTACAATTACCGCGCCCCCCGGTCTACTCCTTGATATGCAATGGTCGCTGTAGGACCATGACCATGAGGCTACAGGAGCTAGTGCGAATCTTGGGGTGCATTCGATTAATCGAGTCTGGTTCAACCACGCTGGGATTTTTTTTATTATCTAACTCCTCTTGCTGATCACCAGCTGAACCAGCAGAAGTCTCCTAACATACTACTTTTCGTATACAAATAACAATGTTGAAAATTCTTCACAGCTAAAACTATATTGTCACCCGGGGCTAATTTTTCCACAGGGCTATGGTGTTTTTAATGTTTCCGGGGGTTTATTATACCAACCTGCTTATTGCGCAATCAATTAAAAACGAAGCTTGGCTTACCACGCACTGATTACATCACTATGTGTGCCAGTGTAACACCGTACTAACCCTGCAAAGCCACCAGAGGGGCAATTCTTGTAATTTTAAGAACACAGTCTGATCTCTGTCTCAATCTGTCAAAAATACCTGTAATTCCCTAAATATAATTGACAACTTTTGACATTGATTGTCGCTTGAGATTTATTACGGAAAGTTCTACCAACGGGGTGATGAAAATTCGACATGTTTTATTCGACTGAGCTGATGATGAATGCTCTGCTAACTGGGGCTTGAAAAAAGTCAGTTTTTGTCGTCAAAATGATCTGACACTATTTAAGTTATTTATATAAAAAAAGATTCTGGTTACTTGGACGTCTGTACGGTACACGCATAGCGGCATATTATACATATTTATCAAGCTCAAAACAAGACAGTTCAATAATGTTGTCAACAGACAGTGCAACGTCTTTTAGTTCTTTAGATGTAATAGATGTTTGACTAATATTAATGGCCCACCATTTATATCATACATTTTCGGCTGAAATGGCTAACTAACTACATAATAATTTTCATAGTTAATTGACATTACTTGATGATATTTTAACCACTGTTGAAAAACAAAGAGCATTGATCACCACGCTTGAGAACTGCCCGGCTACCAGACGCCTCATGATATGTATTTCCTTTCAGGCAGTAGTAGCATAATCAGCCTATAATGTCCTCACTGCTGGGACACAAGCCTCCTCTCTATGAGAGGGAGTCGGCTGTAAAACGACGCGGGCTCAGTGTGGTTGGTAGATGTCACATATCTTCGAATTTTCGGTTCTAGGACAGGCTGGTTTCCTGACGATGTTTTTCTTCACCGTTTTGAGAGCAGTGGTGATGAAATTATTTACACAAACTCAAGCGGAAGACCTGGGTTCGAATCCACGACCAACTCGTAAGTTTCGGTTACCGCTGAGCCACCACTGCTCTGTAAGTAGACAGGTGGTATTTTAGATAAACTGTGATATCGTCTTGTATTTTAATCGTCATGTAACTGCTTATTATTATTAATTAGCTGCATTATTAACTAGCGAAAACACCTCGAAAATATTCCTGACACAACGGGTTTTTCCTTTTGAGGCGCCGTTTGCCTGGGCCTGAATTATCGATACTGAATAATTGAAACCCTCCTTCAACGTGTTTGTAATATCCACCGCTCCTATCCGGTAGGTGGTCACGTGCCAATAAGTGCAGGTCATCCAGTTAGCATTCGTCGTTGCATTCGAATAGCAGTTTAGCTGCGGAATGGCTGTTCAGGCTGCAATGGATGCCGTAATGTAAGCTCAATTATTAATCGCACGGATCGATGTCTACCAAGGCAAAGCCATTAAAATAGAGGCAGTTATGAGGCAGTTAGCTGGAACCATTCTATAGATAAGAACATGTGCCGTATTATTCTTGAAAAGAAAAGTAGTGAAAGTATTTATCGATCATTACCTCACACGACAGAATGTGTAAAAGTAAAAGAACTGACAGGCGCTATGGCAATGTCGTAAGTATAGACTACTATTTTCTGTATTTTTGATATCAGAGCCATTATTCGTCAATCCTAAGTTTATTCTCTTCTTAAAGGTGCAGTGATAATGATGAAGTTCTCGCTAAGGCTTGTTTTGTACGTAGTCGAGGGCCGAAACAACAAAACCTTAGGTATGCATAGTTTGATAGACGAATGATACTAGTAAAGTTAGGTTTGGCGGGTCCGTGTGAACTTACAGGAACATAAGATATATCAGTCTGTCGTAGCTTTGCAGGCACATAAGACATGTCAGCTCTGTCTCTGGAATGAGAGATGTTCATTGGTAGCCTGCGAGGCCTCATCGTTATCTATGGAAATCTACCACTAAGTGGTCACTTACCATCAGGTTTGAGTCACACTGGGCACTGCCCATGGCCCAGATACATTTTAAGGGTGGTAGTGAGCTTATACCGTCTGCATGGTCTAATACATTTTTTATCGCTGATAGTGTGAACTGAGCCTGAGTACTGCTAGACACAAGCCTCTCCCAGGCTGCGCCACAACACCCTGTCCTCCGCCATCCGCATTCAATTTATCTCAGACACCTTAAGGTCGTCCGTCCATCTAGCTGAGGGGCGTCCCACCCTACGCCCACCCTACGCTTGTAGATACACGGTCTCCACTCTAGGATACGTCCGCACTGGCCATCGGTCCTCCGACAAACATGACCAGCCCACACATGGTGATGTGTGTTAGGTAGTAGCAATTGTTACGAGTAGTCAAAAACTCGTTAGTCTGTACCCCAGCAACGGGGTTACCGTGGAGGTCAGACAGAGAGTCACTCCATGTAAAATACTGACTTTCAGCTTCATATTCATATTGCATTCCATAATGTGTAGAAGTGTTAAAGCTAAGGTATAATTATGGACCCTGTAGGGCACAGCAAAAAGTATAAAATATTCGGTTAGACTGGAAGCTGACCCAAACATAGGTGGGAAAAGGCTAATGATGTGTGGCTGTGATAAGTTAAGTTTGGAAAGACTTTATAGGGGATTAGGCATGGGGGAGATTTTTAAAAGACAGAGATAATATAAAAGTTTAACTTACATTTATTTAAGTATTTAGTCAATAAAGTTAATACCTAAATTACGTCTTAACATAATTTTGTTTTGTATTTTATTAAATAAAAAACAGGAAAGTGCAAGTCCTACTTGCAAAATTAGTGTTCCGCGCCGTATAATGTAATTTGTACTGATGCATCTCATAAGTACCTAAGTACGGGTACCAACCACAAAACCAAACAAGAAATAAATAAAACATATTAAAAAAAAACTAACAATTGGTAGTAGTAATCCTGATACCTGTAATTCAAATCTACACTTATTTTTCGATAATTATAGTATATTTTTCACATTTCTGGTTTTTCAGTAAAACTCAACTTCTAATTTCAAAGTACGACATTTTCTTTAGACATACCTATGTAGGTACTATGTCTAAAGAAAATGTCGTAAAGAAATTCCTTTAGACATACATAAGTAAGTATGTCTAAAAATGTCGTACTGTGTGTGTCGTATATTGCTGTGCTTATTTTCAAAGTATTTCGTCGAATAGTTTTAAAGAAAACCGTCTCTGACATACGGACGGACGGACACCGAATTGATTCCATGAGTGTACTGCTTTGCCAATTTCAATAGCACGGAACACTAACTATAAAATCTTACAGGAGCTTAGACTATCTTAAAACTAGTTAAGTTATACTTGTTAACAATTAATTATAAGTACGAGCAAGGATCTGCATCTGCCGCATCAGGCTTACATCTGGGAAAAGAAAGAAAAAAAAATAATTTCAAAGGTAAAATTGGCTTTTGCTTTTTACATAATCAATTACATGTATTGAGGAGAAACTGTACCGGCAAGGGGTTATCCAGACATGTCAGCTTTTTATGTTTGACGTGAAACGTCTTCCCGCCCGGTGTAAAAGGGGGTGATTGATAGTTAATGTCAAAAAAATTAATTGTTTAGCAAATTGAGTATCAACTTAATGACAACTATCATTCTTTGATAGTTGTATGAAATCGTTATAACACGGCAAATTGACGTAGGGTGTTTCTTTAACATTAATTTCTCTAACTATGCAATGGTGCAGAACCAAATCAAATATAAATTAAATTAAATTTCATTTATTTCAAGTACCACATAACCCATAATAAAAAACATCTTTAAATTAAAAAAATTCAAAATGATTAAATTAAATTGTTGTAAATTGAATTGAATTAATTTCAACTTCAAAACCTACATCTGATCTGACATATGTACCTAAATTTAATAATGGCTAATCAGTAATCGATGCTAAACGTTTTTTCTTACTAGGTAAAATTAATGAATACTTTATCTCTCCTTCAGTTTGACTTCTTGAGTTAATACTTACTGTATAATCTGAACCTGGGTTCACACAGGGGCTATCTTAAGTAAAAACGAAGGCTAATCTTCCTGCACTGTATTTTGAAATCACTAGTCTTAACGGCGTAATCCATCGTGTAACATACACCTCAATCTACATAAACTCGAACCTTCTTCCCATGGGGCTGGCAGAAACTACAGAAAGCCACCTGCTACGAATCTTCCACACTCCTTTTGCTTCGTTTACGTTCATATATCTGGTAATACACGCACGCCAGTTGCGACTACTATGCATTCGACCTTTCTGAAGAACATCACCAATAAGGTCACTATACTATAGGTCTTTCTAGGGCGTCCCTTCACGCTGTTTCCACTCACACATCTACGTTGTATACCTATACCTTTTGTTAGTCCTTTCATTCGTCGTCTCAACATGACCAAAGCATCTCAGCCATAGATATAAGAACATTGCTATGATCTCAGCATACTCTTTTCTTCCCATATCTTGTAAACGGACTCCTCAAATATACAAACTCTTTCACTTGCTCCACACAGCATAAACATAGCATAATCAGTCCATAATGTTCCCACTGCTCCCTCTCCGACTCTCTCCACTGCTGATGTTACAGCGGTGAGTGGGCCATAATCCACCACGCGGGCCCAGTGCGCGTTGATGTATGTCACATGTCTTCGAATTTTCGGTTCTAAGACATGCCGGTTCACTCACGATGTTTTCCTTCACCGTTGTGAGAGCAGTGGTGATGAAATTAAATAAACAAAGTTAAGTGCCTGTCTGGGTTCGAACTCACGACCTGCAACTTGCTCCACGCTCTTATCATTTATTTTTTACATCATCAGAGAAGACGATGTGTCATCCTCCTAATTGACTTTAATTAGGTACCTATGAGTAAAATGGAGACTATAGACTTAGTTCTTACGTAGCAGCACGTGACGCCCAAATGCCACTGTTTCGGACAGAGGTTCGCGCCCAACAGCGGGAAGTTCTCAGGGTCGCAGTCATCGGCACGCACGCACAGACCGCCTTGTAGCACACACGACTCCTCCAGTTGAATTACTGAAACGACACAATTCATACTATGGTTATAATTAACAAGCTTTTGTCCTCGTCTTGGCACGCGTAGAGTTCGGAAATTATCCCACGGGAACGTACTACTGGGATGAAAACTTTTGTCTTAACCCAGGCCATGGTTACCTCTTTGCCAAACATGGAAATCCTTTCGTTCGAAGTATGGTTTAGCGACACATTATTTCTGTTGTTTCTATGTGTGTGTGTGTGCTTTATCTAAGTTAAATATTAATGTATTATACACATAAACCTTTCGGAATAAATGTAGTATAGAAGAACTGAGCGGTCACACAGACAAGACAAGAAAAGCGACTTAAATAAATAATATTTATAGATTTAGATAAAGATACAGAAGGAAGATCCTCCACGGTTACTATTCTAAGTAATGTTTTAGGACAAATTAACGTTAATTAAATCGCTAATTGAAGTTGGATAAAGATTTAATTTTAAATCTTTGTCGATTAGTCGTACCTATTAGTAAACAGCAGTACATGGAAGATAATATAAATACAAACTGCTTATAGTTGGTAATCCGCAAAAGGTTATCCAAGAAGTAACCTCGCTTATCAACTATTTTATCAAACTTTCTCCAAACATCGTTCAGGTTAACATTGGACAAAGTAAGTAATATTAATGATAATATAGAGACCCACTATGCACGAACGCCGGGCGTGCCGCCATTCCTGCCTATGGGTATAATACCTCCAGCTTTTGAAGGGGCAGCACCCTAACACACTTTCAAATAGAATCTGAATCATTTTGAATAATATTGTTAATCCATTGATTTATATGTTCGAAAAATGTATCTACTCAATAACGTAAGTAACGCAACGAAGGTTGTTGATCTGTCAAAATGAAAGCCGTTGCTACGGTTAGTGTTAAGTTAATTCCGCAATTACCCCGCATATACCCCTATAATTGTTTAATTTCATTTGTGCGAACAACATTCAGAGGGGCAATTCTCGTAATTTTAAGAACGTTCGCAGTCTGATCTCCGTCTCAATCTGTCATAAATACCTACGTATAATTTCCCTACATTTTGACAAGATTTTGACATTTGTTTATCGCCGAGATGAGACTGCGACTAGATTTTGAACGTTTTAAATTACGAGAATTGGCCTTCTGATATCTTAAGGTCGAACCAATCATATTAGGTACCTGTTAGACTGATAAAATTGTGACCTCCAATGAGAAACCCATTCATATTAAACGCGACTGCAGCCGTTATAAAACAAACAAAAAATATCTAGAGGAATAAAAGGGACGCCTTTGTTTTTAGTCTTTGGACTAAAAATAAAGGTAATGAATACATCTTTGGATGTATTCATTACCAACCTGCCGGGTAATTGCGTAACATATTATACATATAGCATTGCTTTAATTTAGACACTTCAACAACGTTCATTGCGTTATTTACGTTGTTGAGCAGACAAATTTTTCGAACATATGAAGCAATCATTATCATTTCAGCCGAAAGGCGTCCACTGTTGGACAAAAGCTTCCCCAAGCACCTCCTATTCGACCAGTTCTGTGCTTCCCGCACCCAGCAGATTCCTGAGGCCTTAACAAGGTCATCGGTCCACCATGTGGGAGGCCTTCCAACGCTACGTTTTCCGGTATGTAGTCGCCACTCCAGAACCTTCGGCCCCATAGGCCATCTGTTCTGCAAGCAATGTGCCTGCCAACTGCCACCTAAGTTTGGCAATATGAAGCAATGGATAAAATGGATTAGTAATTCTTCAAAATGATTCAGATTGTGTTTGAAAGTGTGTTACCCAATTAGGGTGCTGCTAAAAAATATTGCCTATACCCTGTCCATTAGGTTGACCGTATTTTGATAGCTGTCTTAGAACGTACGGACGCCAGCAGGTCAAGCTACCCGAAACTGTCAAATTTTCCCAATCAACCTTGAACCTTAATGATTTAGTGATAAAGTTGAAAACCTATTAAAGAGATTTGACAGATTGTAGTAGCTTGATGTGCTGGCGTCTGTACATATTCCAATACCGAACATTATCTACTAATATTTTATTTAAATATTCTTCATGACTATCGTCTTAAACCTAATTAACATATTCCAATTTATTTTGTGTCGTTTTCTTTCATACATTGTGTTGCAGCCCTCATATCTGTGTTGGTCCCTTGATTATTTTGGCATAGTACTCGTAGGTAAAAGGGTCCTTCTCTATTTTTCTAAATCGCAGAGTTTATAATTTTTTTCAATTCAATTAATTTATTTTAGTCAGACAAATAAAATATCCATAGAATAATACACTATTTCGACGTAACATAAAAATATTAGATAACATAATCAAAATAAACAAAATAATGATCATAATCAAAATAGGCAATTTAAAATAATAATTTAAAATAACAAAATAAGTAACTTACAATTTGAAACAATATAGAAAATTACATACTAATTTAAAACAATATAGTAGAAAATTACATTGATTAGACGAATTGGCAATAATGCGTAAATGCGTGAATTATAATATCTATACGTGTATCAATAAATGTATTGTGTGTTGCTGCAATCACTAGTTCCATCTGTCAAAAAACGGTTTACCTAATAGACAGGGTACCTATAGACTATCAATTACCTATGTAGGTACTTATTGAATTAAAATATTTATTAAAACAGTATACCGCATGCTTACAGCTTTATTATCAACTCTTTTGTATTTAGGTAGGTATTATGACTATCCCTCACACTAACTGGAAATTGACTGAAGGTTGGCTGATAGAAAATGCCTCAGGCGTTAAGTCCGCCATTGAACAGTATATCCTCTAAACTTTTTCCATCTCTGTGTTTGTTGTTCTAAGCTTGCGCGTTCGAGACTGGCCAATGACGTAAAAGAAATTAAACTGTACCTACTCTGCACTCGGCGTTATTTAGAGCGGTCATAACATCCGTCTTTATATGTGGCAAGCGGGTCAATGTCAGATCTGTCTTACTTCACGAAATCCATTGGATGTTATAAAAACGCATGTACCTCATTCAGCCGACATTGACCTGTTTACAAATCACTAACTTCTACATGAAAAATAGGTCTCGGCGTAAAATATGCGCGTTACGAAAAAAGATAGTACCTACCTACATTTTTTTCTTTTTTACGCATTTATATAAACTTGGTCCTTACTTTATCAGCGATCATGAAATCGTCTGAATACAAGATAAAATTGTGATTTTTTTTTGTTAAAGATGAAAGACAGTAAAAGGTTGGCAGAAAAAGGACTAGGACCTAGATAAGCAGGTAACCATTACTACACGAAGCTGTACAATCACATCTGAGTATGATGTTCAGAGAAAACCGGCTAATGTTCAAGAACCATAAAATCGAAGATATGTGACATCTACGAACCCACACTGGGCTAGCGTGATAGATTCCGGCCCCCTCCCTCTCACTTTTTATTTTGTACTAGAGTCTTCTCGAATAAATTGTTCTTCGAGAAGACTAGGACAAAATACCCGACAAGATTACTTGTCGCGTGCTACGTAAATTTTTTACATACCAACATACAGGAAAGCTAGATCTTAATGTTCTTAACTACCAACCCGCACTGGGCCCGCAAGGTGGGTTACGGCCAACTCCGTCTCACTGAGAGGAGGCCTGTGCCCCAGCAGTGAGAACATTGTAGGCTCATTATGAAGATGGAATGTCAAGCATGCAAATGCATGAGTTTTCCCAAGATACTTTTATTTTTGGTAATAACTCATCGTTATCAGTACGTTCTTACGTGATGTCATTAATTAATAAATTACTTCTAACAATTCGTGTTAATTTTATGTACATAACGTACTAGCTGATAAAGCCTGGCACAGTTAATTTGAAAATAATTTCACGTGATGCGGACGGATATAAGTACTATCTACTTATTATATGTAAATATGTCTATTTATGTTATTGTAAGTACCTACGCGTTGGCAGTGAATTTATTATCGCTGTTTAACAAATAATTGTATGACGTAGATACCTACAGTCGTTTTTTTGTGATTAGGTGAGGGACAAGAACTTTAGATTTTAGCATCACGTAGCTGTACCAATTATTGATCATATTATGGTATTGATGGACGCTAGTGATGGCGCCAAACACGTACCAGAATTTTGGGCCGAGTCCATTTAGATTGCTATCGACTGGCTAAGAAGAAGAATATTATGGTATTTCACCATACATAATAATTTGCTTTTAAACATTGAAAGTTTCTTGTTAATTTTTTACAAGGTAGGTACTGTACTGCGAAAATTTCGATGCTTGGGGATGGCTTACGCGCTCAGCCGAAGAAATTCCTCGATAAGATGAGATACTAACGTCTCTGTTTAAAAACTGACTGTTATACTAAGCTAAGAAATTTACAGTTTAAAATAATTATTGAAAAACAAGCTTCGAGAGCCATTCGTTGGTTGTTTTTCCACTTATTCTTCTATAGCTCTTTTCTGTTAACTAAGTTTTATTATTATCGGCCATGTGTGTCCCACTGACCAACACAAAGGCCTCCCTTGCCTCCTTCAACTTATATAAATCTACTGCTATATGTGGCCAATCTTTTAGAAAAGTGTCGACTTCGTCCTGCCATCTCCTCCTGGTACGGCCGCGTTGCCGTAAAATAAATTAAAGTGTTCACTGCTCTTAGGAAACCACTGTATGCTTATTTTATTTTAGCCCATAGCCCCTCCGACGTGCAACAGATGTGGCCAGCCCAGATATGTAGGTACCTATACCTAGTAAAAATAGGTAGTTCTGTATTTTATTTGGTAGGTACCCAGTGTAGGATTTGCAAATCGATCAGTGTTCGCAATTTCCGGTTGTAGTTGTTCTACACTATTAAACTAACACGCAAGTAGGTATTCGGTTCAAGATCTTACCCTCATACCTACTTATTAAGATAACAGAAAGGCCAGAATACAAAAAAAAAATTACATAATATTTTCCACAAAGTAGAGCATAAACTCTGAATTAACAAATACCTGCCTAGGTACCTACCTACCTACATAAAAGTTCGATAGAGAAGCTCCGTTTTCTTTTGCAAACTTGCACTAATTGCACTGGTGTCTATTGCGCATGATCTAATGTATCTTATTACGACGTAGGTAAATAAATTATTTATTAATAAGCGTTTTTGGAGAGCACACTCATGACTAAAAAAATTGCATTAGGTAAATTCGTACACAAATTCGCTAGCGGCTAGGTAATAATACTTATGATTTATCATTGTTAGGAAGGTACCTAAATATTTCATCTATTATTTTGGGAAGGCTATTATTTAAGGCACAGTAAGATAGAAAAGAAAACGTAATTACCTACTCAACATAAATTTTGTGAAGAAAAATTTGTGATCTAAGACACATAATCATAATGCAGCGCATCTAAGTAAGAACTTACTTGTCACGTCCTCAAGTTTGTGCTGCAGCGGGCTCCCCCTGACAGCCACCAGCAGGAAAGCGAATAACGCAAACACAACAACTTTCAGCATTTTCATTTTTGAATGAACTTGAACAATTCGCCTGCGTATTACTAGCGTGCTAAATCCCGGTAATGTATGAGCAAGCCGGTCCGCTCGCACGTTTATATAGACCCGTAATGATAAACAACATGCCGCGCCACACAGACTATGTATGTACCTACGCATTCAACTCGGACATACATCTAATTTTTACTATTTCTTACACGATACACTCCAACTCGCACTTTCCTTGACACCCGCTACTCTATTTTCATCCCACAGATTTCCTCAATCGTTCCTCATTTTTTTTGTTCATAAAACAAAGATCTTTCGCGAAAAAAACTTGGCGCATCACGTGCTTGGTTATCGCTTTCAATAAATATGTATTTACCAACGTTTAAATTGTTTTGATTGGTGCAGCTACATAAACAATTATTAAAGGTTTTTTTTGCAAATAGGTTTATGTACCTATTCATGTCTATCACGTTTCATAGCTCCATATTTTGTAAGAACTCCGACTTTAAACTTTACGTACAAAATTAATTATCTTCTGACTACCTTTCACAAGCAAGCCATTCAGGAGCGCTAGTGCGGTATCTTCGCTTTGAAAACAAACTTGTTGCATTCGACAGGTTTCTTAGAAAACTACGTCAGATATTAAAGAGACTACAAGACAAGACAAGACAACAACAAGACAAGACATGACATAAGAAAACAATAGTTAGATAACCATTTGATTGGTCGAGCTCGCACTTGACCTTGATACAAATTTGTTTGTCGCTCGCTTGGGGTGACCTGTGAACCGTAGCGCTCATGTGACGATTTTTAAAGCAATTTATGTAGTGTAGATTATGTATGCGACTCGCAATATAATTCCGGGAACTGTTTCGTATCAGGTTTCGTTACACGACGTGATCACTCGTCCCGTGTCCGGCCACATTCAGCGTCTTTGGTAGCAGTCATTACGTTACTTCAATCTGTATCAAATACATTTACGAAACGCTGCGAAAACTCCTTCGTTCAGGAATTGGGTCAGGGTTTTATAGACTAACTACATTATTTTTAAAGTTTCTGTGAAGAATGTTGGGATTTTATTTTGTGAATATTAGGTACATATGGAAAGACTGCGATTGTTTATTTATTTTACATGGTGGCTACCGAAGGCCGTTCGATACCTACATGAATACACTCGAATGTAAGCTCTTACAGCGTTTATTTAGATGCGGATTGTAGATGCAATTTTTAAAAGAATATGTTTAACGAAATTGGGACTGTGATACCTGCATACAGGGTTTAGGTACCGAAAAGGAGGGTAAAATAGGTACCTACCCAGCTGCATGAGCTGCACGTAAATAATACCTAGCGTAGAATTTCAGTTTTCCAATAGGTACTTACCTACATAACCTACATTTCAATTACCTATACATAGCGAACTGAACTATAATATAAACTAATTAAAATGATCTACTTTAATCTACCTAGCCGCTGACCTGCAGTGATGGGACATACTTCTATCAAAACACAGATAAGGGTACATCCGGTGCAGACAGTCACTGAATTTACCACAGGGTGCGACGCAGATTCATCTTACATTTAAATCACAGTGTCATAAGCAGGTTTAAAAGAAAACCGAAGAGCCTGCCTCTCTGTTTAGCGTTTGTGGACTACGAGGAAGCCTACGACAGACTCAGGCTGAAGGTAGGTACTGCAGCCTCTTCAGCGGTGCCAGATTGACTATCGGTACATCGAGGCGCTGAAGTGTTTGTATGAAAACGCTACTACACACATCAAAAGTGTCTAGGGATCAAGTACATTATTAACTATAAAAAAATATCCAATTAATATTTACCAAATCTAGTTTTCCAGTCAGCTTCTTAATTATTTTTTTTTACTTTGCCCTGCACTAGGAATTACTCCTGAATCGTGGATGCGTTGACAAACATTTAAACTCACATACACAAACAGCCAGACCCGGAACAACTACCTGTAGGCAATACAAATATTTGTTCCGTGCGGGAATCGAACCCGTGACACGCAGCGCAGAAGTCGATCGCTCAGCCACTGCGCCAACCGTGTCGTCAAATTCCTATGTTTCAGTTAACAACTTATCCCTATACCTGGTCTTGCCATAAAAATAGTCACGAAGAAAAAAAAAATTTTTATTGCAAATAATATTTATTACTTTTACAGTGTTGTTTAATACATAAATATAAAACAAACTAAAATATAAAAAGCTTATTCGAAGTGGTCTCCATTGGCTGCAATACAGTCCTTTAAACGTTAAGGCCAGTTATCAATAGAAGCACGCACTCTTTCCATGGGAAAATTCTTCACTGCCAATCGTATGGATTGTTTTAGGGACTCCAAATTATCATGACGTTTAGAGCAAGCCGTACTCTCTAAAACTGACCATAAATCATAATCCAGCTAATTAAGATCGGGACTAGACGACGGCCAGTCTTCAGCTCTGATGAAGTCCGAAACGTTCACTTCCAACCAAGACTGCGTGGACCGAGCTTTATGACCCGGTGCCGAGTCTTGTTAGAAGGACCATTCTTGGTTATTGAACATGGTGTTGTTAAGGGGCTTAACTACCTTCTCAAGAATGGTATCTTGATACACTTGTGCCGATGTTTTGATACCTTTTTCACAAAAATATGGCTCAGTCACTCTTTCATAGCTAACACTCCACCAAACCATCACTGAAGTCGGATAATGCCCTCGTTGCACTCTGTCGCCTAAATGGGAAGCGTCCTTAGAGCTTTGAGCATAAATACGGCCATTTTGTTTGTTAAAATGTTGCTCAATTGTAAAGATTTTCTCATCCGTAGGTAAACAAATTTTTTCTGTGACCTCCTTTTGCGTACCGCTTCAGTAGTTATTTCGATTTTACAACACTGTTCTTTTTTAAATTATCAGTTAAAAAATGACCAGTGCGTCTCTTATAGGCTGCAATCCTAGTCATCTTTTAAAATACGCGATATGGTTCTGGGTGCTATCTTCATCTCCCGAGATAAAATCTTTTGCTTTCGGATAGGATTTCTTCGAATTCTATCTCTTACTGCTTTGACCACCTTTTCGTAAGAACACTACGTGGACTGCCAGATCTTTATCTGTCACAAACAGAGGAGGTCTCATTGTACCTATTAATAGCCCAGTACAAAAACATTTGACTAAAACCAAGCGTAAGGAGAGTTTTAAAAATTGCAATTGGCTCCATACTAACTTTGTGTAATGCAATCACAGCTCTTTATCACCCCATTCCATTTTAATATCGCAAAATATTGTACAATGTATTGGCGCCAAAATTAGAAAACTTAATGAACAATCGTATAAAAATAACAGATTCCAAATTCAAATGTAATATCTTTCTTATTTTTAATTGTAACAGTAGGTATTTGTGGCCAGACTGTGTATTTTGTAAAAATTAAGAAAAATTGTAATTTCTGCAAATTGTGAGAGATTAACCTGAGTTAATGTCATCAATTAAATGGCAAAAAAGGCAAAAATGAGGATTTTTTAAATTTTTATTGAGAATATAAAAAAAATAATAATCTTTGTTTCCACCATTGACACGAATCACACAATCACAGCGATTTGGCAGGCTTAAAATCAGTTATCAAAATCACTTTGAGAAATAGTCGACCATGTCCGATCTAACAAGTCAAAAAGTTGTGGGGTATGCACGGCATCCATATTCGGCAGAGCTCTCTTTGGAGCATATCCGATGCGTGCGTAATTGGGTTGAGGTCTGGCGATTGAGCAGGCCACGGCTGAACGTTGATGCGAGCATCGGCAAGAGTGCGTGTTACGACTATAGGCGTGTGTGGACGTGCATTATCGTGCATTAGTCGAAACGAATCACCCAACCGGCTTCACAAAGGGATGATTACATCTGAAACAATCCTCTTCGCATAAATCTGAGCATTGAGGTTGCCCCTGATCCAACTGAGATCGGTTCTTCCACCGATCCAAATACCGACCTAAACCATTATTGTTCCCCCTCCATATGAATGAACTTCCTGACAAAATTTCAAACGTTCTTGACGTCCAGAGGTCCTCCAAACTCGAGTACGTCTTGTATCCGGCCTCATACCGAAACGAGATTCATTGGAAAAGCAAACACAACGCCAGTCTTCTTCCTCCCAATTTCTGTGTTCGCGAGCCCATTGTAAACGGGCCCTACTATAGGCGGAACTTTCAGCGGCCTTCGGGAACGCAGACCCACTTCAGCTAAACGATTTCCGATGGTTTGTTCGCTTATCAGTACCTAAGCCTGAAGAGCTGTGGAGCCTCGTAGCCAACATCATGGCGGTCATGGTACGATTCCGTCGACCAGTATTTTGGATGTACCGGTCCTGTCTGCGAGCGGTGATGCGAGATCGTCCTTCATGTCGCTCGGCCACGCTGCCCGTGATACGATAGCGTGTCCAGAGGCGGCTTATGATGCTCTGTGTAGTGCCAAGAGCGACAGCCACAGTAAGTTGCCTGGAACCTTAAAATGTTGAACATATTTTGAGCAACTCATTTATTACACAGGGTGGCAGGAACATAGACTGCGCAAACTGTAACCATGAGTTCAGTACGTGATTCGAGAACGTAGCGTAGAAATTTTTCGTCGGTTATCAAAAAAAAATCACCTGTTTCATAGAAAAGTGCCCTACTCGGTCAAAATGTATGGAAATGCTATTTATTTTTTAAATAACCGACGTAAAATGTTAAACAGGGGCGTAGCTATCGCTGTATCAGTCGTATCAATGATACGGGGCCTCCGAGCTACAAGGGCCCCCAGACGCGACGTTCGTAAAATAATATCCAAAACCGAAAATTCTTATTGGTACAACGGGACCAACGGCTTAACGTGCTTTTCGAGGTATGGAGGGGTCTCGGTATGTTAACATGGCATCCATCCACTGGCAAACCGCGGCAAGCATAGCTTAACCTTCGATCGACCCGTGCGGCTGTTATTACTTAGCCACAAGCCCTTATCTTTCAAGTCAGTATGCTATATCTTCTTAGCGTGTCGATAGCAATCTAAATGGACTCGGCCCAGAATTCGGCTACTTGTTTGGCGCCATCACCAGCGTCCATCAGTTCCTGTAACGTGCAGCTGACAGGACACGCAGGACACGTTATTAAGTGTCCCATCGTTTGTGGAACAGCACCACATTTACACTCCAAGGCGGAGTCTTCTATGAATATCCACCTGAACAGGTTTTCCTTGCTTCGGCCAACCTGGGTCCGGAGTCTATTTAAAGACTTCCAGGTTACCCAAGGTAACTCATGTCCAGGTGGGAGCTTCAGTGCTATATTATTTATTTTGCAAAAACAATACCCATCTTTAGAGTTTCGACGAGTCGGGGGTGCGGCGAATGTAGGTACAAGGATATCCCGGGCCCCGGACTCATGGTACTAGACGGAACAGTGGGGTTTTAGTCGGTAGGAGTCCGACATAACCCTCCGTTCTTCCCAGACGGAGAGTGTCCAATGTCCATAAGGATTTCCAAAAAAAAAAATAAAGGTGAAAAGGCTCCCAGTTTTTTTTTTATATACAGGGCCCCTTTGAGGCAAGCTACGTCACTGATGTTAACGCTTCAGAATCGTATGCTGAATTCATGGCGCGTCGATGGTCACCCTGTATATTTGTAATCATATTATTGTAGGTGTTTAAAAAAATAATGTTGGTCCGGATCCGGTAAACAGATAGGTGAAGGTTGATAATACTTCGGATCCGATGAGTACTTTGTACTTGCGCTGGTTGTGTCGAGAAGATGATGAAGAAGTGTTTTTCTGTGAACACGGCTTTTTGATGCGAGTCCATTTTGCCTTAATGTGCGGTCCGTCGTGGCTCGCTTGAAGGTAAAACGGACCAATTTAAACTTTCAGAAATCATCTAATCTCTTAATTATTTATGAATAGACTAGCATAGAGTAAACGTTGATTGGTCTAACTCTCAAAAATGTTGAATAAAACGAATAGTTTGTTTTCTACATTGGTCCGTTCTGCCTTCCCTTCCCCAGTCTACATTACATCACTCAACTTCGAGTTTCCGACGATGTAGTACATACTCATGACTGAGACTACGCAGAACCTCCGTACCTACAATGCTCGATGACTTCAGTAAAGCTTCCGAAGGAATTGGTCTTAGCAACCTGTGGCAGCCTGAGCAGAGCGCCGCTCTCGGGCCAGCCGTCCCGAGAGCGGCGCTCTGCTCAGGCGGCTGCCGGTGAGAGCCTGTCGGCGGTGACGCTCAGTCGCTAAGTTTTGGACGGCGTGGACGTCGTCCTGAAGGTTGCCACTAAATCTGGCAGTCTGAAGGGCACGTTCACGCGCGCTCTGAAGGAGGCGGCTGACGACATCAAGAAGGCAGTTGGGGTCCTCCTTAGTCGTACGAGCACGGAGGAGACGGCGAAGTTGTGGGAGGAGAACGGCCTCAAGCGGGAGTTTGCCGCGCAGAGGGCTGAATGGCAGCAGAAGCGTCCTGCGGCCATCGGCTCCGATCCCGTCGCTGCCCCGCTACCGTCGACCCCGTCGTCGATCCCTACCCCACCCTGCCTGCGGATGCGGACATCGAAAAGATCGTTCGCATCTGCATGCTGCAGTGTGGGGGTATAAGAGACATTTTGGGAAAGGGACATTTTGGGAAAGGGACATTTTGGGAAAGGGACATTTTGGGAAAGGGACATTATGGGAAGTTGACATTTTGGTACCAGGAGACATTTTGGGAAGTTGACATTCTGAGCCTCAACGAAATTTATTCCGGAAGGTTTATGTGTACGTACAGTGGCCTCCAAAACTTAGTTGACATTTTTTCACTTCAGCTGTGACACCACATTATGATTTAAAATTCTAGTTCCAAATGTTTGAACCGTACGTAGCGTTTTTAACCTATGACTTATCAAAAAACATAATCAAGTAATCCCTCAGGATTACCAAATAGTATTTTAAATCATAATGAACTTGAAGTGGAAAAATGTTAACTAATTTTTGGAGGCCACTGTATGTGTGTAAGCAGGGGCGGGTCGCTAGTAAGAAATAGAAACAAAAGTATGTTGTCTTTTTACAGTTTATTTAATAACGAATTTTGTCTCCAGCACACAGACTCCTTTTACTTACAGATACTGATTGTATACAATAAAAACTTCGTATTGACCAAGCAACCAATGTCCGGCGACATCTGAATTCTTAAACAGACATACCGCAGGGCACTTGTTGCCTAGTACACACGAGGCATAAGTGGTACCGTCAAACAAGCCAACTTTGCCAATCAAGGTATCTTTGCCCTAAAAGCAATTTATAAGCAAATCCGCTAACATAAGAAACAATTTTAGTTTTATGGCAACATTTATTATTTGGGTGGAAAGTTGATTATATTTGTGGCATTACTATCTAACGCATTCGTTCCAAAGTTCATTTAGTAACTTGTCAGAACTTGTCGAGTGCGGTGTATGTTTTTGCGGGTAAATTTCCTAAGGAAAGTGTTTGTGGATTTTACCTCATGGCGAAAACACAGGTAAGTATATTTTGCTGTATGTTATAGAATATTAGTTGTCGATTATTTTAAATATAGTTTCATTATTCAGGACTTTATAAATCAAAACTTCTAATGATGGGCAAAGTTACCCTAAACTATTCAGACCCATCCATGCCAACATTGCCCGTTATCAAAAAGCGCTCAGGGTTGTCACTTTTAGTTATTTTGTAACAGGTTGAATTAACGCAAAACCACAGAAACAAAACATCAAACACCTATATTACATATTTCTTAAGTAACGACTTTAAAATAAAGTACTTAATTTCTTATGTTATAATAGTAGATTATGCACCGAGGGGCTAAAGTTGTGTCTTATGTCACGGGCGTCATATTGAATCTAGAGCGCAATGAAGGATTCGGGATTTAACTCCCGAGCGCAGCGAGGGAGTTAAGAGTTTAACTCACGAGCGAAGCGAGGAAGTTAATACAAGAATCCTGAATGCAGCGAGGGATTCAAGCTAGCCCAAGGCAAAGACACCTTTAGCCCAGAGGAGGATACTCTACTTTTTACACCTACTGTGAGAAAATAATAGCCATAGTACGAAAAACAAAGTATTTATGATATTCTCGATTTCCTACAAAATCATAACGACTGCTTCTTCATATCGTTGCCATGTTTTCGAAGATATAATATTGTAAGAATAATTAGATAACTACGAACCATTTTTTAAAAGGAATGGAATAACATATTAACTGCCCAGAACTGGTATCTGATATATTTTACATAGTGCCAAGAACTGTAATAAGGCGGGAGTCACGTGCGTATCCTCTTTTTGCCACCAATATCTGTCGTACAAATGCAGGTCAGCGGGCGCCCCTGCATAGAATTGTCAAAACTTATAACAAGTACTTTATAAAAGTTGATATATTTGCCTCAACTCGTTCTGGTTTTTCAAGGGAGTCAAGATCCATTTTGCAAATTAATGAGCCAACTTCAACTAACAATTGTTAAGTTTAGCTGTTACGAATTTATGTATTATTTTGTTGATAAGTTAATATAAGTTTACATAATATTTAACGAACTATAGAACACAATAAATACGTGTCACTGTACATCATTCTGTAATACGTGAAAACGCAGTTGACTGTACATTAATATATTTGTTAAGTTTATATAATTAGGTTAAGATGAAATGTATAGTTGTTTGTTTTCCAAATAAATAAATAAATAAACATTTAAACTGGAATTAATAATAACAAATACCGTACCGCGCCGTAATACCGTAATAGTAATTGGCTGTAACATTAGTTAATTTATTTTAAGTAAACTGCGCAAAGATTGCTGTGGATTTTGTGAATAAATAAATAAATAATAAAACCATATTACAGTCGATTTATCACATTTTATCAAAAATACTCTATTTTCACGAGCGTCTCCAATGACGTTCTAAATTCAAAATGCATACAGCCAATCATCCAAAACCATTCTACCAGCCCTGTATTCTTACAATATTATGTCTTCGAAAACATGGCAACGATATGAAGAAGCAGTCGTTATGATTTTGTAGGAAATCGAGAATATCATCCACGCGTAGTAAGGGTATCGAGAATAGCTTTCCTCTTTCTGGCACCAAAGGGTGTTTGTTAGTACTATACTGCCAATTTAGCTGAGCATGTGAGATTCCAAATTCAAATCACATTATTGACCAGCGGGTCATAATGAAATCCAGTACAACATTATTGACCGGCTGTGCCCCCGGCCACTAATGACTCGCTTTAGGTTAAGGTTGCTTGACATATAATTTGACATTTTCGAGCAGGTGGTGTGAAAAATATATTAGGACCTAGTACAGTTGATGTATATTTATACAAGATGAAATTTTAATCACCGTTTTCCTCTTAAGGGGTAAACAAAATCAGCTGTTCCCTACATTTTGACGAGTTATGCGAACATAAATGTAGGGAACAGCTGATTTAATTTTCACGATTTCAGATTTGGCTCCATAGTAAAAGTTGTTCATAATGATGAGTACAATGACCCCGTAAGAGGAAAACAGTGATTAAAATTTCACCCTGTATATATATAGAGGTGAAGTTTGTGATTGTATGTTTGTTTATGTATAGGGATAGGATATAGGGTAGGTATATTTCATTAGAGTAGATGTCAGCTTTTATTATACATCTGCAGATCCACTTAGCTTTAATTTCATTGTTAATTTTAATTTCAGAAAAACAAACACAAGTCTAGAATTAGACCAAGAAAGCCAAGACGTGAAATTGGGTCCCGAGCATATAAAAATTACTCCGACGTGATGTTAAAGCTTGCCTGCGAAGCAGTTGCATCTAAACAAATATCGTCAAGAGATGCTGACCGACAGTTTGGTATCCCACGACGTACCATAGTTAATCAAATAAAAAAAATTACATTCAAATTCTGTTGGGCATCCTACGACACTGACAAGTGAGGAAGAAAATAAAATTGTGAGAGTCTTGCAGGCTTCTAGTGATTTTGGATCTCCCCTAACTAAACTCGATCTAAAGTTATTGGTGCATGAATATTTAAGAAAAAATTCTCGAGAACTTGTGTTCAAGAATAAAATTCCGGGAGATGCGTGGGTGCAGGGTTTTTTGGCTAGACACGCAGATGAATTGAGTGTAAGAACTACTCAAAATATTACATATATTGATCTCATTTTTGGATATAGCATTTACAGCAGAAATCTGACGTTATTGAAATGTTCAAAATAGAACAACGGTATTATATCGAATTGTCGACGAAATTGGAATAAACATTTAATTTTGAACACAATGTTTCATTTAATTACCATTTTAACGTCTATTCATATGCACCCAACACCCACAAAAGAAAAGTGAAAATAACATTTATTTGATCATTTTACTGGAATGTGACAACCCTTAAAATCTTAAACCGTTTGTTGGGCCTTGTATGGAAAAGGGCACTAACCGCTAGGTAACATTGCCCACTGTTTTTATCACGAAAATATTTAAGCTACAAACAGTATTTTAAAACTTAGGTTAAGATTGCCTTAAATTGTAGTCGTGGTGCTTTCTACGTATTTATAAGAGCTTGATTTGCGTCAAAAATCGAAGTGGGCAATGTTGGCTAAAAGTCCGGATTATTTTGCCCACCATCAAAATCGAACAAATCTTGGTTTAAATTTTATTTTTTTAAATGTTTTACATAGCAAATGCGTGCATATGGTTATATAGTTGTAGTAAATGCAAAAATATACTTAAGTCCTATAGAAAAAACTTGTAATATATTCGATTTTCTTAAAAAAACGGGCAAAGTTGGCTTGTTTGACGGTACCTACAAACCCTATTCAGTGCTATAGATAATAATACAAATAGGTATGTTTTAACGTAATTGCTCGTTTTACATCTATAAAGTAAGTTACATAAGCGTTAAGATATTGAAATGTTTAATGCGACGCAGAAACATAATACATATAATCAACATAACATTGTGCGTGTTCAGGCACCTTTTACACGAATCAATTAGGTACAGTCACCAAAGGAGATAAGTAACCAGGGTCGTCGGATATAGTTGGAGTAAAGTAAGAAACGGATTTATGTTTTTGGATAAAATTTTATTTAATTAATAGAAAACAAACAGTTCATTTATCAAACTAAATTTCATTCGAAAACATCCATCTGTTTCTTACTAAACTTCAACTATATCCGACGACCGTGGTTACTTATCTCCTTTGGTGACTGTACATTGAAAATTAAACAAATGTGCATTTAAGAGATTCCATTTATATAAGCATAATAAGTATAACTTACATATTATAAAGGGCTCGTTAGAACAATTATTATCATGATGACATTTACAGTTTTGAGAACATAAATTATTTTTTACGAAAAGACACCACTTACTATTAACTTTCATAATACCTTACGGGTTACAAGATCGTTGGATAGGTACCTAATTCCTTAGAAATGTGTATAATGCAAAGGCAAAGTTTTAGAATCAAGTTTTATCACCATTACAAATATATGTATAAAGTTTAGATTAATTTGCTATAGTCAGCAGATGGTCTCATTTTACTCTCTTATAAAAATAAATTCGGGGTTTCCCCACTACGTATATTTACTCACTTGTAGGTACACGTGACATTCGCTAATGATTAAAGCTTCGCTGTCGACTTGCACGTAATAAAATCGACGAATCGGGCGAATGACTACTACAAACTATTCAAATTGAAAGTGGCCTATTTGCCCGATCGCACTAAGCTATGATTAAAGGTGGTAAAACATCAATCCTACTATTTTAAATAATATTGACTCCATTTGTGATAAAACGTTAACTTATTGTAAACTCCGACTCCTTGGTGGTTCGTTATTTAAAATAGCGAACATTATGACAGAGAGATTCCATTCTAATTTTCCTAATCTTTTCAATGTAGAATCATTTTTTTTTATCAAACATTATTAAATAGTTTCGTTTTGACCATAAATAAGAAAGTTCAAGGACAAGCAACATCCTGTTATCACAATTTCGCATTCAAGATATTTTTTTTTTTAATACGCTATTTTGTTAATAGCAATAATTGAACGCGTGAACGAAATTTTTGTTAAAATACACAATTTAGATACTATGACCAGACTCGAATTTGCTATTAGCTTACATCGCATGAAAATATTAACATAATTTAACCTAACTAGGATAGATGTCTGTTATGTTAAACATCAACTATTCACATTGATCTCTGTGAAGGGATTCTGTACAGATTGCGTCATCATATCAAATATCTAATTACCGTATTCGTCACGACCTCATGAGTCACACATAGCGGGGTTAATTGTATCTAATATAATACTCTAAGCGGAGATAGCAAGGCACAACATAGGGCATTTATATATTCTTATAAGCGGCGTTATAAAACAGAAATGAGATGTAGTTTTATTTAAACTATGATCTCAGGAATCTTTAGGGTAATATAATAAGAATATTTGATATATCATTGTTATGTTATGTAAAATTATGGTTTGCACCTCTGGCTATTCCTTTGTGGAAAATAGGCGATGTTAAGTTAAAGTGACATCGGAATAGAATAGAATATATTTATTTGCTTTCAAACATGGTACATTAAGGTCTTATAAATAGAATTATGATCTTACATGTTTCGCCAAGGACTGGCATACAAAGATTTAAACACGTTACATGTAAATAATTAAAAGGACACATTCATTTGCTAAAATTATTATTCCAAGGGCTGATTTTTCCAACGCCAGATAATTTTATCCGAAGAATAATTTTGAATTTTTGATAGTTTATCCGGGATAGATAACGGGGAGATTCCCTTTCTCCTTCGCTTGCATAATTGTGCCATTGCTACAGACATATTTCTTGGCCTGCAACTCAGAACATAACACCACAAAGGAATAGCCAGAGGTGCAACCCTTAATTTCATTTACTTTAGAGGACGAGTATTTGGCACTAAAAATTAATATGTCCATACCATTATGTACATATTATTTTTAACCCACCCATGTGAACAATTTAAAATTAAAAGATGGATAAGTACATCTGTAGATACGGAAGCGAAAGGTACTGAAAATACATCAAACAAGAAAGATACCTGCCTAATGTGAATGTTGCCTCGGGGAGAAACAAAGTTTATGTACCTATGTAGTACCTATAAGTCTAATGAATACTGTATGTTATATACAAACCGGAGAAAGACGTTATGGGAAAGAAGGGGAAGAATAGTATTAAGGGAAAGAAGCTTATGATAATGCTATCACTATAGTGGAAACGATTCTAGACAGATCGACGGTAGTTACAGTACTAACGTAGATCTGTCTACAAAAAAAAAGTTCATGCTAAGCCAAACTTTGTCACGTTATTCTGTCCAATGCTTATTTTATTAACAAAATAACGAGATTCCAATTGAATAAATTCTAATTTTAACGTGGACTGTAACGTAACGTGGATCTGGACAATTTATATTTTAAATATAGTTAGCGCAACCAAGAACTATATTTAAAATTAAAATAGTTGGGATCGTGCCTAGCCTTTTCCCAACTATGTTAGGGTCGGCTTCCAGTCTAACCGGATGCAGCTTTTACATGGAGCGACTGCATATCTGACCTCCACAGCCCAGTTACTGAGTAATACGTTACCCCTTCGTAAGACTGGTTGTTAGACTTTCGGGTTTCTGACAACCCGTAATGACGGTCAAAGATCCACGAAAGACAGCCGGGACAAACGGCTTAATGTGCTCTCTGAGACACGGAGGGTTCTCATTATGTAAAGATGGTCACCCATCCACGGACCAACCGCGGCAAGCGTAGCTTAACCTGATCGATATACCCGTGCGGCTAGTATTACTTAGCCACGAGCCCCTCCTGAGCCCTGCAAGTTTTATCTAAATACAAAGCGAATAACCTCTATTATAATTTATTTATAATAAAGTTATCAAGGATGATACATAAATTTGTACATATTTTAGCAGGTAGATAAGAACTGTGAGGATACTGTTTAAACCAGTTAACTATCACTAGTAATACGATATGATGATACACAACACCAATCTCGTTAAGATAAAGATAAGTCAAATGACTTCGTACATACTTCAAAATGACTTATTAGCTAATCCTGTCTCTAAATAAGAATGCCTTATGTGTAGAAGAAACAAATTGTTGTATACTCTAAATATCGACTGAAACTAATCAGGTTTAGGGCACACCTCCGACGCGAAAATAATTATAGGAAACCGCTTAACGAATTCCGCTAAGAAACATTACTACATATGTCACGGTTCGAGTAGCGGACCATAACATCATGAGAGTCAGTTGAATTGTAGCAATCGGAGCAAAATATCGTCGCTTTCGACTTAGTGTGAATACAGTATAGGATTACTTCGGACCTCTTAGATTAGTTTTTCCATAAAATCAAAATCCATTTTCCAAAAAAAAAAGGTTCGCTTTATAAACTAGTCGACCGCCATAGATACTTGCAAAAAAACGCGGCACCGGAACAAAATAGCAGACTGGCCGCGGAGGTGTAACACTGGCTCCCAAGCAGATTGGCGAAATCACGCGGGAAAGAGATAGAATCACATTCGTGCATTAGAACAGGCAATTTCGATTCTGTTTCGCCGATCGTACAACGGATAAGTCATAGCGGAACCACTGCGGTTTCGCTGTTATATTTTCGGGGCGGAGATGTGATACCCGTCTTAAGTAATTTCCCTAATTTTTAAGGCTTGCTCCAAATAAGCCCGCTTAAAATTAGTCAACGGTCCAAACCTCCCATCTTCACATAGTAGTAAGTAGAATATAAAACATTATTTTTAAATGCATTTTATTTTCTTCTGTCCTAAAGTTATGGCCTAAATGGCTGGGCATTCGTGACCTACTCAAATTGTACTCCTACCGATCATATCACCAATCCACATTAATAATGTCTTCAGTCAATTCGTTCGAACAGTCTTCGTCTCACACAACGGTTGTAATCAAATCACTAACGTTGACGATCTAATTGATGCAACATTATTTACCTACTAACACATTAGGCCAGCCTATTTAGGGCTGAGCCAGACCTATCTGCCGGAATTTTTCATTTTCTCGTAACTCTATCTCTTTCTGTCGCTTCACTAGAGCGGGAAAGAATGTTTGCAAGAACCGCGCACTTTAGCATCGGCGGGTCGATTTAGTGGCCGCTGCTTTCTTGCTCTAGTGAAGTTTCTGAGCGACAGAAAGGGTTAAAGTTATGAAAAAATGCGAATCCCTGTGAATAGGTCTGGTTCAGTCCTTAGTGTACATACATTCTACAATCTCTTACTAAGCTACACTGAAACACTACCCCTCGCGCGAACTTGTGGTAAAATTTGCAGGAATTGTAACAGCGCCAGTAGACTTATTTGGAACTAAACACGTACTTCGTGTGCATACACACGAGCGACACGCGTCGACAACGGAGGCAAATGCAACCGTCGACGCGTTACGGCGACAGGCCGCGACACGTGTCGGCGGCAACCGACGACGCGACAGCAGCTGCCGCCGACACCCAACTCGAATAAACGAGCGGCATGTCGCAGACACACGTCGACGGTTGCAGTAGCCTCTGTCGTCGACGCAAGTCGCTGTTGTGTTTGCGCACTTCACGTATTTTTAGAAGCTGTACATCCATAAGTTGTTCCTAGGGGCACAGGATGCTAATATAAACATAGTAGGAATAAGGTCAACTGTTAGCGTATCTGTACGAGTGATACATTGTCAATGAATGTGAAAATTAATACTTAGATACTTGCACAAGAATAAAAATAAACTGAAAATTATTTTAAACACTCACGTAATTACTAATTTATTCATCAAATAATGTTCTTTAAAACATAATACTAAATCGGTACTAAGAACGCTTTTACATTTGGAAAATTACTCCACGAAGATAGATATTGCATTAATCTTCTTTTAATCCTGAAATTAACGTCCAAAAGCAAACAGTTATCTTAAGATAACAAAACATTTTTATTTATCTTTATAACCCTGTATATGCAAATTGCAAGTACACCTGATATTTTAATTAAATAAATCACACAATAATAATAGATCATACAAAATAATACTTCAAAAATCCCGTATTTACTTTCACGAGACGATTCATAATAAATTATTTGTAGGCCTAGGACTGATGCCTTTCTCTTTTACTTTAGTTAATAACAATTCCTAGTTTCCGTTATTGCCGTTTTAGTTTCATAAGTTACGTCACAATATATCACTTAAATTATTATTACCGGTACATTTTAATAAGATAGTTACACAAGGTGCAAAATTGTCAAATCCAACGTTTCTACAGGAGGACGTGCCTTATATTTCGAAACAAAGATTCTCGCTCTTAGCCCAAAATGGCGCCCGCGCCACCGTGCCAGAACTCAACCACAAATAGGTACAATGGACACACTAGTAACCTATTTAGAGAACGATTCATTTAACGTGTCTGTTTTTTACGTCGGTTCTAGTCGACACCCAGTTTAACATGAGTGTGCAGATATCAAAACATATTTTTGTATCGTGCGCTATAATAAACTTATCAGTAATACAGATTACAGACTACCCATATATTATTATAATACTAATATTACAGTGGTGACCGTAACATAAAGATGTAGGAACTTTTCCAAACGCAACATAACGATAACAATTATTTAGAAAGAGCGATGATGTGAATTAGTTTGCTCGAATACGTTGATGATAAGTGTCCGTTCACACAGACCGGCTCGGAAAGTACATTTTATTGCGTTTAAATAAAGTTTTGGGTCATTGAAATAAGGTTGACTTTTTCATGTCACTGCGCGTTAGGTTGGCTCTTAAGCATTCTCATTTAAAAAATTAGTGTCACGAAGAAATCAACCTTATTGCAATGACCCAAAACTCTTTTTTAAACGAGATAAAGATGTACTCTCCTCTCCGAGCCGGTCTGGTGTGTCCGGACACTAAGGGTGAAACTTCAAATTTTGAAATAAAAAATAATACTGATTTGTTTACAGTAACAATAAAATTGTTAAGATTATTGCCATTAAGGAGATATTTAGAAGGACCTTTTTACTGTTTCTTACACCATTTAGTTTACTTTTTAGTGTTTGAAAATTCCACAACTGTAAATAAGTTCTTGAAATTTCGACATTTTAATTTTTTACAGGTTATCCAAATATAACATATCTTTGATAATAAGCCTCTATAACTAAAATGTATTAAGTAGCAATAATAACGAAGGAATGTAAAGGTAATAATTTAAATTTAATGTAATATGACCACCACTGGACTAACTTAAGAATTACATTTTAATATTCAGATCATGATCCGTCAGAATACAAAAGTGCTAAAGATTGAATGTGTTATGTTGCATCCAACCCTAGATTTCAGTTGGCATACAGTCAACATAAATTGAGGTGTAAATTCCTACTTCAAAAACTGTCTTTATTTTGCAATTGACTTCAGAAATGGCAAGAGTACTACATCAATTTTATACCGCTTGTATAAATTGAATGAAGTTTAATGAAAATATTATGATTGAAGATAGGACTACCGACGTGTCGGAGACATCGTTCGCTCCGCGGCGCCGTCTGCACACATAATGTACTCGGCTCACATACAGACGACTCACAAAACATTTACTTCATACAGTAGTAACAAAATAAATTACGTATAGTTTTTCAACGATTACCATTTGTACATTATTCATTGTAAGTAATGTTTTTAAACAAAATCATTAACCGGATAGGCCAAGTGCATCGTGTTATTTTCATACACATTTAATTTAGAGGCTTAAGATTCTAACCAGTAGAATATCAAATATAGAATGATGCTTTTAAATCTACGATGCAAGGAACACGTGAAGATATGTATGGTAAAAGTAGTTACTATTCCTACAAATAACCAGAGTTTACGGACTTCCATGGCTAAAACGGCGACCCATTCATACAGTAATAAATAAAAATCAATAAACAAATTTAAACTTTACGAATATGCAAACGCATACGAAGTAACAAAACAACAAATATCTTACCAACTACTCATCAAAAACGTCAATTAAGTTTTAAGACTAAAATTCTTTGGCTCGATGGAAAAAATGGCCAATTATAACACAATATAAAAAATGGAAATTAATTTACCGTCATTTTATGAAGCCTTCACATTTTAGCACCATAAACAAATCCAAGTACATATAGCTAGACGCTGGCCACCAATCACAATGCCTCTTACACGATACTTATTGTGCCACCCTGATGTCCTTACTCAACTATTGATATTTGCGCAAATCCCACCAGTGTTTGGTCGTCGAAATCCTCATTGGGCCCAACAGAGTTCTGCAATAGAAACAATCAAAATAAAACTATGAAAAATACTACTAACAATGGAAAAACCAAATAACACTTGAGGATTGAAATCAGGTCCATTTTATGGTCAGGATGAATCGAATCGACGGCTAGTAACGGGGGGGTAATTGCGTAGCACACTGACAGTAGCAATGGCGTTCATTTTGACAGTTCAACAACATTCATTGCGTTATTTACGTTGTTGAGCAGACATTTTTTTCGAACATTATATTTTGGATTAGTAATATCCTTCAAAATGATTCAGATTGTGATTGAAAGTGTGTTACGCTATTAGGTTGCAGGTCTCTATAAAATATCAGCCTATAATTATGATTTGGAAGAGACACATTGGTACTTGCCCGGATTTGAATCAACGACCTCGGCCATGAGAGGCGACGCTTTTACGACATGGGTTAGGCCAGTAGTATTGAAAGAATTCTTCATCATTCTCCTGCCCTGGTCCCAATTGATTTGGGGTTGGCGCAACATGTTTTTCTTCCATACTTATCTATTAGACGTCATCTCGGTAGTCACCCCCTCTCTATCCATATCGTCTGTCACACAGTCGATCCATCACATCTTATAGCCATCTACATTCATACTCAAAACTTTCCTTACAACATTTTCCTCATTCCTCTGCATCACATGCGTATACCATGACAACCGTTTCCACACAACTTTTCAGTCACTTACCAAATGGAATGTAACCGCCTTAGAGGGCATGGGGATGACGGTCAGCTGTGCGTCCAGCAACTTGGCTAGGTTGACAGATATGGGCACGGAGTCGTGCGGGTCGACGAGTCCTGCACCAACCAGCTCCATAGCGATGCCCTCGGCAGTGTCCTTACCCACGATGTACTCGAAACGTATGTCGTTGAGCTCACGACGCGAATTCCTGTAATGTTCGTTAAATTTAATTTAGATAGAAATCTCTTTTTTCATAATCATCGGCCTAGACTTTTCCTAACTTACTATGTTGTCGGTCGGCTTTTTCAGGGGGCTCGTGGCTAAATAAAACAGCCGCACCGATCGATCTTCAAGGTTAAGCAACGCTTTCCGACGTCAGTCCATGGATGGGTGGCCATCAATTAGATACCAATACCTTGTAGTGCTTCAGAAAGCACATTAAGCAGTTGGTCCCGACTGTCATTCTTGCGAAGGGGTATCGTATTGCCCAATAGCTTGGTTGTGGAGGTTAGGTAGGCAGTCTCCATGTAAAAACTGGTTTTCAGCTGTATCGCGCCAATTAAAATTATATCCACTTCTATCCTATGACGCCGGTCACCACATCCTCCTCTTTTCTCAATCTGTTACCACATTAAATGGCCCATATGGCTAACGATGCTACTAGGTGATTGAACGTTGACATCGATTGTTAAGATCGATCCATTGTAGTGCATCGCAGCCGAATTACAATGATCGATCGAACATTCGATTATGTTTCGAGGACGTGAAATTTTGCACACGGCTTCCTTTTATAATTTATGGGAGCACTAATATATTGTACAAGCCGTATGCCCAATGGGTTTACTATGGACAAACATGGCAAACTTCTACCTTTTATTTAACCCATCTAAGGGTGAACTTTACACAATCACTCCTCCCCGAACCTTGAATTTTCGTTATTAAGGAACTCTTGTGCACAATTTTATGCTTCTAGACCTGCGGGTTAATTGCGTAACACGTTATCAGTAACTATGGCTTTCATTTTGACAGTACAACAACATTCATTGCATTATTTTCGTTGTTGAGCAGAGAATTTTTTTGGACATATCAAGCAATGGATTAATAAATATCCTTCAAAATGATTCAGATTATGATTTATAGTGTGTTACGTAAGGTGCCGCGCGTTGTCTGTCAGTGAATGTGTGAATTTATGTTTTTTATTAAGTAGATAATTACACCCACCTTAATCGCAATACTAAGTTAATGACAGGTGGTTCTCCGTCGATAGTACTCAAAAAGCGATTTGGTACAGACACTTGCGGAGCTGGGGGCGCGGGTTTTGGCTGCTTAGGTTGATCCTGTGAAACAAATAGTATCATTAAGTTCCAGGGAAAGTTTTTCGTTTATCCAGTTTAGAGATATCCGGATTTGGGTAAATGTGTAGATGCAGTAGTTGCTGCATGTGGTCTAGTTTTTGCAAGCGCTAAGCATGAGCTCGATTCCCAAGTCGGTCAAAGGGTTTTTCCATCTGGGATTTCTCAGTAGCAGCTCGGAGGACTTTTACTCGGTTGATGACAATATGCCCGCCCTCTATCACAGGAACTTAAGCATAACTGGCGAAATGTGGGTAAACCATACAGTTATGCCTAGCCCTTCGAGTACAGGCGTGATTTATGTTGTTATGTTATGCAGTAGTTTTTCCGGAACCGCCACGGCTCTAATACACACTTCCGCTAGAGCTGGCCTTCGTCAGCTGGTTGATGCGTCGCTTGCATTCGCTGAGGGACGGCTCATCATCAGATCTAATAGGTTAATGACAAACTCACCTCATTCCCTTCATTATCACTTCCGCTAGATTCGGCCTTCGTCAGCTGGTTCATGGGTCTCTTGTCTTCGGTGTATGAAGGCTCATCATCAGACTCCGGCCCTTCGACAGCAGGTTCCTCTTCCTCCTCACTCCACACCCACTCGCCGGTAACTGTGCGATGTAGCCTGCCTGACGCACCCTTTGTATGTTTACTTGCCTGGAAAACATTAATAAGTTTTATAACACACAAAAAATTACATAACTTTTGTTTATGTTTCTGCAAAATAATTTGGACACCCAAAAGATTCACAATCACTGCTTAGTATAGTTTTAGTACGCCATTCCTAGAGATAATGCCAATCCTATAAGTGTGCAACAGCGCTTTCATTTTAATGTTTTGCGACATAACTAATGTTATAAAAAAATAATTTAGTGTCCCTTCGCATTTGGTTTTCGTTGGCGCCGCGGAGAAGCTGCAATGGCAATCGTTTGGGAACTACGTGGCGTAAGCATTGTGTACGCACAGCGTAGGAGACCACTGACTATGCTCAGTGGGATTACACATAGACATTTGCGACATTGAATCAGCTTCAGATTCTGTGCAGTAAATGTTAGCCAAATGGTTGTCTCTGTTATACTCAAATACTCAAATCTTTATTGCATTCTATATGTGTTACATAGATGGTATATACACGGCAACAGCATCCGTCAATTACAAAATACAGCAATCATCAACGAACTTGATCATTTCAGAAACACTTTAGTACATTATCAGCACTCTTAGCAGTAAATATGTATAAGTACATAATTTGTAGATACCTTATGCACCCTAGTTTCCATACTAGGTCCAATAGCGACTAGAGTTTGTGTTAAATATTTTCTGTCCTTGGCCTTCTTGAAGAACGGATGTTTTAGTAGCTCTGTGGCTGTTGGCCTTTTCGACGGGTCTTTTTGCAAACAATCTATGATCATTTTCCTAAAGGTTTTTCCATACGCTTTGTATTGCTCTTTCTCGTCAGCACCTGTAAATAAAATCATGTATGTGAGTTATAGAGGAAAATTCTGTGTCAAATATAATAAATATTAAAATAAGTTAAATGTTTTATTTATGAGGATACAGTATTTTTATAACGTCGCAGTCTTGTGACATTGAACAATTGTTGTTAACAATGTTATCAGGGCTATACTGGGAACCATTGAAATGTAAATTATTGCCACGCTGATCTGATCTGGGATAAGTCACATGACTGTTCCAACATGCTCATTTCTATGTATTTATACACAAATATTTGTTCCTCAATTGCAAAATGCTTGTTGTTTGGCTCTGAATAAAGTACAAACTATGAAGACTTAGAATTTGTTAGATTTAAACTTAAAATCAAACAGCTTCTTATTTCTAAGCTTAAAATTAACAGGGATTGGAACTGGTGTCCGTGTTGAGCAGTGATATATGTTTAACTGGTAGTGTTGAAAAGCTGCTCAAGGTTTGGCTGTATGCAAGCAACTTACGAGGCAGGCTTGAACAATCTCTTTTACAAAGAAGTCTACTAACACTATGTAGCTCCATTTACATGATGCAAGTTTCTTGCCTGTAGCATAGGAGTGCTGGCCCAGTGGTAACGGGCCCGACTCACGACTACGATTTTGTGTAAATATTTTATCACTACTGCTCTCAAAACAATGAAGGAAAACATAGTGAGTAAACCTGCATGTCCCAGAACCAAAAATTCGAAGAGTTGTGACATCTACAAACCCGCACTGAGCCCACATGGTGGATTACAGCCCACTCCCTCTCGAAGAAAGAAGGTTTTTGTTCAAGCGGCAGGAACATTATAGGCTGATTATGCATAGACAATGCAACTTTTAATGTTGCTTCAACTTATGGTATCCCAGCGGTAATCAAATGGCCCCGTGTAAATAAGACTTTCTACTAAATAAGATTTTCAAATGTTTATCACCTTACCAGTGTCCAAATTAGGTGGGTCATTCTGTAACGTCAGCATCAGCACTTTCATTGGAGGGTACTTGTGATACGGTGCGGTGCCCGTCGCCATTTCTATTGCCGTTATGCCAAAAGACCAGATGTCGGCTTTAAAATCATATCCATGGTCCTGAAATTTATTAGCTGGTGTAATAATTGCTATTTGGCTATTCTCAGTGCAAATCTAAAAAACCTACTTTCTATCTTATGCATTGCTTTCAACTAATATTTCTAAATGTTAGAATCTTGGTTTGTCTATTGAATTATTTGTGAAATATCAAATACGTGCTTTAAAATTGTCTCTAATAAAGTCACGCCCAGCACAATGTTGTGTCTATCTATGTTATAAAGTAATATGACACCATCCTACAGTTCAGATATTTAGTTTCCATATCAACAATGATAAGCAGTTCTATGTAATCCATAGCAAACAGAGATTTGGCGTTTGTGATTCTAATGTGACGTATGGGTTTTCACACACACACACACACATCACATTATTCTTATATGTATTTTCCCTTTTCTAATTTTCCTGGAGTTTTTCAATGTGCATCATTATTGTGGGCAGTTAAAATCATTTGTAGGAACTAGTGAGATCTAAATATCTAATACCCCTAATCAAATGCATATTGGTGAATGTTTTCATTTATTATCTAAGAGTTAATAAAACAAAACAAAAAAAAAACTAAATAATATTAGTAGTGTTAGAATCATACAACTCTCACTTGTTCCATGACTTCTGGGGCCATCCAACATGGCGTGCCCACAAAAGTATGTCTAACTTTTTGTCTAGACATATCTCTGCCAGTGGCCAGCCACGCAGATACGCCAAAATCAGCTATTTGTACTGTACCATCTTCTCCTAACAATATATTTCCAGCCTTTATATCCCTGTGAAAAGAATGCTATTATAACTATCTCCGATAAAACTTCATGGATGGTTTTGTATTGAAGAACAAAAGACAGTAATGATATTTGGCGTTCAACATAAAAAATCGCTTATTTGCTACTTATAATATTACATTCGCCACATGCCTTGTTCAGTATACATCTTGTGCAATATTTGAGACATCATCAAATATCATTGGTATCTTTTGCGTAGGTACATAGTTCAAAGAAATATACTTTGAAGTCGCTCTGGACATATGATTGCACACACAGCATGAAATTGTTTGCTAGCATTCAAACAAAACCATGAAAAAGCAAAGCAAGCTGTCACACATAATCTAATATGCTAAATAAACAGCACATTACACAGAAATAAGTTTTATACTTGAAATGGGATGTTAAATTTCAATTATGACAAGAATGTGCTTGGCAATTTGATATTATCTATTGATAAATTCTGGTCAGAAATCTTGTCAGCCCCTTTTCTAGATAAAACTGGCATAACCAGCGTAACTTGATGATGGAATTACTTTTATTATGAGACAGATATGATCAGCCAAATGAGTTGAAATTAATCTATGTAGATATATTTCAGGCTAACTTAGGGCTGATTTTTCCATCGCCAGATAACTTTTATTCGAGGAATAAAATTGACATTTGACAGATTTTGTATGATATAACTGTCAACATTCTGAAAATTATTCCTCGAATAAATTTATCAGATGATTGATAAATCAGACCTAAATGAAATGAGCTGTTTGCATAGCAAAACTGATCAAAACACAAAATAGTATAAAATCTGCTGGGAACAAATTGCAATGGCATTAAATAACAAAATTAATATGAGCCATGATGCAAGTGGAACTGGAAACTGCAGGTTAGGTACACATTGCAAAAAAAACATTTCTAGAATGAATGCAAAGCAACAATTCTTTGTTGTTGGGCCGCAAATTAGCCTCTTAAATGTTGAATGAACCCCACCGGTTCATAACAAAAATAGACTCAAAACAACAATAAATATAATTGTGAAAACCGTTGAGCAGTTACATACAAAGGGCTTCTAATAGGCGAGCGATTGACAAGTTAATATTTAAAAACTATTGTATATGTACCTGTGAATTTGTCCATTACTATGAAAATATTCTAATCCTCTGAGGACCTCCTTGAGAACCGTGGCAATTGTTGCCTCATCAAATACACCGTGCTTGCAGTTTGCCACTTTCATCTTGTGTTTTATCACATCAAGTAAACTGCCTCCTGAAACATTTCATACAGAAACTGAAGCTAACTCTTTATTTTTTAAAGAACACCAACAGCATATGCTTTCAACATTGGTTTACAAAAGTACCTTTCATTGGTACTCACACATAGGTGTACATAACTTTTATTAATTTAATATAATATAATATTAAATTAATAAAAGTTACGTACATCAGAAGCTATTTTATTCCATATTAAGTATAAGATATCAGTCTGATCTCAATCTGCCAAAAATATTTCCAATTTCCCTACATTTTTGACAATGATTGTAGCTGAGATGAGACTGTGAATATAGGCCAACCGCTTAACTGAGATGTTGCCCGAGGTAGCAGCATGGTGCGGGAGGGGTGTAGTGACGTGATGCGAGAGCTCAGTGATTCCTCAACTTGTGACAACTTTCAACCCTCCCGCACCGGGCAGCTACGTCAGGCTACCTCTCAGTTATGCGGTCGGCCTATAACTGTTTGTAAATTACAGGCATGATGTTGTCTTTGTGTATAATTATCTGACATTGTTTCCATGTCTAAAACTGTTATTGTACTCTTTAGGTTGTAGTGGGCGTCCCAGCGATCTACCTTGAATACATTCAATCCATCATTTCTGGCAACATTAGCGTTGCAGCACAAAACTGCTGGAAAAGCGCAAAGGGTGCTTTTACTGGTAAGAAACAATCTACATTCTCAAGAGACTGTCATTTCGTCAGTGCGTTACAGTATCAATACGTTTGCTTCAGGTGAAATCTTCCGAGCTATGATCAAAGAAGCGGTCAACCTATAGATTTTGAATGATTTTAGTTACGGGAATTGGCTGGAGTAGTTTACACAAACCAACAAAGTTTCTACGGACACATTTATTGGATGTGGATTAAATATTTCTGAGTTAATTGATGGATACACCATCAACTATTGTAATGTAATTTAATCATCAGTTTCAAGTTGAAGTAATAAATCAAACAATGTTTATTGTGGCCAACATAGCAGGTAAAACTGTCTCCATCAGTGTAACTATTTCCTGTTGTATTGACAACTGTCTGTGCTCTATTAAATTCTTGGACACTAATGATATAAACAATTCATGAGAAAATATTCACCTTCAAGGAGCCTTAGGACCAGCCACAGTTCATCATGAACTACAAAACTAGTATAGTATGTCACCACGTTTTCATGATTACAGCTTGACATAGCCTGGAAAATACCAAAAAAAAACAGATAAATTATAAATACCTAACTGAGCCATTATTTGGGTGTATTGAGACAAGTTCCATAGAATAATCAAATAACTTACTAGATATAATTAACATAATTATATTTAATTTAGTAAGTAGGTAGGTACCTGTATTTCTTTCAATAATTCATCCATGGATGTATTCCATTTCTCTAAGTTAATACGTTTTATGGCACATTTCTCATTGCGCGGTGCACAGTAAGCCGCGTGAACGACGGCCGTAGCCCCAACACCTGCAATCAACAATATACAATCAAATTCGATGCGGCTATGGAAACTGTTTTTTTACTAACAGTATGTGCATAAATATACCAAATTATTCACCACAGCAATGATAACGTTCACAGCTCTCTTCAATCAAACCTTTGGTATTTTGTTTCTATAAATCTAGGCAAAAACGAGAAATCTTGAAGAAATTCGTTGACATTTCTTAGATCGGAATTTGACAGGCAGACCTAAATAAAAGCAGTCACTTTGTATGCGGTTTTTATGAATATTTACAAACACAAAAAAAAAGAAAAACAGTCTGATGATGAAAGAATATTATAGTTTAATAAAAAACTTACCGATTACATCTCGTAGTTCATAATAATTTTGACTATTTGGCCATGGACACAAATTGTTTGCAGTAGCAGTCGCCATTTTGCGATTGAATAAATTTCCGATTCCTGCCGCGGCGGTTCCGATCGACCGGCGAGCGGCTCGCGCATATGACGACAAAGCGGTTTTCTGGCGATCGCTTGCCCCGAATGATTTCTGTGAAGCGCAAAGTAAACAACGATGTAGTAGGCATTAAAATAATTTCTAGCACAGGCATTTTTTTCACTCTGTAATTAAAAAGTGTTTACTAAGTAAATCGTTGTTAATTCAAAATTCCGCAGTCACGTCATCTATTATTTTATTTTTACAACTTTTAGAGGCCAGGCTGCGTTAAAAAGTTTACAAGTACTACATAGATGGCACATTCTACAATATTTTATATTATATCTATATTACCTACTATTTGTAAAAAAGTTTCTATACATTCGGGTAAAAATTATTTAATTTCTCTGTAAGTATTTAAAATATGCTTGGTCTCAGCTTCGAGATTATTTTGATATAATGATGGATACACATTATGTGAAGTGTAACATGAAATGTACATACTACCTAACATGTTAAAACAAAAAATCGTTATCTTGTTGTGTTACTCTTCGTGTTGCATTTAATTAATAGGTACAGACACCAGCAGGTCAAGCTAACCGAAACTGTCAAATTTTCCCAATCAACCTTGAACCTTAAGGTTTTAGCAATAAAGTTCAAAATATATTAAAGAAATTTGACAGATTGTAGTAGCTTGATCTGTACCTACATAATAATATTTGCATGTTACATTTCATGTTACGTTTCACATAAAATTTGATGTTCCTACCGAGCCGAATCCGTATCCGTTTCTTTGGTGTGCTGCCACGGAAGAGCTGGATTCCGTTGTCCCATTTACCTACATACATTTAATGATAAGTATAGGTACCTAGACACCTAATTAGTTTGTAAGGCCAAGCTATGAAGTTACTTGGCAAGGCATCCTTAAAAACAAATGCAACAACTTTCAAAATATTTTGTGGCTTGGTACGTCACCATACCAGTGGCGCGAGGTTGAATTAGAGCGTGGTGAGTGGACCGCGATCGTATTGGCTGGGTGGAGTGGGTGGAAGGAATGACTGGCGCAACCCAGATGGGGTCACTCCGCAATAGTGGTGGTAAGACTTAAAATAGAACAGTAGCTGGAGAACCGGAGACATGGCACCTTCAGGTCCTACACAGAACAGATAAAAGGTAATAACCGCTTAACCTTCCGAGTCAGGATGATATTTATTTATAAAAAATTATACCCTCCTTTTGAGCTTCACCGCAATCAGGTAAACAAACACACATCGGGTAAATACAGCCCCCAATTTGATGCAGGTCCCGTTTAGGACCAGCTACTGTATTGATTGTGCAACAGTTAAAATCCCGGGATTGCGACCTACGTGTAAGTATGTTTTTATAACTACCTAGCATCTACTGGCAATATAATCAGTCTATAATGTTCCCACCGCTGGAAGTGCTGGGACACAGGCCTCCTCACTGTGAGAGGGAATGGGTCGTAATCCACCATGCGGGCCCAGTGCGGGTATAGACGTCACGTCTTCGACGTTTTGGTTCTGAGACATGCCGGTTTTGTCACGAAGTGTTTCATCACCATTTTTAGAGCAGTGGTGATGAAATTATTTACACAAAGTAAAGTGCCTGGCTCGGTTAGAACTCACGACCTACAACTCATAACTCAGGGCCGATACCACTGTGCCACCACCTACTAGAGCTGAGATATTCGATTTTGATGGCCTACGATAAAAAACAAAAGAAGCTTTTTACAACTTCTTAAAAATCCATACCTATTGAATACAATGTTAGACAATGGATTAATAATGTGCGTGGTGTGTGTGCTGATTTGTTGCGTTACCTATGTAAGTACCTACCTACGCGTAGTGTAGACGTTTACTTATTTTATTACTTACGATTAACGTTTATATATTTACAAAATATAATACGATTACCCTAAGTCGGTGTAGTTTAGATTTAGGTAATCTCGGTCTCGAAAATTTCGAAAAAAAAATCTCGCCTGATTACGGGCGAGATCTCGAGTTGAGATTAGCAACTCGAGATCTCGAGATTGCATTCCCTACCTCGGGATAAATAGAATGAATACTTCACACACGCTGAATATAGCTACCTACCTAAGCGACTACCTACCTACTTACATGTTGGTTCAAAAACGTTTACTTTTACATAAACAACATCACGTTTGTATTCCGCAAACTGCCGCTGCCGTTTGCTGAATACAAAGGTAGAGTGGTGTACCCATAGATACATTTCTATGGGTGTATCTATAATAAATCTACATTTTGGCCGTGATGGGGTTTTTCCTATGTGGTTTTAATAAGAGGCGCGTCTATTGCGATAAACCGGGCACTAGCCAAGACTCCGGGCTGTGACTGGGAAATAAGAACCTCATACGCTCTGCAATAGTGACTTTTCTATACATCATCATCTGCCTAGTCTTTTCCCAACTAGGTTGGGTCGGCTTCCAGTCTAACCGGATGCAGCTGAATACCAGTATTTTACATGGAGCGACTGCCTATCTGACCTCCACAACCCAGTTACTGGGTAATACTTTGGTAAGACTGGTTGTCAGACTTTCGGGCTACTGACGACCCGTAACGACTGTCAAAGATCCACGAATGACAGCCGAAACCACCGGCTTAACGTGCTTTCCGAGGCACGGAGGGGTCTTGGTATGTGAAGATGGTCACCCATCCACGGACCAACCGCGGCAAGCGTAGCTTAACCTAATCGATCGACCCTTGCGGCTGTTATTACTTAGCCACAAGCCCCTCTAGTGACTTCTTTATACTTCATCTTGATATTATTTTTACCCGACTGTGACGTAGAACAAGGAGAGGGTTATGTTTCTTCTAGACCTTAATGTTACGGACATAAATCACTTTTTACTTTAGCGAGGTAACACAGTTTCCTTTTTTCTTTATTACGACAGATCCAGGATACCTATCATTGTAGGCACATAATCGCCCTCGAGCCATTTTGTTGAGAACTCTAATCCAACAAAATCTCACTCTCTCTCAGTGTCTTAATTACAAAAACCCACGTCAAACCCGTGTTTAAGTTATCAGTTTAGTATTAAGACCCTAACCGTGCTCTGAATAAAGTTCAAAATACTAAAACTGGCTCGAAAGTTTGGGCTTGGACTAAATTTAGAATGTCGTAAGACGGAGTTTGTTTTGTAGATCCCGGGAGCGCTGCCTGCGGGGGCAGCGTAGGCTCTGCTACGGCAAGTGCTACTGCATAGGATAAATAACAAGTAGGTACACTTACTTGTTAGCTAGTAAATCTGACGCCTACATGTTACCAGAGTTATCTAGGAGAACCCCTGGACTTTACAAAGAAAGAAAAAAAGAGAGAGTAAATTGTGTAGGTAGGTAGGTACTCTATTAGACAAGAATATCTGATCGGCATGATAATAAGGTCAAAATTACCTGTCGAAAAACTCCCTGCGCCCCAGGAGGAACGATATCGCCAGGCATGTTTCTGCAAATGAGACAATTTGACTTTTACTTCCTATTAGTATCACTGAATAAAAATGAATAAAAGACAGTTATCATATCATATTATTGTGTCAGTATGGGTGGAGGAGCCATTTTACATATTTAAACGCGGGTACTACCAATATTTAGTAGTAGCATAATCATCCTATAATGTTCCCACAGCCGGGACACAGGCCTCCTCTCTTCAAGAGGGAGTGGGCTATAATCTAGTATGTAAGTCTAAGTAGACGTCACATGTCTTCGAATTTTTGGTTCTAGGACATACCGGTTTCCTCACGATGTTTTCCTTCACCGTTTTGAGAGCAGTGGTGATGAAATTATTTACACAAAGTAAAACGCCCTGCCTGGGTTCAAACTCACGACCTACAACTCGTAAATCGGGGCCGTTAAAACTGGGCCACCACTGCTCATATTTAGTAGTACAGACGCCAGCAGGTTAAGCTACCCGAAACTGTCAAATTTTCCCAATCAATCTTGAACCTTAATGCTTTATTTTTATTGATAAAGTTGATAATCTATTAAAGAAATTTGACAGATTGCAGTAGCTTGATGTGCTGGCGTCTGTACCTAAATTAGCCGAATTTGAAGGCCCGATCTTGGAATTTGTTAGTAAAACCCTTAAAAAGTTACAGGACATTTAAGATGGCTCCTCAATTCGAGGACTGGGCCTACAAATTCGGCTAATTTACAACTTACTTAATATTGATAGGACCCGCGCGGGTAAAAATCAAATTCCATTTAAAAGTAAAATGATTTCATATTGAAAATAATAATAATTGAAAATAATGATAAAGAAAATTGTGCATTTAATAAATGTGCATTCTCAAGGAGCGTTTTTTGTTAAACGAATAGAAAATAAAGAAACAAAACTAGGCTAGGTTCATATCAACGATTACCTATTCTAAAACCTCTCGTGGTCTTTCTAGTATACCGAGGATGTATAAATGTCCTCCTTATTGCTACTTCACGTTTTTCAACAATCTCCACTAAATTGAAACTTCATTAAGGCACTGCCCAAACAAAAATCTAAGCGTATTACGGTGTCCTACATGCACACCGTAAACCGCTCAGTTTACTGTCGCACAGTCAGGCGTATTGGTGACTGCATACATATTACAAGCCAGAAAAAAAAATACTGCATTGTCAAATATTCAAAGAAAAGACTTATTCAAAAATATTTCATAAAAATAAAATAGTATCATGATAAAGCAATCGTAAAACAGACCTCAAAAATATATTTTTCGTCGCATAATTCTCAAAAAAAATAATAAAGAGAATTCAATCAACTAAAGAAATACCTACCTAAAAGTTATTGCCGTGCATTTATTTTTTAATTTAATTAAAACTGCAAAATTACAGTTATTTTGGTGGTCAGTCGAGTCAATTAACATCAAACGCATCTCTGTTTTGTTGCCGCGACGCGCTATTGTTAATTACCTAAAAAATTGCTTCTTACCGCGCCTTAAGGTTGAAACTATCTACCTACTGTAACATAAATTCGTATTCGTATTCGTTTTTCCCCATACTAATCCCATCCCAGATACTAATCTGACATTTAAGTCTTTTGTGTTTGCGTTTTAATAGTATAGAAATTTGACATCACACCTGTCAAATTAGTATCTGGGCTTTAAAACGAACTTTAGACAAATAGGCCTTGTAGTATGTATACTTACATAAACATAATTATCTTGATAAATGACGAAAAAGTTCAAAGAGTTTTTAGCCTTTGGCCGCTATAAAGAAGAATACCACCTACGCACGGATTTATTAATGACAAAAACAAAGCAATCTACAAAAAGCTTCACAGGTCTAATAGAAACATTTGAGATAAGCTGGTCTCTCAATCCTTCTAAAAACGACTCACCGTTTCTACTTATTTCCATTAACAAAATGAAAATTCTAAGAAAAGAAAACATTTTTACTGCCTAAAAGGGTTCTACGTAAATATACGCTTATATTTTGTTTGATTTAGTTAATGACGCATTTCAATTATTATCAGAGGTCGACATTTTAGTGTAATTGTCAATTGTCGGGAATAATCAGAGAATATCCCGGTGTTATCTTGGTACTAATCTCTCTGTTGTTAAAACTGGCAACTAATATAGAAAATTATTTTTGTTTTGTGGACGTTAGAAAAATGTGGATGGGGCGGGGTTTTCATCTGCTATTTCTAAGGTATCAAAATTTTGTAGCGTTTTATGTTGAAGGCTTTTTTGTAGTGCACTTGAAAGGACTGATTCGAATGTAAAAAAAAAACCAGAAAAACATTTTTTTTTATTGCTTGGGGACCAGCACTGTACTGCTTAACACAGGTTATCTTTTAACCTAGCTAGGAATACCTCACCCACCATTTTATTGTAGTCTTTGTACACTCTAAACGATTCTGTAAATTGTCATCATGTACTATAATGTTTTTGATAAATAAATTATATTATATTATAAAATAATACCATGCGTTCTATAAAGAAATTATTTCTCTCTTAGCGGTTCTTTACGGTTAAAGTAGGCGTAAGTAACTGCCTAGGGTTGTTTTATTACTATTGCATGAAAACGGTGTGTTTAACTATCTGCTATTCATTAAATAAATTAAAAGCGTGGCGTCAGTAAATCCTAACCGATGAGCCGGTGAAGTAATTTGAAAAATACATAAGTGTATTTAAGTTTAGTGTAATAATAAAATTTTTACATAATTCTTATGTAGGTACTTACACACCGTAATTTTAACTATTTTAAAGATACATTTGCGGTGTGTACCTTCTATTAATCTACCATTAATCAAAGTACTTCTTGTTGCTTCTTTATATAAGAACACTATAAAAATATAAAATAAAAAAAGATGACCAGTCGCAACCAATGGCGGCCGTTCACCAACGTCACGCGTGGATCAGCACCATCCAGCTCAGATATTATGACAATCAACCGTACCACGCCACGAATGTTATTTTACAATGTGATCTACGACCGTAAGTTTGGGTCATGGTCAAAATCTTGATGACCTTTAAGTGAGTTCATATAGGGACTACACGCAGTCTAATATTTTTGGTTAACAGGTCAATTCAAGTTATTTTATTTTACTCTATATTACTCAACTGCCTAGCCTTTTCCCAACTATGTTGGGATCGGCTTTCAGTCTACCCGGATGCAGCTGAGTACCAGTATTTTACATGGGAGACTGCCTATCTTACCTGCACAACCCAGTTACTGGGTAATACGAAACCCCTTGGTAAGACTGGTTGTTAGACTTTCGGGCTTCTGACGACCCGTAACGACAGACTGTCAAAGATCCACGAATAACAGCCGGGTCCAACGGCTTAACGTACTTTCCGAGACACGGGGGGTCTTAAGCCCCTAGAAAATGGTGATCCATACTATGCTTACCGTAAGGCTTTACCTGGCTTTAATTAAAACACTTGTACTGTTGGAACGGATTAAGATAATTCGTGATATAAAAAGAGTTTCGGACTGGGGGAATCATTCATAAAACCGACAGTTGTCCATCGGTTACTACCTTCAGGAATCTTCGGGAGGAAAGCAGAAAATCTGAGATGGCAGTCAGGAATTTCATCATTATGGTAAAGTAATTTAAATTCATTTTTAAAGATTTTTGTCAGGTTTTTGCTCAGCAGTTGATTTCCTTGCGATAATTTTGATTTAATTTCGTATACGCTCAATAAATTCTAGCTGCATTTAAATGTTTCTGCTTTGCTGAAAAGGTCGCCGTTTTCATGAGAAAACCAGACAAATTCCTCAGCCGTTCAGTATATCTAAGCTTAGCTTGTTTCAACAACAAAATAACCAATTATTTTGTTTGCACCCAAGAGCTGCGAGCTGCTGATTATGTAGACCATGACCTGACTTATCTTTAGGATGCGGGAGCGAATTGCCCATTATTAGGACTGACAGGTTAAGGTTGGGAGACCAGGCCAAGCACCTATAAACCTAACTGGATAATACTGTCTGAAGGGTACTAGTTTTTAGGTCAGACGATCGTAGAAGTTTGATGGAACGCAGACCAATCAAAGACTAAAAGAGATTAGAGCTACTTGGCAAATGATTTTGCCTTGACTTTAATTATGCGATTGATCGCACTAGACGTATTCATTAGATAAGTATATAAATATTTTTTTAACACTAGGAATTTCGCCTGTATCGTGGGTGCGTTTACAAACATTTAAACTCACATACACAAACAGCCAGACCCGGAACAGCTACTTTTAGGTCATACAAATATTTCTTTTGTGCGGGAATCGAACCCGCGACACGCAGCGCAACAGACCGCGCGCCAACCGTGCCGTCAAAATAATCGACTTCAGTGTTTTAAATCTTATGTACTGAGAAAAATATTGAATTACATTCGGAACACAAGTAATGCATGTAATAACTTTAAGAAATGCTAAAAAACAGATTATCAAATAATTTTGTGTCAATTTTGTTGTTGATGTTTTGCTGACCGTGGCAGAATACAATCATTAATTGCCATTAAAGAAAAATTATGAAAGTAAACAGTTTAAAAATAATGAAGTGTGTATACACCTGCAAACATGGCTTGATATTATGTATGCATATTTTATAAGAATCAAATGAACTTTATTTTGTTACCTACTAACTTCGATACCTACCTATTAAGTTTGAAAAATATCTCTAGCAAAGGAAGAATTAGTAGGTACTAAGGTGTCTAGTTTTTTACTAATACAGGCTAATGAAATGGTGGTAGGAAATGAAATGATATGTAAAAAGTGCCTACATATAAAGGCCGTAAACATTACACATTACTCACTTGCTGTTACAGAAAAAGAATCAATAATATAAAAGTATTTAAGTACTTAAATAGACGGAACAACGATACATAAATGATACCGTTGTGTCTGAGTTCAAAAATAGCTACGATTCGACCCGTCTGGACTGAGGTTCTGAGATCGATCGACGGAATGAGTGACTTTAATTTCAAGCGCGATTAATCGTTTTCAAAAGAAAAGGAAAGAGAAGATAGGGTACATAAAATTTAAAAAAAACATACCCATCTTCTTCCACATGCTCCTTTTTGAGTAGCCCTACAGTTTCTGGGGCCGACTCCATGCGGAAGATGCCGCGGTGTCTCCGTCGCATCACTGACTTGCGGTTGCTGAAATTAAAAACTTGTTTCTTAGACACGTGGTGCTTACTCGACTCATGTTGTGATGGATGACACATAATTAACATGAATTGAAAGTTAATAGGTAATTCAATTTTTGATTCTTATTTATTCCTATTAATATTATAAACGGGAAAGTTTTTGAGGATGTTGTTACTCTTTGACGTAAAAACTACAGAACGGATTTTATTTTTTTATATACTTTATTTATTTAATTTACGCACAAGTAAAAAAAAATACTGTACAAAGGCGGACTGATGAAACTTTACAGTAATATAGCTTGTGCATCAGAATAACACATAGGATACTTTTTACCCCGATATTCCCACGGGATCGAAACTTATGCGGGTGAAACCGCGGGGCGCTGCTAGTATTCTATATATTGGGTATATCAACCATCGTAAAATTAACAGAAGTTAAGTTTAGCTTTTTGCCCGAACTCGTAGTATTTGTTCTGTTTTATAATACATAGTTTTGATCCCATAAGGGTCTTAAACATAGATATAAGAAATGGTCTTAAGCGACCATGATTTCGACTCCGATTTATTTTCGAACCGGGATAATTTCTGTTCGAAAATGCAGTCAGGGAAATTAGTTGTTAAGCAAATTGACTACCAAAATAAATTGTCCGTATATTCAAATCACAGAAGTTGGTTATGACACGGCAAATTGATGTAGGGTGTCAATTTGCTTATGAATTAATTTCTCAGACTGTATGAGCACCGGAGCTGAAACAGACCCGCGGGGTAATGTGGAATGCGTAACAGTTCAACAAAGTTCATTGCGTTATTTACGTGGTTCAGCTTACAAATGTTTCGAACATATCAAGCAAAAGATTAGCAATATCCTTTAAAATAATTCAGATTGAGATTGATAGTGTGTTACGTCATTAGGGTGCTGGTGCAATAACGCTAGCCATAGAATAGCACACGTTCATTTAAATTGAAGTAGGTATAATGTATCCAATCATTGAAAGACCTAAATTGACATTAGTTTTCTCATACAGTTGTTAGCACTTCATCTGCATCAATCAGAGATAGTGAATACTGAATCAAATAGTATTATTGTTCTTGATATAGGTAGGTTGTCTCATTTATCTAAACTGAGTATGCATCTACGAGTATTTATATCTCATCATCTGCCTAGCCTTTTCCCAACTATGTTGGGGTCGGCTTCCAGTCTAACTGGATGCAGCTGAATACCAGTATTTTCCATGGAGCGACTGCCTATCTGACCTTCACAGTTGGTAAACCTTTATAAATAAATTAGCTATTGCTCGCGACTTCGTCTGCGATCTAGGATGAAAACTGTCCTATATACTTCTCCAGGTCATAGTCTACCTATGTGCCAAATTTCATCGAAATCCATTCAGCCCCCGACTTCTTCCGCGTAAAATTTCTTGTTCCCCCGAACCACCCCGACCCAGCCCGTCGCGTCGCAACACCTGCCCGTGCTGTTACTGCGTTTCCGCTTAGCGATTTTTCTGACTCTTTTTCTTTTTGCTAGGATCCTAAGAGTCAAAGCGTGATGTTGCATAGCTATCCAATGCAAAAATAATTATTCAAATCCGACCGGTAGTTCCAGAGATTAGCGCGTCCAAACAAACAAACTCTTCGGTTTTATTATTATCTAGTACAGATAGATATCTGTACTAGATAATAATAAAACTCTAGTACAGATAGATATCTTTTCTATTTGCATTCGATAGCCTAATTCTTGAGGAAGTCTATTCAACATCACGCTTTGACTCTTAGGATCCTAGCAATAAGAAAAAGAGTCAGAAAGATCGCTAAGCGGAAACGCAGTAACAGCACGGGCATACATATATATATATATATATATCATATTTACATATAGTATTATAATCATATCTCATATCTACATATATCATATTTTAAGCTTTTCGCAAGGAGATATAATTAGTACATGAATACTTAGTAAGCACACTGATGAAAAAGCTAGAATCGTGACCATGATCCGGTCTTAGGTTATTTAACTTTGTTAAAACACTTTTTAATAATTCCATAACATAAAATTAAATACACTATAATATTGCAGTGATAAAATGCATTCAATAATGAAAAGAAAACCAATAAAAATAGTTGGTACGATAACTACCTTCTGAGCAGTCGTCCCATTTCTAGTACCGTATCGCCTCACTTCTCCACTTATTATTAAAACACCAGTGAACTGCTCCCACATGTAAAAACCGTGAAACTGAATCACTGAACGAGACGATACACCTTTATAGGAATTATGAAACGTTACCACTAAACTATAATACGTAGTTACAAACGCCAATGGTTGTAATCTTTATGAAAACCAATACATTCCTAATGAAATAAGCGTAACTTAGCGTGAACTTCTTATCGGACAAATCTACGTCTACCCGTTTTTCTTATGCATATTAAAAGTAACTATTTCATAACTTACTTCGTGAACGACTCACGTGTTAATGGTAGATATCTATACTTCTATACTAATGTTATAAAGAGGTTTAATTTGTTGTCTCGTTCTCGAGAAATCATTGTATTCTAGTTTTAACCCTCGTCGTATACAGAGGATGTTATAATCAGTTATAACGGCTAAAGAGCTTATTACACTATGCTAAATATCGGGCCCGATATTTAGTCCTTCCTAAATTCAGGATAGTTTAATCGCATTTAGGAAGGAAGGATCCGATTTAGAATCCGATTTAGGACAAGAATGCTTTCCGACGACCTAAATCCTTATCGGATCCTAAATCGGAAGGGTGTAATCGCATTTATTAGGACGCTCAGTCGCGGCTCGCCTGCCGTCGCGAGCGCATGTTATTGTTGATTGTATGCATAGGTATTAGGTACGCAAAACAAAATGACTACAGAAAAGGAGGTGATTCAAAATATATTGCCTAAAGCCCTCATAATGTTCATGCTTGCTAGCTTTTGACGCAATAATAAATAATTTTTCACCCATCTCGTTCTTTTTCTCTTTTTAATTTCTATGGAACCAACCGCTAGGGCTACGATAATACTAATTTTTTGGTTTTTCGTTTATATTGGGGCCATTTTGAGACATTTCTTTTTAACTCGACACGTCCATCACTCTTCGTTCGTCCTTACCGATTCAGTGTCCTAAATCAGTGAACGTGTAATCAGGAGCTCCGGCGACTGAATTTCTTGTCCTAAATCGGATCCTAAATATCGGGGCCGATATTTAGGACAGTGTAATAAGCTCTTTAGTCGTTCTTTTTATCTGTGTGCCTGTCTGTGGATTCTTAGCTCCCAAACAGGTGATCCGATTTCAATGCGGCTTATTTTATTAGAAGTCTGGTTTAATTGGGGTAGTTCTGAGCTAGTTTCATGAAAATCTTTTCAAATTTTTGAAGATAATCTGGTCTTTAATGATTGTTGTTGGGATCTCGGCCACTTAATGGTAATTAATTGCACTTTAACTCGTCCGATCGACTAGTTTCGTAAACTGTAATATTTTGCTAACGCTGTAATTATGACGTAACCCTGACCTGATGCTGCAGCTAGGAGACCCTGCGGAATAACAAAATCCTCACCAACTTACATAGCAGACATATCGTGTTTGGGCTCCTTGAATTGGTTTCGAAGAGTAGTTGTCTTAGAGATGCTGAACATAGTCTGATGATGGAGCAGGGAGGTGGTCATAGGAACTCAGCCTCATAAATAGTAGACCAACCGAGGTTAGAACCAGATGGATTGGTCTAGATGAGTAGTTGGTAGACACACAGAACAGATAAAAGGTAGACAGATGGTGTAAAATTATCTGACGATGAGGCAAGATGGTGTTTGGTCAGAGGATGTCAGGTTTTTGCATCGTAGACCTATAATATCCGCTTGTTCAAAGCAAACAACTTACATATAAGTAGTTTTCGCAATTATTGTTACATAATCATAATCAGCCTATAATGTTCCCACTGCTGGGACACAGGCCTCCTCTCTGTGAGAGGGAGTGGGCCATAATCCACCACGCGGGCCCAGTGCGGGTTGGTGGATGTCACATGTCTTCGAATTTGTGGTCCTAGGACATGCCGGTTTCCTCACGATGTTTTCCTTCACCGTTTTGAGAGCAGTGGTGATGAAATAATTTACACAAAGTACTTTACTTTGTGTAAAGTGATACTCTATACGTGAGGATTTGTAATTGGCTCTCTGGTGACTATTGTTTCCTTTTTGTCTATGTTTATTAGCTGTAAGTCCTCCATGTTCTTAAATAAATAAATAAATAAATAAATAAATAAATTATTTCATCACCACCTGTGCCTGCCTGGGTTCGAACTCACGACCTACAACTCGTAAGTCGGGTCCATTACCACTGGGCCACCACTGCTCAATCATTGTTAGATACATTCAATTCAATAGTAATTATATAAATGGTAAAATTGTATAATATAAAAAACTCCAATCAACACATAGGTATAAGTAATGGACAGGTACAGACGCCAGCAAATCAAGTTACCACAATCTGTAAAATTTATTTAATATTAACTTTATCGCTAATTAATGAGGCTCAAGGTTGATTGGGAAAATTTTACAGTTTCGGGTAGCTTGATGTGCTGGCGTCTGTACCTGTCCATTTCTTATACGTGTTGATTGGGGTTTTTTATATTCACAATTTAATAACTTGTTATTAAATGACCAGCAAAGCCGATGTAAACCATTCTGCCAATGTCAAAAGTGAGTTGGGTTATGGGTATCGTTGGAAGCGTCATGGTGGCTTACAGCGGATTTAGTGTTAGGCTTAGCTCGCACTGCGATGAAAAATCGCTGCGAAAATTTTATCACCATTCTGTAACAGTTGGAAAAAAAATTCGCGCTGCGAAAAAATCTGTGGTTTGATATAAAGACACGGTGCGGTGCAAATTTAATTCGCACGTATCTTTCGTGGAGTTTGGGGGTTGTAGTTATGTCGCTCCTCGCATTGCAACGTAAAATTCGCGCGGGCGCTTACATAGGAGAATATAGTGACGTAGTCAGCATAATAGGTTTTTTATGTTCTGTAATTGCTATGTTGAATATCGCTGTACGCAGTGAGGTTAGTTCTCCCCTCTGTAGACCCGCAATATGCGCGCATGACGTTCCCGTTCATAGGCAAATTTGTCTGCTCAACTACCTAAATAACACAATTAATGTTGTTGAATTGTCAAAATGAAAACCATTGCTACTGTTAGTGTGGTACGCAATTATACCGCAGCTTCGGCCCCACACGATAAATAAAGTTAATTAATTAGGTAGAGATCAGAAGGCCAATTCCCGTAATTAAAAACGTTCAAAATCTAGTCGCAATCTCATCTCAACGACAATCAATGTCAAAAACTTGTCAAAACTGTCGGGAAATTAGAGGTATTTTTGACAGATTGAGACTGAGATCGGACTGTGAACGTTCTTAAAATTACGAGAATTGCCCCTCTGTTCATCAAAACATCTGAGATATCAATGACGGAGGCACAAACTAATCAATTCGCTAAATGCTAGACTAAGGTAGTTCCTATCGGTGTCATTATATCCACATCAACTGTTAGTATAAACCGAAAAGCTAAATTCTCACAAGGTTTATAAAAGTTTGTCATATACACAAATAAATCCTGGCACAATATCTACATACATAATTAAATTGAAGTGTCTGTTCGAAATGTCAAAATACTTAACAGATTTGTACATACAATCACATCCAATGTACATCTATACAAATAAATAAATATAAAGTGTCTGTACAGTCAAAATAACAACTTTTTATTAAATGCATATGAAATTCTATATACATATAATACATCAAATAAATAAAATTTAAGTGTCTGTTTGTAATGACAAAATAACAGCGTTTTACTAAATGCATAATTCGAAACTCTACGTTACTTTTAACAAAAAACATTTTTTTTCTACCTGTCTGTTTGTTCCGGCTAATCTCCAAAACGGCTGGACCAGTTTTGACGGGACTTTCACTGGCACATAGCTGATGTTATAAAGAGTAACTTAGGCAACTTTTATTTTATAAAACAAAGGAAGGGTTGCACGCAAAAAAAAAAAAATAACTCGTGTAGTAAGTACCGTTATATACTTTCATATGACATTATAAACAGACACTTCAATTTTATTGTGTTGTATAAATGTTTAGATAGTATGTAAGTTTAATCTCAATGTATTGTGAACATAACATGATTATAAAACTTTAGGAATAAATTTTCTAAAAGATGCTGAGACCGCGTCAAAATCTGTTGCGTAGTATAGAAAAACAACGCTGTCACACAGCAGCGATATATACGAAAAGCGACTTTAATTTATAATCATATTTAGATATATAGAAAATATTTTAGCATGTAATTGTTACTAACATATTTTCTAAATAAAATAAAAATACCTACTCACACAACAACTTCTAACCTTATTAACATCAACTAAGAATAGTAAGAATGCATTACAGTTTGTTTATCTCAATCCTACATCAATTTGGGCGGGATAATGGGTGCTAAATATAGATTTTACGAAGTGCTTCTGGTACCCCTTTGGTTTGTCGTATTTTGCAGGATATGAGGTCCCTCCTCATTGGGCCAGAATAGGACATAACACCATTCAACTCATTGTGTTAAAAAATAGAGCTCTTTTGTACAACAATAAAATGTATTGTATGTCGGTTGTAAGGCCACATGACGTTTTGCTATTATATTCTACTCAGATCTGATGATATGTTTGATAGAATATATGTATAATTAGAATTCAGATATTATAGAAGCGCTACGATGGTTTTTTAAACACTATTCAACAAAAAAGTTAAATATACAATCTAAAAAAATATTCCTAGTTCTAAGAAACGCGCGGCAAATCTAAAGTTTTTGACATATATATTTAAATTAGCAAGAAAGAATAACGTTTATTTGGATACAGTTTGTGAAACACAATATTCAAATAACACAATAAAAAGTAAAAATAAAGTTTTAACTACAAATAGAGCTCACGGTTGCGCTAAAAAGGTTCATTTCAGAATGAATGCCAGCCAGGTGCTGTCTAATTAGGTAATTAAATAGCTCGTTATTTATTTGTATACTTTATTTTATACACCAACGACTTACCTTTCAAGCAGTGGCGGTAAAAAATGAACTATTTCCGCCGACATTGAATATTTTGCGGTGAAATTCAGCACGAAAATGTTAAGAATCCATTCACCATAATTTTTACCACTGGACGTCAAAAACTATGAACTTTCTCACATACACAAATCTCGTAGAAAAAAATAACAAAAACATAAGCAAGGTAGCATCTCATACGAATCATACGCATGCTGTATGTCCGTGATGCGAGCGAAATGTGTTCACAGCCCAAACTTGTGACCGCAGGGTTCGACAATCAGTCACCCATCAATATAAATATTTGGTCTACTTATATTTTAATAGTTCTTAAACATACATTAGTAGTATGTATATATTAGGAACCGTCGTGAAGTCTTTAGTCATAGCAAACATTTAAATACAAAAAAATAAACATACATTTAAAAACAAATAAGTTTATAAACTGTAACTCCCTTTGTCAAACCGTATAAACATATATCTACAATCTAACACTAAAATATACATATTATGTAATTGTAGGTAAGTATATAAAAAAGGGATGTATGTAAGTGAGTAAACAGAAAAGCTAAAATCACACGAGGTGTTAATAAAAGATTTCTATGTAAACAAACTAGTCCGAGCTTATAGACATAATAAAATTATATTATAGATGCTACTTACAGTTAACATAACAGTACATCATGCCTGTATTCCACAAAAGGTTAGGCAGAGGTGTACCTATAGTACACCCATACTTAAAGTTGTAGATACATTTTTGAAAACCCTTGGCTAAACTTTTGCTTCACTACATTTATATCTACTTATAGGTACTAAAACTTTGACCTTTTCAAAATACAACTAAAAATAATAAGAATGCATTACAGTTTGGTCATCTCAATCCCACATCGATTTTGGAGGTATATGGAGGTAGGTAGATTTAGATAAGTAAAGATCGATTTATTTAAAACATGATGAAGAAATCTGTGCGTAGAACTCAACCTCAGGATAGTCCCTGAAAGAAAGCGAAAACGGCAAAAATACGAGAATAGGACAAACGGTGACTAACTCTAAGCCTATTTTAGAAAGAAAATAGTGAAGTTCCCTATGTCCTGTACCAGGATTGACGTTATATCTCGGCAAATGTGATCATTTTTTTTAAAGGAGATGACCGACTATAGTATTTCGTAAGTACGCTGCATAGAAATTGGACTCTCAAATTTCTACGGCCCAAGCAGCCTCTAACTTTCCAAACCCAATCAGAGCCGATTAACCCTGCAAAATTATAAAAAATGCACCAATGTTTTCAACCTCTGGGATACTGCACAGTGTGGCAGTAGCCGAGATGGTCACGAATGGCTGCCAATCAGAGCGCGAGACGGTAGCGCTCTCGACTAATCAGCTGAATAATTCTTATTTGTGACGCGGTGATTACTGACACACACGGTCATCTCATCTACTGACCTCCGTAATAATGCACATTAATTACACATTAATAGGCCAAATCTGACCACCCAGACACAGCTTTCTTTTATATTTCCGGTGCAGCGACTGCAAAATGTTCTGTAGGTAATTATATCTCGGGTGATCATCATTCTCCTGCCCTTATGCCGATTTATTTGGGGTCGGCGCGACGTGTCTTTTTCTTCCATACTTCTCTGTTAGTCATCATTTCGTTAGTCGGCCCTTTCTAATCATTTCATCATTCATCCATCGTTTCTTTGGTCTTCCCCTACTCTTATGTGCCATCGACATTCATACTCAAAACTTCCCTCTCGACATTTTCCTCATTCCTCCGTAGTAATTATATCGGGTGATATGGGCTCATAATGATATTGTATTTCTTTAGCAAACAATGTAGGATTAATTAACAACTATTTGGGTGTCCCAGTAACATACGCAATCACTTGGAGTCATTAGGTGCGGAGACACAAATATTTTTTCAACACGTCTCTCAATTTGTTTGAGCGAAGCATATTGTGTCATAATTAAATGCAAATAGTTTATTATCTAGTTTAGAACGAGCATGATTTTGTAGATCATCATCTGCCTAGCCTTTTCTCAACTACAAGGTGGAGCAAAAGTAATGTTATAATTTATAATGTGAATGTGCCAAAATGTTTGCTAATGGCGTTATAGATAATGTCATTTGTTCTCACATAATTATAAATTCAATGTTAATGATGTCACTAATATTTTTGTAATAATGTAATTTGAAAGAGTGTCCATGGAGGTTCTTGCCCTTTCTTCTCCATAGGTACCTACTACGCTTTGGAATGGGCAACTAGCTTCCGACCCCTTGACAAATTCAAAAGTGCCTGTAAATGGTTTAATTTAAATAAATGCTTTGAGTTTGAGTTTTTCATACATATGTAGACAGATATAGAATTCGTTGACAATGCAATGGAGCGATAGACATAGTCAGCTCATGCAAAGATGGAGATGTACCCCCCACCCATGATTCCGTAGATATACCAACATATCTGTGATACAGACCATATACAAGGTGTCGTTTTGCACCCTCGTCAAATTCAAGGAGGTAACTATGCTACTGATTCTCGACACGAATCAATAATATAATAAGTAGGTTTTTTTCTAATTTTCGGAAATCAGCATGTGTGGGGCACGCATTTTAAAACGCGGCTTGTGTGAGACCGCATTGTAACTGCTCTTTTACACGCATAAAAACGCGGCCACTTATACGATACCATAACGCGATTCTGTTCTTTGAAAGTGGTGTATTCTGAAATACTGGCGCCGATTCCCTTGTTCACAAACTAAACTAAATTTAAGTTCAGTGCATCTTTTTCTTTGACGTATCTTGACGTATTTTTTAGTAGCCATATTTTAATCACGTCTAAACTGTCTATGGAGTATCTTAATTTGACAGGACTAAACTAATATTTTATCTTCTATCCTTTTCTTAGTGAAATAGAAAGAAAAAGATGCACTGGGCTTTTTAGTTTAGCTTGTGAACAAGGGAATCGGCATCAATGTCAAACATAAATAACTAAAAAACCAAGTATGTATTCATTATTTACCAGGGATCGTAATTTTATTTGATTATTTATGTCTTTCATAACAGCCTCCTGAAATAAGACGAGGATGCAAAACAACAGCTTGTAGAGACTAGACGTTAATTCGATTTAAGTGGATATCATTCATTACCCACACAGTGTTCCCATATCCTAGCGTCCTCTAATGACGTCTAGTTTGAATAGAGCGAATATTCTATTTATCGATGCGTAGGTTTGTCCGATTGCCCAGCTATATTAGCATATTGGAACTGATGATACGGATGAGACGAAGGGATTTGGAAGTATACAATACGTAGATAGATACATTGTTCTATAGAAACCACTTATTTCTTCTTCGTATACAGGGTGGCAGGGTCATGGACGCGCAAACTGAAACCATGAATTCGGCACATGATTCTTGTATGGAACAGCATTTTTTTTAATAACCTGCATACAATTTCAACGTTGCAGTTGCGTTGAATTTTTTTTAAGGTTATAAAAAAAATAATTGCTGTGCCATACATTTTGATAACCGACGAAACTGTGGTTACGTGCAGTTTGCGCGTCGGTGTCCCCGGTTCCCGGTCCCCGGTGACACTGTAGTTACATCCCTACCATCATGATTTACTTATAGAATCGTTATTACATCAGGTTATTACAAAGGCTAGGCAGATTGATTATCTGCCTAGCCTTTTCCAAACTATGTTAAGGTCGGCTTCCTAACTAACTAACTGGACGCAGCTGGATACCACTGGACATGGAGCAACTGCCTATCTGACCTGCACAACTCAGTCACTCAATACGATTCCCCTTGGTAAGACTGGTTGTCAAACTTTCGGGCTTCTGACTGAATGTATCGACTGTCAAAGATCCAGGAATGACAGCCGGGACCAACGGCTTAATGTGCTTTCCGAGGCACATAGGGGTCTTGGAATGTAAAGATGCTCACCTATCCACGGACCAACCGAGATTAGCGTAGCTTATTCATCCATCACCCACTACATAGCCACAAGCCTCTCCACTCACTCACAAAATCGCTATTAGATATTGGAAGGAAAAAAACAACTTAAATTATGCTTTATTTAAGCAATTATATAGTAGGTGTATCTGTGATTGTGTGTCCACTGTTTACAGTATATGTGATTGAACTTGATCACTCTAAACGCATATTATTATTCATATTCGTTTAAGATAGTGATTGTATTGAACATCAACACAGTCAGGAAGCTATTTTCATATTCATTGCAGATCGTAATTTGTGGACTGTGATCGTATCAATGATCGATCATAAGCATATCATATACCTACAGAACATATTATGTAGGTATATGATTAAATATATACACGTTACATGTGTCTCAGTACACATATGTAACGTGTATATATTTGTAGTCGCAAGCGCGACTACTGAGCGTGTCCTAGGTTTGATTCCCAGGTCGGGCAAAATGATATTTATTTATGTACTAACTGCGCCCCGCGGTTTCACCCGCATAAGTTCCGATCCCGTAGGAATATCGGGATAAACAGTATCGTATATGTTAATCCTGGTTATAAAATATCTGTGTGCCAAATTTCATCCAAATCCGTTCAGTGGTTTTTGCGTGAAAGAGTAACAAACATCCATCCCATCCATCCATACAAACTTTCACGTTCATAATAATAGTAGGGTGGGATAGGATAGTAGGATTTTATTGTTAACCAGACTAATATATTACAAAGAAAATAAATTAAACTACAAAACACACAATGGAGGACCTTACCGCTTTTTGCGATATCTTCCAGGCAACCTATGTGAAGTTTCTAAGTGTTACTGGTATTTTCCATTATGAATTTTAGTTAGTTTAGTTTGGAAGTTGTTGATGCGACCCCGTGTCTCGGAAACCACGTAAAACAGCTGGTATTGCGCCTGATCTCTCCCCGGAAGTGTTAGATTATCCTATCGGGCTATATGGGAACAGAGAGTACACCTGTGTTTCCACACAATAGTGCACTATACCTATACACATAATATCTCCTCGTACCTGGCATATTTTCGTTGAGATTGGTCACCGTTGCCGAAATCGGTCAGGAGGATATTGTCATTACATGTACTAAACCATGGCATTAAATGGTCTCTTTTCCATTTTTTTTTATTAACCTCCGCCAACGTGGGTATTGCGTAACATACTAACAGTGGAATGGCGTTATTGTTGACAGTTCAGCAACATTCATTGCGTTATTTACGGTGTTGAGCAGACACATTTTTCGAACATATGAAGCAATGGGTTAGCAATATCCTTCAAAATTATTCAGATTGTGATTGATAGTGTGTTGCACCACTATGGCGCAGGTGAGACAGTAGTCAAACATGAGCTTACCATCATAAGCAAAGACTTAACAGACAGAGTATACATAAAGAAAGTTAACGACAATCCTTTTTTAATTATTCTTCTACTGGCTTTTGCCCGCGGATTCGCCAGCGTGGATGTCGGAAAATAAGCCACGGGAATATACCCCTGGGGAATATTTTCACACACATGAACACATGGGGTACTTTTAATCCCGAATGTATATACATTCGGGATTAAAAGCAAACAAAAAAAGGTAAACAATGAATTAATTCCGTAAAAAATTGTTTTCATATTGCTATTGCTTTACGCGGCGTACACCAGTAAAGCTTCCAGTCAGCATGATTTTTTTCGACATCTTCAACAATCATTGTCATATTTCAGTCAATTTACACAAAACCTTATGAATTATACACCTAAACCTTCCTCATGAATCACTCCGTCCGTCTGGTAAAACCTTACGAAAATTCGGTCGATAGTTTTTGTGTTTATTGCGTTAAGCGACAGACAGATATGTAATGTTTTGATTTCACACACACACACGTGCACACCGAGAGCTACCAAAATTATATTTTATTTTATTTTTACTTTTTCTTTAAACCCTTTGTTTACTTATTAGCCTTATCAATTTATCATTTTTAAGCTGCACATTAAATATTTTTGGCTTTTTTCAGGCGCTATGCGTGACTTTATGCCTGGCCTACAATTCGCCATCATCCAACGAAGAATCAGCTCGAGAGTTTATAGAACACGTTCTCAGGATCCCGAAACCCGACAAGATGCTGAACTCCGCACGAGATAGACTTGAGAGGGGTAGACAGCAGGAGATGATCAGACAACGCGTTACTTCGGATGCTGATTGTGAAGACCCGGCCGAGGTAGTAACATTAGTCCGTATTCTCCTTATTCCGCGTTCAGTGGGGTAGTTGCGTAACATTCAACAACATTCATTGCGTACATTCATGAGCAGACAATTTTTTCAAACATCAATAAGCTATGTATTAGCGATATCCGTCAAAATGATTCAGATTGTAATTGATAGTGCGTTACGCAATTAGGGTGCTGAAAGGACTGAAGAAACATTTCTAGGGCGCTAAGTCAAAAATGAACTCTAATTTTTTATATAAAGAGTTATCCGTTTTGTCTATGCTTTGTAGAGAAGAGATAGAAATGTTCATGATAAGCGAGCTGTACCTACGTCCAAATTGTGCCAGTTATGTTGAGTCCAGTGGAATAAAGAGTAAGTATAAGAGAGCCCCATCGCCATTAAACGAGCACATATCTACATTCCAGACTACTAATAGAAATTTTCTACCACAATACCTCGTAGATCACTAAACTTCTACCAAAGATATTGGAGTCAGAAACAAAGCTGGTTCTAAAGTCTGATTTTAATGTTACAGCTGTTACCTGAATACACGGCACCTCTTCAAGGATCTCGAGAGCTGAGGCAGTTAGGAGTACAGGTACCTGGGTTTATTTATTATAGTCTATATCAAGAATCCACCACCCTTCTTTATGGAAAAAAGAAAGTAATGAATGAGTATCGTATACACATGTACAGTGAGAGCGTGGTGGTCCAATGGTAACTTGCCTGACTTACGAATTATACGTCGTGGGTTCGAACCCAGCCAGGTGCTTTACTTTATGTAATTTATTTCATCACCACTGCTCTCAAAAAACGGTGAAGGAAAACATCGTGAGGAAACCGGCATACTTACCAACAATTCGAATACATATAACATCTATGAACCTACACTGGGCCCACGTGGTGGATTACAGCCCAGATGAGGCCTGTGTCCCAGCAGTGGGAACGTTAAAGGCTGATTATGCTATGTACAGTTTAGCATATGTGTCTGGTACTAGTCTTCACTGGAAATCTTCATATGAAATCGAAGGTAGTAGAACAGCTCATACCACGAATAGGTTACAACATGATAGCTCTATAGCTAAGATGTGATAACCTATTAGCGACCTGTGAATTTGTGATAGAGGTAGAGAGGCAGAGGCAGAGGTGGTCTGTGGTTTGTGGTTGTGGTAGGTAAAAAAAAAAAAAGAAAGAAAGAAAAGAAAGAAGAGGTAGGTACAGATATATAGTATCCTAAACTTCATCAAGAAAAATGTACGATAAGATATGAAAAATGTTGTGATAGAGGTAGGTACAGATATAGTATCCTAAACTTCATCAAGAAAAATGTAACAGGAAGTGAGGTCAAGTTGCACAATGCCATTAATTTAATACAGGTTAGTTTCAGTATTAGGTCAACATCAAAATTAGTCATCCAATTGACATTGCACTCCGCGTGGGATGACTCACTAGAACGGTTCAAGTGGAGATAGAATTCAGACAGGTCATAGACTCTCACCATTATACTACCACGAATACTGCAGTCGAAGGAATAGGTATTTTTGTTAAACAAATGAAGGAATTCATCTCTAATGCTCGGATTTTTTATTGCCAAACTTTGTATATAAATAGATACTAGAGAGCTACTTCCATATGGAAGGGTCTTCTATGCAAAGCTATGAGATTTTTGCTTCATTATTGGTAGAGATACAAGAGTCTTAATGTTAACCAATAACGGTTCATAAATTATAGGAATCGGCCATAAGCCAAAACACATATGTACATACCTACTAGGTAAATTTGTAGACGTTTACATGTCTGTAGGCAAAATGAGCTTAAAAAAAATTATATTGTTGTCTGTACGCAACATGAGTTTTTTTTTAAATGATATTGTTAATTCTGTAAATAGGATAGTGTACTTTTACACGTCATATACAGAAATAAGCTAGATGGCGAATTTATATGATAGTATGATGGAAGGATTATTAACTAAATTAAAGGGTGTCCTATTTACCTATTCATTCTTGTCGGTTTGTCTAGTAGTCTTATTAGCGTGTCGATAGCAATCTAAATGGACTCTGCCCAGAATTCGGCCACTTGTTTGGCGCCATCACCAGCGTCCATCAGTTCCTGTAGCGTGCAGCTGACAGAACACGCAGGACACGATATTAAGTGTCCCATCGTTTGCGGAACAGCACCACATCTACACTCCGAGGCGGAGTCGTCTATGAATTTCCACCTGAACAGGTTTTTCTTGCTTCGGCCAACCTGGGTCCGGAGTCTATTTAAAGACTTCCAGGTTACCCAAGGCAACTCATGTCCAGGTGGGAGGTCTTCATCGGGTGGGACGAATGGTTTGGGTAAGGAAGCACAGTGTCGCCACAGCTTCAGTGTTTCTTGCGATTGTTCGCCAGTAAGTGGGACGATACACTTTAAAAAACTGTTTCGACTTTTAAGCCTTTGTGGTACAAGGATGTTGTCGTGCAAAGGAAACTTGTGTCGGAAACCATTTTGGCTCTTTCGCTGGAGCTTGCCACCGCTCTACGGATCACTTGTGGCGACTGCCAATGGATACAGCATTTGTACCGGGGCTGTTTTAGGCAACCAGTGATTATCCGGCACGTTTCATTCAAAGCGGTATCCACTAACTTTGCATGGGCGACGCCACACGCGCACGCGAGTTCTCCCGCAGAAAAAGACAGCGCCAATCCAGTAGTCCGCTTAACGTCAGGCGAAGCACCCCACTTCAATGAGACTAGTCGACGGAGAAGACTGTTTCTTTGTCTAGTAGTTTGTCCGTCTAACATAGTGACAGCTTATACTTGCCAACCGCGAAAAGCAGAAGATCTCCATTTGAAAATCAGAAGGCCAATTCCCTTAATTAAAAACGTTCAAAATCTAGTCGCTATCTCATCTCAGCGACAATCAATATCAAAAACTTGTCAAAAATGTAGATATTTTAGAAGTATTTTTGACAGATTGAGACTGTGAACTTTCTTAAAATTACGGGAATTGCCCCTCAGCTGTACATAGGGTTGCCAACCCTACTATATAATATAGTATCCTACTTACTGTATTAGAGGAGATTACTTTTTTCATAAATATAGTAGTCGGGATTTATGAAAAAAGTATATAGTAGGCGAAACTACTATATTATTAGGCATATAACCCATTATGCAATAATATATATTTCTGAATGACTCTGGTATGTCACTTTGAGTTTGACAGATTGTTAATTTCGCACCTCTCCTCTGAATTTGTGTTTTGGAAATAGCTGTAAATGTTTCTTCAAAAAGTACAGTTGAAAAACAAGTTTTGAGTGATGCAGATTTTACAAATATTTAAAAAATAATATCAATTCCGGCAACATCCAGGCTATACAGAGCGTATATTTTGTGTAATGAACGATAAATGGCGCGATGATCGCAATAGGGCCAGTATAAAATTAATTAAAGCTGAGCTAATGGTATTTAGTAATTTAAATTTAAATTGCACTAATAGCTATGAAGGCTCAAAGTAGCAAAAAATATTCTTTTAAGAAATGAAGTATTTTAAAACCTACTATTTTTTTTTTTCGCTATCTACTATATTTTTGGGTAGTTATTTTAAAACTACTATTTTTGAATGAATAAGAGTTGGCAACCCTAGCTGTACATGCAAATTAGGTAACGGTCCCAAAAGTCGGTCACAACCTTAACGTCGCTACGTTTAGTCTTCCGCTACAATTCGCATGAGTCGGATTAATCAATCAACTCAGTTAATTATAGTATTTAGCTTGAAATGAACCTCTTAATTAATAATAAAGCTAATTAGACGTAGAATCTTGTGCACTTACAAGCTGTTCTGAAGAAACGAATATTGTACAACAATGCTCTAGCTAAAAGTTGGGAGGCGTACCGCGTACAGGTGCGGAAATATGCTAAGCTTCTGCTGACATGTGGAAGCAGGTTTCTTCTTCTTTCTTTAGAGCTTCTCAATGGTCGACCTGGATGCTTAACCGAGTTATCCTGGGAATGATGTGCGGATGTCTTATAAATAAAGCCAGGGTAAATAAATATTAACTAAGCGACTACACGCTAAGGGCTCCCGCTGTGGGCTACGGACCTCGGCTTTGCGACACTGGGGGACGGCAGCAAGGGACAGGCTGGATTGGATGTAGATTATATAGGGAGGAAGATAAAGCTACAGGCTCAGTGATTTGGGCTGTCGGGCCCGACCCTTGCCCAAGCCACTGCGGACCCGGACCGTGCTGTTTTAATAGGTAGGAGACCGACATATCTCCGCTACTTTCTCCCTAGACGGGGGTAATAAGTACATGAGGATTTCCTCCATGTTCTGATGTAACTTCGTCCAAAAATAAAAATGTGCGTGATCGTTTCCAAATCATATTCGTGTCTATTTTTAGAACTCACTCGTAATTACCACAGTAAGCAATTTTTCGTGCAATCGTTGTGCAATCTAACGACTATTTTATAAGGTGATAGTATGTTGTTCGCTGCGGCGCATGCGCATGGCAAGAAGTGGAAATTTACCAAAGCCTAGTCGGATGGGCTGACCTCAACCTAAAACATAAAAGATATACGGTTTTTTTGTAACTTTCGCGCGTCCGCACCGTATACCTATCATAAAGGGCCTGGCTACCTTCGATCAATAATTTATTGATCGAAGCTGGCTACGGCAAAAACAAACTGACCCACTTCCTCCTACTTTCGTTGTAGGTAACTTAATTATAATGATTTTGGATAATTACCGTTCATTAATTTTCAATCTATTCTATGCATAAGTTATGTATATATGTAGGTACTTCCCTACTTTGAACTGTTTGGTTGAATAGTAATAGATATTACTACATGTGGAATAAACGATGGTTTAGTTCAACGTAAGTAACTGAATTTATTGACCAATACAATTATTTAGGGACGAGAGATGTGAGATCATAATCATCACTAATTGACAAGGAAGTTCAAATTAATTCTTTAATATTTTTTTTTTGTACGAAGCCTTTGAAAAGTTGTAGGAAAGGTTGGTTTAAGATGACGCACTTTTAAAACGATCGGATCGGATCGTTTCGAAATCAAATTGATATATTCTAAATCTTTGACTTATTGGTACACAATGGAACACAATAGAATTTAAATCAAAATCACATCTATTATATTTGGACAAATTTACATATAAACTTAAAAAATCAGAAATGCGCACTTTTACACAACCCATGCGGTAAGTTGGCGCAGCAAAGCCGATAAGATGGCGCACGTAACGCGAGGTCATCTAAGGGAGGCAAATGTCGCACAGACACCAAATCCAAGATATCCCGTACATTTATCATACCGCCATTCTCTACACACTGAGCATTCTATCCAGTCTTCTTTTAAGGGTTCCTTATATATTTCCTGACACCCAGGACATGTCCAGACCTTTTCTAGATCAGGTTTGTTGGGTGCCTCCTCAAGGAAGATTCTGGCATTGCAAGTGATTTTGCAACAAATCTTTTACTTTTACCGTGATGAAAGTTTTAAACAAATATACAAAAATTATGTGTATATAAATAAAATAAAAAAGACAGTCCAAACGACAAAAAAAATAAAAATAGGGTTTGTAAGATGGCGCGCGCGATCTTGTACAGGTGTAACAAACTTCCCCACAATGCAGAAATCATTGCACTAACGCCATCTCTTATGAAATACCAGAATTATTTCGTTTCTTAGGTTAAGATAAAGAATGTGTTTAGTCAAAAACTCATTCAAAACACGTAATAAATGCATTGTTTTATACTGACTATACTTCCAAATGAGAATAAAATTAGATCAAAAGTGTTCAAAATCTTAAGACTTTGGTACCTGAAACAATCGTTATGTGAGCAAATCGAATATTTTTTTGCGAGCACGGACTGCTTACGTCGCGCCAGAATCCATATAATATTAGTAGGATTTATATACACACATATAAACAGACAAGAAGAAAACAACAGATAAATACGTACAAAGATGGTTCTTATCCAATTGCCAAGACTCACATTGCCAAGCAACACTATCTCACACACCCTTTGTATAATATTTTTTCATAGACAAACTATGTACGTTTAATAATACAGCCGTCTTATTTCAGAAACATTACCCAATCTGTCACCTGGAAAGGAAAATCAAGAAGCTGAATACCAACGAGTACGAGTACCGACCAGCGTACTATGAAGAGGTTCGTTGTACTATGACGTCGAGCGACGACGTTGGGGACACTAATGAGGTATGTGCCCCTATTGAAGCTTCGACAACTGCCCAACAGACCTAGACAATAGCTGCTAATAACTAAGCGATCGACCAATCACTGCTGCACTTATCTAACAAAGAGAGCATCACAATTCACTGTCTACCAACATTTGTTAATACTTAATGCAAATGTCGGCAAGGAATTCTAATGCAATAAGTATACTTAATTTTTTTGTGGACAAGCATTCTGTTTTTTTTTGCGTTGGAATTTTAAATCAAGGTCGCTAATGCTCGACTAATATTTATTTATTTCATAAATATTTAATCAATAAATATAACTAGTGCTGGACTTTGCACTGTCCAATGTGGAGATTTAAGAACACATGATCATTGACGAACGATGATACAACCTATCTATTGTAAAAAAAAATCAAAACATCAGCACCATAATTGCGTAACACCGTAGATATCCGCGTTACACGCTATCAATCTCAATCTAAATAATTTTAAAGGATTCATTGTTTCATAATTATGTTCATGCAAAGTGTGAATGATCGGATCGGACTGACACATGGCCGAACCGAATATTATTGAAAAATGCGAAAAAAGTTCGGATCGGCTCAGTTGGGTCGAGACCATAGTCAATATTCGAAAAGAGTTTAGGAGTGTAGGATTGGGACCTACCAAACCAAATAGTAACTTCGTAGCAGGAAACGGCCGAACATTCGGCCGATACCAATTCGGAGTAGACCCCTGGTTAGATTCCCGGCACCCTAATTGCGAAACACACTATCAATCGCAGTCTCAATCATTTCGAAGGATATTGCCAATCCATTGCTTCATATGTTGGGAAATTGTATCTGCTCAGCAACGTAAAAAACGCAATGAATGTTGTTGAACTGTCAAAATGAAAGCCATTGCTATTGTTAGTGTGTTACGCAATTACCCCGCGGGTCGGGCAAAGTGTTCTCCATTGGGAATTTCTTAGTAACAGCCCGGAGTTTGAAAGTCGGCGGTGTGATACCCCCGTGCCTCGGAAAGCACTTTAAGCCGTTGGTCCGGCGCCTGGTCTCTCTCCGGTCATGTCGGATTGCCGTCCCATCGGACAATGAGAGTGAGAGAAGAGAGAGTGCACCTGTGTCGGCGCACACATCTGTACTCTATGATATCTCCTGCGCCGAAATCAGAGGGGCAATTCTCGTAATTTTCACAGTCTGATCTCAGTCTTAATCTGTCAAAAATACCTCTAATTTCCCTACATTCTGACAAGCTTTTGACATTTGTTTGTCGCTGAGATGAGAATGCGACTAGATTTTGGACGTTTTAAATTACGAGAATTGGCCTTCTGGTCTCCGCTGAGATTGATCGCCATGGCCGAGAGGAGGCCTGTATCCCAGCAGTGGGAACATTATAGGCTGATTATGTATGATTATGTTAAAATCACTGTTCGACACAAATGTAAATTTGTTGATGAAATAATACGCAACTACTGCGCTGCTTTTTCATTTGACGGTGCATGACATATGACTATGTTAGTAGAGAGAATACCTATCAATTTTTTATAAAGATAAAGCAAGAGGAAGGAAAGCCATCACAATTTCTTTAAAAGCCTTCTCTCTCCGGTGATGTTTCAGATCTGTTCGAGCCTCGGGTTTGCGTGTGTCCAATGGAACAAAACTATCCATTTGACAAGAAGACGATATACCAGGTAAATATATATTTTTTACACTACTATATACTGCTTTACAAGGAAAGAACGAGAAATATATTATTTGGAACACGCACGAAAATACATACTTACAACAATATAAAAATAACACTATATACATCGTCACGGGTTGTCAGATGCCCGAAAGTCTGACAACCACAACCCCTTTGTGGTTGTCAGACTTTCGGGCATTGTATTACCCAGTAACTGGGTTATGAATGTCAGAGACAGCAGTCGCTCTATGTAAAATAGGTACTGGTATTAAATTGCATCCGGTTAGAATGGGAGCCGACCCCAACATAGTTGGAAAAAAGCTACACAGATGATGACGTAGGTAGCACGGTGCTCTATTTCGTCCCTCACGAAAAATCACGTCTGAGGCTTGTTGGTGAATAGGGTCTTTAATATTTGGTGCTACAATGTTAGAAACATTTGTAGATGAGCACATTACATTGCATTACATTGATAGTCTGCAAAAGACTGTCCTGTTTATTGGCAAGTGACAAATATCTAAGAAACAATCGAACAATATTTTCTTCCTAAGAGAAGTACTACGAAGTGTAGGTACCTACTGAGGCCGAGATCTACATATTACTTATACTCTGTCCATGTTAGCCGTTTTTCGACAGTTAGTCTTAGAACGTACCTACATATTCCAGATTACGTAAAAGTTTACATTAGAATGCATAATGACCGTAGGTTATTTTATAATACTGTTAGGTACGATTAGTCATTCGTACAGATATTAGTTTTTAGGGATTTTGCTTATTTATTGAGTTTAGATTAGTTATCATCAGAAATAGGTTTATATAGGTAGGTAGGTATTTTATTTTCTGTTATTGAGTTTATTTTTTATTTTAATTAGGTTGTTACTTAGGTTTACTTTTATAAGGCGTAGACCGTATAGATTTTAATTTCAAGTATAGGTAGGGGCCCGCGCCGGGACAGAAGTAGTAATACCGGTATGCTCGATAGATAACGTTCGACACAAATAGCACTTTACATAAAAAGCTCATTGATAAGTTTCGTCATCCACGCGAACGAAGTCGCGGGCACAGCTTGTGCAAAATAAAATAAATATATAAACTGCCTTATCTTATTGAATTATCTTATTTATGGCTTCTTACTGGAGCTGTCGAGAGTCTGCATGATTTACTTGCTTTACTAACTTTAGTTACTAACATACTACTCGTACTTGGTTACCCCCCAACCCCCCCCCACCCAAAATATTGGGCTGCGACCGCGCCTGTTACATATATTATTTAATACCGTACGTGTATCAATCAATGTATTGTGTGTTGCTGCAATCACTAGTTCCATCTGTCAAAAAACGGTTTACCTAATGGACAGTGTATAGCACGTGTTTTGACATTCACATGTTACCGACTCTATCTTGCGCATGTAGATTGACAGTTGCGCGACATAATTCTCACAAAGGGAAATGAGTTTTCTGAGGCCATTGACCGAGGGGCTGAGCAGAATGTCATCTGCATAACTGAGATTATTTAAACATTCGCCGCCAATATGGCATCCGACTCTGGTGCTGCTCAGCTCCTCGATCAGGTCATTGACATATAGGTGGAACAGCACCGGGGACGCCACTGGTCAGCCTATACGTCTCCGACAAGGTGTTATCCCATTTAACTTGGTTACCTTGATTGTTATACCAATATTCAAAAGATATACTATTTTATTCGGTACATTTTATTTTATGTATTTATTTGTTTTTTATCAGCTTAAACTCAGGGTTTACCATAATGCGACAGTTACGAGCTTAAACTAATAACCAAAGCTTACAATAACCAAATTAGAAAAAAATAAAACTAACAACATTATTAAATTATTACACCATTAAAAACACAAAACATAGTTTAACATAATTACTTACATCACATATTTAGTACAAACATAAACACAAACATACTTTACTTACATTAAGAAAAAAATTAAGAATTATTTTGCTTGTAGCATAATATGAAATATAAATAGTAATACCCTTTCGAATTCAAAGTCAAAGTCAAATCATTTATTTCAAATAGGCACATAAACGCACTTTTAAACGTCAAAAATTAAATTAAATTAAAATTTATTGTAGTCGCCCCTTCCAAAAGGTAGTTTTCGTATGGAGAAGAATGGGCAAGAAACTTCACCGTTACTCTTTTAAAATGTTTTCCAATATTTTACATACATTAATTATATAATTATATGTGAAGACGATGCACCTAAAATAAAATTACTATAAAACAATAGGTAAAAGAATTTAAATGGATTAATGAAACCTTGACATATAAATTAACTATGTCATAGATACATGGTTCTCACATATTTCCAAACATTGTAAAAGTAGTCGATTTTCATAAAAAAATTAATAAATAAATAGTAATAAGTCCGGGTGTGACTTTAAGTAATTACAGAATGTAAATCAATTCACTAATTCACTCAAACAACATGTAAACACATCGATCTGAGTTTGAAGGTTGTTGATGGTACGGATAGCTCTGGTAAGGGGTGCCTTGGCAAGCAGGTTAGTTCTGGCTGTAGCTACCAGTAGCAATGGCGGGCTGCGCCGGCTCCACACGTAGCGGTCCGGCACACACAGACTCAAGCGCTGCAATACTCCCGGGTTACGCTCTACTCCACGAAGCACCTGGACATGCAATTGATTATAGCCAACCATGCCCAGGACAAACAGAGTGGGATACATCAGTGGGTAAAACGGATATACCCCATATAATTTCCTGTAGAAATGATGCGTGAACTGGTTCTGAACGCGCTCCAACATTACAGAGTACTTAGCTTCATGTGGAGCCCATATGACCGCACTATGTTCCAGATGACTCCTGACTAGTGCATCATACAGGACCCTAACTGCTGTGATGTTTGTGAAGCTTTGTGTCTGTCTCAGAACAAATTCCAAGTTTCGCACCTCCGTGACTCGTTGCATTGGCGCCGCGTCCACCCCGTACGCATAGAGCATGGGTGCCCGAGCACGGGTGAAACCCATCAACAAGCACTTGGATACGTAAAAGTACAGTTTGTTTTCAGGGCTCCATTTTTTTTTAATGACGGTACGGTTGGCGCAGTGGTTAAGCGATTGACTGCTGCGCTGCGTGTCGCGGGTTCGATTCCCGCACGGAACAAATAATTTGTATGACCTATAAGTAGTTGTTCCGGGTCTGGCTGTTTGTGTATGTGAGTTTAAATGTTTGTAAACGCACCCACGATACAGGAGAAATTCCTAGGGTGGGGCAAAGTTTTTATAAAAAATATATATATATATATATACGAGTATATAAACTAGTGCTTGACTGCGATCCCGCCTGATTGAAAGCAGTGATGCAATCGTTGATGGTAAAGCGCACTAATTTATTATGAGTCTATTCACTCTAGCCTTGAAGACACTTAAATTATAATCGGACTGGAAGACCGCTGCAGGAAAATTGTTCCAGTCCTTCGATGTACGCGGTATAAACGACGAGGCAAAACGCTTCGTCCGGATCGTAGCGGTGTCAACAACGTAAGGGTAGAAACTCGCCGTACGACGGGTTGTCCGTTGATGGAACGGTGATGGCGGAATTAAGTCATGTAATTCCCGCGCTCACTCTCAAGAACAGAATAAATGCATCCTTTAGAATGCCGACGAAAGACTGGCTACCCTACGCCTGTGCTCCAGGCTTTGTAGATTGGTCTTAACCAAATCTGGATCACTAATTAGCCTCGTCGCACGCCTCTGCACTGAGTCCAAAGCTGCTAGATGGCATTTTGCAGCACAAGCCCATATGTGGTTGTAGTACTCCACACACGATCGGACCTGCGCTTTGTATAACATTAGAAGCTGTCCCGGTGTGAAGTACGGCCGGACCTTTGCAAGAACTTCAAGTTTCCTAGCTGCCATCTTGGCTTTGGGCTCAATGAATTTGAGGAAATTTCAACTCCCAAGAGCTGAAGGCGGTCGGTGCACTCCAAGGATACATTCTGAAAAGCAGGAACCAGGGTGAACGGGTTCCTTTTGGCGGTGAAAAGACAAGCTTGTGTTTTGGCGGCTTTGAATCCCACAAGGTTGGCTTCGCCCCACTTGGAGACTGCCTGAAATGCGACATTCGTATGCTCTACCATAGCCTCTCTTTCGGACCGGATTACTTCCTTACAAGCCCGAGCACTCGGCAGGTATCTCTCTACCACTGTGCTATCATCTGCATACCAATAGATTCCGGGCATCTGCAGATCGTTGATATGCAGCAGGAAGAGTTGCAGAGGACCACCGGCATTAGTCGTCATGGGCTCCGATGAGTATCTGTCGCCAATAACTCAGAGAGACCGTTCACTCAGGAAGTCTTTTACCCAGCCAGTCAGACCAGGGGAAATGACGTACACTGGAAGCTTACTCATAAGGCTAGCGTGCCATACCCTGTCGAAGGCCTTCGAGACGTCTAAGGAGACGGCAATCGCTTCACCATTCCTCTCGAGTACGACTCGAGCCTCGCCCCACAAGTGAGTGGCGTACACTAGTAGGTCCCCAGTAAACCGATTGTGGCAAAATCCGTACTGTCGGTCACTGAGGAGATCGTTACCTTGCAGGTATGCCATGAGGCGCGAGTTCAACACACGCTCCATAATCTTACAGAGTATGGAGGTTATTGATATCGGCCGATAGTTGCTAGGATCGGGACGACTGCCTTTTTTGGGCACGTGCTGCACGTTGGCAAACTTCCATGACTTGGGCACTATAACAGTCCCAAATAAGAGGCGATATAAGCGTGGCAATACAGGAGACAACTCGGGCGCACAAGCCTTGAGAACAATCGCTGGTATACCATCTGGTCAACTAGCATTATTCACGTCCAGACGACACAGTGCTCTCAGAACCTCCTTGTTCCTAATGCGTACCTCGTGCATCGATGTGTCGCATTGAGGCAAATTCGGTGGAGTAGCACTGCCAGTATCAAGACGTGAATCGTGAGCAAAGAGAGATGCAAAGAGACCTGCTTTCTCTCCCGCCGTATGAGCCAGTGTTCCATCTGGTTTAACCCAGCGGAGGCAGTGTAGGCCGACAGAAGTTCGCTTCTACAGTTTATTAATACTGCGCGTTCGTTTTATTTCTAAAGTGGTGGGTAGGTAGTGTTCGTTTAAAAGTAATAATATTAAGATGTACCCCTGACGTCGACAGTCTTCTTCTGGTTCAAAAGCACAAAAACAGACAAAATCAGGTCAGAAAAAACCGACAGTAAGTGAATCGTCCGTTAGTTCAATCAACCTTATGTTTATTAATTGTAGCTGAATAAACCGTAGGAGAACGAAAGGAGGAGGAGAACGAAATAAACCTTTATTTCGTTCATTAGTTGCTACAAAAATCTGTGAAACGATCTTTAGGTATTTTAAACAGTAGGTTTTTGACCGTAGGTCTTTTGACCTTAGTTGTCTCGAAAATAGTTAGAATGACTTTAGATATTATAAATTTATACGTAACCGATCGTCGCACTCACAGAGTCGCACTTAATTTGCGTCTTTTTTGTTACTATCAGAAGATATCATCAGGTTTTTAATTCGTATTGGAAGGTCGTCTTACATAAAAATATTATTTCTCTTGATTTGCAAATCGCTGTTAACGAACATAATTAACCACAAAGTACTTGTAATTAACAAATTTTTCTGCATACGAGTGATTTTTATTGTATTACGAGTACGTCTGTAAGCTTTGTGTAAGAATAAAAAAAAAAAAACTAAAAAAAAATCTTAAGTTTTTACATTTATATCTGTAATTTATAAACAAATCCGGTTTAGCCAAAATTAAAAAAATAAAACAACGCAATTCAGTTTCAGTAATTTCGGTTGGTTTAATGTTCTACCTAACTACTTACTTAAATTATAATTTGGTGAAGTTTTTCACAGAGGTTTTCGAAGGTTTCTTGTTATTGTAAAATAACTGTAGGATGCATCCATAAAAATCCGCGGATGCATCCTACTTTGCAAAAGAAAACTATCACAAGAACCTTGGTACTTTAACTTTTTTAAACTTGTAATTTCAATGTGTGAATTTGTGACATTTCTTGCCACTGACTTCCCAAATATCTAGTGGCCCCATTGTTTGACTGCTATAAAGCTTTGGCTGCCTAAGAAAGCGGTAAACGGTCACATATCTTGAGTCCGCGTATCAGTCAGTTTCCCTCAGTCGTCAGTTTATTTAATTCGCAAATTTCGTTGATTTGTCAGTTTCACTGATTCGTCAGTTTTACCGATTAGCCAGTGATACGCGGACTCATAAAATTGTCTAGTTTAGTTTTAGTTATTACTAGTAGTGGCCGATAACTTGAATGTGTGGTGCAAACTGTAAACATAAGTTGGATATTAACAGGTACATAAATTAAGGGGATTACCTTGCTGAAATCGCAAAAACACTGCAAGTTTAAAGAAGATTGTAGATGAATCCTTTTGTGCGTTTTCCATATAAAAAAATACATGGTATACGGTCATCACAAATATATTGTATTGTTTAAAATTTAACTTTCCCAAATTCTGGGAAAAAATCTTATTATATAGGTCCTCTTTCAACCTAAATTGTAAATGTTCTACGTAAAACCATCGTGTTTGGACTCATTTGAAAGGTCTCACGAAGACCTTGGTGACTGATGATGTCATCTACCTGATGGTGGACTCCGAAAGTGGGTATAGGATCTCAGTGACGGCGCTACGTAGAACCATCGTGTTTGGACTCATTTGAAAGGTCTCATGGAGACCTTGGTGACTGATGATGTCATCTAACTGATGGTGGACTCCGAAGGTGGGTCTAGGATCTCAGTGACGGCGCTACGTAAAACCATCGTGTTTGGACTCATTTGAAAGGTCTCACGAAGACCTTGGTGACTGATGATGTTATCTAACTGATGGTGGACTCCGAAGGTGGGTATAGGATCTCAGTGACGGCGTTACGTAAAACCATCGTGTTTGGACTCATTTGAAAGGTCTCACGGAGACCTTGGTGACTGATGATGTCATCTACCTGATGGTGGACTCCGAAGGTGGGTATAGGAACTCAGTGACGGCACTACGTAGAACCATCGTGATTGGATCCATTTGAAAGGGCTTCTGTTTGCTTACACTGCGGTATTTGTTAGATATTAGATAGTTTCCTTGGCTAATTTAATATAAACAAACATTTTAACAATACAGTGTATTGTTAAAATGTTTGCTTTAGGTTGAACAAGATGAAGAAGATATACTAGATTTGATTATTGAAGAAAAAGAATCACAAGCAGAAACAAAAAATATATCTGGAAGACGAGTTATAGATATAGGTTACGTTTTTTTCCAGAATACAAGAAATAGGCGGCCATGGTGCTTTTAACTGTGGTATACAAAGTTTGAAACTTATAGGAGAGAAAAAAAAAACGTGTTGGACTTGCTTCTAAGTTTACAGTAGAACTTTTGATGTGTAAAGAGAAGTTTTCTCTTTGTAATGTCATTGTCTCGACTTAGATATTAATATAGCAGCGGTCGCCGCAACATTAGAGCAAAGTAAAAACTTTTATTTTTTTATTTATGCCAGTATGAGCATGTACCTGTTGCACCTTTGTATGGAACAACTGTTTTTTTTTTTAATATTTTGTTCACAATTGATATTTTTTGTTTGTGTAGTAGCACCCGTGCTCAATTACTTAGATAAATGTTGAAAGCTAGGTCATCCTAACTATTCCCGTTACTGAAAACCGATAAGCACGTACCTGGTCATCATCAGACCTTCAGAATGTATCATGTAGTAGGTAGCACCCGTGCTCAATTAGGTAAATGTTGATAGCTAGGTCATAATAACTATTCCCGTTACTGAGAACCGATAAATACGTACCTGGTCATCATCAGACCCTCAGAATGTATCATTTAGTAGAATTAAAGCTTTGTCAGCAGGCATATTGCATCGTGTGCTTCAAAATAAATATAAATTGATTGATTGATTGGTTGACTGATTGATTGATTGATTGATTTTTTTGATTGACTGATTGTTTGATTATGATCTAGGCAGACTGGCAGAAACACTTACAAGACTACAAAAACTAGAGGAACAAAATGCATTAGAAGATCTCTCAGAGAGCGAATAAAATAGGCAAAAACGATGACAACTCTGCGACACATCTGTGTTCTTGCTTAATCTTCAGTTCGTTTTATTGTAGTACGGTTGTTGGTCGGCAGGAGGCGCAAAATTAACAAGTACTTGTACAGAGGTCGTTTGAAGGGCATTACCTTGCCCGTTGACTTTGAAGATTTCTTCAAAGTCAACGGGCAAGTTAATGCCCTTAAAACAATAACGGCTGTCCAAATATAGATCATGCTTTGACACGTTAATGTCAAATACTAGTAAAAATTACACATATTGAAGACGGCCGTTATAATTTGACGGAACCGCTTCCCTAGGAAACTAAAGCTTATCCGAAGTTATTTATTGTTCCAGTGATTGTTGGGAAACGAGCACCATGGTGATACCAGCTGGCTGCGAGTGCATGTGGCCAGTACACCGCCTCGGAGACATGAACCTACGAGTGTAGACAATAAATAGAAGATCAGATCCTCCCTCTCGGAACACAACATGACCCAAATTAGGTTTAACCAAAATATTTTACTGTGTATCCACTACCTGCCATCCAGCTTACCCTTCAGGGAATTCAGGCGAGGTAAAATAAAATGTTATTCTTACCTTAAAGAAAAAAAATCTGAAGATTCTTAATATAGTTTTAAGTGCAATCGACTGGACTAGTCATTAAGTCAAAGTTACGCCAAGTGATTACCATTACAGCGCCATTATTCTCGTAGAATGATATAAAAAAAACCAGGTTGTACAAATCTAGTCAATTGACGTGTCGATTTAACCATACTTAGCTATACAACGTAGTGTTTTGATGGTTGATACCGAATGCTGAATAGATACATAGTAGGTATCTATTCAGCATTCGGTATCAACCATCAATTCATTCATTGTAATATTTTCGTCATCACCTTTAATAAATGTCATTATTAAGCAGTAGAAGTTTATTTTTGGGCGTAGAGCTCTTCAAGCATACATCTTTTACCTGGATCGTCGGCTACTCTCAACCAGCCACCCTGCGAAGACTGTCGCTTAGTTTGCCGATTCGCGGTAACCAGCCAAGAACACGTCTACCATCTAAATCTTCATCAGTAGGTCATCCTATGCAATAACAATGAGCTAGTTGCACTGTTAAATTAACGTAACTCTTTTGAATGAGGAGAAGGTAAACAAAAAGTCATTGTGGTGCAGCGAAGCTAAGGTACTTAATTATATTCGTATAGACTTAGGGCCATTTTAACATGGAGGCCCTAGGCACTTTAGGCTACTGGAGCCCCTATGGAGATTCTAGGATGCAAGAGCGAGCAAAGTGAGCTCAAAATTTTTAGCACCCTGCCTCTGATAGCCCCAAGCTACGACACCGGCGGGAAGTAGGGGGCCCCATGAATCAAGGGGCCCTGCGCACTTGTCCAGAGTGTCTAATGGAAAAGAAGGCCCTGTATAGATTGGTTCGGAGTAATTTTCTCTAAGTTTGGGGGGATTGCGCAAATCTAAGAGCTTATAAACATATTGCTTGCCCACTTATACATGTAAACAAGACACTCAAACGTGCATATAATTAATATTTTTAACGCAAGTCAACCTTTGTATATACATAGGTACATATATTACTAGACCGGTCTCCTCCCGGTGTTCTTTGTTGTCGCTCGCCGCACCCAAATAAATCAAAATGTTGTCCGGCGCCAGATTGATCGCCCCTGGAGCCAGGTCTGCCATCTTCAGCAACACAGCCCTCCTGCGACCCCTTGCGGCCATCAACTCGCAGTCACAGATTGTCCCCGCTGCACCAGCTCAGCTGTCCGCAGTGCGGTCCTTCCAGACTACCGCTGTGACGAAGGACATTGACTCAGCTGCCAAATTCATTGGTGTTGGTGCAGCGACAGTAGGAGTAGCTGGCTCTGGTGCAGGAATCGGAACGGTGTTCGGCTCCCTTATCATCGGTTACGCCAGGAGCCCCTCCCTCAAGCAACAGTTGTTCTCATACGCCATCTTGGGTTTCGCCCTGTCTGAGGCTATGGGTCTCTTCTGTCTTATGATGGCGTTAGAATAGAATAGAATTGTATTTTGCAAATATGGGTAATACATAACAGTTCCGGTCCGTTCCTGTTGTTGTTCGCTTTCTAAGCTACTTATTTTTAAGAACACTACTACTGCCATCCCACATGACGAGGTTTCAGTGAATACTATCTGGAGTGGACTGCCATGGCATCGAATGTTTGGAAACCTCACCCTTATAGTGATGCATGGACTGATGTGTATAAATGTTACACTTATCAGTGCGCGTCATCAGGAATGCAATTTCCTTAATTATGTAGTATAAAAAAGATAAGCTAATAAAATGGTGTACGTAAAACATTACATTGAAGCTACAGTTATTTCTATTCCTGGTTTTTGTAGACTGTTCTAAATAATGTTAATCAAATAATTAGACTCGTATCAAAAGTCGGCGACAATATTATCAAAGTTAGCCAGTGACAGCGTATATTTGCGTGAGTATTGTCATCGATTTTTGTAGTGTGAGAATATCCTGTTGAAGAATGTCGGCATCTGTATTGTACATTTTTAGGGCGATTAAAAGATTTATAAATGTCTGAGAATTTTTTGGTTACTTACAATGAATTATCAATAAGATAAGCACAGTAAATGTGTAATTAATACGTAATTCCATAGTTTACTACAAAAGTTGTATTATGTATTAGATGGATACAAGATGGTTGTATTAACATATTTATGAACTATTCAGACAACAGGTTTCCGCTACAAATTTTTTTGTTTGCATAATTTCCTATAAATAACCGGAGCGTAGTTACCTTTGACTACCTATTTATTATTAGATAAGTTAGCATTTGGGCAAGTCAAAATTGTAGAGAAACAGTCATCGTTACCTCTAGTGTACTCTGTTTCAAATTATTTGATAAAAATGTAAAGAAATGAGTCAGAAAACGTACCTACCTGCGGATGCCAATTTGTACTGCCCCTTACAAATTGAGTGCTTTGATTTGATTGTCCATTTAAAAATTTAAACCCGAACTTTTAATCTCATATCACCTTTTAAACATATTTTTTATTTGACAAACAATAATTACTGGAAAAAGTGAGGTATACAGTTGAAACCTTCTAAATACAAATGAATTTGTTACCCTATTCTAACGCAATCACTCACAAAACTCCCTTTAGGGAGAGATCGCGTAAGAATTTAACCTGAATAGGGTTTGTTTACACTTTCATCAAAAAGTTTTGTAACAGATTATGTAGAGTCCTGGGGGTCTACTCCGAAGTGGTATCGGCCGAATGCTCGGCCGTTTCCTGCTACGAAGTTACTATTTGGTTCGGTCGGTCCCGATCCTACACTCCACTCTTTCGAATATTGACTATGGTCCCGACTCAACTGAGCCGATCCGAATTTTTTTCGCATTTTTTCAATAATATTCGGTTCGGCCATGTGTCGGTCCGATCCGATCATTCGCACTTTGCACTTCGTAGTAGACCCCCAGTTAGGGCTAATAATTCCGACTGGGAATTATTCCACCAGAAGAGTTTAAAATTCCATTAGTAGTGTGCAAATATTCTAAGATGTTGATGACTGTTGACTTCGCCGCTATACTTATAATTTAGGTATTATATATTAGATTTTACTTATACGGATAACTACGTAGCAATTATTATGGTACCTATGTAAAAGTAACAAGATTACAATTCCTTTGGAATTAAGTTTATTAAAAAAGTACTAATAAACGAATTTCGCAAATAAACCCAATCGTTTTTTTTTAATTCCAATATGACCACTACTGCACGTCTTATTTAATGAAACACGTCATCCTATAATGTACAAATCCCTACCTTTCTCTAACAGAACACCACATGGTCACAACATCGTAAACCAAGGTATCACCTACAGAGACAGGTTGAATTTGGTCGCCTCTAGTTACGGTATTTAACTTGTATTTGCTTACTTGAACCCATTAACAAGTCAAAGTTCAATATTAACACAAGCTCCCGTTGAGTAGGCTTCGCGCATGCGTGCGAGAACTAGGTATCGCGAGAGACGCCCGCGCCGACACCAACACCAGTGGTGGTTTCCTGTCTTGCCGTAACACCGCGGAGTTCTTGTGGCTGTGTGCCATCTCTAAGATGCTTATCTGCTCGCGACGTTGCACCGTCGCTGCTAAGGCACTCAGTCCGCAGCGACAGGTGCGCGAAAGAGGCTGTCCCTCACTCCACATCGTTTGAACCGCTCCACAGTTCGCATCGTCGTCACAAACAAAACAGTAAGTTTGTATCTTTTTTTTTTTTTTTTTTTTTTTTTTTTTTTTTTTTTTTTTTTTTTTTTTTTTTTTTTTTTTTTTTTTTTTTTGGGATGGGAAATCATCAAATGACTCCTCCCGCTCTGGGTGGAGCGGAAGGGAGTGTCAGACTCTTACTGACTAAAACCCACCCATGTTCCTTCCTTCGCCCTTTATGTTCCGGGGTAGCGGTAACCCTTTCGGACAATCCCGCTGCCCCGGCAGGCTTCGGCCCTGAGGGGCCCCTCGTTATGCTGACATCTCTTTGAGGCGCGCGTGGAACACTTACGCGCCGTCCGGCACGGGCCTGGTCCTGATCGGGCGGTGAGCTACCCATTGCTCTCCGCCCGCAGGCCCGCGCCTACGGTGGCCGGTAGTCTTCACTTGACTCCCGACGCCCGGGGCGTCTCCCGCGGCGGCTGGGACGGGAGGCTCTCTCCCTCATCCGTCCCGCCACCTCCTTCGCTAGCATGACTGCTTCGCAGAAGGAGGCGACTGCCTCCCACTCCCTCTCGCTCCGGACCATGGCTTGCACCAGGTCCGGGCGCGAGAGGCCGCCGCCGCTGCCGATCGCCTCCACGAGGACACGGCGGTGCTCCGCCCAAGCGGGGCAGACCTCCACCGTGTGCTCCACCGTGTCCTCTGGGCGATCCTGGCAATGGTGACACCCGGGCGAACAATGGTGACACCCGGGCGGGCAATGGTGACACCCGGGCGGCAATGGTGACACCCGGGCGTGGCAATGGTGACACCCGGGCGGGCAATGGTGACACCCGGGCGGGCAATGGTGACACCCGGGCGGCAATGGTGACACCCGGGCGTCAATGGTGACACCCGGGCGGGCAATGGTGACACCCGGTTGCGTAACGGAAACCAGCCGAAACTGATTGACGAAATTTGTCAGTTATATATAATATTGTCGTGAGCTGTTACATTTTGTATTTGTTGTGGAAATTAATTATATAACCTAGATAAACTAAAAATTGATAAAAAAACACATTTTGCAAAAATTTTACCATTAGTTACTATTTTTAATAATTGGTTGAGCTTAACTACGGATCAAAAAATCGGCCCTAAATATTTTTAAAAGAATGAATTAGCCTGTACCCATGTTTAACAAGTTTGAATGGTCAACCAAAACTTTTCGCACTAACAACCACAGTAACGTATTTTCCTTTTAGTTGTGTCCTTAAAACAGCCCGCTAGGTGCGGTACTAATAACAAAAAAACATTTTTACAATTTTTGTCTGTCTGTATGTTCCGCTTAATCTTTAAAACGGCTGGACTGATTTTGACAAAACTTTCATTGGCAGATAGCTGATGTCATAAGGTACGGAAGGCGCAGAAAAATAAAAACACATGAAACCATTAGATTTCATGGGTTTTTATTTTTCTGCGCGGAACCCTCTTTTTTTTCCTTCGCGTGCGAATTGACGCAAAAAATTGAGGGTTCACACCTACTACAAACAAAAATCAAGTTTTTTAAATCGCAAATGTAATTTGACCTTGAACTGTCTTAGTTCAAATTTAACGACTTATTAAAACAACCTTAGAATACATAAACTTGATGGCTTCCATACATTATATGTAAATGTTGTTTTAAGTAAGTACGATCGGCAAATTTTTACTTAAGCTTGACTTGACTTACACATAATTTATTATGGTTAAGATCGGATAATCCCTATCCACGAACACTAACAAAAAAATTTAACATTAAGATACCATTGTTCAACAACCACCACTCACTTCAACCACCATCACTCACACCACCCACTTTAAGTGTGGGTACCCAAAAAAAATTTTTTTTCGTAATATTATTGTAGCACTTTATAGACGTGGTAAATACACATATCCATGCAAAGTTTCATCTTTCTAGCACTAACCGCTTGGAAGGTAAGCCGAGGACGGACGGACGGACGGACGGACGGACATGACGAAATTATAAGGGTTCCGAGACGTGAACTACGGAACCCTAAAAAAGTAAAAGATGAGTCCGACGACAGCAAGAACGATTCTGAATTTAATTATTTTGTTTTTTAATATTTTTCTCTTTTTAATATATTTTAAACAATTATTTTCGTTTGTCAAATAAAAGTAAATATTAAATTCACGTAAGATTTGTATTGCTAACGCTACCTAGGTTCACGCACACAAATATACGCATATCTGAAAACGTCACTACTACAACCGAGGCTGAGCGGACTTCATGAGATAGAACATCTGTATCATTTGCAAAAATTTGGAAAACATTTTTGTTGATCATTGTAAGTACTTCTTTGAAAGTTCTAAAAGAAAACGTTATATCGATTTTTAGTGATTATTTTGCTTCGTTTTAACGTTTTGCCTGATAAAATTAATAATCAGATATTACTAATACTTACTAGTGGCTAAATAATAACAGCCGCACAGGTCGATTCGCCACGGTTGGTCTGGTGATGGGTGACAATCTTTACATACCGAGACCCCTCCGTGCTTCGGAAAGCACGTTAAGCCTTTGATCCCGGCTGTCATTCGTGGATCTTTGACAGTCGTTTCGGGTAGTTAGTAGCCCGAAAGTCTGACATCCAGTCTTACCAAGGGGTATCGTATTATCTAGTAACTGGGTTGTGGAAGTCAGATAGGCAGTCGCGCCATGTAAAATACTGGTATTCAGCTGCATCCGGTTAGACTGGAAGCCGACCCCAACATAGTTGGGGAAAGGCTAGACAGCTGATGATGATATTACTATTAAAAAAATGTAATCGAAAATAACTTTTAAATTCCAAAGAATATTTCAAGATTTCCAAGAGATGCGCAAAGTAATCCGAATCGAACGCACTATTTGTACTGCTAACGTGATTACACATCCACTTAACAACCTTTTTCCTCGTATAATCGTCTCAAACTATAATTAATGATCTCATTATCTACAGTCTGCACGCAATAGGTGAGATGGGACTTTATAACTGCTTTATTATAGCTGATATCTCAGTTTTTCCGATGACCCAGAAGATAGTGTGCAGCACCCGAATTATCTACGCCACACACTCCTAATGAGAATCTCTTTTATTTTGTTAAAGCACCAACTAAAGGTTCGTGTCCACATTAGGGCATGCAAAAACCGGGTTGTTTAAAAAAAAAACCTTTTTTTCAGTTTTTTATTTACAAAACCGGTTCAATCGGGTTGTTCACTTTTATTTTTCAATTTTTATAAAAGAAATATGTGAAAATAACAAACAAATGCTCATTTATTTATTATTTCAGTTTATCTCGCTTATTTTTATAATAATGAGCAATTGTTTGGACTGAAATAACTTACAAAATAGGCACCAAATAACGTGAGAATACCAAAAAACGTGTGAAAATTTCGCGATTTATCGAGTGCTGCAGAGTTAGCACAGGTCTTTCGAAGCTGCAAACTTGGATATGCGCTACTGGTAGTGGTCCTAACAACATATTAAAAAATCAGAACTAGCCGTTAGTTTGCAATTTTAGCGATTTTTAGTGTTAGATATGACTGGTCTACAGTCATTCTTATAGATATAGATTAAATATTAAAAATTAAAGTTACACAGCTAAACCAAATTATTATTTTTTACTTTGATATAATGACCGTAAGGATAAAAATGCACCAAGGGAGTCATCATTTAGAGTATGTACTACGGATTTTATTAAACTGACCGAAAAACAAAATGGCGGCAGCGTGGCATAGTATTGCGACAAGGATCTAAATTAACGGGGCCGAAATAGGAACTAACGCCGAGTCGCCTTCCTATCCACGTTTGTCAGTGATAAAAATATTTTGTTTGGGAAAATTAAATCATGTATTATGAAATCAATAACATAGGGGAAACATAACCGAAAAAACCGCTTTTGTTATCCTAAAAAACCCGGGTTTCAAATCAGTCGGTTATCCGGTTTTTACGATTATCCGAGTATCCGGTTTGCATGCCCTAGTCCGCATACTCACCTACCTGTACGCCATTTTGAAAAAAAAAAACAAAATGGCGGACAGGTAGGTAGGTACGCCAGATTCCATATAAAAAAATTCAATCCCCTTATCTATGCGAATTACCTAGCTAGGTTTTTATTTGCGTATGTGATGCAGAATAATTTATTTCGATTTGGGTAGTTTTAAAGCTTAGCGAAACCTTGATCCTTATTGCAGCCTATCCCTTGCTGCCCTCCGCTAGCGACGCCCTAAGCTGAGGTCCGAACCCCACAATGGGCGCCCTTAGCGTGTAGTTGCATAGTTTTTAATTTTTTAAACTCCTGGCCTTAATTTATTGAGGCACCCACAGGCAAGCTCGGTTACGTAGACAACCGTCTAAGTTGACCTGCGAGATGCCGTATAATATGTACATTTTTTCTTATTTCCAGAATAATTTATTAATTTCGTTGTGGTTAGTATTAAAGCTTAGCGAAACCTTACTATAAGTACTAGTGCAATTGCGAATTTAATACTTCTTTGAAGTATCTTAATAATTATTATGTCTGTTATTTTTCTTAGCATTATCCATATCATAACGATTTGGTACTGTACCTATCCATTAAATATAAGCTTTTATATACCTACTTAAGCCAAAAGCTGACTAATCAGTGAAACTGACTAATCAACGAAACTGGCGAATTAAATAAACTAACGACTGAGGGAAACTGACCATTGATACGAGGACTCAACATATTTATCTACATATAAATATTTTTTTTAAATGATATAAACTAGTGCTTGACTGCGATCCCGCCTGATGGAAAGCAGTGATGCAATCGTTGAGGGCTCTCTCTTTGGACTCAATGAACCGCCCAAAGTTTAGGTTTGAGGAAATTTCAACTCCCAAGAGCTGAAGGCGTTCGAACATTAACCTCGACCAAATACCTCGACATTCATAACTTGCTCGATATTTTTATATTAGATTCCCGCAGCTGCGGGCCGAACTCGTTTTAGCACATAAGCCTACTGTGCTCGCATAGGTATGATAATTCGTTATTAGTTATAAAGTATTATAAGTAAATTAGCGGCGCCGAGTGGTTTCATCCGCATAAGTTTCGATCCCGTGGGAATATCGGGATGAAAAGTATTCTATGTGTTACTCCTGGTTATAAACTATATGTGTGCCAAATTTCATCCAATTCCCTTCAGTCGTTTTTGCGTGAAAGAGTAACAAACACCCATCCATCCATACAAACCTTCGCGTTTATAATAGTAGGATTATGCTAAACTATTCTAATTTTACCAATTAACTTTTAATCAAAATCAAAATACAAATGTCAAGGTTAGTCCACACATTTATTTCAAATCATAAGCTTTTTTTTATAATGATATAATCTAATGCTTGAAAGCAGTGATGCAATCGTTGATGGTAAAGCGCACTAATTTATTAAGAGCCTATTCACTCTAGCCTTGAAGACCACTACAGGCAAATTGCTCCAGTCCTTCGACGTTCGCGGTATAAACAACGAGGCGAGACGCTTCGTCGGGATCGTAGTTTCAACAACGTAAGGGTGGAAACTCGCCGTACGACGGGTTGTCCGATGATGGAACGGTGATGGCGGAATTAAGTCATGTAATTTCCGCGCACACTCTCCAGAATGCATCCTTTAGAATACCGACGAAAGGCTGGCTACCCTACGCCTGTGTTCTAGGCTTTGTAGATTGGTCTTAACCAAATCTGGATCACCAATTAGCTTCTTCGCACGCCTCTCCACTGAGTCAAAAGTTGCCAGATGGTATTTTGCAGCCATATGTGGCTGCAGTACTCCAGACTCGAGGACATCTCCACACATTAGGTCCTACTCTCAAGTTTTGCTATTTCCAAACTTGTGAATACCGACAAATCTTTACAAAATTGTCAGCTTCAAATTGAAACAGAAATCAAAGCTTTTGGGTTCGTTAATTAAAAGGTTAATGCTAAATTATGACCCGCGGGGTAATTGCGTAACACACTATCAGTAGCAATGGGTTTCATTTTGACAGTTCAACAACATTCATTGCGGTATTTACGTTGTTGAGCAGACACATTTTCTAAACATATGAAGCAATGGATTAGCAATATCCTTCAAAATGATTCAGATTGAGATTGTTAGTGTGTTACGCAATTAGGATGCAGTTTTGGGTACTTTCAATGAAATTTCGTTATATTTGCCGAAAGGCTCCATTTATTCACTATCAGGACATGTTACTGAACAATTGACACACACTGAATGATTTGTATTAGCCCCGAATATCATTTTACAAAATTTCCAAATCTGAGTTTTCAAAGTCGTCGGATTTAGGGAAAGCCCACAATTTCTACATTCGGTTTGACTTTTGAAAAGCTATTATGCGCCAGGGCGCACACGAAAATATCAACGGCTCTGAAGATCGCGTTATTTTTGTTCCATTTTGAAAACCTGAAAGTGGACACCTGTCTACTGACCATGGGGCTCGTATCTGAAACTTATCAAGTATATTTTCGGTGTTCTCTCATCACCTTCAGCTATCAATTGTTTGCCCTGCATATGCTTGTCCAAAACCCTCTGGGCTCCCCTTCCTGTAACAAATCTCTATCTTTATTTTATTCCGACTGAGGTTACTACAAGGCCTTATACGTGTACAGTTTCAAAATAGCCTTTCAGAGACTCGTTTACACATAAAAGCTGATGTTTTTTCTCTATAACACATCTCACACCTTCAAGGTGGCATTTTTGGTGTTATTCAATGGCACACGGACGCCTTACTTCATTCCATTCAGTACCCATTTTCGTAAAATTTTATTTAACTGTTTAACAAATTACTGCAGAATTTTTGTACGCAGACTTTCTACACATATTTTTTTTTTTATTATAGCCTCTTAGACCAGCATTTCCCACTACGGGTCACCTTACGGTCAACCACAAATATAGGCTGGGCTTGAAACAATGATTTTCAGCAAAGATTAATATTAAAACTAAATACGAAAAAAAATAAGCGTTTAGATGGGTCCGCGCCCACTCGACCCTCTTAGACTCGACCCGAAGAATAATACCAGATGTTTTACTACCAATTCAGTGCCATTTGTACTTACTTATTAAGTATACATAGAATATTTAGATTGATGTGTAGATATTACCGGTACCTATCCATACCTTATAATAAAATAGTAACGAAGAATTTTTGTCCGTTTGTCTGGATGTATCATCAAATTAATTTATGTTTTATCGTGTTTAGATATCGATACTCATCATGTCTGCGGAGTTCCGCCAGCTAATTTAATTTAACCCTGTGAACAAACCAACGTAGTTATATACACGACAGTTGTTTGTGAAAGACTGTCGTCAGTCAGAATGAACGATGCTTTTTTTTTGCCCCCTCCCGCTCTGGGTGGAGCGGAAGGGGATGTCAGACTCTTACTGACTAAAACCCACCCATGTTCCTTCCTTTGCCCTTTATGTTCCGGGGTAGCGGTAACCCTTTCGGACAATCCCGCTGACCCGGCAGGCTTCGGCCCTAAGGGGCCCCTCAAATTATGCTGACAATTCTTTGAGGCGCGCGTGGAACATTTACGTGCCGTCCGGCACGGGCCTGGTCCTGATCGGGCGGTGAGCTACCCATTGCTCTCCGCCCGCAGGCCCGCGCCTACGGTGGCCGAGAGTCGTCACGCGGCTCCCGACGCCCGGAGCGTCTCCCGCGGCGGGTGACAATAGGCTTAGGGCCGGTTTTTTGATCCGTAGTTAAACTGTTGTGGTGTGTTCCCAATTGTTAAAAATATGTAGTAAATAATGGTAAAATTTTTGCAAAATGTGTTTTTTGATCAATTTTTATTTTATCTAACTAATTAACTATTAGTTTAAAAAAATAACCATTAGATAAACAAAAAATTGATCACAAAATACATATTGCAAAAATTTTACCATTAGTTACTACATATTTTTAACAATTGGTTGAGTTTAACTACGGATCAAAAAACCGGCCCTTAATGTCCGTTCAAACAAACCTAATCCACCTTTTATCTGTTCTGTGTAATCCACCATCATCCACACATCTTGGTGTTTTGTAGTGTTATAATTTTTTTAAATTGATTCTGGTGTACAGTCACGAGCATGAGTATGCACTTGGCTTTATTCAAAAGCGATTAAGTAACTCCTTTATTTTTTAATGAAATTGTATGTTGCTACGAACATAGTATTTTATAACCCATAGGCTTTTGCAATGTGTCGTATTTCATTGTTGATTTCGTTATTTCGCGCAAAAATCGCTATTGAAAGTTTCCAAGTGTTGAAATAGTGACAAGTGCTCCATGGCTCGTGACTGTACCTACAATAAATAAATAAATAATCCTCGATCCAGTCTTGAATGATATACCTTCTGAAAGTGGGCTGAAAATGGTTCACCGATAGTTTTCAACCTGGATTAATACATAGGGTACTTTTAATCCCGATAGTACTTATGTTCCCGTGGGACATTTTCCAACCTCCACACGGGCGAGAAACTAAACTTGCAAAAGCTAGTTCATAATAATATGTAATCTATAGGTACACACGGCTACACATCAAGCTATACATTTCCAGTTTTAGCTGACCTCGAATTGTATAAATTTTTCGTACAATCAGAAGTCAGCTTAAACTGGTTACGTATAGCTTGATGTGTAGCCGTGCGTACTAATGATAAGGCTGAAGAGTTTGTTTGTTTGAACGCGCTAATCCTTGGAACTACCAGTCGCATATGAAAAAATGTTTTTGATTTTTTTAGCCTATTTCATGAGGAAGGCTAGGTAATCCGCAATGACGAAGGCATGGGCTATTTATATAAATAGCACTTTGCCCGCGCACTATGTCCGTAGATATATTATACCTACAGACATAAAAAGAACAAATATTGCGTAAAAACTTACAATATATGTTGTAAAGGTCAATATTATTACGGTGTTCCTCATTAAAGTATCTTATAATCAGATACATTATTAGCACAAATCGCAGACTTTAGAGTTCCGTAGCAAAATATTAACGAAGAAACAATCACACGAACAATCGACCATCCGCTTGAATGTAGGTATGTCTGTGTGTTTGCATTTCGAAAGTCGCTGTCTTTTTTGGCACCGACCTTCGAAATAAACCTTATTTTTCACTTCGTAGTGTTTTGGCAGTCGGTTGATTTCTTTCGGAAAGATGTTTTTTAATTTTCACTTTGTAGTTGTGGTACCTACCTACCCTACACCAGTCGTACACTACTCTTGCTATGTAGACAACGTAATGTAGCTATGTGACAGGAAATTTTATAACATCAGAAATAAAGTGGATTAAATACGTATTTATTATTGAAGCTATCCTAACAAAGTTAGTAGAAAAATTATGAGACTACCGCGCAAACTTCCTATTCTATACCAAATGAAAAAGAAATCACGAAAATCGTCTCAGTAATCGCGGGAAAAAAAAACAAAAGGATTACCATTCGTTAACCTAACAAATTCAGTCAGTAAAAAGTCTGCCTACTTTTTTGCTGTATAAGGCTCTACCGCTCTCAGTAAAGATACAGAACCGTCAGCGGTCGAGTACGGCAGTGCTCGACCGAGTGTTTTTAACCAATGATGTCAGAAGTCAGCAATCGAATCTAAAAAATACCTCAAATTTCGGGATCGGACATAACTGGTTATAAACCGGTGGCCGTGCTGTTCCAAGGTATTCGAGTCTGCTATCTAGCGCGGCATGCTGGAACAGGTGCACGGACAACTGGCTGATGCACAGCACGACTTCCGGCCGGCGCGCAGTACTGCCACCAATCTGCTGAACTTTATGGCGCAGGTGGTGCCGGCGGTAGATCCTGGTGTGCAGGTTGATGATGCTTATTTTGATTTTAAAAAAGCTTTTGACACCGTCGACAATGACATCTCATTAACGAAGCTCGCAAAAGTCGGCTGCACACCACATCTATTGCACTTCTTCGCCAGTTATTTGCAAGATAGACAGCAGTACGTAGATTATAATGGGTGTGAATCCGACCCATATTACACCTGGTCCGGTGTGAGCCAAGGCAGCAATTTGGGGTCTCTTGAATTATAAACGACTTGCCGGAAGTCGTCAAACATGGCTCTTGTTTATTATTGGCGGATGACCTTAAGTTGCTGCTCGAGGTTAATAGTGAATCCGATTGCGAACGAGTGCAGGAGGATATAGACAGGGTAGTAGAATGGAGTCTGATGGAATGGAGATTTGTTCTGAGACAGACAAGGCACTTCACTAACATCTCAACAGTCAGAGTCCTGTACTACACGCTAGTCAGGAGTCATCTGGAACGTAGTGCTGTCTGTCATATGGGCTCCGCATGAGGTTCAGTAGGTACTCAGTAATGCTGGAACGCGTATAGAACAAGTTCACACGCCACTTGTACAAGAAACTATATGTGGTATATCCGTTTTACCCGTTGATGTACCCCACTCTGTTTGTGCTCGGTATGGTGGTGTACAACCAACTGAGGGTACGACAGGAATTCACGCTTGTCGCGTATCTGGTTAGGTTACTTCGTGGCATTGAGCATAACACAGGAGTACTGCAGCGCCTGAGTCTATGTGTACCAGACCGCTAGGTGTGGAGGCGGCGCCGCCCGCCACTGCTGGCCGTGCCTGTTGCCAGGACCAACCTTTTCGCCAAAACACCATTGACCCGCGCAACCCGGTTATTAACGATCTTCACGTGTAGATCGATCTATTTACGTGTCATTTGAGTGAATTCGCAAAAATACTGATGTTCTTTTTATGTTATAGTGTAGAATAGAGTAGGCTATATTTTGTGTTTTTATTTTATTTTATTTTTATATAGGGAACTTAGTAAAGTAGTTATTATTTTTAGATGTACATATTATAAGTACTACTAGCTTTTTACGGTTTTCATAGTTTTTAATTGTAACGATATTAATTTTAAGACCACGCTATCGCATTAGGAACCTGTAATGATAGTACCTAATTGGAGATTTTGATAAATAAATAAATACATACCTACATTTTTGACTAGTTTTTGACATTGCTTGTCGCTGAGATGAGATTGGGACTAGATTTTGAACGTTTATAATTACAGGAATTAGCCTTCTGGTCGAAATAAGATCGCGTGATTTTCATAGAGTTTCCATATAGAAATATAACATACCTACTAGCTTTTGGCCGCGGCTTCACCCGCGTGGAGGTCGGGAGTTTTCCCACGGGAACGTACAACCGGGATAAAAAGTAGGTATCCTATATGTTAATCCAGGTTATTTATAAACTAACTATGTTTCATCCAAATCCGTTCAGCCGTTTTTGCGTGATTGAGTAACAAACATCCAAACTTTCACGTTTTTTGTAGGAAGTAGGGTTGTCAGTTCATCATCAATAAAACAGAACTTCTTTCTTATATCTATGCCTTAACCCAATGTATCGGTAATCGGCCGCAGCCTTTCTTCTTCCACGCATAAGTAACGGGTACACGTACCCGTTACTTATGCGAGATATTGCAATACGTGTATTGCAATATCTAAAATTAAAAGAACTAATGTAAAATAACCTACGTTCAAAATCCCTAAAATTTAAATACCTAATGATTGTTTCACAAATATTCAAAATACAGAAAGCTTAAAATGTCAAATGGATATGTTACTGAAGTTCATAAAGCTAAAACTTGAAATTCTTATGCACAAAGTTCCATAAATTGGTTTACCTCACCGTTATATGTTTCTGTACCCGCATGCGTAACACGCATATATCTTTTTTAAATCGAAACAGCTAGGTTAGGTTCTGACACGAGGAGGCCCGCGGTGGCGGGCCGGTACCAGTCGGGGGTTGCGGAAGGATCTTACGTTCCCGCGACCCCCGGCGTAGGTGTGAGACGGAACACTGGGGTGGTTTTTAGTCAGTAAGAGTCTGACAGACCCCGTCGCCCGCCCCAGGGCGGCGGACATCCATGAGGATTTTCCACCCTGGGAAAAAAAAATAAAAAAGGCTATAACTGTGACCACATAACGCACGAGCCGAGCGAGCGAAGCGAGCGGTACCGCGGCAGCTGCCGGCGAGTGCCAGAAACATATTTTTGAATGATAGATATTTAGTCCAATCAATATTTTAAACTTAGGTGATTCGTAGGTAGGTGTTAGTTGCTTAGGTATTTAAAAACATTAGGTATTTAGATTTTAGGGATTTTAAACGTAGGTTATTTTACGTCAGTTCTTTTAATTTTAGATATTGCAATACGTAGATATAAGTAACTACTAGCCGTTCTCTCAGTATTCTCTTTCTAGCTAAGTACGTCACCTTCTAAACAATCCTATCCATCGTTTCTAAATATAATAAGGACATTAACTTAATGGGCTTTAAAGTTTATTTTTTATAATGGCTGATTATTCATTATGGCATATTATGACGGGTTGGCATATTTTGCATACAAAAGCTATCAAACTGTCATATTTATTTCATACTGGCTGTTGCCCGCGACTTCACGATTCAAGATGAAAAGCATATGCCTATGTCCTTCTCCAGGTCATGGTCTACTCATGTGCCAAATGTCATCGAAATCCGTTCAGCCGTTTTAGCGTAAAAGCGGAACAAACAAACACACTTACTTTCACATTTACGAGTGTAATATTAAGTTAGGTTTATGATTTATTAGACTATTGGATAATCAGTCTTAAATTGACTAAAGCCTTGATTAAAAGTTGATTGAGTTGTTGATAAGCATTAAGTTAATGTATGCCTGCTAATCTAACGAGAACTGACAAATCATATCCGAATAACACTACTTCAAAGTTGTAACTCCAAGGTCTTCAATATATAACACTTGAACAATTCAATAAAGTCCAACTTGTAAATTCTACATTAAGGTATATAAAAATTTATGTTGTAAACACATCACTGGATCCGCAAACCTTAGTGGATTTGTGGATCTATTAGAGAAACGGTCAAGGCTAAACATTTTGTTGACAAAGTTTTGTTATACAACCTACTTTACCTTGAGTTTCAACAGTGCAAGTTGAACCACTTATTTATATACACAGTACTGCAGGCCGCACCTGGGAGGTAACAAAACCGCTATTAGCTGACCTCTAATTTGATTGAAACTCCGTCCTACGCTAGATCAGCTAAGCCTACGGCGTGACGTGGGGATGTACTTGATAGTAGGTATATCGGCTAGTCATGGTTAGAAAGTAAAGCATTATTTCGGCACTGCATCAGAATTATGTAACCTTCTCTACTGTATTGGTTAAAATAATCGTTCAAATAAAACAGTTCTGTTGTCACCTCACGTAATATTTGTTTGTCTAATTGAACTTTCTAATTGAATTTGGTTATACTTAACTCTTTTTTAACACTTTTATTACCTTCATTTGTAACTAACTAACAAGAAATGTAATAAAATCTTACAAGTTAATTTTAACCTATTTCTAATTATCGTATCCAAATGAAACTTTGTATGTAAGTAAAAAGGACAAACTACTTGCTCCCTTTCACCGGCTTCATAAGGTTCATAACTCATTTGTTGGGCTTGGTATAACCTTTTATAACAAGATACCCTATTCTTTGCCAGACTTGCCTTTCAATGCGTTTAAAGCTCAAGTAAAATCCAACCTTTGTTCAAAAGCATACTATTCCATCAACGACTACTTACACGATAAGAATAGTTGGTTGCCTTAGTTAACGCAAGACAATGTTTGTGTTTTTTCTCCAGAAATAGCTTACTGACATGTTATTGTTATTAGTATTAACTTATTTATTTATTTTACTTCGATGGTCCTAGTTTATCATTTGTGACTTCAGGTGACAGCTATATGAACAGAACCCAGGAATGCATAAATATGTAAGCTGTCACGCCCTTTATGCCTGGAGGCTTTTATTTCATTTTAATTTTAATTAATTATTTTTTAGCTTGAGTACGTATAGTTTTTTATTATATTGTTGTTATATTGGCGTGGCTAGCTGACATATGGCAAATAATTTAGTTTTATGTTATGTGTCTTGTAATGTTAATTACTTAAAATAGGTACCTAGTATTGTATACAATCAATTTACTAACTGAACAGATATCTGTGCTGCTGGGGAGTTTGTTGCTCCACTTCCTCTTCCCAGCGATAGCACTAGGAAGTGGTGAAGGGCGGGCGTTTTTGGGGGTAAATGTAATTCAGATGACAAAACTATAATTTGGTATCTTGGAGCTGATCTGATGATGGAGCCAGGAGGTGGATAGTGGATCTAAACCCTTCTTTCCCTGTAAACCCTCGAGTTTGGGCTCATATGATTTGTTTTGACAAGTCCAATAAATTGGAAAAGCGTGTTTTTTTTTAAACTAGGTACATATTATAATTCCTTTTTTATTCTTCATTTAATATCCTATTTCCATATCGTAGATAGTCTGGCTCATGTGTTGTGTTGGGTTTAGACATATCGAAGCGAAGACTCTTCTTGAGTCTATCAGAAAGAGCTTGAGCTTATGTCCAAGCAATAAAAACAAAAAAGACGTCATTCGCAATTCCATTCTCCTACCCTTATCCCAATTTCATTCTCCTACACTTATCTCAATTGTGTCATCATCAAACTCTTACCCTTATCCCAATTGTGTCATCATCATCAAACTCCTACCCTTATCCCAATTTCATTCTCCTACCCTTATCCCAATTTCATTCTCCCACCCTTATCCCAATTTTATTCTCCTACCCTTATCCCAATTTTATTCTCCTACCCTTATCTCAATTTCATTCCCCTACCCTTACCTCAGTTGTGTCATCATCATCAAACTCCTACCCTTATCTCAATTTCATTCCCCTACCCTTACCTCAATTGTGTCATCATCATCAAACTCCTACCCTTATCTCAATTTCATTCCCCTACCCTTACCTCAATTGTGTCATCATCATCAAACTCCTACCCTTATCTCAATTTCATTCCCCTACCCTTACCTCAATTGTGTCATCATCATCAAACTCCTACCCTTATCTCAATTTCATTCCCCTACCCTTACCTCAATTGTGTCATCATCATCAAACTCCTACCCTTATCTCAATTTCATTCCCCTACCCTTACCTCAATTGTGTCATCATCATCAAACTCCTACCCTTATCTCAATTTCATTCCCCTACCCTTACCTCAATTGTGTCATCATCATCAAACTCCTACCCTTATCCCAATTTCATTCTCTTACCCTTATCCCAATTTTGTTCTCCTACCCTTATCTCAATTTCATTCCCCTACCCTTACCTCAATTGTGTCACCATCATCAAACTCCTACCCTTATCTCAATTTCATTCCCCTACCCTTACCTCAATTGTGTCATCATCATCAAACTCCTACCCTTATCCCAATTGTGTCATCATCATCAAACTCCTACCCTTATCTCAATTTCATTCCCCTACCCTTACCTCAATTGTGTCACCATCATCAAACTCCTACCCTTATCTCAATTTCATTCCCCTACCCTTCCTCAATTGTGTCATCATCATCAAACTCCTACCCTTATCCCAATTGTGTCATCATCATCAAACTCCTACCCTTATCTCAATTTCATTCCCCTACCCTTACCTCAATTGTGTCACCATCATCAAACTCCTACCCTTATCTCAATTTCATTCCCCTACCCTTACCTCAATTGTGTCATCATCATCAAACTCCTACCCTTATCCCAATTGTGTCATCATCATCAAACTCCTACCCTTATCCCAATTTCATTCTCCTACCCTTATCCCAATTTCATTCTCCTACTCTTATCCCAATTTCATTCTCCTACCCTTATCCCAATTTCATTCTCCTACTCTTATCCCAATTTCATTTTCCTACCCTTATCCCAATTTCATTCTCCCACCCTTATCCCAATTTCATTCTCCTACCCTTATCCCCATTTCATTCCCCTACCCTTATCCCAATTTCATTCTCCCACCCTTATCCCAATTTCATTCTCCTACCCTTATCCCCATTTCATTCCCCTACCCTTATCCCAATTTTATTCTCCTACCCTTTTCCCAATTTCATTCTCCTACTCTTATCCCAATTTTATTCTCCTACCCTTATCTCAATTTCATTCCCCTAGCCTTACCTCAGTTGTGTCATCATCATCCAACTCCTACCCTTATCCCAATTGTGTCATCATCATTCTCCCTGCCCTTATCCCAATTTATTTGGGGTCGGCGCTACATGTCTTTTTCTTACATACTGGGTTTATATAAAAACGATAATTAAAGTTAATAAACGTCAAAAATGTATGGTTAAACAGTCACTAATCACTACTTAAATTTAAGCAATGTTTATGAATGAAGGGGTAAGTATATATATACTACTCTAATAGGCAATTGTGTAAGTACTTACTATTCTAGAATGGTACCCACAAGGCACTGGTGAATGAATTAAGTTAATGTAGCTATTAAGTAACTCAATTAAATATTAGGGTCAATGTTTCCCAGTGTAATGATCAGCGCAATGTTAGCTGACATTGAACCACACCAAGCTGACGTTGACTTGTTTTTTATAACAGTGACTAAGCTGCTGGCTAGATCAATATAAAACTACCTAGTTTCTTAACTAGAATTTAAGTAGTTTTTATATAATATCTAAGCCTGAACTTGTACTAACTTTTTTTTTAAACTTTGCCCCACGCTAGGAATTTCTCCTGTATCGTCGGTGCGATTACATACATTTAAACTCACATACACAAACAGCCAGTGCGGGAATCGAACCCGCTACACGCAGTTGTCAATCGCTTAACCACTGCGCCTACCCTGCCGTCATTTTATTTTAGTCTTATACCTACTATCTACCGGTGGGTTCCTACCTAGTTTGTTTCAAAATAGTCTCAAAAACAACTAAATGTATCATATACGGAGCAAGAATGGTTCTTTCTACATTATGAACGAATATTTCAATATTTCAAAGCTGCTTATTACTTATGCTAAAGCAATCGCTTTATACATATACGCAATAGCTTTGTACACACGATAAACATATTAGGTACCTACATGTTTACATACTTCTTTATAATTAAAACTCCGTCCTTTTTTCTATGTTTATCGTGTATGTGTATACACGAAGCTAATAAACTGGAATGCACTACGCATTCCAGTTTAAATGAAATAAATACACATTCATTTAAGTAGTGCATTCCAATTTATTAGCAACTAGTTTCTGCTCGCGACTTTGTTCATAACGTGGAAGTCGTAAGACACCAAAATATTGACACCCGTCACTGCGGCCGTTATGTGGCAGCCACTGCTCTTCTAGGCACCGTAGCTTTAACTCTTCAAAAGGTCAGTGATACTAGTTTTTATCCTCGACAAAAAGAAAGAGAAAGACTCCTGCGCAGTAAAAATTTGTGTTCTTATCAGACTTCTACTCACTATAACTTTTTTGGAGAAATATTACAAAGGATTTAGAAAATATAATTATAGAGGAATGCAAGCTATGTTACTATATTATAATATGTAAGTCTACAGCATTCATCAATTGATATTAAAAATGGAAAATCTGTTGGGTATTGAACCCAAGAACTGTGACTTACAGGGTCGTGAAACCGATATACTGTTTACTTCACTGAGAATTTGACTAAAATAGCCGTCCTTCTACATGTCATGATTGACTGATTGGCTCCTTGTAGGAATAGCGTGATGGTATTCATTTCCGTATTTATCTGCTATATTATACCATTTTTACTCGTCTATTCACAATCTCGTGGCAAACTGTTGAAGAATACGAACGTCACACATAATGTTATATGGCTACTTCCCGACCGCATCATAGCTGGGCACCGTTTTAATCAAATAGTTAACTTCGTTAAACGTTAAAGCGGTACATTTCGGAAGTTTTAACGGAAGTTTAGGTTAATCTTCAACTCGTGATAGAATTCCATTTTATTAATTTTATTATGTCGTTGCGTTAGTGATTTACTTCTAAAAGAAATGTTGCTATGGAACTTTAGGCAGGACATAAAAATATTATGAAAAAAGGATGTATCAATAAAGTTTGTAATATTTAAAGATTGTGAGAACGCGTGGTGTCCCTTTGGCAAATAGTAGGTAGATCAATCAATAACCGCAGGTTGTGTAGTGATTTACACAACCTGCGGTTATTGATCCTGATTTTTTTTTAACGTGTTTATATTTAATAATATCTAAACACAAATACAGCTATATTCAGCTGCATCCGCATAAACTGGAAGCCTTTCCCAACATAGTTGGGAAAAGGCTTGGCAGATGATGACCGAGTTTAGATATTCATACCCAACGTGTACCTAAAGTCTACACAAAAAAAAAATATTTTCTTAACTCGTACAGTACTTCAAGTACTCGACTTGCGGTCATTGATCCCAAAAAATCATGAAATAAGATAAGATAGATATATATTATATATCAATTGATATTTATTGTCAAAATAGAAATATTGCGGATTCAAAGTTTACCCTAACAACACTTGACAAAAAATTACAATTTAACGTGATATAGGTACTAAAATAAAAAACTATGATCAGCCACTATAAATAATGTTATAATTTTATTTGTATTGATTAAGTAAGACTGATTATTAATTATTATTTTTCAGACTAAATTTTTTATTAGTTTTAAATCAAAAACAAACGTTTATCCTACAACTAGAACATATACAGACCACTTACGGAATGATAATCGCATCTTTTTATTATCCACGATATATATCTGATATATATGTATATCGGAAACCTATATATCAAATAACGGATATTTTGATATTTATTATAAACATCGGATTTTTACGAACCCTGATTTCTTGAAAAAGGTGTGACTCATCCGACATCAATTATTTTTGTTAATAACCTAAAAATAACATTAGGCTTATCCATAGATGGTCTTGTAACATACTTAAGCCTTAAAGGGCTTATCTGTATTTGTTGTTAATCCTGCAAATATTTAAAGGCAAAGGAAGGAAACTTAAAAGCCTTGAACTATCTGAAAAGGTTAGTTTGGAAAACATCTTACTCTTAAAGAAAGTAAACACAACTAAGTATATTTACCTATATGAGAAACGTTGTCATGGTATGGGCATGTGTTACGGAGGAATGAGGAAAATGTCGTGAGGAAAGTTTTGAGTATGAATGTCGATAGCTATAAGAGTAGGGGAAGACCAAAGAAACGCTGGATGGACTGTGTGAATGATGATATGGTTAGAAAGGGGCTGACTGTCGAGATGGCGGGTAATAGAGGAGTATGGAAGAAAAAGACATGTTGCGCCGACCCCAAATAAATTGGGATAAGAGCAGGAGAAAGATGATGATGATAATGATGATGAGAAACGTAACAATACACAAGGAAGACACAAAAGGTAAACTGGCTTCGCTCGTAACTACAGACTCCCTTTACTGAACCCACAATTGCTCAGCTAATATACAATCTATAGATATGTTTATATCGAGGGCATGGAAGAGCACCAACCTCCAATCAGAAGGCTTGAAAATAGATGGGCCAAGAGTGATGCCGAATAGGCTGAAGATTTTACTACCCATCTTGAAAGTGTTTATACCCCGACTATGGCTAAAGTAAACTGGAGTATCTCAATGAAACACTAGCTTCATCTTCATATTATTCTTCTTATTCACCAACTAGGGGCTAGTTGGTGAACAAATGCTAAAATACCACTAAGAAATGTTCTCCTAGCGAAATTACATACGCCATGAAAAAGGCGCCTTTGTGGAAGAGAAATAATTTTTTATTTATTATTGAGAAACCACAAACAACTCCACTAAAGTTTAACAAATCAAAACACAAAACTAAGTGCTGAGCAGCTAAACATGCTAAAAAATCAATTTTTGTTGGGGACACACCTTTAAAGATAAATATGTCAGACTTCAGACTACAGTTATTTTTTATACAGATTTAAAGTTATTAAAACTCAGTGTTGTTATTTAAATTGTGCAATATGCTACCAAAAATATGTTGCCAAAAAAATCGGTCATGTTAAATTTATTAGAAAATCATATTAATTATGTTTATAACTTAGATGTCCATTCTTTCACTACTGATCTACCTAAATCTGCCAAGTCTTTTGTTTAATTGAATTACCATTTCTAGATCGTCTTTAGCCCTTGAATGTCCCTAGCTAGATTTAATTTAGTTCATTATTGTCCACGGCTAATCATTAACATCAATTATTTCGTAAGCATGATCGTAGTTGGTATCTCTATATTCGCCGTGTCATAGTATCGTTTCAAGTCTCATTTCATGGTCAGAGCCAACGGACTCTTTTTATCCGTTGATTTTACTTATAAGTATGTCGATATCTTCATTAATCTTAACAGTATTCTTTAACATCTCTTAGGCTGATTCCAGCTTAACAAATTTATACCAATTTTAGATATTAATGTTCGTAGTTAGTCCAGCTGAATACTCGTTTTCGTAACTACAGTATAGAAATCGTAGTTATCTTGCGGTAGACCAATATGCTAAGCGTACTCGTACTTAAATCCACCAGACATAATATTGTGGTTGTATTACTTCATAGATTAACTATAATCTCCTTAGTTTAAGTTTTGAGGCTTACGGTGTTATTTGAAGTTCTGTGTGACCGACCCGACACTCGGCACATTAATTATCCCCGAAGGGTTATGAAATGAAATTGTTTATTGTGTAAATAGGATATCGGAAACAATATTTTTTTTCATTTCTTTGTACACGTCATATTATAAAAATAAAATAAAATAAGCTAGATAAGGTCGGTGTTTCCTATCTGACTACTCTAACAGAGAAGAAAGGCCGAAACAAACACAGAGGTCACAGTCCACACATAATCTTGGTCAGATAGGCAGACGTCCACCTATAGTACACCCACTTTTCGCAAGATATGCTTAAGTTCCATGTAACACGGGGCCCCCACCTCCCACCTGGACATGAGTTACCTAATCTGGAAGTCTTTAAACAGACTCCGAACCCAGATTGGCCGAAGCAATTAAAACCTGTTCAGGTGGAGATTCAAAGACGACTCAGCCTTGGAGTGTAAATGTGGTGCTGTTCCATAAACGATGGGACACTTAATATAATGTCCTGTCAGCTGCACGTTACAGGAACTGATGGACGCTGGTGTTGGCGCCAAACAAGTAGTCGAATTCTGGGCCGAGTCCATTTCGATTGCTATCGACACACTAAGAACACTAGGGGCGAGCCTATTGCCATCAACACTAGGGGCAGCCTATTGCCATCAACACTAGGGGCAGCCTATTGCCATCAACACTAGGGGCAGCCTATTGCCAACAACACTAGGGGCGAGCCTATTGCCATCAACACTAGGGGCGAGCCTATTGCCATCAACACTAGGGGCAGCCTATTGCCATCAACACACACCACACGTTTACTTTTGCTTTCAAACATATTCATGTTGAGTGAGGAGTTCAAAAAAAGTCGACGACGAAGACGACGACACTACGAAATTCCTCAAATTATAAAGTATTTATTTAGCCATTAGGTTACGTTTCGTTGAGAAACAACTAGGTAGCTATGCGTGCGACATAGAAATAAACTCCTACACTTAAATAGGTAGTTTTGAAAGTTTTCTTGAAACTGTCGCTTAGCTTTGGGGCATTATATATTATGGGCTTTTCCGTAAGTTGGGGTCGGCTTCAAGTCTGTAAACCGGATGCAGCCGAATACCAGTATTTTACATGGGGCGACTGCCTAACTTTCACAACACAATTACAAGGTAACACGATACCCCTAAACCTAAGGGCGAATACCACCAAACTTGTATACCTAGAATAAGTCATACGCTTAGAATATTTTTTGAATTTTTGACATTTTTTCCATACTAGAACTGTCAGAAGTCAATTTTACTCCACGGATAAAAGATATCTGATTTTAGTAAATCATCAGCCCTAAGTAAGACAGGCTGTCCACCCATAACGACCTTCAAAGATCTTCGAATGACAGCCGGGACCAATGTCTTAACGTGCTTTGCGAGATACGGAGGAGCTTTGATATGTAATGGACGGATCACCTATCTATTGTCCGACATCGCAAGTGTAGCAATAAAGAAAGAAAAGGAAGATTTTTTTTAAATTCTGTGTTATCAACTAGTGCGGCTGTTAATAGGTACAGACGCCAACACAATCACTAAAGCATTAAGGTTCAAGGTTGATTGAGATTTGACAGTTTCAGATAACTTGACCTGCTGGCGTCTGTATGACTAGACGAGAAATAAACATTTTACTTCATCTGTAATATTATCAGTAGATAGGTACCTACCTATCTACTGATAAATTTGAAAACTGTTTATTGGGTTCGGTCGTTAGTACCTACTAACGACCGAACCCAATAAACAATTTTCAGTTAAAGACAGATCGCTACTGATGGTAGCCACAGCCAGTATAATCATAACTGCCAGTATAATATAATATAATCATAACTGCCAGTATAATATAATATAATCCTAACTGCCAGTATAATATTTATAATCATAACTGCCAGTATAATATAATATAATCCTAACTGCCAGTATAATATAATCATAACTGCCAGTATAATATAATATAATCATAACTGCCAGTATAATATAATCATACAGATCGCTACTGATGTAGATTATTGGGACGTTAAAACCAGAGATAGATTGGTTTTTCTACCTCCAGTATGCCAAAACTGGTGACAGATAGGTAATTAGGTTCGGCCGTAAATAAACCACCGTACTTAAGCCATATAGGATATCGGCCAATTTTTTATGATAAGTGTTACTTTTTCCGTTCATCACCTCTGTAGAGACGGAACCCATCGTAACCCGAGAGACATGCTCACGTAACGGAACTAATGATTCGAAAGTAACGGTACAATATATTTAGACGAAGCACCAATTTAAATAAAATTATATTTAAATAAAGTGTCATCATAAAAAAACGTTTCAAAATCACAATATTTTTGTTTCACATAAACCAATATGGGCACTTATGAAACTTCAAAGCTATCACGGTTCAAATTGGTCGTTTCCTATGGAGAAGAGCCGGTAAGAAACTCCACGGTTACTCTTTTAAAAATAATTGTCTTTTACAATGTTTTCAAATCACAGTAGGTATGGGAGGACAGCGTAGGCCTGTCAATAAGTTACTTGATAAAATAAAAAATGGTCTACAGATCTAAACTCTACAAGGCCTACAAAGTCCTCACATTTACAAAATATAGAATATAGTTTAAGCCTTTAGTATGGTACCCCCGCCTGGCTAATTGCGTAACACACTATAAAGCCGACTTCAACATAGTTGGGACAAAGCTAGGCATCTGCCTAGCGTTTTCCCAACTATGTTGAAGTCAGCTTCATCATCATCTGATGATGATTGCTAATCCGTTGCTTCATATTTTAGAAAAGTTTATCTGCTCATAAAAAATGTAAATAACGCAATGAATGTTGTTGACAAAATGAAAGCCATTGCTGTGTTACGCAATTACCCCGCTGAGTTACGAAAAGGTACCGTATGGTTTTAAGTAGTCAGTAAGAGTTTAACAGACCCAGACGGAGGATATCCATGATTTTAACTCTGTCTTGGTCTTTTAACCTTAAAATTAGAATATCAAAGTGGCCAGAAGTATGGTTTATGATAATTGTTTAAAACAATCAAAGTGATAGGTAATACTTACTCAGCATCTGGCCAAACCCCAAGTTATGTTGTGGTTGAGAAAAGCTGTAAGTCAAAGATCTTAAATAAATGTAAAAAAGGCTAAATATTCAGATGTATACCTAGGTTAACCGTTTTTTGACAGCTGTCTTAGTACAAACTATTCCAGATTACGTAAACATTAACTTGAAAATGCGTAATAAAATAAGTATATATTTATGGCTTCTTACAGGCGTACGTGTATCAATCAATGTATTGTGTTGGTTGGTTTACCTAATGGACAGGGTTTAGTAACTGTAATCGTAGTAAACTCAAATAACCACTTATTTATTTACTAATGTAGAAAAAACGACCTACATCACGTTTTCCATTCAAATGAATGACAAACCGGATCCCTCTCTGAGCATTGTCTCCCATTTGTGTACAAATGCAAATGACACAAATTGTAAGTGTCCCAATTTTAAAAATACTGAATCCAAAAAGTACTTCGGAGTAATTATTGACAGAAATCTTAAATTCCTAGATCATATTAATCTTCTATCAGCGAGAGTGCGTAGACTTATAGTAATATTTAAAGCCATAAGGAGCACTGCGCCAAAATCCATTATAAAATCAGTCTACTATGCTCTCTGTCAGTCTCAGCTTGAATACTGTATCACCACATGGGGTGGCACATGTAAAACTCATCTCTTAAAAGTTGAAAGAGCGCAAAGAGCACTACTTAAGGTTAGTTTGTTTCTACCTTTTTATCACCCAACTACTGATCTCTACTCGAAATGGGACGTACTTACTGTGAGGCAGCTCTTCATCCTTAAAACGGTTATGAAAAAACACGCCCTAACAACTTTTGAACCAGAAAGAATCAGAAACAAACGTCGCAAATATATAGTCTATTCTTCATCATCTTTCAAAACTAAGTTTGCACACCGGTTTTTCTGTTACCAGGGTTCAAATTTATACAATAAGGTAAATCGAGACTTAAAGCTATATCCCTTGCCAAAAATCAAATGTAAGTCTTTGGTTTCTGACTGGTTAAAAAAGTTGGATTATAATTTTACAGAAAGTCTACTTCATTCAAATTAAATTGGTATATCGTACCAATTATATGGTATAGTTTATAACTTGCACCAAAACCCTTTCACGTACTTACACATCGGCACACTACACCTGACACTCAACACTACACACTCACATAGACACACACATACACACAGATACAGGCGCCCTTATTAGATTTTTGTTTATTAGGTTCGTTTTAACGTCTACCCCCAAAATTATAATAACTTAAGATTTATGTTTTAAATCTCCTTATCTATAACGTTAGATTGCAATATTATGTTTTTTTTTAAGTAAAACTTTCTGTTCTTCCGTGGGTGGGGACCTGGTGATTTGTAATACAGGCATTTTACACCTAACTCAGACACCAGCTCCTCACATTGCTAAAAAACAAAAACAAATATTATGTGAAACCTAGAATAAGCTTGTCATTGTGAGGAGAAATAAAAACGTATTATTATATTATTATTATTATTATTTACAAACAAATTAATGTTGTTTACAAAATTCAAGGTACATATTTCATTATATAGTCTGGTAGAATCTCAAAACTTTTATCGCACCAACGTTTTCCGGGAGGATGCGGTCACACTGCGTAATAAACACTTGCATTTTTAACTGAAATTATGTATAATTCTTGATACCTATCTAGTTGTAGCGTTTCATAAAGTGTGTGTAGAGCATTACACGAACTTTATCCAGTTCTTTTAAATAGTCTTCGAAGTGACGTCAAATTATGTGAAGACTTTTCTAATTCTCTATTTTCAGGGACTTTTTGTGTAAAGAGTTGCTTTTAAGATCTTTTATTAGATACCCAATGAAAAACTACTTAAATACCTATTGAAAATAAAATAATCGTTATAGTAATCAGTGAACAATCTATTCGTGATTCTTCTCTTCTAATCGTAATAAAAATTGTTCGCTGTGTCTCAAGGCAAGTCGTCAGGCACGAAGTGTTATGTAGTCTATTTCGAGCGAAGCCTTAAGGTCACACCTTTACAACAACTCTATAAATAGAAGCATTTTAATATTTTCGTAATTATAGTTAAGGTGTGTTAAAAATAAAATAACCAGTTGGGTTATGTGGAATATTTTGATTACTTAATCTTTAAATGGAAACCTCCATTTCACGGTGTCTTATATTACGTTATGATTATGGAGCTTTATATGCGTGAACGTTATCCGAGGCCAATCGTGGCTTGGATCATAAACAGACTCTTTTTTGCATTAGAAAGTATTCTTTTATGAATAGATTACAAGCCTTCACATACTAAGAGTGAAACAACTATTAAACTTGTTGTACCAATAATAACAATTGATCTGATTGCCCCCACCACAATCAATATTGTTGTCTCGTGCATGTGTTAGGACTTTCAAGACGATGCATGAATGATGAGACTTACTTCTTCAGCTATTTGCTTCAATAAATACCATTAACAACGAAAATAGCGGATTTTAGTGACTACGTAAGCAGCCTATAATGTTCCCAATGCTGGCACACAGATCTCCTCTCGGTGTGCCGGCCGTAATCAAAGCGCCTGCCTGAGTTCCAACCTGCGACCTACAACTCGTAAGTCACCTATGGACAGAACTGCAAACGTCAACACGCTTCACTCAAGGCGTAAGGCCGTTACCACTGATCCACTACTGCTCTACTTTCCGCCTTGTGTGACGCGTTCGACGTTTGCAGTTCTGGCCAGCTAAGACTAGTCTTACTTATGTAACGACGTGGCGTTTTAGAGCACTCGTGCCTCAGAGGATCTCGAAACAAGGCCTAGGGCTGACCATAATCCATAATAGTTTCTCTGCTTTGGTATTAGGCCTACAGCACCCAATTTGGTTCTATTGCGCAAACTCATCTCAAACAATCTCAACTCATTTGCGGTTTGTGTCGTCAAGTATCCGCTAAACTTGATAATATCTACAAATGATAAGTCATGCAATGTCAGGCGCTAATGATTTATATTACTACAAGCGTTGTTGTAACCTTGAGTGACAACTAATTATTTACGCGGGTTACAAAAGTTCACGTAGTTGTTACAAATGCTCATTAAACGCAGCGTTATGATTGTGTCATATTCTCGTCCTAAATAAGGTGACACAGGTAGCCCTTCCACTGCAATTATAATGTTGTTATGGTGACCGTTTGGCAAAAGTAGGGTGGGACGCCCTGAGTTAGGCAGAACGGATATTGTGGCAGGGCCAGGATGAGCCTAGTGAGAGTAGCCCGGTTTTCTCGTGTTTAGATATTGATACCTATCACGTCTGCAGAGTTTCACTAGCTTTAACGCTGTTTTTATTTTCATTTTACCTTTTATGTTTCTAAGATTGAGTTTAGTTTAGTTTGCGATATTTCTGTGCGAGTCCCATTATATACTTTTCTTTCTTTCTTTTTTTTCTGATGATGATGACTAGAACCTATATTTTACAATGAGTGACCTCTTCAAGGCATTACTTGCAATGTAAAACTGAAGGTTGTACAATTCGTCGACTAATAAATTACCTATAAGGCAAATTATTTAAACAAATACCGTTCATTGTCACACTTGAACATCTTGTTTGAGAATTTGTTTGCATAAACAAATAGTATTTAATTACAAAAAATTACTACACGGCTTACTATCAACTACCTTGTTTAAGACACTGTGTACGCAATACTGGGCAATCTCACGAGATGTACCTAAAGATAAGTAATGTATAGTCAAGAACATCCACGCAGGATGTTCTTGACTATACACAATACACGCATATACATTCAACTTTATGTCTCTACACAAAATTGTTCCCAGATACCTACTTACCTTCGCACCCGACGATATTGCTTAACTGCGTCGACTTGTTACGAAAACTAGGCGATAAATACTATGTTGTTATGTATTATTGTTTATAGCGAATTTCTAAAAACAATGATTTCTCCATAAAAAAATGCGGATTAGATGCCAAACGCCGGGGTAATTGCGTAACACACTAATAGCAATAGCTTTTATTTCGGCAGTTCAAAAACAGTAATTGCGTTATTACGTTGTTGAGTAGACATTTTTTTCGAAAATATGAGCAATGGATTAGCAATACCCTTTATTGATTCAGATTGTGATTGATAGTGACTCAATTAGGGTGCGGATTGCGATGAACTGATTTTATGGTTTAGCTATCCTTCCGTGTATTGTCTGTTCATATGACCCTTCGTATGAACGTGGGTCCACGCGAGACACAATGACTATTGGAGACATAGGTGGAAGGTATTCTACCTGTGTCTCTTATGTGTATTGGAGGCGAAGTTTTGATTGAAGAGTGGAATAATATTGTAATTGTCACACATGTATAATAGTTTAAGGTTTTCTTGATCGATGAGTCTTGTTACAAAATCTAAGTTAGACAATACCTTGCCTCTTTCACCTGAAGAATGTGCTAGGATCATGACTTTTCTGGAACTAGGCATCAGTATGCGTCGTACTGCAAGAATGGTGGATGTGACGTTACGAACGGTCCAGAAGGTGAAGCGAAGGTACGAAGAGACTGGAAAACATCTGGTGTATTAGTGCCCGAGAAGACCGTTATATTGTTTCCACTGTGTTGATAAATCGCCACCTTAATGCAGTTGAAGTCCAGCAACAGCTTCTTCAGACCCGAAGGGACTACATTAGTGATAGTACAGTGAGAAGAAGACTTGCAAACCCCGAAGACCAGCGAGTGGCCCCAAACTCGAGAGAGAGCATCGAGTAGCGAGACTGCGATATGCCCGTGAACACATACAGTGGGATGAAGAAGAGTGGTCCAGAATTTTGTTCACATATGAGTCTCGATTCTCATTTTACACTTCTAATGGAAGGCGAAGTGTCTACAGTGTCGGCCTGGTGAGTGATACCTTCAAGATTGCTTCTTAGAAAGAGTCCAGTACGGTGGAGGCAGTGTACATGAATGGGCTGGCATGTCTTCAAAAGGTCGCACAGAGTTAATGGCCATAGAAAATGGCACTCTGACTGGAGAAAGATATGCCCAAGAGATTCTCAACGAGTATGCAGGGCCGTATTTAGTAAATATGGGTGATAGATCGATGCTGATGCATGATAATGCCCGGTCACACATGGCTCAGGTCGCGCAAGAGTATATTCAGGAGGTTGGTATCGCGTGATGGCTTGGCCATGAAGAAGTCCTAATCTCAACCCGATTGAGCACGCCTGGGATGAGCTAGGGAGGTTAGTCAGAAGCCGCAGACCTCCACCTACCACCCGCAGGGCACTAAAATAGGCCTTGATTGAAGAATGGGAGAATATTCCCCAACATCGGCTCCGAAACCTGGTGTTCAGTATGCCAAACTGGCTCGAAGCTGTAGTCAAAGCCCGAGGGGGCAATACCAATTATTAAAAATTAAATAACATGTAAATATACTTATAAATGTTAATTAAGTTTTTGTCACTAAGGTAAAAATTGCTATTTTTATTGTTTTATCTTTTTTTTAAGTTAAAAATATTGCTAATGTATAGTTTATTAGTTTCAAAGAAAGCTAATAAAATTTGCTATAAAACTTTTTTTATTTTAAATCTCTAACTTCTATAGTTTAGAAAAAATTTAAATTTTAAAAGTCTAGTACTTAGTTTTGCAGGCCAGTGTATTAAAATGTTCAAATTTATTTATTCTTATAAATCTTCTCTGCATCGCGCCTTGACAGTTTAAGTTGCTAAGTGTCTCTAGCTATCATAATGACAGTCAACTAGTTAATTATTTCTCACTTAACTAATTTAATTATTAAGTATGCAGTTTCTATTTCTAAAACCAGGCCTAAGTCACATCTTAAGGCTTAGGTATATCTCACTAGGACACATGGTGGCACAACCATGGTCGTACTGCCAGCATACAGAACTTCATGGTTGGTATCTCACCAGGCGTCCTGTCGGTTACGCAATCAACAACACATTTTTGGGAGTGCGACCAAGGTGGCGCCGTCACTGATGTCATATTGAGATAGGACATTAAACCTCACCTTTGTGTAGCCACTAACCATGATTTAAATATATTTTTTCCAGAAATGACGTCGCCTTCGATCCGAGATTTCTACAGGGGGCGGGACATCCTGGTGACCGGCGGCACCGGGTTCATGGGCAAAGTTCTAATAGAGAAATTACTGTACTCTATCCCCGACGTCGGCAACATCTACATACTCATGAGACCTAAGAGAGGGAAGTCGATTGGGCAAAGAATTGAAGATATGCAACGGTTGAAGGTTAGTTAGATTTAAATCCACTTACAAAACGTATTAATCCGTGGAAAATGAGAAGTAGGCTGATTATATAGGTATAATCAGCCTATAATGTTCCCCACTGCTGGGACACTCAAACAGGCCTCCGCTCCGTTGTCACATGTCTTCGAATTTTTGGTTCTGGGACATACCGGTTTCCTCACGATGTAAATCGTCACAAAGCAAAGTGCCTGTCTGGGTTCAAACCTACTCAACTCTCGTAAGTCGCGGCCGTTACTACTGGGCCCCCACTACTCCTCGGCTGCAAGAAGGCCAGGGCCTTGCCTCTCACGTTGGCGTAAACTTCCCAGAGTATTTTTTTTTTTAAACTGCAATCGCGCCTTTCAAGATACCACATCAAAACATATTAATCCGTGTCCCATAACAAACATCTCGACGCGACGCTCGGCTACTAAACTATAGTGAACTTGATGGAAACTGTAGAATAATAAGAACTGTCTATATTTTGTCTTACAGCTCTTCGATCGCTTAAAATCCGAAAATCCGAGCGCCTTAAAGAAAATGAAACCATTGCAAGGCGATGTTTTGTTGGACCAATTGGGACTCTCAGAATCGGATATAGAAATATTATCGAATGAAGTGTCGATGGTCTTCCATTTCGCCGCTACTTTGAAGTTGGAGGCTCCTTTGCAGGACAATATCTCTATGAACACTGTTGGCACTCAGAGAGCATTGGACATTGCGAAGAAATTCAAGAATCTTGTACTCTTCGTGCACTTATCAACTGCTTTTTGTTACCCTGATTACGAAGTGTTGGATGAGAACGTAAGGCTTTTTCATTATTTTTTGAACAGCATATCTGTTATTATTACTCACTGCAATAAGATCCTACAATCACTAGAATGTGTACTTACTTGGTGTGCACGCAAAATGTCTACCTGTCTACAGCCGTAGCCGCGTCGTAGCACCGCGAAACAATCGGAAAAATGGTAAACCTAACACATCCACGTTTTTCCAAGGTCTATATAGTAAAAATAAAACTTGGTTATAGTTATTAGAAACAAGCAATGTCAAACACGTACGTTAGAACTAGCATTTTTAGCGATAGCTACGCCACGCTACACGGTGCTACGGAGCTACGGTTACGTCCGTGTGATAGTTTTCGCAAAAGAAATGTAGACATGGTATGCATCAGAAAATTCTCATTCTACATCTACTGGTAAGGTAATTTTTTTGGAAAAGGGAGTTCCAATACTCAATTAAGATGGTGGTCTATATTATGTCCTCAGTGTCACGCCCCGCCGGTGAAGCCAGAAAACGTGATGAAGCTGATTCAGTGGCTGGACGACAAACAGCTGGCCCTGTTGACGCCATCACTGCTTGGACCACACCCCAACAGTTACACGTTTTCTAAACGCCTCGCCGAGAATCTTGTTGAACAGGCTCACCAAGATTTGCCTGTTGTCATCGCACGTCCTAGCATCGGTAATTTTTGTAACTTTTTATCACCATTATCCTTATGAATCCAGCGGACAGTGGCGTAACAATAGGGTGGCAGAAGGGGCAAAATGCCACGGGCCCCCGACCCGACCTGAGAGGTCCATGAGCACAGGAGGATCCTAACATTAGTTTAGAAAAGCAAACTGTTTTTAATTTTATCGACACATGTATCAGACACAAGACGATGAACATGAACTGTTGAATCGCATACGATACCTTTAAATAATTAATTCCAGCTATATCGATTTTTAAGAAACCAGGTTAAGTCTCACTTTATGTGTCAGAGCTATTACCTAAGTGCAGTCCTATTAGAACCGAAAACGTATTGTTGACGTCAAAGATAATAAACTAATGTAAGGAAATTTTAATTTAGAGACTAAAAGATAAAGAAAGATGATAAAAGTATAGATGGTTAAAAATGAGGTTCTCTATGTGTCTATTTACCTAATTTTAACATGAACATCATTGACTTTAAAAATAAAGTAAAGGAAAACATAGTCATCATCAACAGCATCTCATCATCATCTCGTGCCTTCTCTGTACGAAAAGATGCGTTTCATATATTATATACGTTTTTATGACTGATTAGAGCTTGCTTTTATCTAATATCTCAACTGGCATAGCAAGTTCTCAAAGTTTGAGGGCTAAATTATTAAGTACCTATATGAAAAATATGGCTATGAAAATGTGTCCATAGCTATTTGTTGTAACAATCGCACTCACAATTTGGAAACATTTCTTCAAATAAAAACCGACATTGTTTGATAGATCAGAGTTATTAAAACTACATTAAATATTTATTGTACATTCCATACTTTTTATTTCTTATGTTCTTTTTTGCGTCATGTTTAAGTACCGCAAACAAACATATTTTCTTTCTTTCTTTCAGTGTGTCCAGCGCTGAAAGATCCTATGCCTGGGTGGGTGGACAACTTGAACGGGCCAATTGGCGTCATGCTGGGGGCAGGCAAGGGCGTCATCAGGACAATGTTGTGTAATGGTTCGCTCGTAGCACAGGTCATCCCAGTGGATATCGCAATCAATGCCATCCTTGCTATAGGAATGCTTGAAGGAAGTAGGACTGAAAAGTAAGTCGAACGTTTCTAGCACTATCTATTTCAGAAAATCTCCATGTACTTTCAGGCAACACGAAACCAGCACTAAGGGTTTCAGTATCAATTTCATTGTAATTTTTCAGATAGGCATAAAAGTGGAAAAATAAACCTTATTTTATTCAATGGCACAGTTCGATTGTTTGCTAATGGTACCGATATCGACAAAATTACAGGTTGTCATACAACGTAGGTATACCAACGTATACCTAAGGCGTTCGCAAACGTGTATTTATTCAGCCAAACTTGGGAAGTGACCACTTGCCATCAGGTGGCCGCCGACTCTTTTGCAACTTCATTTCATAAAAGGAAGATACGTTTAAATTAAAATAAATTGGTCCATTGACTAAATATGGAATTGCGGCTATCATTGGCATCGTCAATGAAATTCGGTCTATTAAAAAATTAATGACCTCCACTCCCACTTCTACTCCCGATTTCAGAACCTCAGAACAGCCTCATTATTAGCATTTAACTGGTTCCGTGTGACAATCGATCCCACGTCTGTAGCGCCGAAACGAATCACACGCACGCTTTGTAAAGTATTCTAATATTTTAATTATTGTGAATGTGAAGACTATGTGGGAGTTTGTTTTTTTTGTTTTTCTCTCTGTTCTGTAAGTTTTGTAGTTTTGTCATGGTCTGGCAGTTTGAGTAATTTATGTGGGCTACTCAAATGTCCTTTCTTTGGTATTGTTCGTCGAATCGTTGAGCCCCTTAAGTTTTGAGTTGAGTTTCTGACAAATGCGTGCACTGACTGGATAGGTCCTCTCAATCTGTGTGGTTCTTTCCTCAAAGACTATCTCAGATATCGATCTACATGGTCTTTATATGATCTGACCAATATTATGTCTGCACTTTAAAAGAGACTGTGCTCTGAGTTTGTTTCGGGCTTTCTTCTCAGACTAGTGAGATAGGAATCGCCGACCTCATCTAGTTTTTAAAATATGAATGACGTGTTTGTACAAACTTACAAAATAAAATCATTTACCATTTATCACGCAGCTGCTTCGCTGACCAATTCAAGCCACAATCATAAAAGAGTGTTCAGAATGTACAGTTTCAAATTAAATGATCACATCAAAGTGTCGACAAGGTGAAATTAGAAAAAAATGTAAAGAACAAAAGGCACCTGGGGATGACGGAATAACGACAAAGCTCTTTAAAGCGGGCGGGGCTCCATTCCTGACAGAGCAAGCGAGTCTCGTTAACTCCATCATCCAAGAGGGCACAACGCCCGAGGCGTGGAAGGAACAGAGGTGCGGTGGCTCTTTTCCTAAAAAAGGTGACAAAACCGAAATGTGGAAGGTGGAGGACAGGGTGTTGTGGCGCAGCTCTGGCCTATGTCCAGCAATAAGCTGCGATAGGCAGAGTTGATTGATCCAAGTGTAGTCTATAGTTCCAACAAAAACTTCCATGATCAACTAAATATCCAACTGCGCGACAGCAAAGACAGGGTTATGTTTTTCTTAACGTAGTTAATTTACTTTAAGGCCAAAATCACTGCCAGTGTACAACGTGAATAACGGCCATCAGAAGCCAACAACATGGGGTGAGGTGCTCGCAGTCGCCAAGGCATACGGCCGGAAGTACCCGCTGGCATGGCCGCTGTGGTACCCCAACGGAGACATTACCACCAACCAACTGCTGCACGAGTATCGGAGAATTTGCTACCACTTAGTGCCTGCGTATCTCATCGATTTACTTCTGTTTTTACTAGGACAGAAAGTAATGTGAGTATACAAGATCAGACCTTGTAGATACCATGCGAATACCTAAATCTAGATTAGATACTTTTCTAACCTCATATTGTGGTCGTGATTTTCAAGTAGTACTACTCCTTACGAGGTCGGTACGGATAAGGTAGTTAACTATATTTACTACAAAAGTCAAAGATACACATAGCGACACATCAAGCTATACATTTCCAGTTTTAGCTGACCTCGCATTGTGTAGGTTTTTCGTACAATCAGAAGTCAGCTTATACTGGTTATATATAGCTTGACGTGTAGCCGTGCATACACTAGGTACTTAGTAGGTACCAATTTTGTGCCAAAGCATTTACCAGCATCTAACATGCTTTACGGAGCGAAACTTTTATAGTTTTCCCATTTTCTTTCACAGTATGGTAAGAATCCAAGAACGAATATCAAAAGGCTTGGAAGTGCTGCAATATTTCACAATGCGACCTTGGATCTTCCCCTGTGCCAACTATGATGCTGTTAGAGAAAAATTGAGTCCAGAAGAGCAAATAATTTTCAACACAGACATTAGGGATGCGGACCGGGACGATTATTTGAAACATTGTGTGGAAGGAGGCCGAGTCTTCTGCTTTAAAGAAGATCCTAATAAAACAACTCTTAATAGGAGTTATCACAATTTGTAAGTATTTGTTTAGTTTTACCATTATACCTTCTTGTCATGCGGGTAGGTAGAAACTATAGAACGGCACCTGCTGCGAACCTTACATACTCCTTTTGCTGCATTTACGTTCAATCATCTATCTGGTACTGCATCATTTTACCATTATGTGTGTTATTTATTCTGTTTTCTGCGAAATATATCTTGTAGGACAGTCATTTCACCCTCATTCGGGAATATTTTCTTTAACCGGAAGCCAGTGAGGTCTTTAATAAACATGGGTATACTGAAATACCTCTCACTATATGCCTGATTTGGCAACTTGGCACACAATTAGGTATGAAGGTTACGAGATTGCCACCCGAAACATAGTTCCTGTAAAAACAGATCCGTCAAAAACGTTGAAAATGGGGATCTTTTAGTTTAGCAACGGGGCAAAGCCATCGGGTAGAAGTTAGTAGACCATAAACTAAGTTCCTATATAGATACATATTACAAACAAGCAAAACACGCAAACAAGTGCATAGTTCAATATCATCAACCGGTCACATGACATTGTTTGCTCTTTCACATTGCCTGATGAAAAGGATAGATACCTATAGATAATATATACTGTGATTGAGAACAATCTTCTCATTACATAATAACATACTCATGGATACACGCTCGCGCACTCGCGTTAGTCAAAGTCATCAATCAACTTATCACTCATTAGACATAGGGACCTGCAATGACCGATTCCTATAATTAACGGTCAAAATTAAGACTCTTGTAGATATCTTTACCAATATTGAACCAAAGACCTCATCTTTGCATGGTAGACCCTCCCATATGGAACTATGTACCTATATATAAGTATAAGTAACTAGTAGCATAGGTAAAATTAGGTTACGAATCCATTTATATGCCCAATTTGGCAATAAAATATGCCACCACTGGTAAGCAATACGATTCGTTTTTGTTTATAGGAACCGAGCATTAATTGGAAAGCTGGCATGTCTATGTTTAGAGATATTGAACTGTAAATAATTTGTTCGTAGCGGAAAGGTCTCAATTGAACGAAACAAAAGAATATCTATATCTAGAATCTAGATGAAGTACATACCTATTAACTCCACTTAAGTATTAATGCACATACTGAGCCCTCGCGCGTACCAATATACCTACGCTGGCATAGAGATACAAGCTACCTAATTTATAATGCGACGTTTCCCTAAATCCTCTAGGCAGTTAAAAACTACCTATACAATATAATTCTAGAAAGCCTAGACACGAAAGCGGGCCTATTCATCGGTACCAATCATAGATATAGGATAGAAGGAGATATGGCCCTGTAGTTGAAAATGTATCAGAACTCCACGTCGTTAAGACGATCCCACTACCGCGCCACTACTATAACATGTACATAGTTCAATAAAAGCAATAGATACAAAGTCGCGCACACACTTGCAATTCATAAATCGGAACATACTACACAATCAATTATAAACCTCAAACATAGCGTGTGCTAACTCATCAAACATAGCGTGCATTTACCATGCACCGTACAACATACTCACACAAAAACATCTGTAGCTAGCGTTATGCCGTGCAAAAACCATTTATTTTACAAATAGGGTACGCTAGTGATTGACTAAATCGGAAAGTTATCGATTCTCCCATTTATTATTGTACTAAAAAAATTGGGGTTCTGAAAATAAAAAAAATAAAAAACACATTAATTGAAAACATAGTTTCAATCATTGTTTCTTCTTTGTTTCAGCCTTTACGTACTGGACTGGTTTTGTAAGATCATGTTCTGGCTCCTGGTGCTATCATTCCTGGCATCGTGGTTCCAGCCTGTGAAGACACTCTTCTCTTATGGAGAACCTATTGTCAAGCATCTGCCTTTCTTGGGACCAGTAGTTTGCAAATATGAAGAATTGTGAATTTAAATACCTAAATTATACTACATTGGTGAAGGACCTAAGATATAGGTTTAATGCAAGAGGGAATACCTAATTTATATTTTGTACTAGCCCTATCGCTTGCTGGTTTTACCTTTCAAAGAGTTGGGTAATTCTAAATTTTGTAGGTATATTGCTTTCGGAGTGCTAACGAAAATCGCAAATCGTCGCATAAGTAACAATACCGCCTAAGTCGAAAATTCGCCATGAGACGTTATATATCTACTTCATTGCATAGATTTTGTCGGAAATGTTTTATCTGTTTGAAAGGCCTATCGATGCCATTATGTATGGAATATGGCATCGTTCAAATGTCCGCCGCGGCTTCTCTATGTGACGTGCATCCGAAATGTTAAATTTTCCATAACTCTAGCGCATAAATCAGGCTGAATTTTACCGATGGCATGGGTTATTTTGGCTTTGAGGGTCGCTGTGGTTTGTGGTTTATTCGCAAAGACCTGCGACTTAAAAAAATCCCACAAGAAAAAGTCTAACGGGGTCAAATTGCACGATCTTGGTGGCTAGTTCACATTACCTCCACGTGAGATTACCATGCTCTCAAATTGCTCGTGCAGAAGGTCCAATGTGGCATGAGTTGTGTGGCACGTAGCGCCGTCCTGTTAAAACTACATGTCGTTGGTGTCCATATCTTCCAATTCAGGTCAAAAAAAGTTGGTAATCATCTATCTATAGCTCACCGTTGACGGTGATAGCCTGGCCAACGTCGTTCTCAAAGAAATATGGACCGATTTCGCCGCCAGCTCAAAATCCACACCAAACAGTGACTTTTTCGGGATGCATTGAACGCTCTTGGATCTCATGTGCATTGGTATCATCACCAGTGGACTCAAATTTATCCACCACACTGCGAATAGTCCTTTTTTTTTTTTTTTTTTTGGGATGGGAAATCATCAAATGACCCCTCCCGCTCTGGGTGGAGCGGAAGGGAGTGTCAGACTCTTACTGACTAAAACCCACCCATGTTCCTTCCTTCGCCCTTTATGTTCCGGGGCAGCGGTAACCCTTTCGGACAATCCCGCTGACCCGGCAGGCTTCGGCCCTGAGGGGCCCCTCGTTATGCTGACATCTCTTTGAGGCGCGCGTGGAACACTTACGCGCCGTCCGGCACGGGCCTGGTCCTGATCGGGCGGTGAGCTACCCATTGCTCTCCTCCCGCAGGCCCGCGCCTACGGTGGCCGGTAGTCGTCACTCGACTCCCGACGCCCGGGGCGTCTCCCGCGGCGGCTGGGACGGGAGGCTCTCTCCCTCATCCGTCCCGCCACCTCCTTCGCTAGCATGACTGCTTCGCAGAAGGAGGCGACTGCCTCCCACTCCCTCTCGCTCCGGACCATGGCTTGCACCAGGGCCGGGCGCGAGAGGCCACCGCCGCTGCCGATCGCCTCTACGAGGACACGGCGGTGCTCCGCCCAAGCGGGGCAGACCTCCACCGTGTGCTCCACCGTGTCCTCTGGGCGATCCTGGCAATGGTGACACCCGGGCGTTTCCTCTACTGCGAATAGTTCTCACGGTAGGACGATTATGGCAACCGTAAAGTGGGCGAAGCGCGCATAACGTTGCCCGAACAGAACACCCATTTTGATAAAACAATTTTGTCATTTGCACGTGTTGTCGAACGCTATATCCGTCCATGGTTATTTGGCAAAACAGACTGAATAAATCACAGCCAATTTTACAGATATAGCTTCAACAGTACGGCCGCTATCAACTGTCAAAGTTCGGAAGTCCTTAATGGAAGACCCTTTATAAAAATGTTACTCAAATAATTCTGGCAGCTCGCAAATCATTTGTTGTGTCACAACCCCGTTAGTCGTCAATCATGTATTGATGTGTACCGCGCAGCACACTGACGCTGCATTCCGTAAACAGTTTTTTGTCTCTACTGAAAACTTGTGAAAAATTTGCACGGTATTGTTACGTAAGCGACAAAGTACTTCCATTATTTGTTATGTTAAAAACCCCTTGCCTTTTTCAAAAGTACCTACTACATGATTATCGGGATAAAGGGATTTCATGATAATTCTAATTAATTAAATATTAGGGTATCTCTAGCCACCAACCCGCACTGGTTGTCATAGGACTACCTCCCTATAAATAGCCTCCTTTATTCGGGCTTAAGTAAGGCAAAGACGTCTGTAACTACACCCTTAGAGAGTTATCGCACTGACCTTTTGCCCGCGTTTTTCCTGCGAAGCTATTTGTGAACGTGCTGTCCGTAGGTGCGAAGCGAGCTAGCTGCGACTACGCAACGTGTTCTCCGCGTTATCACAATATTGTACACTCGGTAGTCTCGCTCTCTCTTGTACACTCACGTCCGTAGCTCTCGTTACGCTAACGCACACGCAGCGAACACGTTTAGGCTACGGTCTATCTGACTACACGTCGACCGCGACCAATGACGTGTAGCTGTCCGTTGCCGACGACGACGGCCGAATGCTATTTTCGTTAACACACGGGCGTGGTCTCGCTCATGCGACGCCCGCGACGGACACGTACGACGGCGGCAACCGGCGGCGTGTCGGTCGTCTGTCGTGACGTCACCGCACGCTGTCGGTAGCATCTGACGTTTTAAAAAGACAATCGCCTCGCTGGAAACAGAAACAGACGCAGCCGTACATTGTTAAACGGGGGTAGATATCAGGCCCTAGTTTTCCTGCAGCCTGAAGGTGTAAAGAATAAGAGCGTTTAACCTTTTGAACGCCATTGTCACATATATGTGACAAACGAAATCTTACCCTGAACGCCAACGTCACAAATATATGACAAAATACACGTCGCACCATATTATGAAATAAACAATTTAATCATTACTTTTGTGTGTTTTTATTTATATAATTTAAAAGTTTAAGCTTCCGTCTATATTGTATTGCATGAAACTAATATAAATAAACCACCAATATCGAGAAATTTGTTGTTTTAAAAGTAGATGTTAAACGCGTATAAAAGGAGTGTCTCACACGCCGTCGTCTACTAGATATGTGACAGCTAGTGTTGTGACGTATGATTGTAAAATCAATAAAAACATAAGAAGATGAATATGAAATTTTAGTCCAGAGTATATTATTTGTGTACAAGTTGGTATCAGGAGAAATAAAACGTATTTTTAAAACAACTCAGCCTTATACAACCATGCCTCTAGCTACACAATCAGAAATAAAATACGCAAATGTCTAATATCGACACTTGTTAAACATATCTCTTGTGCATCCCTAGCGCAAACCAATATTATCAGTCCCTTGTACGCCATAGTCATAAATCTATGACACAACGGTGACGTCGTAAGCGCAAGCGATTAAGTTTAGTGAAGTGCTTTAATTTTTTTTTATTACTACTTTAAAATCCTTGCGTATTTTAGATATGGATAGGTATTATATTAGATAACAATACTTATTAGAATCGATAACCAACGTGTACACTGCTACATCCCTAATTCAGATGCGAGAATGTCATAAAATTGACTGGCAAGCAACGCCATTGTCACAATACCAAGACAAGTCGTGTTGAATAGTGTTGTAACCATATTGTAATAAATATATTTTTTTAGTTTTCTAATATCTGCTTTTTCGTTGATAGTCTCTGTTAAATGCTGTGTAAAGATAGAACTATATTGGAAAGTAGTGGCAGGTTAAATAAAATTTCAGTGTCGTGAGTACGGTTTATTAGAAAATTAAAGACGAAAATAAAAACTCAGTTGTATATCGATATAAGTTTTGGAATCCCCATTTTTTATGAAGGTCATTTGACAGAAAAAGTGGTCTGGCGTCAGGGGTACGGCGATACGTTTATACTCTGGCGTTCAAAAGGTTAATAAAAGCCGTGCTGTGTAAAACTTTAGATTATAAGTACAGTATTTATGGGAATGTGGCAATTTATTTAGAAAGCTATGCATTTATATATATATATATATATATATATATATATATTATTTCTTTATTAAAGGTAAGGCTCAATTTACACTGCCGCGGAACGGAGTGGAAGCGCTTTTTTTGTACAAATCATAATGAACTTTATGTCAAAAGAGTTACGCTCAAATTAGAAACACACATACGCACATGTCGCGAATCTTCTTGAGAATTATTGCGCATTCTCGGGAATTCCGGCAGTAATAAGCTCGTATCTAGTTTATACGTTAGATAATTGACATAAAGTTCATTTTGCTATGTACTCGTATAATATCGCTACGAAAACTCGCTTCCACTCCGTTCCGCGGCAGTGTAAATTGAGCCTAAGTTTACAAAAATCTTGCTTGTAAACTATGCCCCACAAAACCGTTATCACGGTTTGGCTATTCATTGTGATGGTAATTAACCCTTTGACCGCCACGGACGTCTATGGACGTCAAATCAAAAAGTGCTCACGACGCCACGGACGGCATGGCACGTCGAAAATAACACTTTCTTACAGTTCAAAATAAATATACAAAAATATGTTTACAGTGTTTCTTTTTTCTTATTGTTATTCCTTAGACACATTTATTATATATAACAATTAGCCATTCTATAGGTAATGGGAAAAATCACAATGTAAGAACATCATGCAAAAGGTATCATTTGGCGTGCAAATCCACGCCACGGACGTGAAGAGTCGTCAGCTAGTGATGGGTAAGGAAAACAATTACGATAAAAGCTTTATGAAATATTTAACGAAAACAAATTAAAATACTTCTATGACGAAAATTATTTCTCGTCTACTACATTTTACATCAGACTAAATACAAAGCAAAATATAAAATAAAAGTACCGTATGTACTGACAAACTTATGAGTAAAAAGTGCAAATCGATAATTTTGTGGCAACTCTCGCGCATCCTTGTCAGCGGAATCCTTTACAGTATGTACTTTGTACGCCACAGACGGGATGAGACGGCGCGCAATGACGTCGACGCGCGGTGCCGGACACTGATAGTGTTGTGCAATATTAGGTACCTGATATTAAGTATTTTAATAATAAGTTGTTTTGACATCAAAAAACTTAACATTTTAAGGACTAAAATAAATATTACTAAAATTGTATAATTACACATTTATTTAAAACATACGAGAAATTAATACGAGATTCTTGTGGTATCTCGTACAGTAGAACAGAAGATAGAGTAATTATGTTATGTAAGTACGAGATACCACAAGTATCTCGTACTAATATAATATTTGTTATCGTACTAATATAATTCATACTCTTATGGTATTTGTTTTTTTTTTTAATATAACTTAATTCAGATGAATTACTAAAGGCAATTAACACAATTGGCTATTTGACAGATATTGCAATAAAATATGAATTGGTGTTGGTAGGATAGCTTGTATGTAAATAATAAATGTAGGTAGATATTTTATTTTCGTAACACAAATTTGCGATTTTTATATTTGTGGATTACACGATCCATAACGGGGGCCAATTAACTCTGAGTAATTAAAAAAAATATTATTCATATATTTAACACTTCTTTAGAGTACTTTAATAAAATACTAGTCACGTGACTAAAATACTACACATCATGCAATAATAGCGCACTGGTACATCTCTAACTCAGAGATGGCAAAGGTAAGCGCAGTGCTGCCCGCGTCAATGACGGCTTATCACGTCAGTGGATGTCGTCACAATTTTAATTAATAATAATTTCTCTCGTAGTAATGATTACTAAGTAGAGAAAAAGGGTGAAACATGAGTGAAAATTAATACAATTCAATGGCACTTATAAGCAATTTTTATTCGTAAACCATGCTCAAGTAAAATGTACAGACGCCAGCACATCAAGCTACTACAATCTGTCAAATTTCTTTAATACATTTTCAACGTTATCGCTAAAGCATTAAGGTTCAAGGTTGACTGGGAAAATTTGACAGTTTCGGGTAGCTTGACCTGCTGGCGTCTGTACCTATTTATTGATATACAGGGCGTCCCACGGATCTGCCACATGGAGAGAAAGTACCTCGAATATTGTAGATGGAACATTTTACTGAAAGATTTAGCAAAAAATAATCCTTATGATGAAGCCTTTCGATCGGTATGATAAAGCTACAAGTTGATTATTTTTCTCATGTAACGGGTTCGATTCCCGGTTCAACCATGTAATTATTTAAATATCTATGAATGCAGTTTAAATTGTTTTTTAAATTCAAATAATGTCTCCTTTCAGTAAAATGTTCCATTTACAATAGTCAAGGTACTTTCCCTCCATGTGGCATATCCGTGGGACGCCCTGTATACTTTTGGCGTCACTATTTTTTGTAGGTATGAAACAGAACAGATAAGAGGTTGAAAGAAGGAATTTGTCGCTTGGCGTAGAGAACACGGATTTTCGTTATTGACGTGGCGGTCAAAGGATTAACTCTTTCGAAGCTTTTAGGATAAATACATCAACTCTAGTACAGCCAGATTCAAACTTTAACTCGCAGTACCCCACCTCTCAACCACTCTCAACCCCGCTGACACGTGAATTTGTTACTGCGCAGCGACTCGCCTTATGTTCCGAGCCGCCATAAAGTTTGAATGGGGCTGTAACCTAGCACACGGTTTCTGAAATTACAAACTCATGTCAAATGATTTCAGTCAGCCAATCGCTCTACAACACGAGCTTGAATAATTTGTATGTTGCGTTTCAACGAAACCGGATGTGAAGTCTGTCATAAATTTATAGGGCCTGCTGCTTTCAGATACGAGTTGAGCTACCCTAACTATAAGTTTCATAGATAATGTTCTTACTTGCCAATGAATTAGAGCAACGATGGCTGTTCCGGCTTGTGCACTCTAGGGTTCCAATCAAACTAAAATGTTAAGGATTGGCACAAATTAGCTTCAGCGACACAGCTGTACAGCGTATGCAGTTTTTTATGAGTTTTTGTCAACATGAACCAACCTCAAATTAACAAACATAAACAATAATGTTATTTTTGTGTTAATGTTTAAGTATATAGTATGCAAAGGACTATTGAGCTATTTAATAAGCGCTTAGTGTCTTCATTTATTTGTAATATAACTGGGATTATATTAAAACGCAGCACATGAATAGAATACAATATATTTAAAGTTTGATTTGTTTGCGGAAAAATAAAATTTTACAAATGTAGAACAATGCATAAATATTTAATTTCATGTTTCACAATAATGAAGGTTTTCTGGTGAAACTCAATAATATTCGCAAAAGCAAATAAAACAAAAGTTATCCTTATAAGTCCATGATTTTGATAACATTTCTTCCTAATCATAAATAAGCTTAGAACAAAATTGTAAAATTAATGTCGCACGCGCTGAGGAAGCAAAGTGCATGTTTCTACTTGGTAGCATTGACAATGTCAACGAACTCTGGCTTGAGGCTGGCCCCTCCGACGAGGAAGCCGTCGATGTCGGGGCAGGCGGCCAGCTCCTTCGCGTTGGCGGCAGTGACGGAGCCACCATACTGGATGCGCACAGCCGCAGCTACGTCAGCTGACGCATTTGCTGCCAGCCAGGTACGCAGGGAAGCGTGCACGTCTTGTGCCTGCAAAACACATAAAATAATTAAGACTCATACAATAAAAGAAATATTCTGGATGTTCTGATTACAGTCTACAAATATTCTGGTCATAAAATATTGTTTATTGCTGCTGCAGGTGGTTAACAAATAAAGTTCGTAAAAAAAATATAAAAGTATTTTGTTTACAGTCAGCCTCAAAAACGAGCATAAAGATTGTCCAGGCCCACACATACATCATATTCAGGCAGACTAGTCCAGTATCTACTCAAAATTAAGAACCATGTTATTTTTAAATTATTTGAGATGTGATATTGATAACCACAGAAGTAACTACGTGCATTGATTGATATGGCAGCAATAAGCCAACAATTTCTTCATCAAAACAGTCTGTTGTCAATTCAATAATAATTTGTAGGTATGTTAAAAAAATTCCCTGATACTACATAAAAACAAAATGATTAACTTTGAATACGTCAAATGACGAATGATAGTACAGACGCCAGCAGGTCAAGCTACCCAAAGCTGTCAAATTTTCCCAATCAACCTTGAACCTTAATGCTTTATAGATAAAGTTGAAAATCAGATTGTAGTAGCTTGATGTGCTGGCATCTGTACATGCTTCTTATTAAGTAATAGTAATCAGCTTTTATTTACCTGCTGAGGAGATGCAGTCTTGCCTGTGCCAATGGCCCACACTGGCTCATAGGCAAGTACAACATTGGCCCAGTTGTTCCCAATTGCTGGTAGGAGTGCCTTTGTCTGCCTGAAAACTACTTCCTCAGTTTTTCCAGCCTCCCTCTCTTCTAGAGTCTCACCAATGCAAGCAATTACCTTCAGGCCACACTCAAGAGCATGGGCAACCTTAAAAACATTAATTTAATTAAGTATAGTAAAATGCTACTTGAAAAGTTGATGTTGAGCGGAGTAGTGTTTTTTTAAACTTACTTTTTCTGCAACTAGTTCGTCTTTCTCGGCGAAGATTGTTCTCCTTTCTGAGTGACCAAGGATGACCCAGTTTGCCCCAATATCTTTGATCATAGCTGGGGAGATTTCACCTGAAGCAAACATACTACTGTAACATACTGTAACACACTGACAAAATGACAGTCTCTTGAGAATGTAGCTTGTTTCTTACCAGTAAAAGCACCCTTTGCACTTTTCCAGCAGTTTTGTGCAGCTACGCTAATGTTGCCAGGAATGATGGATTGAACGTATTCAAGGTAGATCGCTGGGACGCCCACTACAACCTAAAGAGTACAATAACAGTTTTAGACATGGAAACAATGTCAAATATACACAAACACTCCACATCATGCCTGTAATCCCCAAACAGTTATAGGCCGACCACTTAACTAATATGTTGCCCGAGGTAGCTGCACGGTGCGGGAGGGGTGATAGTTGTCACAAGTTGACTAATCACTGAGCTCTCGCACCATGTCACCACACCTCCCGCATCTCACTGCTACCTCAGGCAAGTCTCAGTTAAGTTTTTTCTTTTATATAAATGAACATAGTAACAACTAAATGAATATAGAAACAGACATTCTTCTGAAATACTCTACCTCAACATTGGGGTCCAATGGGCCCTTTTTCAGTGTCTCAACAATTTCGGTAACTTGTTTCTTGTCTCCATTCATCTTCCAGTTGCCACCAACAACAAATTTGCGACCCATGTTGCTGAGAAATTTGTCTAAAAAATAAAATAATAAAATATATAACTTTAATACTACGTAGGATTTTTTTTTCTTGTGTAATCTTGTGATTCTGAGATAGTAGTAGATACCAAAATAGAGTTGCTACCTAGTTGTTACAAATCGGTCTGGAAATCGAATTACTTTTTACACAATAAATGTGATAGTGCTATCGTAAAGCTTGAGTCGCTTTTCTTGCGACATTGACTCATAATGACCTATTTGACCGCCTTAACCTAGCCTGGTAATTAGTAACACTGCACTGAGGGTTCTAGTGTTTAACGGAACTTCAGGAACAGGTAAAAAAAATATATTATGCGTACCCCCCCGGTATCACATCTTTTCTCAAATATTACGGATTTTTATTCTCAAAAGACACCTAGGTTCGTCATAGCGTCGGTGTAGCTACGCTACGTGGCGATGATTTTTTTCTATTTAATAGAGATTAAAGAATGGAGAACATAAACAGACCATAATTATTGTACTTTAATTATTTTGTAACAGAAGTACCGGCCACTTGCATCATCATTACAGTTAGATAAAATCTTCAACACGTAAAAAAGGGAAAAACATTATTTGTGTTCTTTACTATTTTATTCTCTTGTTATTAGTGCAAATAAATACTCACCTGATTTTATAAAATAAAGATTCTATGAAATTAACAACTTCTTCACTTCACCGCTAGCGGGAAACCGGAATGCTGTAATCGGTAATCGTACGAAATTTATTCTCTTTGTCGCTTAAATATAATCAATCAACAACCTTTCAAGTATTGGTTCAAAAAATATATCTGGCCAATAATATCTAGATTATTCAATTGGTAGTAAATATTTCACCAATCACAAGTAAGCAACGTAACAAATAATCTTTCTTTGCAGAGAAAACGAACCAAAAGGTATGACCTCTGTGACATTGACTTAACTTTTTTAAGAACGAATACATTCACACGTCTGATATCTAGGCTTTTAGGCTACTTTTTATATAGAAAAAGTTATCATGTCTTCATTTCATTGTCCTTAGTATAGGGCAAGAGCGTCCTTCTCCCTTTTTCACACAGGTCTGTTTCTGCTAATGCAGTTCAGTATTTTCGGTAGGAGTCAAACTCGTCCCGCCATGTTCACCTTCGTCTGCCGCGATATTCTTACGTTTAGCCTCTCGCAACTTACACGGTGGGTACAACTACAACATCATTAATAAAACAGCTAGTTTATCTTGAAACTTTCACCTAAATTAATTCCCCTATTGTTCATCCATGGCTGGCAACAGCGTTTATGAGACTTGGTTGAGGCCTCTGTCCACACACAGATTTGGACGGCAGTGCTACTAGCGATTTCAACGTTGTTTGGACGTGACATTTTGAAATCGCTTGTGAGGCGCTGATGCTTTAGGCTGTTCATTACGAGACTATTACTTGTCTGCCAAGGTCACTACACACAGATATATCTGTCCAAACCAGTCCGACCGTCTCAACGTGTGTAGCCTAAGAAATTAACAGACATTCAGCTGTGCTATCTATTACCTACATACTAATTCTATTCATTTTCTTGGCTTCACTGTAGCTGTTGTCAATGCGAACCGTAAGACGCGTCCTTAAGGGCCGCGCGGTTCCGTGAGGCCGAGCCGCGCGGCCGAGCCTCGTGAGTTCTTACAATGGGGTCACTTTGCAAACAAAAGCCCCCGGCCCCACGGCCCTAATGGGGATTCACATTTAGATACTCTATCTATACTAAGATACGAACAGCGATACTAGTTTGACAACTTTTCGCAATAGAGATTCAACGATTGAGTCATCATCTTTTTGCCATTTACACATCTATACTGGATACAAAGATTTGAGACCACGTACAGACAGAGGAGGGCGTGGTACAGACATGTTACGAACTAAGTAGTTTACAAGATTTTTACCGATCTGCGGTCATAAAGTTATTGTTTATTTTATTTCTACTGGTTTGTAATTCCTGCGGTACAAAATGCTTGCGGGGTGCGGGGCACCAGGGTCCGCTACTTTACGAAGAAATTGTACATACATACCATAATCTAAAAGAAATGCTAAATTTTTCTAGCACGCTTCGCTCGCAGCTACTGCCTAGATTTTCTTCATTCCTAAAATGTTTTTTATTTTAATCGGCAAAGTACTCCTAATTCTCTTCTCTATAAATGGTCAAAAGAAAATTTAACCTATCCGTGGCAAAATGTGCAAATGTCCACAAACGGTAGCGGAGGAATATTGTCCAAAGATAACCACTGTATAGGTTTTAGTATCTTATTGACTGATGGTAGAAGGGTGATGGGGGACCAATTTTCCATTTGCACCCTAAAAGCCTGTCAGGAGCCAGGGGTGGCTAAACAAATGAGCCCCCCCCCCCCCCCCATCCCTGCAATTTCAGTAGCAAGTAAGAGCGAAGGAGGCGAGTGTTATAATCTAAAGGCCAATTCTCGTAAATTAAAACGTTCAAAATCTCGTCGCAGTCTCATCTGGGCGACAAACAAATCAAAAACTTGTCAAAAATGTAGGGTAATTAGAGGTATTTTTGACAGGTAGAGATTAAGATCACATTGTGAACGGTCTCGGTCTGGTCCCAAAATTCTCAGTTGTGTTTCTTCTGAATAATCTTACGGAAATAGGAGTAGAAAAGTTTGGGAGTAAGAAGAGTATAGGAGGGAGCGAAGCGAGCTCTTAGCATTTCTTTACCCAGCTTCGGAAAGGTTAGGATTTATTTTAAACATTTATAAATAAATAGGAGGTATTTTGTCGACTTGTATGTATTATGACATGTAGAAACAGAAAGTCTGACAACGACGAAAATCGGGGTGTAAGAGCGAGTTTGAAAATTTTTGCACACCGCCTTGTTAGGTTTTCTTTTGACTATTATTCACACAGAACATAGCGGTCGTCTATTTGATTTAACTAACAAAATTTTCGGGTTTTGAACTTGTGAACAGCGTTTAGAAGATAACATTGATTGATGTTCGCTAAGGTACGGAAGCGTATCGAGTGGTTGTGAATAGCTACGCTGGGGACCATTCTTATAGAACAAGGAATAACTTATTAGACTTATTAATGCAAAAAAGTTTGAGGAACAAGAGAATGTAAGGTCGAAAACATTTACATTTTGAATATACAACAGAATCTAGGGATATTTTATTGAGGGTTGATGTGTGTATATGTGTGTATATTTTAGCATTTTGATTTAAAATAAATAAAACATGTGCGCTCATTTAATTCGTTCTATTGCATCTAGCACACTGGATGCACGCATAATAATGTGTATGCTACCTCCAACACCGCAGCCTTGAGCAGACGTACAGCTGGGATGGATCGTGTCAAGAGGCTTAACAAAACAATTTAAAAATATGGCATTGGAACAGGCTCGCGTCTGGCAACACAGCTGATTGCCAAATTGCCATGCTGTCGACTGTTCTGTCACTACTGCTGTCAGTCAGTTGTCATTGCTTAAGCTCAAAGTTGACATCTAATCTACTATGTGTGTGTCATTCCCTCTGGAACTGGATGATACGATCGCGATAAACTAAAAAAGTAGGGAATAGAATAACTTTTTGTTTTAAATAAAAATAACAATTAATTTATTAAAAGGTGCTGTAATCGACGGTCATGGACCGTAAAATATTTTGGACAGTAAGTAGTTTTTAAACCTTTCATTTGTGCTAGTTTTATTAATCATAAAATAATAACTGTACTTTTATGTATTTTTATCTCTGTCTGTTAAATATTGTGCAGCTTTATATTATTCAGATAAATAACAAAACAGTCTAAAGTGCAGGCTAAAATTAGGTCTTGTAACAAAAACAGGTTATTTACGTAGCTACTATTTAAAATGCAGAGGCGTTGTGGAAAGTCAGCCGGCGAGATATCAGCGGCGTTCACCGTGCGGCGTAAACGACGACAAATTTAGTGTATCCCGTTCAGAAATATTTTTTAGTTGTATAATTGCACATCATTGTCTACTGCATATTGCAAGGTGAACTGGAAGTAAAGATAACAGTAAATGAACGTCTCAATTAACCCACGTCGACAATCTAGACGAGGGTCAGGCTTGCAAGTATCCTGTCATGTATCTATTGCTATGGTTATAGTTTGCTATTTCACATGAGGTACATACTTTCTAATGTACCTACAATAATGTAATGTACTGTACTGTTATGTAATGTACAATGGGACAATCTACTTCCCCCACCTCCAAGGAACTAGATGTAATGAGTCACTTTGGTGAACTTACTCTTGCTTAATTCCTAGTAGGCCATGTGCAAATTCTCTAGGGTGGCAATAAATTTGAAATCACAAGACCTGTGTGCATTGGTTGGGATCTTTGTGTATTAGTTAGTACCTTTATTTTTTGTACAAAAAATAATTTCACAGTATAAATTCAAGCATTACCTGTTAGACTTCCCTGGTTTACTGCTTGTTCACATCACCTTTGCTAGTAGCAGAAAAAGTTACTTAATTAGCAAGTTTTTAGAGCTTGAATTCTATGCATTCCCTGGTTTCTGGAAGCTTTCTGTGACATCTTATCTCCGTTGTTATGAATGATATTGTGATAATAATGCTAACAACCAATCGGCTAACTTAGATTTAAACACTACCAATGATTTCAATGGGTTCCTAGGAACAAGGAAAACATTGGAATTCTACTGGAAAGTATAGTTTTAAATTCCACTAAAGTTTTAGAACACACTAACCATCTCATGCCAATCATTATCCATATAAATTAACTGTATTGTTTTATTTCAGGTATTGTTGCTGTTATGTATAATTTTAGTACAAAGGTCTGTTCAAGCAAAGAAACAAAAAACTGCCGTTATAACAGATATAGGTGATATAAAAGAGTTTAAGAAACTATTAAGAACTAAGACTAATGTTTTGATATTATTTGTGAATGAGTCGAAGAATTCGCAATCAATCACAGATGTATTCAAAGATACGGCTGATTCTATGAAAGGGCAAGCGACGCTTGCCATTATAGATTGCAATAATAGGTAAGTTACTCTCAGGATATTCATAAAATTTTAACATAATCACCACTGTTTCTGAAAAGGACACACTTGTCGATCGTACAAAATCTGTAGGCAACAAACTTGTGAAACTTTAAAAAATGGGAGCAACACACTTTTGTAGATTTAAAAATCTGGAGGCATCACTCTTATGTGGACCATTCAACATCTGGAGGCAACTCACTTTTGTGAAACTTCCAAAATCGGGAGCAACACACTTGTAGATTAATAAATTTGGAGGCAACACACTTTTCTAGTTCTTGAGGCAACATACCATCTACACACTAGATCTTTCGAAATCTATAGGCAACACACATTTGTAGGTCTTTCAAAATCAAGAGGTATCACATTTGAAGTTCTTTCCAAATCTGGAGGCAACTTTTGTAGGTTACCTTACTCAATCTGATTCTATCTAACCATATTATGAAGCCAGTCGAAAAGAATAATTATTTATTACTTTGTAACTTTGTAGTGATGGCAAGAAGCTGTGCAAAAAACTGAAGATATCTTCAGACAAGGCCTACTATCTGAAGCATTATAAAGACGGTGAATTCCATAAAGACTATGACAGGAATGTGTCAGTTAATTCATTGTGTAACTTCCTGAGAGATCCAACCGGAGACCTGCCGTGGGACGAAGATCCTACTGCCACTGATATATTTCATCTCCAAGATGGCGAGGTTTGTAATCTTTTTTATATTTTGTTCATTTGTTTAACTAGTTTATAACTCAATCTAATTTAGGTTTGGCTACTTTTAGATGTCTAGTAAACATAATACAAAATTTCGATACTACAAAAATAAACCGGTCAGGTACGAGTCGTACTCGCGCACAGTGGGTTCCGTACAAATTTGTAGGTATGTAAATAGTTTATCATGGGAAAAAATATTTTTTTTACTACACATTTACGGTTTTCGGATTTTTTCCTTTACTTGTGCTACATGACATTGCTTCTTGCCAAATTTCATGATTCTAGGTCAACGGGAAGTACCATATGTTTTGATTCTGGAACATAAACGCCCGTATCTTTTGATTGGGTTGACTTAGAAGTTTTATTTATTTAGTATTCGATATTTATTTCGACTTGATAACTCCACGCGTTCCAGAGAAAAAGGGTATATACAGATGGGCAGACAGACGGACAAAGTGATCTTTTAAGGGATCCGTTTTTCCTTTTGAGGCACGGAACCCTAAAAATTATGGACAATTACATAAAAAAAATCATTGTATTTGAAAAACTCCATTATCAATACACTGTTATCAGCTTCATATAATAGGCATGAGAGCTGATTACGAATAATGAGCATTGCGAACATTGTTTAGATCGTTAAAAAGGTATGATGAATTACAATTTGCATGCATTGAACAAAGAGGCTGTTGCAAATACTTGAGAGTAGTACAACGTACAACACCATAAATCTACTTCGTCTTTCTGAATCCCTAGCTGGCTAGATCTAGATATTTTGATCTTAATGTAAAGTCAAGGAAATTATTTGTTTATAAAATTGACTACCAAATTAAATAGTCTAAATTACAGCTGTTGTGTGTTCAAATTCAGAATATCTAATAAATTTTATTCTATTCTATTGTGGTATATATGATTAAAGACCTATATATAGTTAGTCTAATCGCAAGAGTTCAGAACTGTGCTGCTGAGCGTGGGGTCCTAGGCTTGTGCCATGGATCGATCGCTGGATTCGAAATGTGCCCGGTTAGTAGCAACATGAAACTTCTAACACGTAACTGACGAAATAGAAGATCATTTTATTTATTTCCTTTTTGGAAGTTCAAAGTTCAAGAGTTCACACACTTTGTGATTGACTAAGTGTAACCCAGAAGATTGATTTTCCGGTCAAAACCTGCATTCCTACAGTCGTAGGTGCGACGTTACGTGACCCCTTAGGGTAATTGCATAAAGCAGTGAGTTCCCGGTCAAGACAACTCAGTAGAGATCGTTTAGTCCAAAACTGCACGCCCCTTCACAAAAATGTCTGTACATACATTTGACAAGAGTATGCAACAAGCAGTGGAGCGCAGCGTGCAGGTTTATAGAAAACGGTCTCTACCGATCGGTTCGGATAAAATAGCCCTGTATTAACTCTTATGTACTCACACATGAAAAACTGGTAGAACATTGTGGAAAGAAATGGTTTCTTTCCGTGGATCAACTTGCAGCGATCGGTACCGCAAAACCGCTACTTTATGCAATTACCCTTTTTTTTTCCAGATGACAAATCATCACATGACCCCTCCCGCTCTGGGCGGAGCGGAAGGGAGTGTCAGACTCTTACTGACTAAAACCCACCCATGTTCCTTCCTTTGCCCTTTATGTTCCGGCTGGGACGGGAGGCTCTCTCCCTCATGCAATTACCCTTAGGTCGTATATCGCGCGTGCTAGCGTGGCAACCATATACTTAGTGATACATCTCAAAGCATAGCAAATGTATTACAAAATGTTATTGTAGCCTGCACAGTTCATGATAACGGCATCTCATATCATCAACTATAGAGTGTTAATCAGATTCTTGTTTAGATTTCCTGACTTTGTTTTTAAAACTGAAACAGGCACGATATTTGTACACAATACATTATAATAGAGACTCGACAGTATAAAACTGTTGTTGTTTAAATTCTCTCTGGTTTACTAACTTACATTCCTATGTATGAATAGTCATGCCATCTTCACATATCAAGATCCCTCCGTGCCTCGAAAAGCACGTTAAGTCCGTTGATGATGTGGCCGGATATATTTTTAGCCTTATTAATGGCCTCTTCTCATAAGACTTTATTACTGCCAGTAGAGGCTGTTATAACCATTCGTATAACAACTGTAGTTTTGTATGAATGCAGCTTTTCATCCTGTTGCCAGATACATAGATCAATGGTGACATAAGAGGAGTTGGGGTGGATTGAATAGATCTATTCCCACTCAATATAGGGGTTCAATACACCTGTTACCGTAGATTCAGTACCCCCTGCGTTGATTTTGTTTCTAAATAAACTTGTTAAAAAAAAGCTTTTCCATACAATTAATTAAATAACAAAATAGCAGTTTTTTTATAGTCTATCACGCCAGGAGCCCTAAAATCATGTGCTGAATTGATGGTTAGGTGTATACAGACTTCGACGAGTTTTAGGTGATACCCTGAAATACCATACCATTTACAATGCCGTCGATAAGCATTTGATAAGCATCTATAACTGTTAATTTGTTTTGTGAAATGAAAATACTTTAACGGTTTTAGCGGTGTATCCAATCAGTTGATTGGATACATTATAGCTTCCGCGAATTTTTCCGTTTAACTTATTATTAAAGTGATTATTACGAGTATGTATATTGTTTAACGCTACGTGATACACTACGAGACATAATAGAAGTTTTATTGTCATTTGTATAGATAGGCGTTCAGTGTCAGACAACGTAGTAATATGAGTAATCCATACTGTTTGTCTGTCGACTGTCTGTTTTTCATCCAAATCCTTTCAGCCGTCACGGCGTGAAAAGGTAACAACCTTTGCACGCAGCAGAACGGATTTGGATGTAATTTGGCACATAGAGACTGCATAACCTGCGTTAGGACATAGGATACTTTTATCCCGGTAGTGCGATCTGATTTCCGACCTACACGTGGGCATAGCCACGGCAGCAAAAGCTAGTTTTGAAAGAGGTTTATATTCAGTAAACTTCGAGACAAAATTTAACTGGACATTAAATTTTGGTTAACGGTTAAACTTATTTGTAAGAGTCCGTGGCTAAATAATAACAGCCGTACAGGTCAATCGATCAGGTTAAGCTAGGCTTGCCGCGGTTGGTCTGTGGATGGGTGACCATCTTTACCTACCGAGACCCCTCCGTGCCCAGAAAGCACGTTAAGTCGTTGTCCCGGCTGTCATTCGTGGATCTTTGATAGTCGTTACGGGTAGTCAGAAGCCCGTAAGTCTGATAACCAGTCTTACCAAGGGGTATCGTATTACCCAGTAACTGAGTTGTGGAGGTCAGATAGGCAGTCGTTCCATGTAAAATAGTGGTATTCAGCTGTATTCGGTTAGACTGGAAGCCGACCCCAAAATAGTTGGGAAAAGGCTAGGCAGAAGGTTAAACGTATTTATGCCAGCAAGGTCCCGGTGAATTTCAGTCCTTTTCTCTGGGATGCCAATAGACCTGCGATGCCTCAGGTATTGCAGGTGTCTATAGGGACAAGCATTGAACAAGAAATTGATGTTATAATAATCCCGTTTTTCCTCGGGACCCCAAAAATACTTCAATGTTGTACTTTACTGAATCTGGATTATCTATCTTTACACAAGTTTCTTTGTTTTAGGCTCTTAATAAGTTTTTAAAGAAAGGTGCTGGCGCTTACAAGAAATCGATGATCATGTTCTATGCTCCATGGTGCGGATACTGTAAAACCTTAAAACCGATATATATTAACGCTGCTGCTGATTTGAAGGTGAGAACTTAATTATTTATGGTTGGTGCCTTATACCTCTCGCTAATCTGTATGGCTGCTCTGTAGTACGCGTTAAGGCGAAGAGATAAGAGCGAACGCGACTCTTGTAGGACAATTTCTATGAAAACTTCATGGTAACTGGTCTACCAGAGTCGCGTCGCACTGTTGCGTCGCGCTTGTCTGCGGGAGCCTTTAAGGCCGGCGCTCACCAGGCGGCACGGCATAACCTGGAAAGCAGCGTTATGCAGCAGCAGACTTCGGAATACAAATGTTAATGCTGTGCTGTGCCAAGCCGCGTCGTGCCGCCCCGAGAGCGCTGGCCTTTAACTTACGACCTGTACCCCTGTGCACTCCCGCATGCACTGGCCACTCGCTTCTGTTTGGTCACTTTGCAACATAAGGATCACTAGACAGGGATCCGCTAGCCAGATTCAGTCATGAAACCCTTCCTCAACTGTATGGTCTTTGGTTTCTATGATCACAGAGCACGGAGAAACCTCAGCGGCCCCTAAACGTGATCGCATACTCTGTGGTCGCTCAGGACTGCTCGTTTGCTCTGTTTGTTTTTATGTGGGACTGAGGAGGTTATCTGTGGTGGGAGTCTTGCATTTTAGTGTCACATGCATATTAGCCCAGTAATACCTTTAATTTTGTCTAATGGTGCTAAATACTTTACCTGTTTAGACTTCAAAACTTGTTTACATATGATTTCAGGGTGAATCACTACTCGCTGCAATTGATGTTTCCAAACCAGGAAACTCTAAAATAAGACAACTGTATAACATAACTGGATTCCCTACCTTATTGTATTATGAGTAAGTACTGATAATATAAAAATTAACTTATTATACTTAAATATTTGATTTGCGCTCGTTATGATAGTGTATATTGGATGAGGCCTTTGTCCAACAGAGGACTATCGATAGACTATAGAATAGATGAATGCCGAAATGTCGGAACTACCTACATCCTTTTCCTCTGTTGTTGCTCTCTGTCCGTCCATTTACCTAAAACTTTTAACATAGATAATGAATCTTCAAATACGTAATACGGTACTTCAAGTAGCTTTTTGTCTTTTTAAAAATTAAATTCACTGCCGAAAACTGCTTTTGATTACTATACTACTGTCAATGTACTGTACTGTACTTACTGTCAAATTAAGATAGACAAGTTTAGACGTGATTAAAAATTGACTACTAAAAATATGTAAATTTACGTCAAGCGCTGACTAATTTGACAGGACTAAACTAATATTTATCTTCTGTCCTTTTCTTAATGTAATAGAAAGAAAAAGATGCACTGAACTTAAATTTAGTTTAGTTTGTGAACAAGGGAATCGACGCCAATACCAACCTTATAATGAATAACGAAAGTAAAGATTACTGTGATGTTTACAGTGATGCAAAATCAGTGGTAAAATAACTATGAAAGGACTGTAAATTATGTAATCAGGCGTTAGTTTGCGGAAATCTATGACAATAACATGTTATTCAAAACATTTAGTTGTACGAGGGCGACACTGAAAGTTCTTAGAAAATCAAAAACTGAACAAACTGGCACGTAATTAGTTTTATTATATCTTTTCAAAATAGTGTCCATTTACATCAAATACATTGCTGCATCTGATGGAACCACTGAGAAAAGCACTTTGCCCACTCGTCCTTAGGGGTCTCTTCGACGGCATTTTGAAACGCAGCCACTGCTTCCTCGGCGTCCATAAAACGTTTTCCTCGAAGTTTTTCTTTTATTTTCGGAAATAAATAAAAATTGCAAGGTGCGAGGTCGGGGCTATAGGACGGGTGACCCAGTAATTCCACATCTGACGTCGCCAAGTAGTCGATTGTTTGCTTGGCGGTGTGCGACGAGGCGTTGTCGTGGTGAAGGAGGATCCTACTGCGAGGTCGTTTCTCCCGAACTTTTTCCAAGACAAGTGGCAAACAATTGTAAGTGTATCCACTCTGCAGTAATTATTTTTCGATCCTCTAAAACAATTGTTGCGTAATGACCTGTCCTTCCGAAGAACGAGGCCACCATCTTTTTCCCACGCTTCGACCTCTCTTCACATTAGTTGGCAGGAAGGAAACTCCCAGACAGCAGACTGTCTCTTAGTTTCAGGATCATAACAATAAATCCAGCTTTCGTCCCCCGTAAGTATGTCGAACACATCATTTGAGTCACCTCCGTTAAATCTTTGAACCATTTCACGACACTAATCAACATGACGGAGCTTTTGGGCCTCTGTCAAATTATTAAGTATCCACCGGGCACAAAGCTTCCTGACCGCTAAATGTTCATGGAGGATTTTGTGCACTTGACTCATACCGATGCCTAAGCTTGTCCGAATCTGCTGATAAGTCACTCTTTTGTCAGTCTCTATCATACGCCGCACAACACTGATGTTATCTTCAGTCATCGCCGTAGAAGGCCGTCCCTCACGCAGATCATCGGTGAGATAGTGCAACCACGTTTAAACTCATTAAACCAGTTGTAAACAGTGGCACGAGATGGGGCTTCATCGTGAAAGGCCAATCGAAGTCTATCATAACTTTCTTGTTGACTTTTGACATCGAAAGTCATAAAAAACACGAACACGAACATTGTACGAAAATTTTCTCGCTTTAAATTCATACTGACGTGACGCAGAAAATTTTCAATTTGCCGCCAAATCGTAAACTAATGACAAATGAATAAAATACATACACAATAATATTGTCAAAGAGTTCCATTTTCAAAATTTTAACTTATTTTTTAGTATATCGTTTACAAGTGGCAAGTTCTAAAATCTTTCAGTGCCGCCCTCGTATTTCCGTAAAAACTAGATCTAGGCTCATGTAGGTCGTAGGTTCAAATCCAGACAGGCGCTTTACTTTGTGTAAATTATGCCATCACCATTGCTCTCAAAATGGTGAAGGAAAACATCGTGAGGATACGTATCCTAGAACCAAAAGTTCGAAGACATGTGACACCTACCAACCCGCACTGGGCCTGGGTTTGGGTTGCATGTTGCATTTCATACAACCGAAACTCTTGAAACACGTGTCGAGACATTTTCTACGTAACCTTTGACTACTATGCTACTCTTTATTAATCTGTATATTTTACTCACCGTAGAAAAGGGCAATACAAGTTACCATACAACGGTGAGAACAAAAGACAAGCGATAGTAGACTTTATGCGAGACCCTACCACTGCCATGCAGCAGAAGAAGAAGGAAGTTGTCGATGATAGCTGGCCTGAAGACTCTGATGTTGTGCATCTCACTGGTGAGTTTTTAATTTTTTTGTCCTAAGTCAATCTGCACGTGACATATCAAGTCTTTTTTTATTTAGTAGAAAGTTCTTTTGGATACCTATGTTCTGGAGACAATACAGCGTAATTTCGGATTCCTATCAAGGAACCGAGCATGAGTAGGTTTTGAATGAGTATTATTATGATACTCATTCAAAACCTACTCATGCTCGGTTCCTATAAACAAAAACGAATCGCTTTGCTTCCCAACGGCAGTATTTTTTATTGCCAAACTAAGCTAATAAATAGATTCGTAACCTAATTGTACCTGTGATAGCTGCTTTCATATGGGAGGGTCTACTATACAAAGCTATGAGGTCTTTGCTTCATTACTGGTAAAGATACAAGAGTCTTAATTGTAAACAAAAACGGTCCGTAAATTATAATAATAACCCCCCGACCGATTTCGGTCACGGCGGCTAATCACAACGGAGATCAGCCAGGGTCGCAGGAGATATCATAGTGCACAAGCGTGTGCGCAAACACAGGTGCACCCACTGTTCCTTTAATCCGACACGACCGGGGAGAGATCAGGCGCAGGACCAACGGCTTTACGCGCTTTCCGAGGCACGGGGGTATCACACCACCAATTTCCAAACTCCGAGCTCCTACTGAGAAATTCCTAATGGAAAAACCCAATAACACTTTGCCTGACCTGGGAATCGAACCCAGGACCCCATGCACAGCAGTCGCGCTTGCGACCACGAGACCAACTGGGCAGTTAAATTATACCGGCCGTAAATTATAGGAATCGGCCATTAATCATTTTTTTATTGATCAAAAGGTAACTAGTGTCAGTCAATTACCTACGATTAGATATAATAGAGATAAGGGAATTATTTCTTACCAATAGTACAAACAAAACTGAGAAAGGAAAAAACATACAGTAGTACAATGAAAAGTCTTATCGCTGAAAGAACCATTGGAATAAAATGGTGCAATCAAAGATAATAGGTTTGCAGTGTATATTAATGCTCCCGTAGAGAGGCGCCACGCGACGGTGCGACCCTTTTTTGGTAGCACAATTTCCATGAAGTTTTCTTAGGCGCGTCGCTCACTGGTAATAGGCGCGGTCGCGGGGGCGTCACTGCACGGTCGAGGCTCTATGTAGATTAAAATTATTCCTAAAGAAAACGTAGGTGCGGTGCGCCGATTGTGCGCCCGCGCCTTGAGCCCGTCGAGGCGCGGGCCTCGACTCTAGCTCGCGTGAGCGCTCGACCTTAGAAATTGTTCTACTAGAGTCGCGTTGTCGCGTCGCATCTGTCTGCAGGAGCCTTTATAGAGAAAATAAATATTTATAAAAGAATTCAAACGAATGCTATGATTAGTAAGTAATCGTTATGATAATGCACACGATTAATTGATACAATGACATGTCTTTTGTTTATCAACAATCTTGATTGAACTTCATTTTATTAATCAGAAGGCCAATTCTCGTAATTTAAAACGTTCAAAATCTAGTCGCAGTGTTATCACGGCGACAAACAAATGTCAAAAACTTGTCAAAATGTAGGGAAATTTGAGGTATTTTTGACACATTGAGACTGAGATCAGACTGTGAACGTTCTTAAAATTACGAGAATTGCCCCTCTGATATGTTTGTGCCAATACAAATGGGTTGGTTAAGGACATTTGTAAATTAGTTGCAATTTAGGTTATTGTTCAAGTAGTCTCACCATACATAATTGTTCATATAAAGAAGGGGATTCCCCCTTCCATACGACTGAAATGTAACAAACCTTGCTTCTTTCATTAACCAGTTGAATACCGTAATAGGGATAACATTTTTTTTTTATTTTAAGCTCAAAAAAATATTTCTGTCGAAATAGCAATACTGCAAAAAGCTTAAAATAATTTCAAGTTATAAACGTTTTAAAATAACTTCTAGACAAAGAGGGCTAGTGCCGTCACAGAAGTGACGTCACGCCTATGTTACTTCATACTAGTGCCATTTTTAGTATCGCGCGACAAATACGGGAATAATTCCTACCAAAAACTTTTTAAGCTTGTAGCTTCTCCAAATTTCCACCAATTTTATCTACAGTTTTTTTTCGATTATCTCGTTTTACTATGCCTTCCGTGAAATTACATTATTCTTTTGAACTTTTCTTATATTACATCATACCTATTACAGAATCAATTAAAAAGCCATCGTGTCCCGCGTGGATCCACGTTCACATACGAAGGGTTAAAGCTGACTATTGTTTTCTGGTTTTCTTTTTTATCATCATTCTCTGTCCTTATTTGACACAGCATGTTTTCTGCTCTAATTATTATTATTTACTCCTCGCAAACGTAATTAAGAAAAAAACATCTTCTTAATAAAGAGTATTTAAATGAAAAGAATACTGTTGCTGGCAGAAAACTGTCATAATTTTATTTTTCATCGGCCTCTGCTGTCACTTCATTTATTACTGTGTCTACGCAAATCATGGCTTTTTATTGCGCTTTTATTTTTAATTAAAATAAAATATTTGGTAACTATTTTGGTTATAAACTGTTCAAGATAAAGTTTAACATAAACTGTTGAAGGTAATGTGTGACATCAATCTCGCATTATGCCCATGCAGAAATGGTTGGCGGCTAAGTTATTGAAAGGTAATAATTATTGTACTATCCAAAGACATCACTAATTCCAGTTTTACAATTTTACATTTACCACTTGGGCCATATATCACAAAACTAATACAAACAATTCTACAAAATTGTTAAATTGTAGAAAAAAATGCGTAACACAGATATTACAAATATGCATGAGTAAAGAATTGATTGTAAATTGTATACAATCAATTCTTTCGCATTTTTAAATGTCGCGGTTAGTCCGTGGATGGGTGGCCTTTACATACCAAGAGTATCAAGACAGGGGTCTTGATAGCCGGGACCAGGAGGCACGGAGGGCCGTGCCTCCTGGTCCCGGCTGTCATTCGTGGATCTTTGACAGTCGTTACGGGCTGTTGCACGAAAGTCTGACAATCAGTCTTACCAAGGGTATCGTATTGTCCAGTAACTGGGTTGTAGTCCATGTAAAATACTGGTGCTTAGCTGCATCTGGTTAGACTAAAAGCCGACCCCAACATAGTCGGGAAAATCCCACAGATGAGATGGAACATAGCCAAAATCGCAATAAAAACGTATAAAGAACAGAGCACGGAATGGCCGCGCCGGTAATGTCTAGAGACGTCAGCTCTATTAAAATTCGTGGCGCCGAATGTGCGTTGAGTGCACAACTTTTGTCGCGGAGCGCCTTCAACGCCGTCAGTTTCTATTCGTCATTCAGCTTTATATGACTACATGGATCACTTATCCGCGAAAATAAACGAGGCTTGAGATGATAAGCGGGCAGTTTTCTAATTGCCTGGGTCTGGTTTTAACTGAAATATTTGAAAACATTTACACATCTTAACTTTATGATAATTTATTAATTAGATCGCCAACAGCTAACTCATTCGATAGCCTATCACTATAACAGCAAATCGACCAATAGCTTTACCAGTTCCGATTTTTTCAGGTCATTCTTATCTTGGGGTCTCCTATTATTTATTTTGTTATTTCACCAAGACATTTTTCTTCCTTTTTTTGCAGCTGCGAATTTTGATGAAACCCTTACAAATGTTAAAAATGCGCTCGTAGTCTTTTATGCGCCTTGGTGTGGACATTGCAAACGAATTAAACCCGAGTTCGAGAAAGCCGCCAAAACGATAAAGTCTGAAAAGGTTGGTTTATTATGTAGTTAAACATAAATATATGTCAAACAAAGCAAAAGGATCCTTGTTGCTTTAAGTGTAAGGTCGCAAAACCTGTATTATTTTGATTGTTGCCCCAGAACTTTATACTTATACTGTACCTGGCTGATACAGTGTAGGTCTGCATTTACTTGTGTGTGACAGTCTCGTAAGGGGGAAGCACCGTCCTCGTGGCGGCGATCGGCGGCGGCGATCTCTCGCGTCCGGCCCTGTTCCAGGCCATGGTACGGAGCGAGAGTGCATGGGAAGCCGTCATCTCCTTCTGTGAAGCAGTAATGCTCGCAAAGGAGGAGGCGGAGCGCGTGAGGGAGAGGCAATCTCTGCGCCCTCATGCCCCTGGTCGCCGCAGGAGACGCCCTGGACGTCGGGAGTCACCAGCCGACTCCCGGCCACCGTAGGCGCGGGCTTGCGGGCGGCGAGCAATGGGCAGCTCCCCGGCCGGCAAAGACCAGTCCCGGGTCGACGGCGCGTTGTGTTCCATGCGCGCCTCAAAGAGATGTCAGCACAAATTGACGGGGTCCGCTAGGGCCGATGTCTGCCAGGGCCGCGGGTTGTTCGAAAGAGATACCGTGGCCCCTGGCATAGGCAACTGAAGGAACATGGGTGGGTTTTAGTCAGTAAAAGCCTGACACGCCCTCCCGCTCCGCCCAGAGCGGGAGAAGTCATATGATGATTTCCCACACAGAAAAAAAAAAAAGGTGGAAGCACCAGGACAGCCCGCGAAATTCAAATTTAATTTCGTTTTTTGAAATTTCCAGGTGTCAGTATTAGGTTCTATGTTGAACAAAATATGATTCGCGACCGTAACAAGTATGTATTTACAGGATCATACTCATTGAAATCGTCAATCGTTCATATAATACTATAAATTGATATTTCATGAAATAGTCATTCAATAAGGTTCTATGAACGAGAGATGTATTGATGTTATTTTATAATTGATTATAATTCTATAAATAAATATTGGTTACGGCCGCGAATCATATTTATATCAACATGCAACCTGATGCTGACCTGCAAATTTCAAATAACGTTAGAAAATTTGAATTTCGCAGGCTTCCTTACCGCATCCCAAATACTCAATGCGCAATATTAACGGCTATGTGATATAAATATGTACCTACAGACATAAATTGCTTAGTAACGTTCCGACTAAATTATATGTACATAAGTGATAAAATTAATTCATCTTTTACAGCTCGACGGTATTTTGGCCGCAGTGGATGCGACGAAACAACCGGATCTTGCTTCTCGTTTTGGCGTTAAGGGCTATCCTACTCTAAAGTACTTCAGCAAAGGCGAATACCAGTTTGACGCCGGCCATGCCAGGCAAGAAGAGCAAATTATTAGTTTTATTAAGGTTAGTAGAGTTTTTTTTTTTGTTAGCCTATACTGTCCCGCTGTTGGGCAAAGGCCTCCCCAAAATCCTTCCAATTTCTTTAATGTGGCGTGGGTAAAGAGTTCCTCTTTACCCACGCCACATTAAACCAGCTCTCGCGGTAGAGTATTTTATTAAGTTAAAATCTAAAAATGCGCCTTTAACATACTTCAAGTAGTTGAAAATGTGGTTGTTTTTACAGTTCTTAACTTGACTTTCAAAGCCCTCTTCACGTTAGACCCTTTGTACAAACGTTTTTCTTGCCGTGAAAAACTACGGTTAATTTGCCGCGTGTAGGCATCGTCGTCAATGTTGTATGGATCACTATAGAAGCTTGTTGACACACGTTTTTCTAGCGCGCGATTTATGTGCCGTACCGTAATAATACTGTGCCATGTACACAGGGCCTTACGCGTTTCAAAACTAATTAATTTTTATAACCTGAACTTTTATGACAAGAAATGTTTTTTTTAATAATCATCTTAGGGCTCAGCTAACCTAATCGCGCGGATTCGCATTTTCCCAATAATTCAATTTTTTTCTGTCACGCTCTAACATCCGTCTAAAAGAGCGAGAAATATTGATTTCGCAAGCGCATTGCCTGCAAGCGTCTGCGATCTTCTGGTTGTCTGGCCACCACGTGGCACTTTCGCCTTAACCAGGTCAAGGTAATTTTGTCAGGACCCTCAAGAGCCACCGCCGCCCCCGCCCCCCGAAAAGCCATGGTCGGAAGAAGAGTCGCCCGTGCGCCACCTCGACTCCTCGACTTTCAGAAACACACTGCGCAAAGTCAAACACGCCATCATTATGTTCTACGCGCCCTGTAAGTATATAAACAGCTACTTATCCGATGTCTGACCTTTATCAAGCTGTGGTAAACTAGGCTTAACTTTCTCGTGCTATATTTTGTATAAAAAATTTTGAACTGCGCGAGACAGCGTGAATTGCGTCAATGTGACAAGATACTAAGTGTAAGCGGGATAGACGGACGGCTTGAGGTCTCAACAATGAAAGTAATAGCCCTTTTCCTCCATCACTGAACTGCTTCTTATTATATATATCTATATTTATTCTTGCTGGCTTATTTATATACACACTGTTTATTTATTTGGTTAGACACACTAGCAGCTAATTAGCTGATGCGTGTGTATCAAATAACTTGCGAGATATTTAATCTGTCCCCAAATACAACAAATTTTCCAACCAAGAGCAACTGTTTGAGATAAAGTTTTCTGACCTTTACGCCTGGTGACTGATTTTGAGGTTTTACATTCCAATTTCTTAATAAAAACCCACGTGCCCGATGGGATTTCTCATCGGTAAAAATGGAACTCCCTTACAAACTTTCTTCCCCTATTTAACACCTTTTAGGAATCAAATTTTAATAATCCTTCCTTATTGCTCACTCTCGTTGTATACGGAAAAATATCTCCTGTGTGAAAATATCTTGCTTCTAGACCCAGCTGTTGTTTTGGTTGTACGTTGTCTGTCAGTGAATTTTTATACAAATGCTTATCATTAGGATATTCCCATTTCCAGGGTGTGGCCACTGCAAAAGTACTAAGCCGGAGTTTGTGAGGGCTGCAGAGAAGTTTGCAGATGAGCTGATGGTGGTATTTGGCGCCGTGGACTGTACCAACGACCAGGAACTGTGCGCCAACTATGACGTCAAAGGATACCCCACGATCAAGTACTTCAGCTATTACGACAAAGCCGTGACGGAATACACTGGTGGCAGAAAGGTAATATTGGAACTTTCATTGTGACTTTTGCCTTTTCAGCTTTCTGACTGACCAACCCCTTGATAATTCAAAAATGCCTATAATTGGTCTATTTGAACTAAATGCTTTCAGTTTAAGTTTAGAAAAAGAGTCATCTCTTCTCATCCAAAGTTACAGTATGTCAAAGTTGTAAAAAAAAAAACTTAAAAAAGAAGTAATTTCATACCGCGCCAGCACTTCTGGAATCATTTTCTACCTAAACTAAAATAATAGTCAGCTGCATGAAAGTGAAGGGTCACTCTATATATTTTGGCTACTGAGACCTAAACTACAAACGTAGTAAACAGGGACGTTTTATAAAAAGGTGGCTGTTATTTTAGTATATGGGCAGTACGTATACACGCGATTTAGTAGTTCACGAGAGTGACTTCTATAAAATTTAAATAGTCATCTCAAGTGAATTCATGATGACGTCATTAATACGTCTACTATTTTTATTGTTTGTGTTTCTATTATGAAGGCAATTACGGTAGCTGCAGGCGGAGGATTAAAAAAAAACCAATTTACTTATAATGAATTTAATTAAAAAGAAATTACAATTATTGATTATTGCTAAAGATTATGACTACGTTCGAGGTTGGAACCGAAGTGTCCGTTTCCGATGCCCGGGAACTGGTGGCGCGATAGTTGTCACGTTGCGCGAAGTCAGCATCTCGTGGCCCGTCCTCGTGTCCGTGGCTGATGCAATATGTTGTTCGGTACAAATGGGGTTAACGCATCGTCAGCGATCTGCCTTTGGTACCATGGTATAACACCTCCCGCCGTAGTTCAGCAATTATTTGAGTACTTTCGTCGAAAATAATGTTGAATAATGATCTGGCGTGTCAGATTGACGCATATTTGAAGTTTCAGCATTGATGTCTTGAGATGCGGTTTGCTTCATTTCAGTTTCTGATGATTCGTTAGTTCGGCGTTTTGCTAGGAATCTTCTGATGATGATGTAACTACTTAGTGCAGTTGCACCTAATAGGATGGCGTACATTGGTATTGTAGTATGATATAAGACTGTATCTTGAGGCTTCTTTATATTGATCGGCGACTGTAGCGTTATCTTAGTATTGCTTGCGTGTAGATTTTCCAGGTTAACTGAATTTAGGGTTAGGACTGGTTGCGATGACGATTTAAGATTGGAATTTCGTGGAGGTAAGTCTGTGATCTTGATAACCTGTCCCGTTGCATGGTCATTGTTATTGATGATGGTGAACTCAGGAGTCCGCAGGAAACAGTTATGAGGCAAGACAACTAAGAAGCTCCCTTGCAGATTGGTGTATTCATTTCTTCCACAGGACGTCTGGACCTTGGTAGGTTTCGGGAATGTGACGGTATAATGCCTGTCGTCTAGTTGCTCCAGTGCCCCTCTGCTGAGTATAACAGGGGTAAGGTTGCATGTAGAGTCTATTTTCTGTGTTGTGATCAGCTGTTGGATGCAGTCCACTTGATCTCGAGGTCTGAAGCTAACTTTTATCTCGCAGAGATACCAAGTGCTTGCCTTCGGACATTCTGTCTCCATGTACATGAATTCGTCCTCATGTATTGCGATATAGGGAGAGGATGGTATTAGGATTTCGTGATTTTTGTTGGGTACGATAGAAAGTTTGTATAGGTCATAGGTGCTGGGCAAGGCAATCGGTACTTTGAACACTATAACTAAGTTATTACTACTATAATATGAACCCAATTTAATTATATCAAAATATTTCCTTATACTTATGTCTAATATTTCTTCCCTATTATATAAACTACGCACTATATCTATCATATTTCTTAACGCATTTAGACTAAGCATTGAATGATGCGTACTCTTTGCATGAATAAAAGCTAGAAGGTTCTCTATCCTGTCTAATTCTTCCGATAAGTTTTCTATATTATCTTCCAAAATTAAGAATAACTGTGCCAGATGGGCGTAATTAAGAAGATCTATATTAGTAACTTCAGTGGTATTAATCATTACATTAACTATGCGGGATATATTCTGCTGGTTTTCAATAATGCTTTTTAATACTTTTGAATGCTGTGATATCCAATCCTTGGTTAAACTTATATGCTGATTAAATTGCGACGAAATATCTTGTTCGTTATCCTGAAGAACTTTAATGGCATTCTCATAACGTACCGCGTCTGTATAATCTAAGTTACCGGAAATGCTTTTAATTACTGAGCCTAGACCGTCTATAAGGCCTCTTTTAACGCGATTGGAATCGAATGTCTGCAATTGACCTGTAATCTTATCTAATTTACTTTTAAGGTGTGCGATGTGCGGTTCGTACAGGGAACGAGTTTTATTATTTAACTGGGGCTGAATATAATTCAATTGAGTTTTAACTATTGTTACTTTAGATTTGATTTCATCTGTATTGATAGTCTGTAGGAAGGAATGATGCTGGGTTATGATCCTTGCAGAACCTAGCTCAAAAGGAAGAAGTCCTGGTCCGTTGTCGAGGCTCTCAAGTGTTATCTCTTGAGCAGCTACCGCTTGAAGCATGTACATCAGTAGTATTCTGTAACAATTGTGCACTATTAGGCACTCTCTTTAAACGGGATTTGGCGATTGGACCGCGTTTTTTCTTTGTATAGATATGTATTGGGAGATCTGCCAATACTGTATCTTGTGTATACCGGGGTGCTAATTTTTGACGACTAGCCTTGGGGTTCTTTATAAATATCTGCTGCTCGGGATTATAACTTTGCTCGGGCTCGCGACTCTTATTCAAGTTGTTAATAATATCAGTTCTATCGTTTAACGAACTTTCGCTTATTAATTCATAGACTTTATTCATTCTAATCCTATGGTTCTGAATATACTGTTGCATTACGTGCTCTGTCGCGTCCATGTCTAATGGATCACGAGGATCAAAGTGTCCGCTTATAAGCTCTAACGGTCTACACTTGGTAAAACTGTGTATGCTGCTGTTATACGCTAGTAAAGCATAAGGCATTAAATTTATAACTGATTCACTACGATTTTGTAATTTTAGTATTCTTAAGTGTTCTAATAAAGTGGAATGGAGACGCTCAACCATCCCATTTTCATTGGGTGTGTGTGCTAATATTTTATGATGGTTTATTTTATGGACTCTTGTAAATTCTGAGAATAACTGGTTTGTGAATTCTGTGCCACGGTCAGTTACTAATGTTAATGGTACTCCGTGGTGAGTACAAAATATTAACAAAGCTTGAACGACACTTATTGCAGTCCCGTCCCTTAAATGGTATGCTTGGGCATACTTTGAAAAGGAATCGATGAATGTGAGGAATTTTTCAGTTTCAGCTGTGAACAGATCGAGATGGATAACTTCAAATGGTTTCGCCGGTGGGGGAACTATGTGCAATTGTTGGTTTATTGGATGACGATCGTATTTACCCTGACCGCAGATGGTACACTCATTAATGTACTTCGCGATGTGTTCTTTCATCTTAGGCCAGAAGTATCGCCGGGACAGTGCAAGGTAGCATTCGTTAATACCGCGATGGTTGGTTTTACCTTCGTGGTATTTCCGAATTATTTCTTGCTGGCGTATTTTGACCTTGTGTTAATAATGAAAGGTCATTATAAAGTGCAGTTTCGTCGCGTTGATCCGCGAGATTATTAACTAATGCTGTACGAATGCCATTCCAGTCAGAAGGGATACCGTTAGAGTTAATAAATCGAGCGGCTGGACCCGTGACTTTATTTAAAATTCCGTTAAGCAAGGCTTGGTTCTCCAGCTCATTTCCCGGATTAGGATTGAGGAATCTTGTAACTAATTGGTCACTTAAATTTATAAATCTAGTTAGTGTATTTGGGTTCCCATCAAACTCTGGGAGTAATCGAAGGGACTTTAATATAGCGTCAATTTGGTCTCCATGAGCCATGGCGCTTGTTTCTTCTATAATATCACTTAGGTCTCTAGCTTGGTCTAACCTACTCTGTCTTACGGCCCTAGGGGTACAAGAACCAGATTGCCTAGGATGAAAAATCTTGAAGGATTAACGTAAGACTGGAAAAAGGAAAAGTTACAGCTAGGGAAGCAACACAAGAGTGATTCAAGTGTACTCACAGTTTCATTTCTTGGTGTCTCTGAATCAGCATCGAAGTCTGGATGCACCAGCTGCAGCTTTCCGAGGTTCTGGATACTCGATGAAGGCTTAAAAGCTCAGGCAGCGGCTATGCGGAGCCGACAGGATCGATTTTAGAGTCCTTTACGCGCCGCGCACTGCTTCGAGTATCCTACCGACTGCGCCAATTACGGTAGCTGCAGGCGGAGGATTAAAAAAAAACCAATTTACTTATAATGAATTTAATTAAAAAGAAATTACAATTATTGATTATTGCTAAAGATTATGACTACGTTCGAGGTTGGAACCGAAGTGTCCGTTTCCGATGCCCGGGAACTGGTGGCGCGATAGTTGTCACGTTGCGCGAAGTCAGCATCTCGTGGCCCGTCCTCGTGTCCGTGGCTGATGCAATATGTTGTTCGGTACAAATGGGGTTAACGCATCGTCAGCGATCTGCCTTTGGTACCATGGTATAACAAGGCTAAAGTGTAATGTTTGCTTCACCACAGGAAGGGGACTTCGTCGCATTCATACACAGTCAAGCGACCGGGCTAGGCTCCGCTCAAAAAAAAGCGGCGATGACCTTCGGCACCAACGTAGGAATGACCAGTGACAGTGACTTCCTACAAGTTATCAGCGCACCTACCCCGACCTTCGTTATGTTCTTCGCCTCGTGTAAGTTTAAAATACAATTTATCTGTCAAATAAGGTTTAACTAAACTGTTGTTTCGTCCAAAGAGTTGATGGGTAATTGCATAAAACAATTCGACGGCAATGCTATTCATTTTGACAGGTGAACAACATTCATTGCGCCATTAACGTTGTCGAGCAGACGAATTTTAAATGATGCAGCGGATTAGGAATTTCTTTCAATATCCTTCGAATCGTTATCGAAAGTGTGTTACGCAACTGGGATGCGGGAATAGAATAGAATAGAATACTCTTTATTGTACACCATACAAATTATAGAACGCGGGAACTGTCCCGCATATTTAAAAGAAATGTAAAATTGAAATAAAACTATCACTAAGCTATAACACAAAATGCTGCAAAGCTTTGTATGTATAGAATAGTTTAGCAACTTTTGTTGCTGGCCGAACCAAATAGAAAAAAATAACTTTCAGTTTAAGTCATTTTGGAGAGCCAGGGTCGCAAGGCCGGTTCTCGTTAGTGCTCATATACACGTGCGGCACTTTGGCAACGGCAGAAGCAACTGCAGCCGTCGATATCGAATATTCCAGATCAGTAACACCTTGTTTGTCATCACTGTTGATGATCGGGAAAAGTTTCATTTGTTCAGAGTGTGGACGAACAGGGCTTTTATTCTTTTTTCAATCATTCCCGATCAGTAACAGTTTGTCGTAGTGTTGACGATCGGAACTTTTTCTCCCCTATAGTACATACGGCGACACATCAAGCTACATATTTCCAGTTTTAGCTGACCTCGCATTGATTGTATAGGTTTTTCGTACAATCAGATGTCAGCTTATTCTTGTTGTGTATAGCTTGATGTGTAGCCGTGCGTACATAAGCTTAGTTCAAGAGTCAAAGCTTTGAAAAGTGGAGTCCAATAGACTGCTGAGTTAAGTTTTAAGGCTTCCTCTGTCTTACTATTTTGCAGTGTCCTATAGGACCCTAATGATCTCATTAAATTTCAAATTACCATCTAAGTACACACTGACGAATGCAATAAATTATTGAAAAAAAAAGACAGAGCGGTTTTCACTATGCGCGTGTGTCTTTATTTATTAAAGCGATTCAAACAATTATTTTTCAGGGTGTGGTCATTGCGTGGACGCGAAACCAGAGTTCAGTCGAGCGGCTGACGGGCTGAGTGACACAAAAGTGAAACTGTATGCTGTGGACGCGGCCGAGAACGCCAAGGTGGCCGACATAGCCGGGATAAAGACTCTACCCACGTTTAAACTGTACATCAGCGGGGCAGTCGTCGCCGAGTACAGCGGCGCGCGCATTGCCGATGATATGATGCAATTTTGCCGCAGCCACGACAAGGTGAAAGACGAGTTGTGATCCTAGTAAATACTTTTAATACTTTATCACTCATTAATTTTTTCGTCGAATCTTTCAAGTTCGTTGTATCCTTGCATTTATTTAGCTTAATATTTCATTGTCCTTTGTACGAAATCAAAAACATCACTTAGGTACTGTAGAGACTTTAGAATTATTTTTGCTCGTTTATTATTTTCATCCCCACTCTTAATATTTAGATTCCGTAGCATAACGTATTTAAGAAATGTTTCAAACTTGTATACTATTCCAATAATAAGACTTTGAAAATATTGACAATACACATAATAACGTAGTTTCTTGGTTTATTCTCTAAGAAGATTTATACATTTTTGGTATGTTATTGCGAGCAGAATATAGGCTCGAGTTGAGTTAGTTGCTAATGTTACATAGCTGTGAATTACTTAAAAGACTAATGCAAACATATTCTAATAAATAACTAAAAGTAGTCAAATATATATATGTATATTCAAGTATTGTTATAATGATGTTATTTTTCTATGCATAAGACATACTTAGGCGACTTTTTAGTCAAGATGTAGAATATTTAGAAAAGATTTTATTATACAATTGTATTACGCATAATAATCTCAATAAATATCACAGAAATAATATAAGTCATCGAAGTTTTACAATGAATACTCAGTAAATGAATTAATGAAGTTGATATACGTAGCAGTTTTACACATAGTTACAGGTAGGTAGTACTTATTAATATATTGTACTACTGTACATGCTTATTACGAGATCTTCCATTTTGCGCATTGTGATGTATGATAGTTGTTCAGCCTAAACTCGGTTTTGTGGTAGTAAGTTCAGAATCTTTAAAATATTGATTTTGTTAATTATTAACATGTTAACAACCATGTACGTTGTGCGTATAAATTTTACGATTTTCTATGTTTTAAATTTTGATATATATATATATTTTATTATAATATTTATAACAGTGGCGTGGGCCCTCGACATTCCTTGTACTTACATATTTTAATTAGTTTTACAGTAAAAATATAGAATCGGAATTATATCGGCATCAGATTAAGTGCTATATTGTTTGATGATTGTATTTGTATTGTATTCGCATTGAGTAATTATAACCCTAGTTATAATAATCCCTAAGGTCATACGTTTTACTGCAATGTTGCGCCTGCGCATGTAACACAGCTGCTATAGGTGCATTTAAGTTGTAGTGGGTTTGTCCTAAAGCGCCTTATTTAGTCATTCATTTATATCTCGTTTAGTGTTAGCGACAATGGTCATGCAACTCTTAAATCAGCTTGCCTTGTGTACAAACGACTAACACTAGGCAACACCTAAATGAATGCCTAGTGGTAATGAAATTGGGCATAAGAGATCGCTATCTAGCTAGGACATCACATGTCTCAGTCAGTCAGTTTCAGTTTGTACTAGAAGTGGTGACCCAGTGGTCATGGCCGCGATTTACAAGTTGTAGGCCAGACGGGCGCTTTACTTTGTTTAAATTATTTCATCACCACACTGCTTCCAGCGACAGGCCCCTGTTTCGCACGGTTCTAACGACTTGGCAAAACTTCGAGATGTCTTTATTATTATTTTAGTTTAATATTATTGTATTATACATATGAGACTTCCGGAAAAAAAATCTCGAAATGATGATGAAAACAGCATCGAAATCTCTTGCGTAGTTTAGAAGACCAATCGGTCACAGACAAGATACGAAAAGCGACTATAATCTGTAATATGTATAGATTAATCTTTGAATGGATTAGCTCCAATTGTATGGTGAACAAGGATCTGTAGTGTTCTGTATATTCGATTAGAGGAGTCAAATTTAAATAATGTATTTCTAAATTAAACAGAATGTACAGACGCCAGCACACCAAGCTACTACAATCTGACAAATTTCTTTAATAGATTTTCAACTTTATCGCTAAAACATTAAGGTTCAAGGTTGATTGGGAAAATTTGACAGTTTCAGGTAGCTTGATCTGCTGGCGTCTGTACATTAAAGATGTATCCAGACCATTTTTTAATCACATAGGGCTAGACCATTTTTTAAATCATAGTTGAGCTTCCAATATTCCCATCATATTATTCATTTTATACGTATAGAGGTAATAGTTATTGGCGCCAAGTCTTAGACAGTCACTTGTAAAGTACAGTCCTTTCACAGTTATTAACCCCCGACAAAAACAGGGAGTGTTAATTTAATTTTACCTCTGATGTTGCGTCACTGTCAAAATCACGATGATCTTTATTCTTGTTGCATTAAGGTTGCTGTTAGATTGCTGCCACTGACAAGTGTGTCAAAATCACAGTGATCTTTATTCTCTTTATGATAAGGTTGCTTTTGGGTTGCCTCTGTCAGAGGTAAACTGTGAAAAGACTGTGTGTACCTTATGTAGTCGGGGAATACATTTCAAAGAAATCGTACCGTGCCAGCGGTTTTGTTGGGCCCCAGTTGCAGGTTAACAACTTGGGTCAAACAAAAGTATGCATACGCGAAGGAGATAGAGAAAATAGATTTATCTCATTTACTCTTACTACTGGATCTAATAAGTGTGTCCTTGTCCATTATTGTTATTATTTGGTGACTTGTCTATTGCTGTACTCTGTCTACGTTCCGTGTTTTTGGTCGATGCGTTCTGGAATGTCAACCATAACCAATAGCAACTAAACTTGACAGCTTTTATGTAATGTGGCCTTTCTTGTTTTTTATTAAAGAAAAAGATTAAAAAAAAAATCTAAATTAACTTTAGCTTGTGCACAGCAGACTCGGCACCATTAATTATTTACAATAATATTAATTATATATACAATAATATTAATTATATTATGTACTGACTATATGTTCTAAGCAAATCTTATTATAAATTTGCAGACGTGACAATATAACTTTAATAACAAGATTGACAAAAATGATGCCATGAGAAGAGAACACAGCTTTTAGATATAGTTTTAGTTGAAAGTTGTTTAGTTCATTCTTAAGGGTCATTTAATAATGTAATGAGCTTAAAATGAGAATAACAGCAGTTACGCAAACATGATTCATTCGTAATATGTCGCGTTACATTTGAATGAAGGTGCGGAATAAAAATATTATTTTCTATTATATTATTTTGTTTTATTTATTTCACAAATAGATGTCCCATACGGGTTCCCTTTATCTGGCAGAATCTTGATGCACCGAAATTTATTTGGCATAACACACTTGGCATAAAAAATATTTAATATACCTAATTATTGTTTGGCCGAATGTTTATATGTCCGAATTTACAATGGCATACTTTTACGATGGCAGAATTTGGCGATAAATCTATCGGTTGCCTACAGCTAAAGGATTATGTTATTCAAAATAAGTGCTCATCGTATTGTGACAAAAATTCATACAAATGTAATAAACACCTTTAAAGATAATATTTCAATTCTTAACTTCCTAGGGAGTGTTCTTATAGGCGCTAAATGAATAAGGTACAGTGTGGCTAGCGGTACAATACGATGGATTTATCGCCTACTCAAGCGTATCTGCAATGTTAAATAAGCGTTTTGCTAATTTTTTTTGTCAGGCACTAAAATATTGTTAAACAACACTTTTGTCGATATCTTTATTACCGTCGATAGTAACAGTATTATCGTTGTAAAACATTGAGAGAAGCAAGCGGGAAGTAATTAATGGCCACTGAATTTCAATAATTATATTTATCAGGGATTCGACGCGATGACCCGCCGTACTGACATCAGAACGAACGGTCACTCTTAAAATGTTTTTTTTCTTCTAGAATACGGTACGATGGAAGCAATTGTTTGAGAATAGGAAGCAAATAGAAGCAATAGGGAAGCAATTCTTCGGCACAATTTCAACGTTAAATTGACCGTTCATCCAGACGGACACAAAAAGTTATGCTATAAACGGTAGAAACCGTCCCATATTTTCCATCAAGAATACACTAGGTTACAGAACTTATTACGAACTCATTGCTCAACATGCTGCGATTGATGGTACTGTACATTTAAAAATCATGATTTAGGGTATTTTAAATATACCTATTGAACTTCAGAATATTATCAACCTAATCTCTTCTCTTCTTCTTGGTCGGTCCACTGTTGACAGAGCGGTCGTGGTCATCATCACGTTGCAGTGAGATTTCGGACAGACGTGATTTCTGTCACAATGCGAAGCCACCCTTCTCTGTCGCCTACATGTCTCATGTGTGCATTCGTGTAATGGGGCGCCCACTGCGGATTTAATCCTGGTCGGTCCATGGCACAGATTTATAAACTAAAGGGAGATATGCCAAGGGGGCGTGGCGCGTGTGAACAATGTATGCACAAAACAGAAACAAACGCGGGCGCCGTTGATTTTGTCAATAAGAATTGTCAATGTTGTTGTGTGTCTCAACGTTGCTATCTGCGTTACGCGATTGGCTCGCGTTGAGTGTGACTGTTATAGTGTGAGTGAGCGCGTGTTCGTATTGTAGTGCATATGTAGTTGAAGGCGACAGCCGGACTCTAACAGTTGGGCAGCCACACCATATCTTCCTTTAGTTTATAAATCTGTGGTCCATGGCATGGGCGACCTGCCGCGTGCTCTAGTTCCTTCGACCTTTCTCTGTACTACAACACGACCAACCTTAATACTCGAAAATAAAGTTGAATTACGTTTGCAATATATTCATGTATAGGACTGTCTGTCATCAGAAAAAAAAAATTAACAACAAATTGGCTTGAAGCTTGAAAATAAAGTCATTTTTAAGTTAGTACCTAGGTACAAAAATGTCTATTCTAAAACAATACTTAAAATCTAAGCAAAAATATGTAGGTAATTGGTGCTTATTAAATTTATGCTCACACAACTTAAGGCCACGTTGCCTTATGTTTCGGGCCGTTTGCTGAGGAGTTAACCCTGAACCCTGTGTATTCTTGATCGAAGTCTGACTGTCTAGTAACCAATATAAAAAAAATAACCTTAAGACTGACTAGTAACCAATATGAAAAAAAATTAACAATATCAAGACTGCAAAAACAACTAAGTAAATAGCAAGCAGTCAGCATAATCAGCCTATACTGTTCCCACTGTTGGGACACAGGCCTCCTCACTGTGAGTGGGCCATGATCCACCACGCGGCCCCATAGACACGCACGCTCATGCCGAAGGATACCTCACTGCGATACATCTCGGGCTGCTTGGGGACATACCTCGATGTCTGGCATGTGCACTCACGTACGTCATAGTCACCTATTGCATTTTACACTAGCTTCTGCCCGCGACTTCGTCGGCGTAGAATTTTTGGTTCCTCCGACCTGACCCGTCGCAACGCGTCGCTTGCCCACGCTATTACCTACTTTGTTTTCGCTTAGCGTTCTTTCTTCATTCGGAATTGTTTTCTTTCTGCCCGGCTCCGAAGAGTCGTAGCGTGATGTTAAATAGCCTTTCTCAAGAATTGGGCTATCGATCAGTAGCGTAACAATAGGGTGGCAGGAATGGCAAAATGCCACGGGCCCCTAGCTGGAGGGGCGCCCCGGCCCGAGAGGGCTATGAGCACAGGAGGATCCTAACATACCTAAGTATTGAAATGCAAACTTTTTTCGATCACTAGAACAAAGAAGCAGTCAGGTATTCCATTTTGTAGGGGAAATTACGAAATTTACGCGGACGAACTCGAGGACGAAGTGCCAGTAAAAAAAATACGAGTATTATAACATTGGTTGAGCTTCTTTACATTGAGGGGAGGGCCCTACTAATCCCATGAACTTGCCACGGGCCCCAAAGGGTATAGTTACGTCACTGCTATCAATGAAATGCAAAAATATTTGTTCATAATAATATCAGACTGGTAGTTTCAGAGATCGCGTTCAAACAAACAAACTCTTCAGCTGTATTTTAATTTGTATGGTGTGCAATAAAGAGTATTCTATTCTATTCTATTAGTATTATTACCTCATTTTGAGATAGAAACAAACGTAGGTAAACCAGAATTACGAAGAGGAGAAGGAACGAAGTATTTATTTAGCTGCAAGTCACATTCATCCATACATCATGTGTGCACGATGGCGGCTAGTGGAATACTCGTAATAGTGGCTCAGGCGCGGCGCAAGCTTTTATATGTTAGCGAGAAATTCAAACCTTTGCGACTCACCCACATATGATTTGATTTATTTTATAATGTTATGCACGTAGGTAGTCGTTGAAAATGTTGTAAATATTTTTGTATAAGTTTAATAGGTGACGTTAGGCAATAAAACCATTCGTATCTGAACGGTATTTCTATTCGTTTCTGACACCATAGGGCGAGTCCCTATGGTGTCTGGAGCGAAAGAATGGTTTTTATCCACCTATATCTACCAGTGAAAACCTTTTTAAAATTGGATCATTATCTCCGAAGATTACACCCCAACATACAAACAAACAAACAAATTTTACCTCTTTATAATATTAGTATAGATGGAGGTGACATTGAGGTAGCGAGCTAAACCACGATCGTGAAGTACCTATCGCAGTTAGGCATCTTCACCCTAGGGCTTCCTGTAAGTACATGACGACGGAGCTGCACCGGCCGGCGCCGTATCGCATGATTGTTTAAACGAATGAATACCGAGTAGGTATGCGTCGCGTTGGAACCGTAATTACACAGTACCTACTATTTCGTTGGTTATGCTTTACTGAACTGTGATCGTTGCTTTACTATTTAAAATTCGGCATCAATGCGGTAGGTATACACGCGGTTCCGGCGCGGCGCATAAGCAATATTCTTTTGTATACCTACAGGTCCGGCTCAGTGTGTCATGTAGGTACAGACGCCAGCACATCAAGCTACCACAATCTGTCAAATTTCTTTAATAGATTTTTAACTTCATCGCTAAAGCATAAGGTTCAAAGTTGATTGGGAAAATTTGACAGTTTCGGGTAGCTTGATGTGCTGGCGTCTGTACCTACAGAAAGCCTTAGGGCCGGCGCCCACTGACGGCACGGCACGGCAAGGATTTTTATGCGACGAATAGATATATAACTAAAATGTATGACAATAAAATTGTAATTTCAGTGATGATGCGGCATCGTTGCCGTTGAAATTTCAATTTTATTGTCATACTTTCTATTCGTCGCATCTAAATCCCTTGCCGTGCCGTCCCGTCAGTGGGCGCCGGCTCTTACGGGCCATATTTCATGTGAGGCCGGGCAATTATTTCGCCAGTCATTGTTGCCTGAGTAAACGCATTAGGTATGTAGGTACTATGGACTTACCGGCCAATTTTCTGCACCATGTTTCCGGTATTGCCAGGCCATAGGTACTAGAAAGTGTTGCAAAGTTACGTTTTGTTGCAGTTGTAGCCTTTACGATCCATAGTTATTTTACCTCTAATGCTACATTGGCGCCGATTCCCTTGTTCACAAACTAAACTAAATTTAAGTTCAGTGCATCTTTTTTCTTTCTATTTCGTTAAGAAAAGGACAGAAGATAAAAATTAGTTTAGTCCTGTCAAATTAGTCAGCGCCTGACGTAAATTGACGTATTTTTTTTTACCTTTTATTGACTAAACTACTGTGAAAGGCCTGTAGATCATGCTTTTTCGAATTAAGGGCAAACCACAGAGCACGAAATTGCTGCGACGGCAGCGACTAGATGCTACAAAATACATACTAACGATGGGCGCAAATTCGGCAGTAACAGGCATTGTCAGAATTGTCACGGGCCCTCAGTTCCTATGAGCCCACTGAAACCCTTATTTGTATGGAAAGTATTGACAAAACCGTCTTTAGCAGCGGCCGCCACCGCGACTCCGTGCTCTGTGTGGTACTGACGAAAGAAATAAAACGACTGATTTTGGATTCGGGAGTTCCAATATACTTACTCCTTTATTAAAATGAAGAAATGTTATAGATAATGCTACGAGTACAATGTAGCCAGGATTCTATTTGATTACATAGCTGATTAAATACTAGTAAAATGACTAATAGCTCGAAATATATACGTGGTGACGGATTAGAGCCGTCGACAGCAGACGTTTACATTTTCGAACTTACACACTCGAAAATATCAAATTGCTTCTCGTCTAAACCCTGTAGTTACCCTTCCTGATTTTTTTTCCTTTTCACGATAGGATGAGTTGCATCGAGTTAAACTTTTACGACACAACCCTAAATAACGTTTAACGTTACGTTTGTAAACAACCAAAACAATTTTTGCTGCAGCAATTACCTGTATACACTCCCTTTTCAAATATCATTAAAAAACCGAATAGTTTAAGAAATAGACCAAAAATACTATTTTTGACCACATTATTTAATCTTAACTGATAAACGACAGTTGCAGCCACAATAATAAATTATGTGACCGTCGGCGTCGGTGAGCTAAGTATAAAAAAAAAATTACTAAGTCACCGTTAAATGGGTGAGAGATGTCGTGTGGTGTCCCGCAGGGATCGGTTGAGGGGCCGTTCCTGTGGGACATCGGCTAGGACTGGGTGCTGCGGGCCGACCTCCCTGATGGTGTCAGCGTGGAACTTCGTCGAGCACTTCCGACGTTTGGCTCCCAAACTGGAACGGGCTGGGGCCGCTTTCAAGCGGCTCTTGCCCAACCTTAGGGGGCCAAACGCCTCCTACCGGAGGCTTTACGCGGGGGTCGTACGGTCCATGGCCCTATACGGGGCCCCGGTGTGGGCGCGTTCACTGCGGCGGCGAGCCGCCCACTACCTGAACGCGCCCCAGAAGGTGGTAGCCGTAAGGCTCATCCGGGGCTACCGCACGATCTCGCGCGAGGCGGCAAGCCTCCTTGCCGGACTGCCGCCATGGGATCTGGAGGCGATAGTTCTCGCACGCCTGTCTGCGGAGCGGACGGACCTCCGGCTCGATCTCATGGCGACATGGAAAGAGCGACTGTCGCAACCCAGCGCAGGGCACGCCGCGATAGCGGCGATAAGACCCCTCTTTGAGGAGTGGCTAGAGAGGCGCCACGGCGCCCTCACCTACCGCCTGACGCAGGTCCTCACCGGACACGGAAGTTTCGGGAGGTTCCTGCACATCATCAGGCGGGAGGAAACGCCCGGGTGTCACCATTGCCAGGATCGCCCAGAGGACACGGTGGAACACACGGTGGAGGTCTGCCCCGCTTGGGCGGAGCACCGCCGTGTCCTCGTAGAGGCGATCGGCAGCGGCGGCGGCCTCTCGCGCCCGGCCCTGGTGCAAGCCATGGTCCGGAGCGAGAGGGAGTGGTCATGCTAGCGAAGGAGGTGGCGGGACGGATGAGGGAGCGAGCCTCCCGTCCCAGCCGCCGCGGGAGACGCCACGGGCGTCGGGAGTCGAGTGACGACTACCGGCCACCGTAGGCGCGGGCCTGCGGGCGGAGAGCAATGTGTAGCTCACCGCCCGATCAGGACCAGGCCCGTGCCGGACGGCGCGTAAGTGTTCCACGTGCGCCTCAAAGAGATGTCAGCATAATCCGAGGGGCCCCTTAGGGCCGAAGCCTGCCGGGTCAGCGGGATTGTCCGAAAGGGTTACCGCTACCCCGGAACATAAAGGGCGAAGGAAGGAACATGGGTTAAAACCCACCCACATCAGTAAGAGTCTGACACTCCCTTCCGCTCCACCCAGAGCGGGAGCGGTCATTTGATGATTCCAGAAAAAAAAAAACCGTTAAATGGGTAGGCCGGTAATTAAAACAATAGTTTTTTTCCCCTCCATAATCGAAGTCTACTATGTTATGCGGTATATACCACACAGCTTTTGTGTTTCGTATGTGTCGTGCAACTCATCCTAACCCATCCTAATGAATAGCGTACCTTATCAACTAAATGAGGATCACGCATGTTTTTTGTTTTATGTGCTCTGAGAGTTCAATGCTAGTAGGTATTAGGTAGGTTTGCCTACCTAAACCTACTACTGAAAACAATGTGTGGCAAAAATTATTGTTCTAGAAAAGTTCAGGAATTAATCAATTTATTTTTATTTTTTGCCATGATTTTCTGGATAACGTCGTAATGCTAGGCAAAAGCCGCCCGATGCGAATAAACAGTTTAGAAAATATTATTCATTTCCGAATGGGACTGGACTAAAAAATAAAAATATTTGTAAGTTATCGTCGCTGGTGATTAGTGATTTTGAAAACAAAGGTTAAAATCTAAAAAAAAAAATTTAGAGCATGATCCTCATCGTTTGCAATAAGCCCTGAACTATTCAGTCTTACAGATTTTTGTCTGCTTATACACTACAGGGCTTATACTGAAAAAAAAAAACAAAAGAAAATCTCGGGGCTTCTTAGATTCCCAGGCGTTCCATGGTCATTTCTAACAACTCCACGGCAGCTTGATGTACATCTCCGCTTAGTGCATGAGCTTCGTTGCCATCCAGCTCGGGCTTGTTAGAAGTGCCAGGGGGAGGCAAGTCCGAGCCAACTTCGTACGACGCTTGCTCCGAGTGCTCTGATTGGTCAAGCTCCATAAGGACAGATGCCTGCACGGCCAAGCCCTGCTTGTTCTTCGCGAGTTTCGCTGCTGCTTCTGCGGGAACATACCAGAAATTCAATTTTAGTAAGTACTTACTAACTTACAAGCCACCACGGGATTTAGTTAATCTGCTCCAATTCAGAACTTTTAACAAACAATTGCAATTCATCGGGTTTGACAAGTAACTGAATACTGATATTTATTATTTAGAAACATTTTATCTATGTTTTAATAGGTACGTTGAGCTGTAGTTGGTGGTCTGAGTTATCTTGTTAGAGGATTCAATTAGAGGGCGAAAGCAGAAAATACCCGATTGTTGTCCGTGATACTACCAGTATTACTACTACCAGTAGTACCAAGAGTACATTAAAGTATACTTTCTCTCTCATTCCTAGGACTGAGCTAATATTTTTTTTTTTGTAAAAAATGAAAGAAATTATATTTCTGATAGCGGCATTCATTTTTGTTTATGGATGGTCAAAAAAGGCCAGGCAGTGTTTATTTATTTCCTGTCCGCCCAACTAATTGAATTAATTTAATTGTTTTACCTACTTCCGTCTTACCGACTTCTATGATATTATAATATGTACTTAGAAGATCTAAATTTATTATTAAAAATATTCGCGGTTAACCCATCTTCACTCTGAGCCTTCGCAACAGTGTTAGGATAGGGAAATTTCTAAATTTATTAGTAACTCAGTGAGAAGTGTCAAAGGGATAATAGATGTCAAACTATGTAATGTCGACGACCACGGGTAAAAAAAAACTTCCCGTAGTAGTACTGGATTGCTTGGTAGTTCTACGGGATTTTTTTTTTATCCGTGGCTACCAGTAGTACCACGGGTAAAAATATAATCAGATTCCGCGTAAACCAAAAACTACCTCTGTTTTAGTACTGTACAGTCAAGTATGTATGTATAACCTAGGTTGTCAAAGCAAACGAGATGCCATGAGTTATCGTGAGGTTTTGAGTCAGGACTGGTGCGGTATGTGTTCGACCCTTGGGTATGTTTTGAACTAAACACTATGAGTATGAACTTACGTTCCTCCATTTTAATGCGTTTTTGCTCTTGCGCAGAGGCCTTCTGTTCGTCGCCGATCTGCCTCATAGTCCTCGTGAATGCGCGGAATATGGCCTCCTCCTGTGGGAACGATAATTGCGTTTTATATTTGGAACACAATACACTTAGCAGAAACCATATATTATAAACTAGCTTCTGCTCGCGACTTAGTACGCGTGACATTTCGGCCCCCGACCGTATCGCATCGCCCGCCTGCGCTATTGCTTCGTTGTTGCTTAGAGTTCTTACTGACTTTTTTTCTTTTTGCTCGGCTTCTAAGGGTCGTAGCGTGATGTTATGTTTGGGCAATAGCCAAGAGCTTCGACCAACCTGAGGAGGCCCTCGTTTGCTGAATCAAACTAACTAATCAAGGTTTGATCCAGAAAGCGGTACTTCTGGACACATATATAGTTAGCAGGTTCCCCGCTCAGGAGCCCTGACCACCGGTAGCTTGGACCCTGTTCCCGATACCGGTGGGCTACTATGTTTTTTAATGTTGACTTACATGTCTAAAAAATTAATTTACATGTATTTAAAATGTAATAAAGAAAATAATAATTTATTACTATTATTTGTTTTATTCACCAAAATAAGAACACACATATTACAACATTGAATAATGGCTTAAAGTTTGTAATATAATTTGGGACTATCTGCATCGGAACTAGATGGGAAGGGAGTTGTAGAGGGGAAGTGAATCTTACTTCGTCAAAATCCCTGGAGCCTCGTAGCATGGTGCGCAGATGTTTGTAGATCTGCTCAGCGGCGAGCTGGCGAGCGATCTTCTTGGAGGCGCCGGTAGCCACGCGCTCGACGTAGCCAATGCGAGCCTTCACGGTGTAGCTCGGCTGGCCGGCGGGGTCCGCCAGCACTTCGTACTCCACCGGGTCCAGACGAAATTCCCGGCACAGCTCACCTACCAGCACCACAAAGCTGTCCGTGGGCAAGCCCACTGACTCCTGCACAACAAATCATTGTATTGTATGACGGGCTGGTGTCCAAAACTCCACGTGCAAGCGTGTATTTTGAATTATTATAAGTACATAGGTAAGTAGGTACAATTTGGTTGTAACTATCTACTATTCAGCTCTTAACCTGTCCTACCTGTAATAAATTTGTGTGCAAACAAGACTGTTTCATTTAAGTACTTCATTTTATAAATCTTGGTCGGAAGATCGAAATATATATCAAAATGGTCCCCACGAGCAATAACAACCGAGCTTTATGTCATTGGAGGCATTTTAATATAGAACTATAACTACTATGGCAATTTGTAAGTGGCACTACAGTTAGCCATCTATAAGTAAATTGTAGTGCCGCCTTCAAATTGAGTGATTTGATTAAGTATTTTTTGGTTCGAGTTCAGGCGATGCTGTGCCCGTGCAATGTTATACGTGTATTAATGAGGATTGGGTTCTACAGATCTACAGTATATTACCATGATTTTGTTGAAGGCGCTAGTAGTTGTTACTTCCGGGGGGATGTAGTACCCGCGGAGAACCAGTTGCTCCATCAACCTGCGTGCGATTGCGTCCTTAAAACCAGCTTTAGTGATCGCGCTCTCGAACACTTCCTCTGACATTTCAGAACAGCGATATCTATACCAAGGCAGGTGCGATTTTCCAAACTGAAAATAAACAATTAAATTAAATTTACTTTACTTAATTACTTATTAAATTACACACATCACTAGTCTGCTAGGCCTATTTAGGTAAGTGCCGCCGCTCAGACCTATAAGAAAACCACAGGCATTACCCACCCTTGGGGTATCCCTACTGTGGCGGTACTGGCATTTACGAGCAATAACTTATTTTCTGACAATTTGGTTTTTGGCAAGGCAAATCAATAGAGACTCTAGCAAAGGCGTTTAACGCGGTCACGGGGGGTTAGGGAGTTTCGCAGAGCAGTATACTCGGACTGATACTTTTGTTTCACGACGATACTTATACATTTTTCAGCGGTATTTTCATAAATTGAAGAAGTAACAAGTAATTCTTATTTTGGACCGACATAATGCATAGGTCACATCCGGCTACTCCCTTCGTCTTCACGACTTTAAAGTGAAATTGATAAATCCAACCACATTAAACATCTCAGCATCATAATGTGTACCTAGATGAAAAACTAAACTTTTAACACGCCTATCACGATCGTTTCATAGCGCTTGCAAAAAAAGTGCAAAAGCACTAATCAAGATTTATTGTGCATCAGCGGAAGTCCAACCAGTAATTCAATACCAAGGTGTGAGATTGTCCAGGTAAAATCTACTTCAGTAACTTTGAAAGCGCTCAGCTTAGTTTTGTAAAGGTATCCCTAAAAAACTCACCACCGAACTCGATTGATAAACTTTAGGAACAAAGAATTTATGTTCAGGTTCAGGATTTGCTAGTATTGCACCCTTAGTACAACCTTAGTCTACATAAGCCTAAAAACTAGGTCACCAAGAGCTTTTATCTAAGCGTAATTTTAAAATTCGCACGTGTAATCGTTAATGGCATAATGATGTCTCTAGCTCTAGCTACACGCATCAGCTTGCAAGCGCGAACAGTTTGTGAAAACATAAAACAAAAAATGTGTGGCGTCCTCACAAAAGCCTGATCTGGACGGTAGGAACATTCTGCAGTAGGTGCTGAATAGTACTCATACATCAAACCTCCCTAAAAACTCAAGAATTCAAGAATGTTCTGGATTCCTGTATAGGTACTGCTGAATACAGCCATTTCAGTTACAGGCTAGGCGCTCTGAAGTGTAACTCCCCCGTCCATAATTGGAAGAAGCCTACAATACTAGAAATGAGGACCATAAAATTGAAATTAAATTTCTTAATATTTGCTTGATAATAATTTAAAATATCAGACAAAAATGTTGTCCCAATGAGTACCTACGTAAAGGCTTCAACTTCCCGTACTGAGGTTTTAATCGGTTCTCTGCCTTTTCGCCGAAAATTGTTTGCCAGATTTTCACTTGCCAACCAACGTTTCGCAGAATTTTATTTCGCCGAATAATCATTTGCCAACTTATCATATAATTTTGTTTTATTTCCCAACCTCACAGTTACCAACTGTACGTTTGGTCTGCTTTTCATAATGACACTTTTTAAAATGCCAACTTTTAAGTAGCAGAATGTTTTAGTTTGCGTAATATTCATTTAGTTGTTTATTGTTTACCAAATCTAGTTGGGTCAAGAACACGGTATTAATCTTGCACCAAAAGTATGTGTGTTAGATTTCGAAAAAGCTGCAATACTGAGTCTTCGATCAAATTTTGAAGAAATTTATTTACAAGGATGCCATTTTCATTTGGGACAAATTATATACAGGTAGTTATTGTTATTAATTATTTTTTTTTACTTTATCTTTAATGTGACCTAACCTAACTGTTTCCTTTTACAAAAGCGATTCGCTTCTGGCACATCGCCGGCCGCTGCCGCGGCACGCTCGCTACGCTCGCTCGGCTCGTGCGTTGTTTGTCATACTTTAACCTAACCTTTTTTTTTTTTTGTTCCGGGGTGGATAATCCTCATGGATGTCCGCCGCCCTGGGGCGGGCGACGGGGTCTGTCAGACTCTTACTGACTAAAAACCACCCCAGTGTTCCATCTCTCACCTACGCCGGGGGTCGCGGGAACGTAAGATCCTTCCGCAACCCCCGTCTGGTGCCGGCCCGCCGCAGCGGGCCTCCTCGGGTCAGGGGGGGGAGTGAGGTGTTTGACTCCCCCCGCGACGTCTAAGAGAGGCGCGCGTGGAACACTACGCGCCGCCATCTCGGGTCCTGATGTGTGGGGGGCGACGGACGTCCCCAAGTCCGTCGCCCCTGGACCCATTTAGGGGGGCTGGAAGAGGGCGTTATCCGCCCTCCGCCGACGCCCGGTGCGCCTGCTGCGGGCCGGGTGAGAGGACGAGATCTCCCTCTCCCTTTCCGCAGCCTCCTTCTGCGAGACGACCGTTTCGCAGAAGGAAACCACCGCGTCCCAGGACTCTTCGCTGCCGACCATCGACTCGACCACGGCCGGCAGCGACAGGTCACTGCCTACTTCTGAGATGAGGGCACGGCGCGGCTCCTCCCAAGCGGCACACTCTGCCAGCGTATGCCGCGCCGTGTCCTCCCGACAGTCGACGCAGTGGTGACACCGGGCGTCCGGCTCCCTGTTTATGCGACACAGGTACTTCCCGAAGCAACCATGCCCCGAGAGCACCTGCGTCACCCGAAACGACAGGGAGCCGTGCCCCCTCCCGAGCCAGCGCTCGAGCACCGGCCGGACCACTTTAACCTAACCTTTTTTTTTTTTTTTTTTTTTTGTTCCGGGGTGGAAAATCCTCATGGATGTCCGCCGCCCTGGGGCGGGCGACGGGGTCTGTCAGACTCTTACTGACTAAAAACCACCCCAGTGTTCCATCTCTCACCTACGCCGGGGGTCGCGGGAACGTAAGATCCTTCCGCAACCCCCGACTGGTGCCGGCCCGCCGCAGCGGGCCTCCTCGGGTCAGGGGGGGGAGTGAGGTGTTTGACTCCCCCCGCGACGTCTAAGAGAGGCGCGCGTGGAACACTACGCGCCGCCATCTCGGGTCCTGATGTGTGGGGGGCGACGGACGTCCCCAAGTCCGTCGCCCCTGGACCCATTTAGGGGGGCTGGAAGAGGGCGTTATCCGCCCTCCGCCGACGCCCGGTGCGCCTGCTGCGGGCCGGGTGAGAGGACGAGATCTCCCTCTCCCTTTCCGCAGCCTCCTTCTGCGAGACGACCGTTTCGCAGAAGGAGACCACCGCGTCCCAGGACTCTTCGCTGCCGACCATCGACTCGACCACGGCCGGCAGCGACAGGTCACTGCCTACTTCTGAGATGAGGGCACGGCGCGGCTCCTCCCAAGCGGCACACTCTGCCAGCGTATGCCGCGCCGTGTCCTCCCGACAGTCGACGCAGTGGTGACACCGGGCGTCCGGCTCCCTGTTTATGCGACACAGGTACTTCCCGAAGCAACCATGCCCCGAGAGCACCTGCGTCACCCGAAACGACAGGGAGCCGTGCCTCCTCCCGAGCCAGCGCTCGAGCACCGGCCGGACCGCCTCGATGGTGACGAGGCCGGCGGTAGGGCGTGTGAGCCTGTCCCGCCACTCCGCCACCAGGACCTCGCGAAGCTGAGACCGACGCAGCTCCATGTGTCGCTGCATCGGTCGCTCGCCCCGCGCCCTCGCTTCCTCGCGCCACCGAAACAGTGACGCGAGTACTTTCGCCTCTACTTTAACCTAACCTAACCTAACTTAACTGTTTCCTTTTACAAAAGCGATTCGCTTCTGGCACATCGCCGGCCGCTGCCGCGGCACGCTCGCTTCGCTCGCTCGGCTCGTGCGTTGTTTGTCATACTCTAACCTAACCTAACCTAACTGTTTCCTTTTACAAAAGCGATTCGCTTCTGGCACATCGCCGGCCGCTGCCGCGGCACGCTCGCTTCGCTCGCTCGGCTCGTGCGTTGTTTGTCATACTCTAACCTAACCTAACCTAACTATTTCCTTTTACAAAAGCGATTCGCTTCTGGCACATCGCCAGCCGCTGCCGCGGCACGCTCGCTTCGCTCGCTCGGCTCGTGCGTTGTTTGTCATACTCGAACCTTTTTTTTTTTTTTTTTTTTTTTTCCCTGAGAAATGCTTTATGCATGCCCGCTCGCTCGGGGGACGAGACGGGGTATGTGGGACTCCTGTTACGACAGTATACCCACTAAAACTCAGCGGTGTTCCCGCATCGCCGTGATGGGAGGGCCGTGGGAAACCGGCTCAGCCTTTACTTCCACAGCCCTCCCGGCGCATGCCCGCCTAGCTGGCGGGCCCCGCATGCCCCCCTGGATGGGGGGCTACGGGAATGGCCGGGAACACCTGGCCATTCCCGTCCGACACTGGTGGAGGCCTGTGCAATACAGGCAAGGGTGCCCCCGCACCCGTTGCCTGCTGGCCTCCACCTGGGAGGAGTCGGAGATGACCGTCAAACTGACGTCTTCTTCGACCCCTCCTCCGCCTTCGGAGCGCCGCCGCGTGAGGATCGTCCTCCCGCGCGCGCTCCGCCGCCTCCTTCTGGGACATGACGTGTTCGCAGAAGGAGGCGACTGCCGCCCAGGACCCCTCGTCCCCCAGCATGGCGTTAACCAGACCGGGGAGTGAGAGGTCCTGTCCGATCACCGCAATGAGACTGCGGCGCGGCTCGGACCACGACGGGCACACCTCGAGGGTGTGCTGCGCCGAGTCCTCCGCCGCGCCACAGTCGTGGCACGACGGCGTCTCCTCCCGTCCGATCCGGTGCAGGTACGATCCGAAACAACCGTGTCCGGACAGCACCTGCACCAGACGGAACGAGAGGAACCCATGCGACCGCTCGAGCCAGTCTCGCAGGACCGGCCCAAGCGCGTCGATGGTTCGGCGGCCGAAGGCTGCGGTGGCGAGGTCCGCCGTCCAATGGACGACGATGGCGTCCCTCGCCTCCCGCCGGACGGCCTCCCGCTCTTCCGGGGCGGGGCGTTCTCCTCTCGCCCTCCGCCCCGCCGTCCATTCGTACACTCTGGCGAGCACCCACGCCTCGAGCTCCCAAGGCGGGGTGCCGGCCAGAGCGCAAGCTGCCGCGGAGCCCACCGTGCGGTAGGCCCGCGCCACCCGCTGAGCTATGGCCCTTTGGGGTGCCCGCAAGGCAGCGGCGTTCTCCCTCCTTTGGAGGGAGTCCTCCCAGATAGGGGCCCCGTACAGGGCCATACTCTTCAAGATGCCGGCGTAGAGTTGCCGGCATCGTGCGCTGGGCCCCCCCAAATTGGGAAGGAGCCAGGACAGCGCGCCCGCAGCCTTCAGCAGGCGCGACGACAGCCCGCTAAAATGCGGGCCGAAGCGCCACCTGCTGTCGAGTACAAGGCCCAGATATTTCATCTGGGCCTTGACCCCGATTCTGACGCCCTCCACGAAGATGTGGGCGTCAGGCGGGGGGCGCTGCCGAGGTCCGTGGAAGAACACGGCCTCGGTCTTGTGCAGCGCCACCTTTAGACCTAGACGGCGGATCCTCCCCGCGACCAAGGATCCGCCCGCCGAAGCCAAGTTGGCCGCCTCCCTGAAACTCCCCCCCCGGGCGGTGAGGAGAGTGTCGTCCGCGTAGCAGACGACACTCGTGCCTCGGAGGAGAGTTCCCCGCAGGAGCCAATCGTAGCCGACGTTCCAGAGGAGTGGTCCTATGACTGACCCCTGTGGAACGCCGGCCTCGACGGCGTACCGCCGGACTTGGCCAGCCCTGTTTACCAGGAGGATCGCCCGATCCTCCAGGTAGCTGGCCAGCAGACTGCGCAGGTATCGAGGCACTCCGTCGAACCTAACCTAACCTATCGTAACCTTAGACTTCTGTTGCATACTTATTAAAAAAAACTTATTTGTTTTAAGCAAGTTCAAGACCAGGGTTTCAGTGTTTGTTAACATTCAGTTTTCTGGAGGAATCTGAAATATACGTATATTTCAACAGCACCTGGAACTGTTACACTGACAAAACGTCATTCGTCTAATAGTTGTGTGGCCTAGTGAAATGGTTGACAAATGATAAATGTCCCAAACGTTTTGTGTCATTATAATAATCGGCTTAACAATAATTCTACCAAATGAAACGTTGTCAAACAAAAATTTGCTAATCGTTAGTTGTCAAAGTGAAACATCGGCGAAACGTTGGTTGGCAAGTGATAATCTGGCAAACAATTTTCTGCGAAAAGGCAGGACACCGTTTAAATCATTTTCGGTCTGGGCCTTACAAAATTTCTGTCACCATTTCCAAGTCAGTGGTATACGAGATTAACATTTTGACAACATACAAAAAAAAATTATATACCATATTGTATTACAATTTTTTTTTTTAATACAGCCTAGTGGATTCTGAAGTACCTACCATACTAAAACTATATTATTTATTTGCCAAGTGCCAAGCCAGTTCTCAAAAATGATCATGTCACAAAGTACTGCAAGAAATCTATCATCATGAAAAAGACTATTGTTGTTACTCGTAATAAAGCTGATATTTTGGTGATGCACCAAATAAGGTTTGGTGCAATTAGCTATTCTTATATATTTATGAAGTTGTCATGTTTATTCAAAATAGTAATAAGCAATTTGAAACCCTATCCACTAAACGACATCCAGGTGCTCTTAAGTCAACAACCCATCAAACCGCCCTATTCTCAAAAAGTTTTCTAGGAATGGCTCTAAAACTATTCTACAAACTACCTAAATCGATACAAGCTTCAAAATACTTAAAAAAAACACTCCATAGGTTCCTGATACAGAAAGCATATAGGTCTACCTGGACACCCATTACCTGTGTAAGTAATATTTGTACTCCTTGCAAGGTAGCCCATAGTGACACAACATATTTTTTTATGTTATGCCATGATGGCGTACCACTACATTACACCTATGTGTACAAATAAATAAATTTGAATTTGAATATTAAGGAATAATGACCCGTTTAATTAGTAGTCTCAGATCCTTAACAAGCGTCTCTGAGGTTCCCACTGATATAGAAAGCAGTACTCCTGCAGAAGGATGTTTGTGTCACTATTATTAAATTAGGTATAAAAATCTAGGTACCTACATAAATAAATAAAAAATGTTTTTAGTTTATTTTTCTAGGTGAATAATCCTTATTTGTTTTTTGCTATGGGGAAGACCTAAAAACAGACAGGAAAAGCACAGCCCTGTGAAGCATATTGGAGCCAGCTAAACATAAGTTAATTGAACGAAAACATGACTTAATTGGTAGTTAGTAATAAAAAGAGCAAAATCCGGGTTTATTTGTAAATTCGCTCTTTTAAATTTCTATGAGGTAGGTACCTCGTTTGGTAAGTTTATGCGCTAATAAAAATAAATAAATTAAAAAAAAACCATAGAACAAAAAAATTGCAACTGCTATTTAGTTGAACAAAATCAAAATATATGAATAACGTATTTACCTGAGCTTGGGATTAATAATCCTGCAGGCAGAGATGATGCACAACGGTCAAGACTGGTATTAACACTGATATTATTAAAAAACCGGCAGCAAATTGTTGCTTTGTTTGATATTACAGGACCGTTAGGGGAGAAGTCGGCTCACCCGCGGACACTTCGCGCCAAAGTAAGAATCGCAGATACAACCCCAGTATATATTGTGGCACATTTTGGCACATCCGCGGGACGCATGCGCGATTCAAGGGCGGGAAAAGGGTGGGAAGGGAGCGGGACGAACCAGAGACAAATCAATAAAATACAGGCCAGCAGAGGCTGGCTGGCCCACAGGCCATATAAAAATGTATTATTATCTATGATATAAGTGCTGCCAACGAAAATGCTTTGAAATGCCGCTTAATCTGCCCGCCTTGCTTTAAAGAATGAAACCTGATACATTACTTTCCTCTATGATGAAACCTTTGATGAATTATATTTAGTCATTATGTATATCCTACATCGCTCGGAAGTCGGGCTTGGATAGTGTTCACGTCAAGCAATTTTTAAAATGATGTGCGGTGCTTGAAGGCTATGATTACTAGACTACTATGAATTTTTAATCATACCTAATTTATAATCGTTCTATTCTCAGGCCACTAAGTCCCATAGATAAAATACACAAAAACGTGACAAAATAATATTAGGGCAACATTGGCGAAAGCAACGGAAAATTTGCATGTTAGCAAAAATGCCTTTTGCCGGAATGCCTACTGTCTGAACTTTTCAACTGATTAGTAAATTAATAAGAAAAAAAAGGATACCTTACACCACCTTACGATTTCTTTGTACAAGTATGTGTGTGAAATAAATATGGAATACCTAAGTCTTAAAATGATTCAACTCAAGTTCAGCAAGGTGATGGGGTCCAGCCAGCCAAATCAATCATCCTTTCTATTATTTATTCCTACGTGTAGTCATAATGTAATTACGGAAAATACGCGCTTTGACTTACTTACTCATAGTTGGGAGCCTGCCTTATCCAGGAGATTGTTTTCAGTCTCTTCCCGCCGTGCCGTAACGTAACAGGATTGCCACAACACGCACTAGACAAACGATTTGCTGGCCGCAGTCTTTCTTTTGCACCGAGTTGCTGGCCGCAGAGTCTATCCTTTTGCACCGAGTTGCTGCTGGTCGTTATCGGTCAAAGTACCTATTGATCACGTTATAGACTATAAAGGGAAAACGCTACGTTTAGTAATGTGAAAAACCGGCTAACTTCGTTTCGGTCGTATTCTGTCCTCATGTCTAGTTGGGATGAATTTATCCCAAGAAAAAACTAAGCTTGTAGTTGAAAAAATGTCCGTCACGGTCAATTCTCCAACTGCAAATGTAAGTTTGTAATCGCAAAAACATATTTTTAGGGTTCCTAACCTCAAAGGGAAAATAACGGAACCCTTAAAGGATCACTCCTGTGCCTGTCCGTCTGTCAGTCTTTCAAGACCCTTTTTTTTATCAAATACTTACGTACCTAGTAGGTCTACGGTCCCTTGGAGCTCTAAAAAACCAAGCTTCTGAATTAAAGCAATAAAAAAACGGGCATTTATGCCACAAATATTGATACTCCGGCTTATGAATTTCCGATTCCGGATTGAAGGGCAAACTGAACTATGTTATTGAAAAAATATTCTGCCATACCCACGTCGATAACGTCTTGGTTATTTCTACAACAGCTGCAAATATAAATTTGTAATCGCAAAACATTTTTTTGTGATATAACTGCAAATAAACAATAATCGGACCTTTTCCTTTACTAGTGCTGTGAAACATCACTTCTTGCCTAATTTCATGATTCTATAACGACGGGTATAGGTTTTGATTTATTTGCGGGTGTCAAAATCGTCATCATCTGCCTAACCTTCTCCCAACTATGTTGGGGTCGGCTTCCAGTCTAACCGGATGCAGCTGAATACCAGTATTTTACATGGAGCGACTGCCTACCTGACCTCCATAAACTGGGTAATACAATACCCCTTGGTAAGACTGGTTGTCAGACTTTCGGGCTTCTGACGACCCGTATCGAATGTCAAAGAACTACGAATGACCGCCGGGACCAACGGCTTAACGTGCTTTCCGAAGCACGTTAGGGTCTTGGTATGTAAAGATGGTCACCCATCCACGGATCAACCGCGGAAAGCGTAGCTTAACCTCATTGATCGACCCGTGCGGCAGTTATTACATAGCCACTGTCAAAACATGCGGCATAAATGTCATTAAGTATTTGATCGCGTTGAATTGAAACCTTTTCTTTTTTTATACCTCCAAGGCACCTCCAATTGACATAAAATACAAACTACCCTATGTAGATTGTATTTAATGCCAATTTCAACTTGATACCTCCATGCATTGCTAAGAATAATGGTCTTGTCAGACAGACGGTATGGAGCTGGTGGGTATGATGATGGAGCCCGAAGACGGTCATAGGAACTTTGCAACTAAATAAGATAGCGTCTTTGAGTGTCGCTAGCTTGGGCTATAGCCCAATATGGTGTCCAGGGTCTGATGATGGAGCAGGAAAGTGACCATAAGAACTCCTCAATCAAACAAGATAGCACCATCGTTTTTGGACTCATTTGTTATTTATTGAAAAGTGCTTTGACACTAGGTGGTGTCCAGGGTGTGATGATAGAGCCGGAACGTGGCCATGGGAACTCCTCAACCAAACAAGATAGCACCGTAGACTCATTGGTTAACTATTGATATGGGCTTTAGCACTAGGTGGTGTTCAGAATCTGGTGCAGCCGGAAGGTGGCCATGGGGAAATCTTAATCTAACAAGATAGCACCAACGTGTTTGGACTCATTGGTTATGTATTGGCAAGTGGTATTACACTAGGTGGTGTCTAGGGTCTGATGTTGGATCTGGAAGGTGTTTACGGGCACTCCTCAACTAAACTAGATTGCTCTGTTGTGTCTGGGCTCGTTAATTTTATTTTTTATTTTTAGTCTGATTATAGAGCAGGAAGGTGGCCAACACACCAAGACAGCCCCGTTGTATTGGGCTCCTTGGTTTTATCTTGACAAGTACCTCACAAAAAAAGGTGTTAAGTGAAGGTGATTGAACAGATACATAAACAAACTGAACTGCTTAAAAGTACAAAACAAAATATACTAATAAGTAAAATGTAAGTCTAAATATAGGTCAAATATAGGTATATCTTTTAAAACAAGCTTTTAACAAACTAAAAAGTACTAAGTAAAACTTACGTACCTAATTAAAATATTTTCTTAAAAGCTTGAGGCGTGTCCTTAGGTAAGCCTCAAGCCTCAATTGTGTCAAATTCTGCATAAGTTTGTGGTACCTTATTAAATAAGATGATTATTAATTTATTATCCTGCAGTACGAGCGCAGGCCGAGTAGCACGGCACGCCAGCATCAATGACATCATCCAGCGTGCTTTTGTCACAGCTGGGGTTCCAGCTGTTCTAGAACCCAATGGCTCGGTATGCCATGATGGGAAGAAACCAGACGGAATGAAAATAATGCCTTGAAAGTTAGGTCGGCCTTTGGCGTGGGATGCAACCTGTGTCGACACCCTTGCGCCATTCCATCATCCTAGCATGGCGGGTTGTGCTGGGGCGGCTGCTGCAACTGCTGAAATCCTCAAATGGCGCAAATATTTCAGTCTTACTGGAACTTATATGACTTCAAGCCGTTTGGGGTTGAAACTCTAGGGCCATGGGGTCCGAGTGCCCACTTAGTTTTTCGAAATATTGCCAAGCGGTTGGTCGACTCTTCGAGTGAACTATTTTGCTTTTTGGGTTGGCTTATTTTTTGGCCAAATAATCAGCATTACCATACAACGTGGTTATGTTGGCAGTCTTTTGGGCACTATTTCTATTGGGAACGATGCGGACGAATTTTGCGATGCCCTATGATTCTTTCCTTTCTATACCAATATTTGTACATATTTATTCATTTATTATTACTACTAAAAGTCATTGGAGATATTTTCCCTCCTCTACCTACTATAATCAAGTCTTCCGCGGTCTACTTGGAAGTCACTAAACCGTCTGGATAGATGTAACACCACTTTGGTAAAAGGGGTTACCTCGACGACAGATGAAGGGAGCGGATAAGGAACTATCATCTCTTTTCCTGCCGTCTGATCCCTTACATAAATTTAAAGTGACTTCTGCGCTGCTACTGAAGATGCCGTGGATATAGCGAAGTATCGGGTCATTAATTAAAATTTAACAGCTGTAGGTACCGTCGAGATGAAGAAGAAGCAGATCTTACCGTTGTTTTATAAATCTTCTTCCTTAATTTTAAGGGGAATGTGGGAGTCACGAGATCGTTCCCGGGATCTGACGCCATTTCAGTGTTAATTCTGTGTTTAAATGAGTGAATATTGGAGCAGACCGGGAGAAGCGTGTCATCTTGACTCCAGAACTGGACAGACTGTGTGTTTATTTTTGGATGTGATGATTTTCAAGCCAACATTCTTGGGCTTCTATTGTCATGTCTCCATTTGCCGCGCTCCGTCGCGTGGCGCGTGGTAGTGTGAGATCCGCCTAACTTGTAGGCGCCCTGAGTATAAAGCGTTCTCCACACCTAAGTGTTTAGAACTAATTATCAAGTATAGTAAAACAATGATGGTTCATTCAGCTGATCTTTTTATTGTTCTCTGGAGTGTTCTTATTACATAAGTGAAGCATTAGGCAAACGTCTTTCAGGTCTCTTGTGCTACACTGGCTTTGATACATATCAAAAAAATCGCTATCGTATGCACTATTAAAAAATTCATGATCGATCATCACTTCATAGGGCTCTCCCGAACTCTCGGACCCTAAAGGATGATAGTACTGATGGTAGCATAAGTATGACGTGGTGAAGCCCAACAACGATCCCACGAGGACATCTTCCCAATGATGATGGTTATCGCAAACTCGGCTCACGGCCACTACACTTGCTACCATGAGTGGAGCGAGACAAAGAATCACATCGGAACTTTGTCCCCGGTTCCGAGACAACACACCGAGCTTCCCACAGAACCAGAAACTCAAGAACCCCAACGAGCAAAACGAAAAGCTGCTGTGTCCGCTGGGGAACGACTTCCTGCCTTCCATGACGTCGTCCACGTCGCCGGTGCACTGGAGTCCTGGTGTCATCTGGCCGTCCGGAAAACAACGCCAATAGAAGTCAGGCCGAGGTCGTCCTACTATTAATTTAACGGATTCTGTCATGACTGCGTTTATTGTAAGCGCTAGTGTCCACGCTAACAACGCCTGCACAGTGTCCACGTAGTTTCTTGTCCACATAAAAGGGATACAGATACAACAAAGGGGCACGAAAACTATTAATAATACTGTAGCCCATGCTGGCACATAAGAGTCGTGTCGGGGACGCTTGTAGTCGTGTAGCAGTTCTGCTTCGGTGACGTAACGTGCGTGAGGCTGAACCTTCAGTTGACAAATACACACCACCCCCAAAAATATCACTCGCAATAAAATTTCTAAAAGTAAATTATTTATAACATATTGAGCTGCTTGCCACATTACTCATTATAAAAGGAAATCTTAATATGTGATCCACTTGCTTCCACTTGAATTTGTTCAAATTAATTTGGAAAAATTAATTTTTGTACCGATGATAGATACAATAAACTGACAGACGTATAGACGTCTGTCAGTTTATTGACGAAACTTTTTTGAGTATAGACTCAAAAAAGTTTTTTGAGTATAGACTCAAAAAAGTTTTTTGAGTATAGACTCAAAAAAGTTTCGTCGTCGAATCACGAATGCACAGAACGAACGTTTATGCTACGGTAAAGGCATGAATAGCTCTGCTCAAACCTATGAAAAGCTATGAGGAGCAAAAGACTATCTATCCTAGAATAGAAATTATTGGAAATGCGATTCTAAGGACTAGTGTTATTAATAAAATATTAATAATTGTCTACATCTCGCAGATAACAAGGGCGTTTGATAAATCACTCTCCTATCTACCTAATTAGATCAACTTTCTACCTTGCGACATCTATTTATATTTTTCTCAGACTAGGGATCAGTTGACTCATGTTTTCCTATTTGCAAGTAGATCAGTCCTAGCAAAAAGAAATAGATCGTATTTTTAGTATCATAATAGTTTTTCCATCAAGCTTTCCTCGAAAACAACAACACACTTCCTGTTTGTTTGTTATTAGCACACATGTCAATAAATGTTATTATATTAGTACTTTTGTAATTTTGCATACGGGGTCAATTTACTTTTTGTTGTGTGTACTTCGACATTGTGACTTATATCATCGCCTTGTCTGTGAAGGTGTTATAATAAAAGCAATCGATGTTGAGAGCCATGATATCATAATAGAGTGATCAACATAAAGCAACAGTCTAGATCAAGGATCACCAATTAGTTCTAGAGAATAAAAAAAGAGTATGACTGTGACTCTCTCTTGTCTCTGCCAAACGGACTGGTAGACGATTACTATTACGACTAAGATTAAAAATATCATTTTCACTTCTCATGCTCTAAAAGTTCGTCTTTATGTTGCGCGTAGGCGACATAAAGTCGCTTTTTATGCTCTAGTGCATAAAGTATTTTTTTTTTCTAAGACTAAGTTAATCAGGCCCGACAGCCACACGCACAATAAAACGTCGCAGATTAAAGTTGTTATTTTATTTCGTTTGCTTTAATTACGTATATCACTTCCGTGTTTTCTATCGTTAATTAAATAAAACTAGATAAAATAGTTGTCATTTGTTATTTAAAAACGCAAAGAATCGTTTTTATGACTTGGCAGCATGAAGTACCCAAGTCGAATAAAACATGAAAAGATTAAAAAAAAAAACTTTTAAAAACTTTCGTGGCAGGAATTAGCTATTCTCTTCTTCAATTTTGCAACATTTTTGATTAATTATGTACTGTTAAGTATATACTTTATGCCTGTTTCATTTTCTCGCAATCGAAGTGAAAAGCAGAGTGTATAACTCGGGCATACGGGCATGAACGAGCCATTTTACCCCTCGACTTAACTATATACCCTCGCTTACGGCTCGGGTGGATATAAACGTCTTGGGGTAAAATGACTACTTTTATGCACTAGTTATACTATTAAGAAATAAAACGAATAGGCACATTTTTATTAAGTCTCACTTAGAAGAGGCCCGAGTCCCAGGAGTGAGGACATTATATGCAGGTAATAAACAAACGTTATGTAATGAACAAAAATAACAAGGTAAGTACATAATCAGCCCGTAATGTTCCCACTGTTAAAAGTTCTTTTTTACTTTGAACTATCTGTCTGAAGGATTAGAATAAAGTTGGTGTAAGCTAAAACTAATTTTGGAATTTTAATTTTAGTTAAAAATATTGTTTACTTAAGGTCCGCACGTAGGTCGGCGTTCCGGATCCGACCAGCGGTCTGCCATTTGGTAACTCCGGTCTAGATACTGACGGTGTTTCACCGATAAGAACGTTATGATTAGGGCAAAGATATTAAGTAAGAGTAAAACGTGTGCAGATGTAGTTTTAGGAACCTGTTTGAGCCCCTGCGGCATTTCCTTATTTCCGGAGGCAGGCAGACACACAAGTGCACTGGCCGACGCTTTCTACTTTGTCTTCGCGTAAGCGACCAGTTTTACGCACCACAACATACGTCCATGGTTCACAATCTATGCATTCTAGCAAAACACACATGACTCTGGTTTGAAACGTCATCTGACCAGCTGAGGTCATTTAAAATCTTGGCGTTTTTCGGAGAATGAATAAAACAGGCAGGATACCAACACCACCAAATAGTAGATTCGTATGTTTAGGTGAAAATCTAGTGTCAAAGAATTGTAGTTCCAGAAATCCAGACCGTTCCAGAAGGGAAATGTAGGAATGTAGGCCTCATGAGTGAACATATCGTCGAACTGATAAAAATATAAGATCACACACGTGCTTCAGGTACAGGGCAACTTATGCAATGATAAAGTTGATATTTCCTCTCTAAAAATAAAAGTGAACGTGACTTGAACTCACGTAATCGCTGCCATACAATCATTTGTGTTATGAACACAAACTCGAAGTCAAATTAAATGATTCGCTATGTATCGTGTTAATGTCAGTTGTAGCAGGTGGCCGTAAGAGTGAGTTTCGCGCGGTCATCTTCAACAGTCGTACAGCACTTTTTGTAATGAGTTTTTTTGCCATAATTTCTGTTAGTTCAATGACAATGAACCGTAATGATGACTTGATGGTCGGAAAGAAACACGTTTTGTGTTCTACAACCCGAATGCGAAACAATATTTTATCACACAGTTTAAAGTCGTTTAAGATACAGAGCGAGTGAGGGTAAGAAGGGTGAGAACAGGTTTCTTGTTTGAATTGGATTGACTTCGTCTTTTGTATTCCTTCGTCTAAATCCCAAATATGTAGCTTCAACAGACTTGAACAGACATGAAGGCCTTCAAAGTCTGTGTGCCCTTTGTAGACCTCAGGTAGAGTCAACAGCACGTCTGTGGTAACACTTTGACCTTGAGCTGGCCCAGCGTTGTACGGAGTATCAATAGAATAAGAGACTAGCTTGTACCTACTGGTTATTTTACTACTGAAATGCGGCCTTCTGTACAAGTTAGAACGTTGTTACAAGTATGAATATTTTCCGTATTTCAGACTTGGCCCCATAGCAAACGGAACACTATAACGCCTAAAAATATGTGAAGGCGGTTTTGTAACTACACTGTTATTGTTATAGGTAATAATAATAATATTTTATTCAAAACCCATAATCTTTGTTTCCATATCCTGCAATAGTCCTACACCAAACGGGGGTTGTCCTTGGGTGCACTTGCATAGTGCGAAGTGGGATCATCGTCGGTTGGTACGCGTCTAACGGGCCTCTGCGAGTTGGCTTCGACCTCTCGTACACCTTCCAAGGGTACCCCGGGGTCCCGAGATATGTCCAAGACGTAAAAATATTTTATTCAAAAAATTACAAGGCATAAAAATTAGAAGTATAAAAAGTAGTTTTGCTTAAATGAAAATTATTTTCCAAGACTTACGTGTCTGAACTAGGTAATCCTGTTTCGAGCAATCCTGGTTCGTGTGAGAAGAGCTAAAATAGTCTTATAAAATTAAAAAATAATCATAAAGTTGACAACAGACAAATAATGCTGTGTTGAGTAGCTCAATTCTTAGTTTCTAAATTTGATAAATACTTAGCGTAGGTGAAATTTGCATATATATTTACTTTATCATAGTTACTAAATTCTCTGTATCTTCTTAAGACATACTTTGAAGAGCATCTTTGAGAATTCTCTTACAATTGGTTGGATATTATGTAAGCTAAAAACATTCACCATAAAAGATTGGTTTGTCGTCATTACCTATAGATTCAATAGGTATGCGAATGTGTGGTTGGTTGTTATTATTATGCAGGCTGGCTGGCACCTTTGAACTTCCGTCTGCCTCAGACACTCTTCATAGCGAAAATTCTGTGTTTTTGGAGCTATTGAACTGACACGTGAACGGGGCTAGCTTTTACTGAATTCAAGCAGTGCTTGCAATAATTTTCACCCTTTCGGTACCTGTAAGTACCTACCTAAGTTTTGTTACCTACAGTCGACCAATTGTGTCAACGAGGGCATTCATTTTTTTTCATATCTTTTCATGTCAAGAAGGGTCGTGGTCGGCGACGTAGGGAATTCGGTGCTTCGTCATACTTTGACTCTAAGATTGGATTTTATCAATAACTAATGAATTCATCATAAACCCATCGCTTAAATCCGCAGTAACACTCATGTCATTATGTGTGTGCTCATGTTAGATACTAGATTTAAGATTGCCCATATAATAAATATTAAAGTTGAGCGGTATATTTCATTATATATAACCATCTTTTTCGTGATGACCTCTCCGAAGCCTGACCTGATTTACCGTAAAACCATCAGTATTACACGACCCACTGCTCGACCTGGGAATCGAATCGACGACCGATTACAAAACCCACAGATTATATCATCCAATTACATAGTTACGGATGTAACTCAGGTGTACGTACCACAAGTACCCACAGTTTGTGGTAAGTTGGTGACCGCCTGACCGCGATCTGCAGGAGATCAAAGTATCTATTCTTTTGTATCTATCTCTATTATAAGTTTTCTATTTGGGGTCATCATTATCTACCTAGATTATTTTTTTTCGGTCGGCAGACTGCAACATGTTAATCTACGTAACGACATAGTACAGATACTGTGTTTCACACTTCCCATAGATTTAAATCAAGATTCGAATCCTAAATAATAATGGTCACAGAGCGGTGTTACAGGTAGTCTATCAACATTAACAACGACATGGTAAATGATCTCGTCCGTGGTTGAACAATAGAGATAGAGAACTCAGAGATTTATCTAAGTACAAAGATTCTTTCCGTGTGATGCTACATCTGGAGGGAGTGAGGTTATAGGAGAGCCGCTATATAGATAAGTTATACGTGATTACGTGGACGAGGAGCTTTTAAATAAGCAAGCTTCCAAGCAGGCGGCGTTGTAAGCACATCAAGTGCCTAATTACGATTCCGACGCTAACGTCGAACTAATACTTAATTATAATAACTGCGGCGTGGGTTGACCGAACTGTAAATACATCACCTTTGACTTTATTTTACTTACATAATAACAACCAAATGAATAAGGTGCCGCAATGGCTACGTATTTTAGTTCGAAAGGAAAAGTTATGCGTACAATAACACGTAAATCAAGATCTGTGACGCGGTGTGAAAAAAAAAATGTGTTTATTCGCAGACATAATTATTTTTCAATACATACTTATTACCTCTGCCGAATTGTAAATCAGTTTGTTTGTAGACGAAGCTCCTTTTTTGGTACGAACATAATTTACAAAGCACCTTTTTTTTCTCCTAAACGCTCGCAGCTACGTCTTTACCGGCTGCCTCAACCTGACCTCGGTAACTCAAAAACTGGTGGATATCGATCTATTGAATCCCTTTACTATATTCAATCAACTGTTCGGCACGTCTTCTGCAATATTTGTCTAGTTTCCTGCTGCTGCAGTTCATTGCTTTTTTAAAAAGGCCATAGAAAAAATCACTGATTTAAAAATGTGCGTTGCAATTTGAAGTCAAAGACGGAATTGGCCAGAGTCATCATAACTATGTATCATTAGTGGTTTATTTCCGTCAGTAAATATCAAAGGTACGAAGTGATTTGTGGAACTGATGCTGGTCTAAGTTTATACCTGTGATAAAATTCACCAGCGTTTTCCCAAGTAGTCCCAGTAGTCCAAAACTCACAAAAAAAAAACAGACCAATTCAAAGATGCCTAAGTACCTCTGTATGTGCCTTCCTGATAAATGATGATTGGTGTAAACACCGAGGTTGGAGCAAGCTCCCGAATGATATAATTATGGGCTATGGCTGGTCCCTACTGTTAGATTCGAGTTACCAGAACTCATTAGTGTGAAATCGGATACAAGGTAATAGGTCACTATTGCAGTTTTCCTCTAATGGGTGGGTACGGTGGGTACAATCGAATTACGCATGCAAAAGCAGTGACTAAAATGCATTCCCAAAGAGGTATTGAATCTTTGATGTGTAAATAGTTAGTACCCCATTTATTGTTTATGCGCGCCTTCGTGGTTTCTAACGATCAATTAGCATGGTAGCCGTTGAGGCACAAGAACCAAAAACACCTTCACCATGTCGAAATCGTATTCTATAACAATTATTTATAACGAATCTTGCATTGCCTCATATGAGCGTCGGCGTGGGTTAATGACCTATTTGCGGGCCGAGTGTCTTCTACATTCTTGCCAATTTGAATATCTGTAACCATTAATCCGCTCAAAATCTCGGCTATCGTGATTACTTTTATAACAGCTAATTGTTCCGCATTGCGAAATATACCTACCCAGACTATTATATCTTAGGCACTTTTTCTTATTAATTTGTTATTTAAATAATACGTAATCGTCTTGATTTATTTGAAAAAAATGCTGCTTATTAAATTAATTTACTTGGCATAATTATCTTGATTAAAATTAGTGGATGTTTTAACGAGCTTCGTGCTGTGTCATGCAAATACAACATACAGCTACATAATAATTTTATGAAGAGTGACGATTTGTTTTGTCTGGTGATTCGACTGTTGGGCTTACATTCCATATTGCACAATATGACGTAAGAATGTGAGATGCAACACTTTTACCAATAAGCTCTCCAAGAAATGTCGAGTGATATGTAAACTCTACGGTCTTGGATTATATGTGTGTCTGTTATATAATATAACATGTCTCCATATTGTACATTTACCTATCAGTCATTAATTTGATCTCACGAATGCTTTCTTTGTTGCATAAATTGAGGAAGAGCCTAGATACCCGCGCCGACCGCCAACGCACACCATTGTGTCTAAAGGCTGTTGTGAGAAAAATAATAATGCATTAAATTAGCATTTAGCCTTCTCAAAACTTACTTGCCTTGGGTAATTATTTTAAATGTTGCTTTCTTTTTGACGAACTCATTATCGTCATTATTAAGCTAAGTCTCACGAGTCACAAGCAAGTGTATCGTAGGTCACAGACTCACAGAGCCAAGCAAGAGGAAAGAAGCGACTTCACATGACATGCGCGTTCTTATTACCCAACTCTACTAGCGTAAACAAGCAAGTTAACTCTAGCAAGTTTTTATTCTCATTTCCAATACCTAAGCACCTGATGATATCCTAACTATAGTAATAAAAATGCGAAAGTGAATTTGTTTGTTATTCAATCACGCCAAAACGGCTGGACGTATTTGGATGAAATTTGGCACATAGATAGACCCTGACCGGGGTAAGGGCATAGGGTTTTTTCATCCTGGATCTTCGCGAAATCGTCGAAGTCGCAGGCAACAGCTAGTATTATATATTTTTATACATAATTTGATCCAGTAATTAACCCCGTTCATCCAGTCCTTTCTACCATATTTGGCTTTCTTTGACCTTTCAACCTCTGATGGACTAACTCCATCGAAATAACTAAATGCATAGTTATAGAGAATAACAAGATATTTGGAATTAATGTTTATTATTATTTATCATTGACAATCAAAACACGTTCCATGCAGAATTAATATTCTTATAAAAACTAATCTTAATATTTTGGCATTGTTATTTCTTGCAGTATAAACATAGGAAGCTTATGCCAAGATAATAATGTCTGATAAAGAAGTGTGTTTAAAAAAATAATGATTTTGACCATGTCCGTGGGAATTTTAAAATTCTTAATTAAATGGTCATCTTGTTAAGAGTCTATAATGAGCATAGTGTACATTGTCAAAGTAAATACAAGTTATGGTCGATAGAGCACCTACTGAAACCAGGTACCTATTTACAATGTCAATGTAAAATATGCTAAAGTAGGTACCTATTATAGCTACCAGTTGTTCTCACAAAGTGGGTGTTTCAAAACGAACAGGATTTCACTTTCTAACATTTATTTTAAATATCTTCTTTGATACCTCGGTAACGACATTTTTGTTGCGTAAAACTGTTGTTATTTAATCTTATAAACTTGATTTTTATGGTTCCGTACCCAAAGGGTGCCAGCGGGACTGTCCGTTCGTCTGTCTGCGACTGTCACAGAGTTGTAAGTTCTGAACACTTTAAAATTTTACGAAGCGCTACTATGACCGCTATGACAAATTATAAAACTGAAATTAAGTTAAAAATTAAAGGGGTTCCCCATACAGGGATCGTATTTTTTTTTTAATTATGTAGTGTTAGAAATATTGTACTCACGTTATCCACATACTATTAAACAGGTCTACTGGTTGTTAGAAAGTACGATATAAAAATAAACAGGATAAAAGTAAACATTACTTAATATTGTAAGGTAGTACGGAACGCTTTTTTTTTTTTTTTTTCTTGTTGGAAATCATCGAATGACCCCTCCCGCTCTGGGTGGAGCGGAAGGGAGTGTCAGACTCTTACTGACTAAAACCCACCCATGTTCCTTCCGTCGCCCATTATGTTCCGGGGTAGCGGTAACCCTTTCCGACAATCCCGCTGACCCGGCAGGCTTCCGCCCAAGGGGCCCCTCGAATTATGCTGACATCTCTTTGAGGCGCGCGTGGAACACTTACGCGCCGTCCGGCACGGGCCTGGTCCTGATCGGGCGGTGAGCTACCCATTGCTCTCCGCCCGCAGGGTACGGACTCGTACACGAAGGGTACGGAACCCTTCGTGTACGAGTCCAAGTCGCACTTGGCCGGTTTTTCAGAACAAATGTAAACTATCACGCCCGTTCTTCCGAGGGGGGTAAGTAAGGGTTGGTGTATCCACATACTGTACAAAAACACTCATATTCTTCTATAATTTCTACTCAAGTATTTCTGAAATTGTTTCACCATATAAATAAACAAACTACTGTAAAGATAACCTATCGAACTCGCACAGTTCGAGGAGCTTTCAGTACATTTTTGTATGTTTACATGAACATATTATTATTATTTTAAGACTGTTATCTTATATATTATATATTATGTAAATAAATCATAAATAGAGTACCTACCTAAGCTGGGTTTTCATACTTTATATTTTAAAAAGGCAATTTATTTAATTATCTTAAAATATTTACTTTAATTAAAAATCTCAACGCAGTCTGACCATACATACTGTTACAATTAAAAATAAGAAAGATATTACATTTGAATTTGGAATCTGTCATTTTTATACGATTGTTCATTGAGTTTTCTAATTTTGGCGCCAATACATTGTACAATATTTTGCGATATTAAAATGGAGTGGGGTGATAAAGAGAACCGAATCGCTGTGATTGCATTACACTAAGTTGGTATGGAGCCAAATGCGATTTTTAAAACTCTCCATACGCTTGGTATTAGTCAAATGTTTGTGTACCGGGCTATTAATAGGTACAATGAGACCTCCTCTGTTTGTGACAGAAAAAGATCTGGCCGTCCACGTAGTGTTCGTACGAAAAAGGTTCGTGCGAAAATTCGAAGAAATCCTGTCCGAAAGCAAAAGATTTTATCTCGGGAGATGAAGATAGCACCCAGAACCATGTCGCGTATTTTAAAAGATGACTTAGAACTTGCACCTATAAGAGACGCACTGGTCATTTTTAACTGATAATTTAAAAAAGAATAGCGTGGTAAATCGAAACAACCACTGAAGCGGTACGCAAAAGGAGGTCACAGAAAAATATGAGAAAAATATGATGAGAAAATCTTTACAATTGAGCAACATTTTAACAAAAAAAATGACCGTAATATGCTCAAAGCTTTAGGGAAGCTTCCCAATTAGTCGACAGAGTGCAACGTGGGCATTATCCGACTTCAGTGATGGTTTGGTGGGGTGTTAGCTATGAAGGAGTGACTGCGTCATATTTTTGTGAAAAAGGTATCAAAACATCGGCACAACTGTATCAAGATACCATTCTTGAGAAGGTAGTTAAGCCCCTTAACAACACCATGTTCAATAACCAAGTATGGTCCTTCCAACAAGACTCGGCGCCGGTTCATAAAGCTCAGTCCACGCAGTCTTGGTTGGAAGTGAACGTTTTGGACTTCATCAGAGCTGAATACTGGCCGTCGTCTAATCTTAATCCGCTGGATTATGATTTATGGTCAGTTTTAGAGAGTACGGCTTGCTCTAAACGCCATGATAATTTGGAGTCCCTAAAACAATCCATACGATTGGCAGTGAAGAATTTTCCCATGGAAAGAGTGCGTGCTTCTATTGATAACTGGCCTCAACGTTTAAAGGACTGTATTGCAGCCAATGGAGACCACTTCGAATAAGCTTTTTATATGTTTAATTGTTTTATATTTATGTATTAAACTAAAAAAAATATTTTTTCTTCCTGACAATATTTATGGCAAGACTAGGTATAAAACTCGTTCGCATCGTTGCCAATAGGGTTGGCTGCATGGCCACATAGTATGGCAATTCTACCTTCTTTGGCCAAAAAATTGGCCAGCTCTCTGGGCACGTTATTTAATTAATTACCTTTAACTCGTTGTCACCTCTACAAATAGGTTTCATCTTTGGCCGTTCAATTACTACAAAAGCAAGCTTAGGGGGCGAGCAGATAATTTTTTGTCCAGCTTTACTGACAAAATGGGGGTTGCCATGGCAAAATAATTAATCCAAAAATAATCGGTGATACACGTGTGCAATTGATGAGTTTTTTTATATATGGATTTATGCCCGGTAGATGACAAAGGGCTCGCCCCCTATTACATGGAGCTTAAATATAATAAGCGCTTAAGAGAAATAAGGGTGTGACTACTACCTACCTACACATCTGCCTTACCAATCGGGGAATATAGATTTGGTGTCAAGTGTTATGTTATGTTAACCGGTTGAATGCCGTAATTACAGAATCAAATAAAAATCCATTGTCTCTCGTGTTAATAATCAATTTAGTTTTAGCACAGATAGCCCAGGTTAAGAACGTGGTATTACGACCGAAATGATTACACTTCAGCTCTTACCGAAAAGTTTTGTTTGTTCGACATAAAATATGCAATTCGCGGACAGCATCCAGTAGGCCATAGAAAACACGTATGAGCTAAGCTTGCGCTTTAGCGATAGGTGTATGTATGTCCTTGCATTGCCAATAGGGTTTATACCGTTTATAAATTACTAGCTGCGCCCTGCGGTTTGACCCACATAAGTCTCGATCCCATAGGAATCTCAAGATATAATAAGTCCTATGTCCTAACCCAAGTCATGGTCTACACGTGTGTCAAATTTCATCAAAATCCGTTTAGCCGTTTTACCGCGAAAGCGTAACAAACAAACATAAAAAAATGTCTCTCTCAAAAAATCAAATCTTTTTCTCTTTGTAATATTAGGTTAAATAATTCCTTGACAACACCTATGTACATCATGTCACAGGCGCATTTTGGTATTTACATTAGGTAAAAGTGCTTTAATCATCTGCGAACCAAAGTAAGCCTATGAAAATACAAACTCATCATTATCATCATGGAGTGACTACCTCCCTGACCTCCACAACCCAGTTACTGGGTAATACGATACCCCTGGGTAAGACTGGTTGTCAGACTTTCGGGTTTCAGATGAGCCGTTACGACTGCTAATGAATCCACGAATGACAGCCGGAAAATACAAACTAAAGAATGGAAATTAACTAAACCCAACCCGAATGGCAGTGGTACTCCTGAACAGACATACAACCATCGACACCATGGTGCGGTGGCTATTAAGCGCATATCAACATCTGTCACTTATACCAGAATACAAGAAGTATCGGTATCGTTCTGGCGTAATTGTGTGGAGTATGGAGTTTTCGACCTACATCACTTATTGATAGACTGTGTTCCTTAGGTGTCTTATAGAAATGATCTGTTTGGGGCCCTGAGGTTGAACCGACTTGATATGGGCACATTCTATAAAATTCTGACTTAACCTAATGGTAATGATTCGGGCCCCTCAGGGCCGAAGCCTGCCGGGTCAGCGGGATTGTCTGAAAGGGTTACAGCTACCCCGGAACATAAAGGGCGAAGGAAGGAACATGGGTGGGTTTTAGTCAGTAAGAGTCAGACACTCCCTTCCGCTCCACCCAGAGCGGGAGGGGTCATTTGATGATTACCCATCCGGAAAAAAAAAAAAAATGGTGATGATTCGAAGAGTCTGTTCGGGTCCATGGCCGAAATTTTATCCGTAACAGTGTGTATTTAGGGTACGATGGGACTGTCATACGTATTGCAGTCATAAAAGTCCCTAATTAAATAAAGAATTAAAAAAAAATCGCACCTTCCATCGGGAACAGTTCAATCACTGCCGAAGTAGCTAGGTATGGTGGTATAGTAGGTAGCTACTTCCCCAGATGAGCTCGTTCCCAAAGAACCCTTTCTGGATACCAATGATATGTCACTCTTGTGTGTATCTACTACATTTGATCTAAATGCACTCAAGTAAATACGTTGATAGTGAAATTATTCTACAGGGTGTTGTCAAAGACATTGCTCTTCTCGTCTCGCATAATGTCACGATTGTCACACAGTCATTTGTCAAACAAAAAATTACCCTATTCACATTGTTCTCCGAATTTGACGAGAGATTGTATTCAATTTATTTGGTGGGTCGCTGCTTATGAATTAAACAAACAAGCTTAAAATATCGCTTATTATATATGCGAAATATAATGTTATGCAAGGTACCTACCTAAAGTTTTTTTGTAGCAACTGTTCAACGTGTTTAACTATTGTAAGATTAACTAATCTTGTCCTGGGTGACATGAAATGCGCAGCATCCTCCTCATTTCAAAATAAAAATGTTGTTGACCAAGAATCCTAGCCTGTTTTAGTGATGAAAATCTACAAATAATGCAGGCTGTCATTAAGGAATTCCCGTAAACAGATTCTATCTAATGTTGGAGCCTTTTATAAGTACAGAATTTGGTACCAAATTCTACCTACGGGCTGAAAAGTCATTGTTGAAATCGTATTTCTAGTTTTCCTTCATACCAGTTGTAAATCTATGGGACACAACTTTTACTTCACAGCAGAAGTCATAAGTCCACATCATCATCAGAAAACGTGACTAACGGACATTCAATCCGCATGAAAAGGTGTTTATTATAGATACATGTATTTGTACATACAACATGCTGTTATGTATAACACAAAGCGTTTATGGGAGAGTTCCATTCATGGTTACGTACAGTTACATAACGAACTGGACTCGAATTGCCGGACTATCTTAATATCATAATAATTACGTGGTTATATGTGCGATTCGATCGTATTAATGATTACTCCTGGTTATTCATGTTTACGGATGAATGTCCCCTGGATTTGTATGCTTCCTTCATACCTCTTGTCTAAGGATACGCCTCAATCGTTACATCAACTTGCAAGTATTGTCTAGTTACCTATTTTCATTGCCACAAAAGTAGAACGCGGTATAAGTTTTTTAGAACTACACTTTTATACGTTCTGGAACCAAAACTGGCGATGTCGGTAGCGTGCTTAAGGGTAATTAAAACATGGCAATTCATAAACAGAAATAAAAATACACAGTTAAGATAATCATGTTCGCAGCACCTAGTTCAAGAAACAATTAAATCGGGTTAGACCACAAACGTGTGCAGAAGAAATTCTGAAAGCATAATTTGGCAGAATACCTTCGGATAGACATATTTTTAATTACAAAGTTATATTATCAATATAAAATAAAACGCATGGAGTAGGGGTTGTGCACATTCACTGTCATATAAAAGGCTTACGCGATGGAAGCAGTTCATAAGAGTAGTTACGTTCGTACCGACAGCATCAGGAGAAGCGGAGAAGGCGCGATCTAAGAGCACCTTTACTCCCACGCATCATGGCTTCCCGATTAGCCGTGAGTAACATCTCTACTAACGCGAGATAGCGAACACTTCCGGACTCGAGCGAAACTCGGCCGCATGCGATATACATGCACCCATTACTGTGATCTATTGTTATAAGTCTACGAGGTGTAACCTCTAACAGTTCAAACAAGTGTCAAGTTACCAAAACAAGTTCAATCTTAGTGTTACCGTGGTTCAGCAGTGATTTTTAATTAATGACAATCTATTGTTTACTAATTGAATATCGTAAACACCAAGTGAAATAAGAGGTCAAAACATTCCGTTACGTAATCTCTTAATAAAAATATCCTGAGGAAAATAATGAGAGAGAACGTGTTTAATCCATGTGGACGAATTCATAAGGTCTCATTAGAGAGTTTTGATTACGGAGTGCAACTTTACGTAACGCAATTGTTGTAGGTACCTACACTATCTCCACATCTGACGAGTTTATTATAACAGACTACATCTCCGCATGAACACTGCGCTGACCACTTTCATTTTCATACTTAACATATCCGTACTGTAATCAGGGTTCAGGGTACACTCATAAATATGTATTATATGGGAATTATGCAAACTAAATGAATATTTACTTATAATTTCAGCTGAGCTGCTTTCTACTGGCTAGCGTTGGCGTCTGCCTGGCGACTTTTGGTGGACATGAACAGTTAGTATTACCGTGTTCCCTTATCTCTAACGATTTCTCCAACCCTATACAAGTTTGCAAGCGGTGCTATCAGTGATAAAACTATTAGTTACGCTACAAGACGATGGAACCGCAAAAAATATAGTGGATGGAGCAATTTGGTTGAGATTTCTATAACGATTCTCACGCTTCTTCATTGCGGTAAATGGTGAAAACCGAGCTATTGTGTTTTAATGATAGACCTACCCTTGCACTAGGTTTCACTGTATCACGTTTGACCTGCTGGCTATGCGATCTATTGTTCCTCATTTACGTGCCTATTGTTTATGTGTCGGCGCTCTTGCATGTATCGATGCGAACATGGTTTGAACCCAAATTGTCTCTTGTTGTTTTTAAGAATATGTAACAATGTATATTTCTGTTTGTTGCAGCGTTCATATTCGGGTGCATATACCTGAAGAGCACCATTCTTCTAAAGAGGTAGTGGTACATGAGCACCATGAAGATCATGGTCACGGCGGCGGCGGCGGCGGATATGGAGGTGGTGGCGGCGGCGGCCACGGTGGCGGCCACGGAGGGGGTGGCGGCGGAGGGCACGGCGGATCCATCGTTGATCATTTACACGGAGGATTTGCCGAATTCTTGAAGGGCGGCGGAGGCCACGGAGGTGGTGGCCACGGAGGTCACGGCGGCGGTAGCGGAGGTGGTCATGGCGGCGGTGGAGGCGGTGGTTACGGCGGCGGCTCCGGCGGCGGATTCGGTGGCGGTCATGGCGGTGGCCATGGAGGACATGACTTTGGCGGAGGTCACGGTGGATTCGACTTGGGTGGCCATGGAGGTGGTGACTTAGGAGGTCACGGAGGATTCGACTTGGGTGGCCATGGAGGTGGTGACTTAGGAGGTCACGGAGGTGGTGATTTCGGAGGACACGGAGGTGGCGACATTGGAGGTGGTCACGGATCATATGACCTCGGCGGTGGCCACGGAGGTGGTTTAGGCGGAGGATTCGGTGGCGGCCACGGCGGAGATTTCGGAGGAGACCACGGTGGCGATGATCACGGTCACGGCGGAGGATTGGGCGGTGGTTTTGGCGGCGGTTTCGGCGGCGGTCACGGCGGCGGTCACGGCGGCGGCGGCGGCGGTGGACACGATGAACATGACCATGGCGGCGGCTTCGGCGGCGGCTTCGGCGGCGGTCACGGCGGCGGCGGCGGCGGTGGACACGATGAACATGGCCATGGCGGCGGCTTCGGCGGCGGCTTCGGCGGCGGCTTCGGCGGTGGCTTCGGCGGCGGCCACGGCGGCGGCGGTGGCGGTGGACACGATGAACATGACCATGGCGGTGGCTTCGGAGGCGGGATAGGAGGAGGATTTGGAGGTGGTCACGGAGGAGGCGGCGGCGGCGGTCACGACGAACATGACCACGGTGGTTCATTCGGAGGAGGATTGGGCGGAGGCTTTGGAGGTGGTCATGGTGGATCAGGTGGAGGCTACGGCGGTGGTGGAGGCCATGGAGGTGGTTTTAGCGCCAGTTTCGGAGGATTCGGGGGTGGAATCGGAGGAGGTCACGACGACCACGGCAGCAGCTTTTCAGGAGGCCATGACAGTTACAGTGGAGGAGGTGGAGGTGGATTGTCATTGGGAGGACACGGCAGTTCTGGCCTAGGAAGCTTCGGAGGTCACGGCGGCGGAGGTCTCGACAGCTATAGCATTGGAGGTCATGGTGGAGGCGGCGGCGGCGGAGGTTATGACAGCTACAGTATCGGAGGTCACGGAGGCGGCGGCGGCGGCGGAGGTCACGACAGTTACAGTATCGGAGGACACGGCGGCGGTGGCGGCGGAGGTGGTGGACACGATAGCTACAGTATCGGAGGCCACGGAGGAGGCGGCGGTGGCGGCGGAGGCGGTGGACACGATAGCTACAGTATCGGAGGCCACGGAGGCGGCGGCGGTGGCGGCGGAGGCGGTGGACACGATAGCTACTCCAGTATCAGCTTTGATTCCTTTGGCGGAGGCGGCGGTGGTGGCCACGGCGGAGGCCATGGCGGTGGTGACAGCTACAGCATCGGCGGAGGTCACGGAGGAGGTGGGTTCGGAGGAGGTGACAGCTACAGTGTCGGCTTCGGAGGACACGGATCAGGAGGTGACCACGGTGGTGGTGGTGGCCACGGCGGTGGTGGTGGCCACGGTGGGTTTAGCTTAGGAGACATTGGCGGGGGTCACGGCGGGGGTCACGGAGGCGGAAGCTTCGGCGGTGACAGTTACACGAACGCCATAGGATCAGGTCACGGGGGCGGTCCCTACCACAAACGGAAGTAACAACCTCCGTAGTATTAATAAACCAACTAAGTCATAGTCCTCAGACGCTGATGGATCACGTATCCAGTGCTATATAGTACAAGTTTTGTTATTGTAAATAGGTTATAGGCTAAGTTATTGTTATCTGTTTAATTAAAAGTTATTTAATTGTTTAATTGTAGTTTGTCTTTATCTTGATCTATCATTCCTATGTCCTATACCCCACAATACTCACAATCAAATAAAAAATAGATATACACACAAAAAACTCACTATAATTGTGGAAAGCCTATGATGTCTCAGAGCACAAACTCTAAATACTATAATATATTTCGAAACAAATATATTTCAATAACACGACAAAAACTGACAGTAAAATTACATAACAAAACATAAAAAGAGAACATACAAAGTGTTATAATAATGTGTCTCGAATCTAGAGGCGTGACGTAATGGACTGCCAACATTCCTACATCTATAAGCTTTATCTCCTGCTAATTGACCCACAGATATTCAGATAACAATTACATCCAGCTGACTAACGGTCGCTGAGCAATCGTTACGACACACAGTTGCTTTAAATTAAAGAGGAAATGATGCATGAGACTGACTTGCGCGCGAGTTGATGCTAAGACAACAGGAAGAATGCGCACGCAATCTCACTTTCCCTCTCGTGTGAACATTAATTATGTAAACTACTTATTATGTTACCTTTTGCGGCATTTATTGCAATGTAGAGATGAATTTCGCATGCTATTAAAAGGAGCATCGTATTCATAATGTTTCCGTTCATAGTGCAAAATACTGAATAAATTAATGTTACATAATCTGGATTTTATATATATAGGTAGAGAGCTAGAGAGAGAGAGTTTAGAGCTTTTGAGTTACGGGCGATTTTCAGTGTTGAGTGGTTGATATATTCAGAAATCGTTGTGCAAAATGATCGATTATCAATTGGAATTATATTACGAGATATGAATAATAATATTATATTGCTCGGTTCGGTACATGACATATTCTTTTCTATATTTATGTCTTGGATAATTGGATTGTGTTCATTGTTCTTAGGGTAAATAAAGATATATGGTATATAGTTACTTTGACATGAAAAGTTAGGTGAAAGACACAGTAAATACTTGCTCGCCAATACTGTATAGAATCTGTTCGCGATCAGGAATGTATAGATCTCAACAACCTTAACGGTTTCGTTACATAAGCGAACCCTGTTGGGTCGCCCTTCACCGGCGCAGGCGCACTTCCGGATAAAGCTCCGCTTTTACGAACTCACAAGTACGTTTATATTGACATTAACAGTTTTTATTATAAGTAGGTACGTACATTTACGATTAGGGAAGCGACGTAATGCGAATAGGAACAGACAACGTCGATATGCGAACTGCGCGTTTCATGAATCATTGTAGAAAGTACGTACGTGCGTTATGACAAAGCGCCGGATTGACAGACTATTTTTCAACGTGACTTCCTTGATTAATGTTATTTAAAAGCAAGTAGGTACATTTTTATTTAGTTTCTGGTTGTTATTAAATGCATCGCAAACTGAAACACATGCTATCTAGTCTCTTTCCTTCAGAAAGTTATATCTCATTATGGCTGCGCAAATGTGTATCGAGTATCGAATTGTTTACTGAACTATTCATTAAATCTTTTGTCCGGAAATTAGTGCGTCTGTTATTATAATTTTAAAAATGTCTTTGAAATAATCTGCGAGATTATTTCTAATACATTTTTCCTAGGGTCCCGGACCTTTGGAAGGCGTACGAGGCACCGAAGTCAACTCGCAGAGGCCCGTGTTTAATAAAATGAGGTTACCAACCGACGATTATCCCTGTAATCATTATGTAAATGCACCCAAGGACAACCCCTGGTAGGAGTAGGACTATGATTGCAGGATATGGAAACAAAGATATTGTAATATGTGTTTGGATGGCTAAAGTGGACTGGTTACCTAGAACTATGGAAGGACAATGCCTAATCAATGTTTTATTAAACACGGCAAATTATTATTATCATTCGGAATATCTTTGTAGACTTGAATTCATTAAAGATTTTAAGTTAAAGTTGCATACATCTTTCCGTTATTAAAGGGAACAGTAGGTTTATCCGTTTGATTATGCGAAAATACTGTATAAATCCCAGTGCCTATAATATTTTGGAGTAAGGTTTACGTGATATCTGCCAGGGCCGCGGGTTGTTCGAAAGAGATACCGTGGCCCCTGGCATAGGCAACTGAAGGAACACGGGTGGGTTTTAGTCAGTAAAAGTCTGACACGCCCTCCCGCTCCGCCCAGAGCGGGAGAAGTCATATGATGATTTCCCACCCAGAAAAAAAAAGAAGGGTTTACGTGATATTTCTTTTTAAAACACTAAGTATGAAGAACTTACCTGTGAAATAACGCGATGCCTGCACAAAGTCAGTAGCAATCTATCTTTAACTTGTCTAACTCAATGCTGTGTTGGTTAGGCGCTAATTATTACTCTATCTGGAATCATTGATAGATTTCATTATGAAATAAAATTCATTGTTATTAACATTACTTTATATTTTAACTTCGCCTATAGATTCGTATAAAATGCATGTATACCATCGTCGTTCGCGCTCTATTAATTAATAGCTTAAAATCATAGTCAGATTCTAGCTACAAAGACAGTATAAATAATAGAAATATTCACATAGATAAAGACTGAAACTCACTTCACTCACGGCATTCAGTGCAACACTCAGACCTAAAATCACGTACGCGTACTTAAAAAATTAAATAGCACTAAGTTAGTTCGTTGCTGTTTAAATTTTGTCACCGTATTTGAGTTTCCCCGTGGCACTCGATGCGTCAGCACTGTGTTTGTAATAATGTTCAGAATCGTGCGTCTCACTCGGCTGCAAAGCTAAAATTTTGTACCTGGGCTTATATTCTTTATGCGGATTTATTACGTCAGAATTTTTGTCCATGGGTGCGTTCCTAGGCCTCGTCTCATAAGTTGTAGCCTCGGTTGTGATAACGTCCCCACCCTGTATGTCATAATATTCTTGCGGAGGAGCGGTGGTCGTCGCCACCGTGGGCACGTAAGGGGTGGTCGATGGGGACGGAGCTTCAGCGTATTGGTAATTGTCATTAGAAGCTTCAGCAAAAGATAGCTGGTCTCCGTGTAAGGCCTTCACTGCCATGGCAGAGTAGTACGGATGCACTGGAGAACTTTCTCGTATAGTAAAAGCTGTTGACGGTGCTGACTCCAATGGCTTCGGCTGAGCATAGCTGTTGTAGTTGCCTATGGCTGACGGAAGGCCTGCATTGGCCGCGTTAAGTGACGTCGCTGAAACACCGGAATCTTCTAAGTGATCTACCGTTGTCTGATGGTCTAACCCACCAAAGTGAATATTCTGGGTGGATATAGATTTTTTTTTGCCTTTTTGGACTTGAAAATTTAGGGCGGCATTATCAGGGGCATATAAACTAGACGATGATGAAGCATACGAATCGAATTCATAGTTATTCGGATAGTTGTATATGTTTTTATTAAATTTAGACAAGCCTACCGTATCGACTGTGTGTCCCGGGTAGTGTTTCGGCTTGTAGTCGTGCACGACGGTGTTGGACACGGAGTAGGGAGCCGGGACACTGGCCTGCTGGAGTCGGTAGTCAGACACTTGTTTTCCGTTCCCAAAATATAGTGCTGGAACTACGTTGCGAGTCTTGATGTTTCCTTTATCTTTTAGTTTGAACTGGGGAATAGGCCTGTAATCCTCTAAACTCTGCTCAGAAATAGGCTCAAAAGGCGCTGGAATCGTTGGCTTCTGATTACGGAGCTTGTGGTAAGGAGTATATATATTTTCGTAATATGCAAAATCTGATAAATGAGTCGGTTTAGGCTGAGGTTTCAAATACTTGTGTGAATACTTGCTTTTGAGTCCCTTGTTACCACTCAGTCCGATGCGTAAACCCTGGCTATTATAAGTCATTCTCGGTGGGTACGCCATATGCTCCTTAGTTATATCTACATCGGAGGGGATCTCTCCGTGATCATGGAATATGTGATCGTGAGTAACTTCTCGCGGATTGTAAGCAGCGTATTCTAGATGCCCCGGGGTTCCCATGGAGCCGACTGCTGTGAAACCAGTTAGTGTATCTGATGGGATTGCTAATAGGGCCTGCGAATTCTTCAGAGGAATTAGAGGGTGCGAAGCGGCGAGCGCAGACATGCTGCCGTCAGGCTCATACACGAGCTTGTGAATATGCTCCTCACTGTAGGTATGAATGTGTTCGGTATCACCGTCGATAATTTTTTCAACTCGTTGCGGCTTTTTTATTTTTCTGATAGTCCCCGAACCATCCAAGTCGGAATAAAAATGTTCGTGGAACGTCGACACTGGATGTTCCTCCTCTGCTTGACCTGGCTTTCCTCGTACTAAAACTCGTTTCGGCTTTACCTTTCTGGCTTTCTTTCGCGAGGGCTCATTAACCTTTACGATTTTAACTCTCTTCGGGGGATAATTGGGTGGTGCAGTTGGAGCCGCTGATGGAGCTGAGAAGGCCGTGGGTATGTATGTTCCGTCCGTCGGATCTGGGGGAGGAGCGAGGTCGTACTCCTGGTCGTCCCACTCGTGTGGGCTGGGCCCGTAGTAACCGCGCGCGCGGTACAGCGGCAGCAGCTTGGTCGCGGACGATGAGAGCCCGGGAAGGCGTGTCGGGGCCTCGTCGTACAGCTCCACGGAGTTCAGGGGCAGCACGCTCGCCACGGCCGGCATCGCGACGTTGGTCGGTACTGCCACCGCACCTTCAGCGCTCGGCATGAAAGCCGGTGCATACTGGGATGATGCTGGATGATTCGTTATGTAGATCTTCTTGTGGTGGTGAATGTGTTTCACCTTTTGTGGTAGATGTATGCGGATCTTTTTCCTGCAACAAGAAAAAATAACAGTGCCGGTATTCTGTTGTGAAGTAATCGATCGCATGCATGTTGAGCGACGGAGTTTTTCTGCCTGTTGTTCCGTCTAGTGCAGTGTCAATGGCATGACGCGTGACTCGGTAGCGCGCGGCTTTCGCTGTCGGCGGGCGTCGCGACGTCGCCGTCACCGCGCTACCTATCCGCACTCCGTCACACTCGACATACGACTCACAATTCGACTTGTGTCATTAATTTATTTTTTCGTAACGTGTAACGTACGACAACGATGACGATCGACTTGCACTTTCTAATAGGCAGGCACTTATTATGCGCCTGGTTGGACCTAGTTCAACGTTCAAGCAATTATCGCTAAGCGGTGAAACATAACAATTTGAGCACAGTCGCCGGCACACTGACATTGACAATGCTTACAGTTGAAGTCGCACAGCGTGTAATCAGCACACTTTCGCCAACCTATGGGGCTACTAAGTGTCCTTCATCAGGTTAATTAGTTTCTAATAAAGTCATCAGGTATAAAATAACAAACTTTATGCATTTATAGCAAGAACAAAATATATGACTATAATTAACCAAAATTCAACATCAACTCGCAAGCAAAACCTATAAATAGTGGGAAGGTGTAAGATATCGTGTCGTGGTATACCTACGTACCACTGTGTAGGATATTCTAGAAACATAGTATTATGTCAGCCGACATAAAGGTCAACAACCAATCACCGCTAAGTCACGCGACAGGCAGAAGCGGCTTGCTGGTTAGTGGAAGGAAGAAGCAACGCTAGGAAGAATATAAGTAAACTTAGAATGTAGAAACAACTTAGAATTTTAGGAAGGTACTCACTTAGGCGCATCTGCCGTGATCTGAACTGACGCTACAGCTACCAGAAGAGCGAACTGTAACGGAGAGACAGAACATTGAACTACGTGTAAATCCCATAAATAAATAATTTGGTACGTAAGGGATGGATCTTACTCGACCGATCAGGAAAGCCTTAACAGCACAAATCAATGCAAAACTGCAGAGTTTTGCATTGGTTTGTGCTATTAAGGCTTAGTAACACAAATCAATGCTGTGCCGGGCTGTGTTTATAAACAATAATAGTTCGCAAATTTTAGGAGCGTATGATTCGTTCACTTAAGTCCGTGCCCTGGTCGGTGCCGGAGCTTCAAAACACGAAGAAAAGGCCACGTCCCTGACATAGCAAAAATATGTCCCTGATGACAGATATTACAAAGATATGTGCAATAAGATCTTTAGAAGAAATTAAGGGCTGATTTTTCCAACACCAGATAATATTATCCGAGGAATAATATTGAATTTTTGACAGCTCTTCCATACAAAATCTGTCAGACGTCAATTTTATTCCACTAATAAAAATTATCTGTTGATTGAAAAATCAGCCCTTAGACTCACAAAGGACATCTCATAAAGGACATCACAGAAGGGCTCTCGTAACAATCCCCTGGCGACGTGCTCTGACCACTGCTCGGTCCAACAATCGTGGTGATTAGGACAATGTTTTCTTATGGCTGGTTTTCGTAGTGATCTATTTGAGAAGATGATGACTTTTATTTCCAAAAGAATGATACCAAAGTATCAAGTAACTAAGTGACCCTGGCTTTCAATTTATACGATGTCAGGCTAGACAAGAGTCTAGCTGACGATGGTTTAATTTTAGGACATGAAACAAAAATATGGTAGGTCTTTTTAAAAATAATGATTTTTATATTGTTACAACTCGTTTTGATTATAAAAGTGAATTAATTTTAAGAGTGAATCTATTAAAATTGGTATTATTTTGAGCCAAATTATATCGGAATTGTTAGTGATTAATTACAGCAAGAATAATAATTAGACATATAGTTTGTTTATTGTACAATGTAGTTTAATTTCATATCTATTGGTTTTACTATTTTTTAAACATAAATGCTCTAGCTCTTAGAATTTAATGTAAATTTCGGTAAAACTTGTAATGGCAATCAACTAATGTATGTATATTCTTCATGTTTTGAATGAATACCACGTCAAGCAGATTGCTGGGTCTAGCCTTTCAGGTTACCTTGTAGACTTTCAGTTTCTGCTATAACTTCGCGAGGGCACTTGAGTCAATTTAAGTATTTCATGTGGGTTAAAAAACAACATGTTTATAGTGTTACAAAGTGTTTTTACCTAGTTTTAATCATTCTAATGTTTATAAAAACTAAAAACTGAAACTAACTATATTATGATGTTTACTGTAAAGAGTTAAAAAATAATGCAAAATTATGTCTTGTTTCATATATCTACACTGATTAAAATTCAATTTTTTTTTTTTTTACTTTCAAATAGATGAAATCACATATGATGCTATAAAAAAACATCACCCTTTTTAGGTCACATTCACAGAGCACACGCACGCGTACGCGCAGAGCTAAGTTTGAGGATCACTATCACAAAATGATTAGGCACAGTCCGCACTGTCATGTCACCACTATCACATACTCTATTATCAACTAAGTTCACGAGATACCGACCAATTTCAACCAATCCATTGCCGCTTCTTCTGTTGACGAACGAGACACGAGTTCAAATAAAGTTTTTCTTAATTTTCAATTTTTTTTTACTGCACTGGTCGAAACCGCACTGGCCTTCAAGCTCATATGATAATTATTCGCGGTGCGCCTGATTATTTATAACATTCATTTTCACGCCTGAAAGAGCCCCGAACAGCCCATGTGTGCGTTCTGCATTGCACACATGCTGCACTTTGCACAGCACACTGCAGCGCTGCAGCAGCGTCGCTGACGGCTAGTGATATGATCATGTTGTTAATCCATATTTTGCCACTATTACACACATATTTTTTGTTCATAATTAGGCATGTTAACACCGCTTGACGTGCTAAATTGATCCAGGTTACTTGTTCCTTCCTCTTCACTTAGCTTTAGTTAGTATAAAAAAAAATTAACATACAAGAAGATCTTAGAGGTAATCGATGATAAATTATTCTTTGAATAGCTGAAGGTTTAAAAGGAAATATGATGATCTTCGACTTTAATGTAACGGTTGTACAATCAATCAATAATTCAAATTCTGAAGACTGTTAAATTCTCTAGTGCCTTGACAGAATCTAATTGAAACCACTACTTCAATCTCATAGTGATAATATTTACGCTAAGTCAGTGGCCAAGCGAAGAGCCTTATTAACAATGGCCCTACGGTGCAGGCAGTACCTATAGTCAGTCATAGTTGTATATAAAGGTGCGTTATTCAAAAAGAGGGTCTCAGACAAACTAGTTGCATCACTATAGACAGAGAGTTGAACTTTACGATGCTGGAGGGATACCTAACAGCGAAACCTCAACATTAATCCTAGCTAAGTCCTCGCCCTTGCCATATTTCCCACGATATTATGTATTTTTTTAGACATGGGATGGATCGATGAATGCATGGATTATAGGAGCCATGACGGCAACGTTTAATAAGCTTGCCAAGCTAGGCAGAAAATATTAGACAGATGCGTTAAAGTGATACATAGGTATACCTAGAAAGTGGTCTGACAGTAAACTTCTTCTAGGCCATCAGCCCATCACTGGACATAGACCTCGACCCTCTGCTGCTCTTATCCAGCTGCTACCAGACACCCTAGGAAGATCATGGCCCTACCTACTTAACTTGAAAAACTGACGCGCGACGTCTTCGCGTTATAATTAATTGGCAGGATGCGGCGAAGGCACTTCGTTTAGAATGTCAATAAATACAATGTACGATAATTTGGTATCTATCGATAAATCAAACACAATCGGTAACAGAAGTATGCCTGAAATTATAAATTAATCGAAATTATGTTAATTTGCAACAATAATGACCGCGTAACAAAGCTTACGCTAGTGTGTGTGGCTCACAAATGAGGCGTAACATATCGATACGAGCCAAAGTGTTAATACTATTTATCCACCAGTAAAGTAAAGTAAGTCGTAATCAAATCATCAGCTGTGCTTATTTTAATATTTTATTTGGTTTACCCACGAACATCGCATTTCTAGAAAAGCAGTCCATTGCATCTGAAGAATAATATTTCTGAGTCCATCCGAGCTCTAAAATGTCGTTGAAAATTCCTAAAGGTTATGCATGACAAACGAGTTCAATATAAAAGGGCGCCTCTCAAAGCTTGTCTGCAATAAGGGTGTTGTCAAGCAACAGAAGTACTCGAGCGCAAATACGTTGCAGTCTATTATTAAATATTTACCTCCGAGAACGGCTTTTAAGCTTTATAACAGACACGAGGGGAGAAAGGAGGCATCCTGCTTATCAAATACTAGCTTCTGCCCGCGAATTCGTCCGTGTGAAATTTGGGACCACAACTCACCGCATCGGATCCCAACAGCGCTATTATTTAGTTTTGGCTTAGGGTACTTTCGGTTTTTTTTTTCTTTTTGCTCGGCTCGTATCGTGCAAGAATTGGGTTATCCAATGCAAAGACATTTTTTCAAACCCGTCTGGGAATTCCAGAGACACTAACGCGTTATAACAAACTCTTCAGCAATATTACTAACAATAAGCATAGATTAAGATCAGAGTACCGCTTTAAAGCTTTATCACAGACGAAAGGAGATGCAAATTATTTCTGAACAGGTATTTTTAATATACCTACTTACCGTCATTATAATATTCCCTTCTGTTTTTTGACCGGTTTAGAGTCTAGACACAAAGATCGAACTTTATTATTCGTGAATTTACCCAAAATATTCAAGTATTTGATTATTTATTTATTCAAAATAGTAGTGCAGTAATTAATAATTTCACTGAATCTTGCGCTCTAGCTAGGTTACATGGTAAACTGTATTTAGGTTAGTCAAAAGTAAGCCAGTCCAGGTTCTATTCTGTTAATTGAAAATGAGTACTATTTTTTTATTATTGTTCTAGAATTTATATTATGTTGCACCAGAAATCCTATTCATCATACTTACTCAGAGTACAGTAGGTGAGTGAGCTCTAATTAATCACTGTAAAATCTAGAGGTTATTATTATTTTTAAACAAACCGTTATTAAATTGCCAGGAAACATCAGTACTGTTATTTTATTAAAAGTTCGAATAAATCATAATAAAAACGTCGTGATTTATTCATCAAACAAATGCTTAGGTATTATTTTTATTGCAATATTTCATTAACTTTAATTAAAGTTAACAATCGGAAACAATAATTTTAAATAACGTACAAATTGTGTGCTTTTTTATCGACTTGATAATGTTGAGTGAAACATTAAAAAAATATGTATTCGTTTGTGTCTAAACTTCCGACAAAAAATAGATCCCCCTAGAGCTTCATGATTTTTGAAACGCCCCCCATAACATTTAGGTAAGTAAACAATACAAACCCTACATTTGATCAATACCACGCACGCATCCAGCCAGACCGATAGGATCAAATTCATGTTCAGATTATTCTCTCCATTGGTTCGCGAATGGGTGACTATCTTTAAATACCGAGACCCCTCCGTGCCTCTGAAAGCACGTTAAACTGTTGGTCCCAGTTGGTTTCTGCGGGCGGGAAGGGGTTTTGTTTTGTTTTCGACTTGTTTGACGAGAGTGGTAGACAGGGGCGCAGGTGAAACTTGATTTTTTTATGAGTTGCTGCGCCCTTTTAATGTCTGTATTACTAAACTTGTGCTTACTTCAGCTGCTCAATTCAAACGGAGTCGACATACCACTGAAGTGTACGCCCGGGCATTCCCCACAAAGAAGACATTGTCCGTAGTCATAAAGTGTTAATAATTAATGTTGGCAACAAACAATCCTCACTGTTATGCTATTCATCAATTGTAAGTTTTTCATTCAACACTTGCGTATAGGTAATGAATTAATTAAGAATGAATTAGGAATTAAGAACATGATCTAATGTAAGAGTGTTCGGAATATATCGCATGCCCCGCTACACGCATACATCTGCATCCGCATTTTAATACTCCTCGCGTAACAATAACAAATCGTTTGTTTTTCGAGGAAATTCTACACCTATACTAACATTTTGATTAATTAATATTACACTAGCTGTTTTCAACCGCTATATCATTGTCCAATTTATGAATGTATTTTCTGGTGAGAAGTTGATGAGGCTCGAACATAGAACGATTCATGCTTGAAAAACTTTTTGGTTATGCTTGGACGATGATTGAGCATTTCATTTGGTTAGTTATGACTACAAACTATTAGAGTTGAACTCTCGTTTTTTATTAACATGACGTGTAGCACAGTTATAATAAAGTGTAACTGGGCCAGAGAGCTATCAAGCTTCACTATGGTCTACCGATTTAAAAAGCTCATCAAATAAAAATCAACCAATTAGATGTTATTATCTGTATGTTTAAATACCGGCCATGTCCTAGAGCCAAAAATTCGAAGACATGTGATGTCTACCAACCCGGGTAGCGGGCGGGCTGTAATCTACCACGCGTGCCCAACTCACTGGGCACGCGTGGTAGATTACAGCCCGCTCCCTCTCATAGAGAGGATGCCGGTGTCCCAGCAGTAGGAACATATGTTTGCGTATGTTTCAATGAAGACACTTTAATTATTTTTATTTATGTAAACATACAGCCTTAGCTTATGGAAAAATAAGGACATGTGTGTATTACACATACATATTTTAAAATTTAAACATATATTGCTAAACTAGCTTCCGTAAGCAGCTTCGCTCGCGTGGTATGTCGATAAAAAGTCTATGTCCTTCCCTAGGGTACAAAGTATCAAAGTATACCAAATTTCATCAAATTCGGTCCTGCCGTTTCAGAGATTAGCCGGAACAGACAGACAAAAAATTAAGAAAATATTTTTTGTTCTAAGTACCGTAGTTTTTACTTTCATATGCATTTAGTAAGAAGCTGTTATTTTGATATTATAAACAGACACTCAATAATTTTATTTATTTGTGACACAATGGGGCCTGCGTCCGAAACCTAAGGAACAACAATCATGAAACTACCAACTGAACGAGATTTAAGTGACGGTTTCAAGGGATGTATGTGTTTGTAGTGCATTTCAATTTGTACAATACACAACCTATCTATCAATAGTATGAAGCTCCACCAACCCCTCGGCGCATGTGCAAAGCGAATTTAGTTCGGCGCCATTGAAATCTTGACTTTAATGTGTTGATCCTAGATTTTAATATGCAACGTTTTCCTGTGCCTTTCCTGAATAGGAACCCTTATTTCGATGTCTACAACTGGTGATACTTACAACGAATTTGTTTGTTGTATGTTCTTTCCTCGGACATGCTATTCATAGAAACTCATAGAAGCTCTTGTATGAGTGACATGAGCTTTGGCTCAGGTCACTCATATAAGAGCTTTGGCTCCTGATTTCAGTACCCTAATTCAGCGCATAGGGCAATCAGCTCAACATTTTTTTTTTTCCTGCTCTCACGGTGAAGGCAAACATCGTGAGGAAACCGGCATGTCCTCGATCCAAAAATTCGAAGACATGTGACCTCTAACAACCAGCACTGGGCCCGCGTGGTAGATTATAGCCCACTCCCTCTCGAAGACAGGAGGCCTGTGTCCCAGCAGTGGGAATAATATAGGCTGATTATGATAAGTATGTTATGTACCGCTGCATTCTGTTGTTTGTGCCAATAAATCAAAGGTAGAAAATATATGTAGAAGTATAAATAATATTTATTTGCATAAAACATGGTATATAAAGTTGTTTTAAAAATACATTATAGAGCATAAATGTTTTGCTTATATCATAGCATGCAAATAATATATGTAGGTTACATTATAAACCCCGTCAACAAATTCTTTAATGCTGTCAAAATTATTAGTATTCAACCATTTATGTAGATTGTTCTAAACATTCTATGATCTAAAGTTTTTAAATCTCTTGGAATTTTATTATATATCCGAAAACACATGGCTAAAAAGCTTTTACTATATTTAGCCAGTCTTGTCAAGTCATTTAGTATGAGCTTGTGAGGATCTCGCCGGTTTCGAGGATATACATCCTCTGCCTTTTTAAATAAGTCTTGATGCTTTTTAACAAACATGCTTCATAGATATGGAGAGAGGGTAGCAGTAATTAACCAAGTTCTTTAAATATTGACCTATAAGATTCATCAGGTGGAAGCCCATATATTGCACGAATACACTTTTTTGTGCAACAAATACCCTATTTTGGTCGTTACTGTTACCCCACATTATGAAGCGTATTAATGATTCAAAATAAGCATGATCGGATAGGTAGTGGTAGCAGTTTTAATGCTTGTGATATTTTTAACATTTCTGAGTGCGTATACGAATTTATTTATTCTTTTGGATAAATCATCTACTTTTGCTTTCCAATTTATGTCAAGAGCAATCGGGATGGCCAGAGAACCAAAACTACGGGCTTTACGTATTGAAATCAAATAGTTTTTAATCACGCCAGTCAATAGATACCGTTTGGCTTTTGCACACCACAAGCCTTGTGCCTCATGGCATACTCCATGTGCAGCTTCTCAGGAGCCTTAGGGGGTGAATATCTACAAAACGATAATAGGACTTACTTTTATTAATTTATAAACAGAAGTCTAAGTATCAACTTCCATGTGAAAAATGAAAAGCTTTCATACAAACTTTCATCCCCTCTTGTCCTGCTCTCTTAGCTCTCTATGCAATGGAAGACCAATGCGAGCAAAAAGACAACGCTGTCGAGACGGCCGAATTCGTCAGAGCCTACTTAAACCAAACAAATGAATCATCAATACGACTAAGAAGATCCCCCTTATTTAACCAAACTGGGGATGTTTAAAAAAATGCTTTAGAGCTCACCTTTGTTATTTGTGATGCATTCTTGATGCTTTGATTTCGTTATGTTGTAATTTCTTGTGATTTGTTCAAAAATGTCATTGGCCGTGTTTCTTTGCATCTGAGTGACCTCGCCATTCTTGAACTATAGATCTTCGCGATGCAGTTAACCCCGGCTACATAACAATACCTATACCATACAGACTACTCTGATTTTGCTTGGTATCCAACGGAGATCCAACATTATATAAACCGGGGCAAATTAATCATTTGGGATACAGCCGTTAGATTTTAGTGAAATTCAATCTGTTGGAAGACAGTGGATTACTCCGTGATCGACAGGTTTGAATGTTTTTATTTGGACAAATTTGAAGCATGCTTATGGCACAAAGTTTTACCACGAACAGAAATTGAAACACTATTATTGCTTCATAATACATTTTGTTTTATTTGTGTTCATTTTAGGGCCAAGCTTGTATGGGGCCGTTGTCCATCTCCTTTCATACTCCTGGACCCAGGAAGTTTTATAGGCTGTGGGTTATCTGTCTGTAAATTGAACATCGATTCTTCTGACGTATACCTACACTAGTTCAACAGTAGTAGTTAAGATTTTTTGGGCGATAAAACATCATTATTTATCAGCATCGATTTGTTCCATAAGAGCTCCATTCTATATTTGGTTACGGTACTTAAGTTAAAGTAACCTCTCGGTTAACTGAACATTGTATTCGTTGAACTCTTTTGTTCGCGGTTCAGTTATCTTGGGAGGTTAAAGGAAGTGGCTAGTTAAAACATTATTATACTACTTTTGTGTAGCTTTTATTTAACATGACAAGTAAACTGTGTTTACCGAGTACTGGGATCCTTATGTGTACAGGGAAATATTTAAAAAATATTAGAAATATTTTTACTGTCTTCGATGAATATATATAAAAAAAAGAAATTAAAAATATAAAACAGGTTTGATTTTTAAGAAAGGCACAACATATATATGTTATCTTATTGATCTGAACCCAAACGGTACAAAGTCACATACAGAAATAACCCTGAGAAGATCGTCGCTAGACCTAGCTGGCACGGTAATTGCGTAACACACACTATCAGTAGTAGCAATAGGCATTAATTTTGACAGTTCAACAACATTCATTGCGTTATTTACGTTGTAGAGCAGATTTTTCTTTCGAACATATATGATAGTGTGTTACGCAATTAGGGTGCAGGTGTCCTATGCAACGCTAGCCGTTTCGCGGTTCAAACAACACGTTTGTTTGAGTCTAGACTCTAGACTATCGCTACCCGCTCTACAGCTAAGTAATTAGCCTATTTTGTGGTCTGTTCCATCAACTCTGGTTCCCTTTCACCTCATTCTGAATAATTATAATTTGTTAATCACTGTTTATAAACTTTCATTAAATAAACCAAACACGTTGCACAACAAAACTCTTTAAACCTTTACATAATAAGCCCACCGGTATTTCCTCTAGAAAAAAAAAACAACTTGAATAAATTCCTTGCTTACGATAAATACGACGATATAAGGAACGATTACGTGGCGTCGCCATTAACTACGGCAGCTATCCGTGACCGTGGACGGGGAGCCTTGCACTTGCGCCTGCGCACGCTTCGCTGCACTACGTTAGTGCATTCAGGCACTCGTGAGGTGCGATACTTGGGTCGAGCTGTTCTAAGAATGGTTTTCTTAGATCACCAAGACAGAAAAGTTCTTGAATGAAAAATGCTATATTTGATTTGTTAAAATGTTAAAAATGTTAAAAAACAAATGTCTTTTTTTATTGATAAGGAAATGTTTGTCGGTAGAATAAGCTATTTGGGTTTGGGAGGCCAATTTTAAGCTAAAAGTTTTTTATCCATGTTTCTGCTTCGACTACTATAATAATAAGTAAGTGAACCAAGGTGTTCTACTTAACATCATTCTTCAGTCGTTACAGTTTCAAAAATTAAAGTTTCTACCTCATTGTAAATCTAAAGACCTGTCTGAAATTTGAACGAAACCAACCAACATTTTTTTTTATAATAATCAAAGAAATACTTCTACTACGATATATACAGCTACATCAGATAAATAAAGATACTCGAGCCTAGTCACTTTCACGTGTTAAACCATTTCCGCGGTCGTTTACATTCTCGAGTCGTACTTTGTCCTATCAGAGTCTGACAAGTGAACAAACCGGCCGGTGCTAGTTGTAGCTCGAAGCTATGCTCCACAAACTCGAAGCTATGCTTCTAGAATAGCATCTAAAACGCTTTCACGTCCGGCACACACCATTATCAGTTATAAACGGTCGCATTAACCGCTGGTGTAACAAAACGTTTACTTTGTCGTGCCGTGTCGTGTCGGGTGAGACATGCGACTCGTTGTGTAACTCTTAGACGGTATTACGGTGCGACGGACAGGCGTTTGATAACATGTAATTTATTTGTTACGACTTCCAAGGGCTTTTATTTGTGATATAGACGTCTTTATTTTATTGTTTTTAGTCTGATTTGTGTCTTGTTTTTAGTCTGCTTGGTTTTAGTGATTTTGTGTTGATTATCGTACTTTTTTAAAGTTCCTTATTATTTTAAGTTGAATTTCAGCATAGGACAACAAAAACTTATTAAAAGCTCTCCAGCTTTTAATAAGTTTTTGTTTTGTCACAGAAGGTGGAAAACATTTTTTGTAATTAAATTGCCGTCCTACTTATAAGAATAACATTTACAATTAATTGGAGCGCATTCTTCTTCATTTTTTAGGAACTCTTCTGTCAACTATTTTGATAGGGATAAGGGATAGGATAGGGTCTGTCCAAACGTAAATGTAGCACCTAAAATCCTCCATTTATTTAAACTTTTCGCACACAAACGCAGACTTAATGCCTTTGGCATTCTTTACCAGTCAACCAAGGGTGGTGAAGAGATAGGATGGCTAGTGCTCGGTTTCTGTCATTATTTTCAGTATGTTACAATTAGCCTAAGAGGAAACCGTGTGGCAACCGGAACCGACAGGTTAACAAGCTATCGAAAACACGGAGATGTCAGAAAAATATTTGATGAATGGGTTCCAATTATTGCCACTAATAATAGGTTTAGATTAACAATTCCTGTAACCTACATACCCACATAAACAATATTCCGTGGCGTAAACATGCCGGCACAAATAAGTTTGTTTTTATTCAACTGTTGTGTAAACGTCGGCTTCCCACTTTCTAGCGTTTGATGCTTACTGTCCATCAAGCACCCTCACTACCTCAGGTAACGTTGCAACTTAATAAAACAAAGCCAGCCTTTGCTTCCTTAAATACCAATGTATATGCATTATTATTTTCCTGAGTTTTAAATACACGATAGAGAACTTTTATGAGTTATTTAATAATCAGGATATGGTTATTATGTAATTTATGTCTGTAGAATGTCATAAATCAATAACGATAACTTTATTACCATTTTATAATGTAATTATGTCACAATTCCTTAATATTTATGAAATGACGACATACAAAGCAAACATTACTTGCCGAAGAAGGCTTCTTCAAATAATAGAATTGCTGCATTTATGTTCTTTGAGAAACACCACAACATCAAAGTATAAACAACAAAAAAGGTCTGAACGAAGCATCATTTTATTTAAAAAGAGCTTACAACAGTTTCAACGCCCCTACGTTAAGAGGTCACACACAAACCGATATCCATCGCCCATCGCTTACATAAGCGGTGCTGCGGAGCCGTGAGTACCATGAGTACTTAAGCAAGTACCCTCTTCTCACTTAGACAGTTTCACCTGTTGTTCCCACACCAAATGGGAACTCGCTATTAAAATGTTACGAGGCAGTAACCAGGGTAATTGTGACCAATTTTTGAACGTTTTTATTACCCATGCAACTATCAAATTGTTATCTAGAGCTGTTAAGGTGGGTGCCACGCTTCAGTGATCCACTTTTTAGTAAAAAAGGTATCGAGTCCGCTGGCTTAATGTTAATCTGAAATCAATTTGCTAAGACTCAACTGTGAAATAGAATTTCTAGGTTTAGGTTCTGGTGCGGTCTTTGGCCTATCGTCCAGGAAGATAAATACTATGTAAGGTATGTCTAAAAAAAATTCTTGGTCTTTTTTACATTTAGTTTAGGAAAAACTTACCTAAAAACTTAACGAAAAACTTAACTAAATGAAAATATGGACCAAGTGCTTCGATTCTGTTTTCAGCAAATTATAATTCATACATCTTTAAAAAAAATAAGGAAAGAACCACAATATACAAAAACATATTAAAAATCTTCCATCAATCTAGTCTTACAAAGTAATTTTTGGTTGAATTCATAAATCACTTTCGCGATCGTATTTCCCTGATTGGCGGCGCATTTTCATGAGTTTCACCGGCGCGAGCGCGGCGTAAGTACAGGAAACACGACGCGCGCGCACGCAACGCACCAATCGCTCACTACGCGCGAATACTGCGCTATGTGCTTACTTTGTGCGATAACACTTTTATATCCAAATCTACTTAATAAATATCTTCAATTCTCTGACAGACAACGCACAGCCTAAACTGCTGGGTGTAGAACTAAGCATGAATGTTTGCACAAGAGTTCCTTAAACAAGGGTGAGCACTAAGAAAGGTTATGGAACATCATTATTGCTGATGGAACATCCCATCGGGCATAGAGCTTGTTGGTATTATTATAAATATACAAAGACTACAATTATATAGTCCTAATGTTTCTTTGCTAGGCAAATTACTCCTTTATTATCCTTTCTTTTATACATTTTTTTCTGACTGCTGTGCTATTTCTAGTCGTGTCTAAATGCCTACTTTTCTTGATAGCATAATTGTGTGATGGAAACGGATACTATGGGTGCCTGATAGCAGCTGAATGAGAGTTGAATCGCTTGAGTTAAATGGCTTGCTATGGCTTATGTCCATCAGAATGCAGTAGACAGTTACGCGAATAACCTGCCTCATCATCATCATGACGACGAGAATAGAGTATGAGTATACCTTCAAAATATCTGAAAATATGTACTTAAATCTTGTTAACTTTTACAGTACCTAAAATGACTGCTTTCTCTAAAATATGCGATATCTATGATCCACTAATGGCTTCCTGGTGTTATGATAAATCGCGAACGCTGGACAAGACGATGCAAATCTAAGTAGAATATCATATGGAGTAGGAAACGCAGTGGCGTCTAGTGCTTATTTCCTAGCTATTACTTTTATATCTAGGAAGCTATGGAGATAATATTTAAGTATATAAAACTGTTACAGAACGCGGTGATGACTGTGCGATAATGCTGAGCCTAACTTTATAAAATTATTTTTCTATTTAATTTACAGCCGGCTTACGGCTTCATATTGTAAAACTACCTGGTAGATAATAAAATAATAAAATTCTAAGTAGTGAGTTAGGTGTTAATTGTTCCTTCCATCGAATTATGAGTAAATTGCATTTATTATATTACCCGCAGTACACACGTAATATTAAAAGAAGATTAAGAGTAGAGAAAAACAGCTGATATAATATTCTTGCATAAAATATTTTCTCGCATCGCTGACGACTGCATAATTAATTTCCACGTTGGAGCCATCCAACGTGGCAATGATGCCAGTCGTTGGCCAAAGTAAAGGCCAGTCTTCAGATCACTGAAATTGGCAATACAAGGGTGCATATTAGCGGTCTTTATCTAAATCTGTTTGTATAAATATATGTGTAGAATCTATCAGTAAAATCTTGTCTCATCTTAGTTTTGTTGTGCGGAGGTTGATTTTTACTAACACTAGGCAATAATTTATTTTTTTGTTTCGTTACTAACACTATATGGATATTTTGTGTCCGAAATAAAGGTATTCTATTCTATTCTATAATAGAGTTGGTATCGTGTAACCTTCACCTTCCACCACTTCTACGACAGCTCTCGCCCATTTTCTCCAATAGATTATTAGATTGAGCTACATTTTGTAATGAAACTAAAACCGTGTTATAAAACGAAATATAAAAAAAAAACAATATCGTCATCAAATCGAGGCAGAATAACGGCAAAATGATCCGACGCATTCCACATATATTAGAAACAAATAGTCGTTAAAAAAAACCGTATCCATGATCGAAACACGTGGATAACTGAGTTCATTCACTGGGTCGCGCATTCCCCAAATTTTAACGGTCCAGAGCCCTTATTATGTGAGGCAATATTCAAACTAAAGATAAAAGGTAAAAAAGGGCCGATACGAGTTGCCTGCGCAGCCGCAGTACGGAGAGGCATCAATCTGGGGCCATGCTAAAGCCCACCGGCACACTCCGGCCAGTGTTTTTTTCTGATTATTAGGCCACATTAAAATATCGGCCAGTGAGTGTTAAACTTTTGGTTTAAGTGCTGTAAGTTTTTGTGACGCTCTTTTTGAAATTACTGACGACCTCTGCTATGTTACATTAACTGTCATCGTTTCTACGAAAGTATTCCACGGTTCACAAAGAAAATTATTTTAAACGACTACAAGAAAACCAATAAAAGCACACTTGGAATATTTATAAACATCAGCTTATAATTGATCACCTCTCCTACAGCTGAACAGTTATAAATGTCTTGATATTTCCTGCGCCACGATCCCTATTTATTATAATGAAACCGAGAATCCGATTTATAATACTTTATCTCAACACAATTATCAAACATTGGGAACCGCTTCATTTGGTCTCCTTAAGATTTATTATGTACAAGGAAGAAGGCTCGGCTGTCTAGTAGGTTTATTAGAAAGTCGGCTTATCTGAACATTTTTTGTGTTATGGTAAATCGGCTTGTCGGTCGTTTCCTTCGGCGGCCGTTCCGGGCCCGCCGCCGGCCGGGCGCTGCCTTGAGCCTTCGTGTTGACAACTTGGAGCTACACCATACGTTACTTTAGTTAATGTTTAAAACTGTATGCTCATTACAGTTGGATGTGTAAGGGCTGATTTATCAATCGTCAGATAACTTTTTAAATGTGGGAAACATATATGAAAGTTTGACAGCTTTCTTAGAGGATATAGTTATGTCAAATCGCAATATTTGTACTTCACTTAAGAGTCATCTGACGGTTCAGAAATTGGCCATATCGGCTAAACTAAAATTATTTTAATGAAGGCAGATGTCCGAGGTTTGCAGCACATGCAAGATGAGATATAAGTTGTGTAAATTTGGCGACGATCGCGCTGGTTGAATAAATATCATGTAATAATTAATCCAGAGGAGTGGTGGCTCAGTGGCAACGGTTGTAGGTTCGAACCCAGACAGGCGCTTTAGTGTGTTTAAATTATTTTATCACCCCTGCTCTCAAAACGGTGAAAGAAAACAACGTGAGGAAACCGGCGTGTCCGAGAACCAAAAATTCGAAGACATGTGACATTCGCCAACCCGCAGTCGGCCCACGTGGTGGATTATGGCTCACTCCCTCTCACCAAGAGGAGGCCTGCGTCCCAGCAGTAGGAACATTATGAGCTGATGATGAATAAATACTCCACAGTCCACAGTGAATAACAATATCGCCATCTATGCAGTGAATAGCGAATCTTTGCGAAGTGAACGTTAGCAATACTTTCGCTTGCTAGTTAAGCCTGCGCCTACGCAGCTACTAAAACCTCTAACTATCACTTGAAGCGAACAACGGTACACGATAGTCAGCTGTTTCTCTGCAGACTTCCATTCACTGTTATGTGTTACTACGGCTAAGCTCTAGGTGGTGCTGTTTCTACTAAACGCTATGACTTGGCCTAATGATTTTAAGATCATGCGAATTCACATTTGATAAGCATTTTTCGGAGCCTGAGAAGTTTGGGACAATCTACAAGATAGCTAAATAGGTACGTCGAGGAAATAATTTCATTGGAGTATCTAAAGAAGATTTGGAAAGTAACCCCAATTATAACACCACCCACACACAGACAGAACGATGAATCCCGAATACGATACGATGTTTTGTAAAGAAACAAAAGAACAAAAATAATGTCCGAGTGTGAGGCCACACAAAATGATATCGGATTTTATTGTTTATCAATTACCATTGAGACAGAAAATAAGAAAGCACAAACTATAAACTGTTAAAATAACAAAATGCCGATGCCGAAAAAAACTTACAGAATAAAAAAGACGGTACCTATCTAAAATCACAGAGGAGTTACCGAAGGGCTACATAAACCTGCCGGTACCGTTATAGAAGACATTCCTTATGAAGCAGTAAAACCGTCATTGCCATTCAACAAATGACTACCGTCAGGATTCGGGCTTAATTAATTATAATAGTTAAGAGAGATTGGACGATATTATGTAAACTGTCTGGGAATCACTGCGTCCAGTCCGCGGCCGCGCGGGGGGTGGTACCCGCCGCTACAATATACCACCCACCTGGTATCATAAACAAAATATATGGAAGCAATATTCAGTTTTAAGAGCCACTTATTTATCATAATAATGAAGAATCAAGGACTGCTTAGCTTTACAGACTTCGTGTTTTCTTTTCAATATTGTCCATATCTAATTGATAGTTTTGGACTTAAATGTTGTATTAATGGGTTTAGCACCTCATAAACCCTTTAAACTGCAATTACATAAAAATGACTTATTAGAGAGGAATTTTGGCCCACTGGTAACGGCCGCGACTTACGAGTTGTAGGTCGTAGGATCGAACCCAGGCGCTTTACTTTGAGCAAATCATTTCATCACCACTGCCCTCAAAACGGCGAAGGAAAACATCGTGAAGAAACCGGCATGTCCTAGAACCAATAATTCAAAGACATGTGACATCTATCTACCAACCCGCACTGGGCTTGCGTGGTGGATTACGGCCCACTCCCTCTCACCGAGAGGAGGCCTGTGTCCAGCTGTGGGAAAATTATAGGCTGATTATGTTATGATATTGTTGACTAATTAAACATGCTTAATATTTAAACATGTCACATATGCATTTTATAGTTACCACCAGTGACCACCATGACCGTTACTCAAATGTCAACTGAATTAAAAATGAATGTTCAATGTATTTCAATCTCTCAGGTAAACGCGAATTTGATTCGGGTAGATACTCGTACATGTCGTCGATTTATGTACCTATAGTATTTTAACCCCTCGTGCAGACAGAGGGGCGAATTTGAAGGGCATCTGCCCGTCGCGATCCCAGACAGGCGCATCGATTTTGATGTATTGTTGTATTTTAGCGGACAGCGGGTTCTATCAGAATTTATAGCAACGCTGTGACATGTATTTTTTTTTAATGTCACAGCATCATGCTGATATTTTGCCTCGGTTTCTGTTTCATTTTTCTTACTTTTTTTATATAATTTAGTTTTTTATTTAGTTTACTTTGTGATCTTCCCGTACGAGTCGCAATAAATACTTTTTCTTTCTTTCTTTCTTTTATATGACTACTTTTATAGAGATGGATAGGGATTCCGGATGCTTCGTTAAAATCAGTTCAACTTTTCAGATCACCAGATATTTTTTTAGTTCTCTGGTGATAGACTCGTCAGGTAAACTTGATATACCGGTTGATTTTTCCAAAAGTATGTGAATGGCCAAACCTGGAACTATAAGAATAGTGAAAAATACTCAAGAACTCTCCTGGCTGATTTTGATGAAAACTAAATCCTGGACCGTCTGCTAACTACCCAACAGCTTCAGCAACGGCAGCAGCAGATTTATTTTGTTTGCATTTGTCTCGATAGGCGATCTGTTCCTGGCGATCGAGAAGAAAGGTGATCGCAGGAACTGATCATTTTTATTGAGTTTTATTCAATAGTTTCTAATTAACTGCTCTGAAACAAACGCAGAAGTAAACCGCTATCTATTGCCTCATAAATTAATTTATAGCCATAATGTCACAGACCAACAGGAATATTTGAGACAGGAATTAATTTACTTTATCAAACCCTTCAATTATATGTTGCGTAAAGCTCTCTCAAAGCGAATAGTTGGTAGATTTTTTACTATATAATTATTTGGGGATGTATATTATGATACGGAGTCATATTTAACACACAAACGGTAGAAGATACACAGCAATAGTAACACTATATTTTATATTTGCACCATAACTTGTGCAGACCGCTCAATTTCCTAGGCAAAATACGCGAGATCAAGAAAAAAAAATGTAAAAAATGCTTGCAACGTGGAGGATTTGAACCCCCAACCACCTTTTTGAAGAGGCGTTCTGACCATTGAACTAACGAGCCTTGCAGGAACCCTAGAAATAGGGGTTCCTATTCAGGACAAACAGAGGAAAATGTTGCATAGTAAAATCTAGGATCAACACTCTAAGGTTTAGATTTCAACGGCGTCATCTCTAAGTGCGCTTTGCACATGCGCCAAGGGGTGGGTGGGTGACGCTTCGGGAAGCTTCGCGCCTTCATAATATTTATAGGATGTTTATGTATTGAAAATTGATTTTTGGTATGGTATAACAGGCTAGAGTCCCCAAGCTCGCGCGAATTTTGCGTAGCCTAACTGATATTTGTTTAATACTTTACATACGCCTTTTTCCCATGGGGGTAGGCAATAACTATAGAACGCTACCTGCTACAATCATCACAAGCCCTTGCGAGTTACTCACAAGCTTCATTTTTAAAAATTAAACTCGGTATTAGACTGTTCTATATATAGTTACACCCCATTATAGTTATTATCATCCACAGCCTGACTTCACCCACTGCCAGACAAAGGGCTCTCTTTCTTGATGCCAATTTGACCGCTCCTGTTGCATAGGATACCGACACAACAGGCACTTAGGAACCTTTTACCAAAATCTAAATTTTTGTACGGCAGCATATTTGTTCCCAAATAAAAAAAGTAAACTAAATACATTGAACACCTTAGCAGAGCCTTCGTCTGTGTTTATTTATGGTACCTACTTACCGTCACATCACAATTTATAGGCTATATTAAAATCTCTTACACATTAAATGCTCCGATTGACATTAATTGGCATTGATACCATAATGTGCCTTCCAGATGTCAAAAACTTAGGATTAATTTATACTTTAGGTCCATAAAGTTAACTCGATGTCAAATATTTTAAAGTGACATAGTTCAGGGAAAGGACGGCAGTATTTTCTACAACGGGTTACTCAATATGTGCACCTATCATGGAAATAATGACAATATGGTCAAGCCAAGATCAGTGGTGGTCTGTGAAGAACACGTACGACATCCGCCATGATATGGAATATACTTCAAAATGATTCAAATTGAGAATAATAGTGTGTTACGCCATTAGGGTGCGGGGCGTGCATTTATTTTGGCTCGCTCGGTGTCAAATAGGTGAAGGCGTTATTCCTGTTACTGTTTTGTGTTTGGTTTTTTTTAATTTATGTTTCACAATTGTTTATTGTATTCCATAATGTTCGTGAACCACTTGGTAGGCTTAAAATTAATGAAACAATTATGGACCCTGTCGGGCACAGCATAGCAGGATAGAGGAGTTTGCCAACCAAGACTTTGTAATGTTATGGGTAAAAAGAAAAAATTAAAGTCATTTCCAGCTTTTAATAATTTATATAGTTAGGTTATTTATTACATTTTCTAAATTCTCGATCTCATTGTGCTAACATATTTCTACAGTGTTGTTTGTAACATACATAGTTTACAAATTGGTAAAAGGAATAGGAATAGCATTTAAAAGAAAAGTTTGAAACATTTACAAAGTGAATAATTTATGGCTCGTTCGGTTGCAGGTAGGTATGTAGTCAGCATCAGGCAGCGTCGTAAATATCTGGAAACTCAGATACACAGCAGTTGTAAGAATCTCACCGTGAAGTGAGCTTGAAGTAAGTTGTGATTCCACTGATGCTAGGAAATGACACTGTTGACAGGTCACGATCACTCCGCCTTAAGATTTCACGGTGAATTTTTTACAGAATAGCACTGCTGGTCTGCTGTTAAAAACTCTATATTTTGACTAGATTTTTTATTTTGGACCGTGTTTAGTTTAGTTTGTGACCTTCCTGTACGAGTCGCAATAAATAAATGCTTTTTCATTCTTTATATTAATTTGCTTTGCGATCGTGAATTCATAACCTCTCCGCCATGCATTTTCTATTGAAAAATAGAATAGGTATTTGAAATTAGAATAGATCAAAAGGTATTAGAAAATTAACCGAGTTAGGGCGAAGTTTAATGTTTGAATGACGAAGGAAATGTGTTACTTAACTAATTGACCACACTTCTAGCACCTAGAAGCCTAGAATAGGGGCAGTTTAAACTAGAAAAGAAAAGAAAAAACTATTTACTGACAATGAAGTCTGATGATTTATTTATTGAAAACTGAAACATTCAAACTCAAGACAATTATTTCAATTAAACCATTTCGAGGCACTTTTGAATTAGCGAAGGTCACGCAGAAAGTGGAAGCTAGTTGCATTTCTTCTTTACTGGGAAGTGGTGAAAGGTGGGCATTTTGGGGGACTATCTTTTGTAATTTTTAAATCAAAAAGTGCTGATTCCCAGCCTAATTTAAATAAATGAATTTTAATATTCATTATAGGGCTCAGGAACATATAGACATTAAAATAATTGTCACATTCATAACTTACTTAGGAATGCATCTTCATTCTCAGCCGGGTTTCGTATGCAGGTCGATGTACCTACACTCTAAATGCCTGGTGTTCATAATAATGTGCTCCCGAAGAACAGGTAATTGATACTTCCTTCGGTATCAAGTCAGGTCGTCTTGTGATAAAAAGCTGTATGATCTATCGTACCTCGGTGTATCATGAATGTACGTAGCTATGAATTATGATCTTTCGTTGCATCTATGCGGGGCGGAAGTGGGCGGAAAATCGATGGAGCCAATCTTGCTTGGCTTGTTCAGCGGATGTTTTGATATGATTGTACATACGTATTTATTGTTTGTTAGTAGATGTGTGTTAGGTTGCAAGCTAATTTTGGAACACGTCTTCCTCTTTGTCTCGGTAGGTACCTCGTTGGTCTCGTTGTCGCAAGCGCGACTGCTAAGAGTGGGGTCCTGGGTTCGATTGCCAGGGCAGGCAAAGTTTTTTCCATAAGGAATTCCTCAATAACAGCTCGGAGTTTGGATTTTGTCGGTGTGAAAGCACGTTAAGCCGTTGATCCTGCTGATCTCTCCGGTCGTGTCGGATTGCGTTCTGTCCCATTGGACTTTGCGAAGAGTGAATGTACCCGGGTCTGTGCATACACTTGTGCACGCGCCGATGGTTAATGAGAATGGCTGACATGGCCGAAATTCGGTCTGGAGGACTATTATTATTAGTAAATGCCTGATGTTGCAGCCAGGAATGTCTCCGAACGGAGGAGCGTCGGTCTTAATCGACTGATTGCCTTGTTTTGTATGGCCGTTGAGGTTGGATTATCAAAATGATAATGGTTGCTTATTTTCAAAAAGTTTTGTTAAAATACCAGTTTCTCTGGATTGGTTTATACCTATTAACAATCTGGAGAACACGATATTTTTACGGATGATGTCCTTGTTGTCGTTTTGTCAAATAATATGTACCTACTTAACTTATTATTTATGGAAGGTTAACGGAAGTTAATGAGCCCGTTAACAATGTTTATAGTTAACTTAAAAGTTAATCCGTTACTCGAAATGATAATTTCGTTAATTTTCGGATTAACGATCTCGCACCAAGCTTAGTCCATAATAATAAGATTATCAATTAACTTCGGGCTGGGTTGATAAACTTTATATCTAATTCTAGCACATAGCAATCTCTTCGTACAGACTTATTATACATATAGGTAGATAGACAAATACATCCATTCGCGTCTGCTATAATGTAGGATGATGCGTCACTCATCAAGGTGAATGTGCGCACACGTCGCAAATAGCCGCCATCAGCAGTCTATGTAAACGTAACATAATGTTGTATAACTTTATAATTTACCTGTGGATATCCTCGCCATGATTGATTTCCTACATTCGAAGTCATTTCATTAGAATGCTTATTTTTGTAGAGACCGTTCAGACACCTTCCGCTACTATTACTCACTTCATTACCTAAGATTTCACTTTATGCTTATAACAAATAAGCGTGTCTGAACTTCCTGACAAGAGCGACACAAAAATTGAGGTGGATCCTTGATATCAAATGTGAATATGGCTTAATGTGGTAAAAATCATAGTCCCATAATCTGATATTCTCTAAATAAATACAAAAACAAAAAGATATTTAGGCGTCGAAGTACTCGTCCGCATCGCTGTCATCCGGAAACGTGCCCAGAAAACTGGCAGCATTGCCATATTCTCTAATATTTTAACTTCCGCTTCTACAGACACCTGCAGCTTCCCAGAAAGAACTACGGGGTAATTGCGTAACACACTATCAGTAGCAATGGCTTTAATTTTACCAGTCCAACAACCTTAATTGTGTTATTTACTTTGTTGAGCAGACACATTTTTCGAACATATAAAGCAATGCAATATCCCTTAAAATTATAACAATAAATAATAATAATAAAAGTGTTTATTTCTCACCACAAACCAAAAAAACAATACAAACAATATTTTACACGCAAGAAATAGCTGACGACTTTTTGGTTGTGGATCGCTGGTGCCTGTGGTAGGTATTAACACCTGTAATACAGGTCACCAGGTCCCCACCTGTTTATGGTTACATATTTGATAGCTTACATCTGATATCACAGCAAGTAACAAAAGTTTCAAAAAATTAGTGAGCTTATTATTAGAGTGAAAAAAACGAATAAAAAGTAAAAGTATGTTGGGAAGTTTTATGAATATAAGTTTGTGTGTGTCTGTGTGTGTGAGGGTGTGTGTGTGTTAGAGAGAGTGTGAGTGGATGAGTCTGATTAGACTAATACGACAAACAGAGCTTCTGTGGCAGTATATGTTTTTTAATTATTCACATTATGGATGATAGTGTGTTACCCAATTAAGGTGCTGGTGGAAGCAGACACAAACGCTGCCCTTGTAGCGCCTTCGATAAGTATAGTTACACAAGGGCAGCGGACTTAAAAATATATATAATTATACATATTTCATTTTAACGTAAGTCTGCTGCCAAATATCTACAGAGAACCCTGAGCCGAGAGCCTCCAAAATTATAGTTAGACAAAGCCGTGCTCCCGATGGGATACCCCATTGGAAAAAATGACGAACTTCCATACAAACTTTGTTTTGAAAAATCCGTTTTAGTGCTCACCTGAACTCTCTCTCATCTGAAAAATAATAAAAGGAACTCTTGTGCAAAATTGCAAGCGTCTAGACCCAGCGGCGTAGGCTGTGCTCTTTTCAGTCAGTGAATTAATGTATTTTATTAACCAGAAGAAGATTGTTCTAGATCTAGAACTTAATAAGATGTAATCATGAATTAAAATAACTACAAATTATAATTACCATCTGTTTCGTAACATTCTGATATTAACGATACCATCATAACATCAGTGTCGTCATATCATTCGCCACTCGTAATTCGTAACCCACTTACTCTAGTTTTAATTGTACTTTTTTGACACTGTGTGTCACAGTGTCCTATTGAGAACGGTCCCCCATTATGAAAGCTGCTATAGTGTTTACACAGTTATATAACTGGAACGCAAGTTGCGTATGTATCAAAAGTCTATTCTTTTTTTTTAAATTCTCTATGACTAAGATATAACAAGCAGAGTTTTATTTTTGTTGTAATTACGATACTGTAAATAAATTGCACTATCGCAAAATCTTATCCAGTATTTTCTCGTAATATCCGTCAGTATATCAGTATCCGTCCATCCATCTGAATGTTCATAACGCTTTTAAATTTCTATTGTTCTATCCCGTAATTGGCAGGATAAATACATATTTACATCAGTAGAGCTGCAAAAATTGCTGATAAGTACGAGCCAGTACATTTTGTCTACTTCTGCTGGTGATCCCATACACCATACTTTAGTTTATGAATAATCAATTAGCTTTTAATATATGTTAAACTAGCTTCTGCCCGCGGCTTCGCCCGCGTGGATGTCGGAAATTATCCCACGGGAACATGCTACCGAAACAAAAAGTAGCCTATACAGCTTATTAAGGCATTAAGTCAACCTTTGTACCTTTTTTGTATGCAAAAAGTTTAAATAATTAAATCTATGTTACTCCATAACATCAGCTATCTGCCAGTGAAAGTCCCGTCAGAACCGGTCCAGCCGTTTCGAAGATTAGCCGCAACAAACAGAAAAACAAAAATAAAAAATAAATGTTTTTTATATAAGTACTTAGCGTGTATATTTTCATTTTCACACGCATTTAGTCAAATCTTTTATTTTTTAAGACCCCATTTCACTCTTCAAAAGGTAGTTGTTTTTGAAAATAATGATTAAGATCTCATAATTCATTCAGAAATTAATGAATTATGAGATCTTAATCATTATTTATTATTTACGTCTACGCCTTATAAAAGTAAACCTAAGTCTTGTACCTACCTAATTAAAAAAAAAATAAACTCAATAACAGAAAATAAAATACCTACCTACCTACCTAAATAAACCTATTTCTGATGATAACTAATCTAAACTCAATAAATAAGCAAAATCCCTAAAAACTAAGATATTAGTTTTTAGGGATTTTGCGATATTGTATCTTAAGATAAAATATTATAGTATCTTAGCTGTGTGCAGCGCCCCTTAGTGAACTCCACTGTGGGTGACGTAACCTACGACAAACTTATTATTTGCGGTTGGTACAGTAAACGGATCTAGGGATCGAACCGCAAAATTAAGTTTGTTTTTTATTGTATATACTTTTCCGGGATAAAAAGTACCCAGTGTGGTGCCCAGGATATGAAAAAATAATTATACCAAGTTTCATCCTAATCGAACCTTTTAGTTTTTGCGTGATGCCTGAACAAACAGACAGACAGACAGACAGACAAAATTTTTTTTAATCACATTTTTGGGTTCGGTGTCCGTCTAGTAACACCCCCTGCCATTTATTTTTTTGATATTTTCAATGTACAGAATTTTTACTTCTACAGATTTATTATAAGTTATTATTATGCTACAACAGGTTATTGTCAAAAAAAGGCAAGGCTTTTTTGGATAATAACATAAAGCTGGACGCCAGGTTTTTGCCCAGCAGAGGGATGATGCAGGCTATCAGTAAACAAACTAAATTCCTAACCAGAAACCATCATTTCCCATAGATAGAATGATTCACCTCAGATGTGCAATCTCCGTTTAACTTTAAACAGGATGCGTGTGCGTCCGCAGTTTCTGAGAAATAATAAGTCAAATCCCTCGTCCTGTGGTTGTTGCTTGCATGGCAATAATACGATTTTGTGGAAAATAGAACCCTTATACTAATTAGTATACTAATAACAATGTTAATGCCTACTACGATCACCAGTTCGCTTGCCCAGCTTGGTGTTTTTCCATCGGTAGCTTATGCTGTAACAAACATACAACGTACCGCTACAATGGAGACATTAAATTAACACTAGATAGGTCGGGCTAGTGACCTAGTGGCTATTATAAAAATTATAACAACATAAAATAATTCGTAATTTAAAAACTACTCCATGCGCCGCTCGCAGACATAGGGCTCACTCTCTTTCCTTCAATTCGCCTCCTCTTTGCACGTTATTCGTTTTAATTGCATTGATGCAATGTTAGGATCCGAGACCCCCGCAAATGACTACAGTTCTTTAAGTAACGGTTGCTCCGAGATGCTATTTCAGAAAATTTTAAATATTTTATTAAGTAATAACGTTTAATGAAATTAAAATATGTTCATTAAAAGGAAACGCGAAACCGTTAAATTAATATCGCGGTTAAACCGCCAAGCTGTATATATGTACTTGTTAGCCAGGAAGATGCTGCCGAGGTGACTGTGCAGGTTGCGCCTGACGTCTATTTGTGTAAATCTCCACTCTTGAAGGCTATTTTAATGCACCCCAGCAGAGTTACAATGTGTCTACGTTTCGGAACCCTTACAAAGATGGGATGGTCATTTAAAACTATGAACGCCGCGAACAATGTTGAGGAAATGTCCACTCATAAAGGTACTTCCTTACAACACATTATTTACTCATGTATTATACAATAAGTATGTAAATTAATGCTTGCACCCAGACAACGATCTAATCTAGTGTAATGATTAAAGTGTAGCGCGTTGGAGCTCGCCTTATTATTATTACGTGTGTATCAAATAGATGGTAAAACACTGAATAGTGAAACTATTTTTGTGGGGTTAGGAAACGTGGGTATTTCCTCAAATGACCTTCCACTGGACATAGGAAACTGCGTTTCGAGTCGAATGCTTCAGACGTTACGGACGAATGGGCGGATGGCGGTAGGCTCGATCTCACCAGACATGTTCATCAAAGTATACCTAACTAATCTACAATAACAGATGGAGTGGAGCATGGGCTTATGAGAAGATTTATTGATAGAGTTACGGAAGTTTATATTGAACGTTGCGTTAAAATACTTTCAGCTTTCTGCTTGTTATAACTAAAAAAACTATACTTAGTTGTTAGTTCTAATTTAAAGTTCATGCTTAATTTAACACACTAGTAAGCTTAGTAGGTAGTGTATCTTTGCAATTAGTTTCCATAAATAACTCAATGTCAAGTAAGTACTGTTTGTTATTACCAAAGAAAAGTCTTCGCAATCAATTGAAGAAGAAATGAGAAAATTTGTATCAACTTATTATAAAAGAAAATGGTTATTTCACCGAGGTTTATTATGACCGTATTATTACTGGTTGTAAAACCTTTGGACATTGACCTTCCCCCATAGATTTCGAAAACTGACCCAAGTTACCAAGGTCGCCGACGCCCTTTCGTTGAAGTCTCTTTAATTTTGTTTTTAGAGGTTAAAGTAACGTTGACATTGACTGGAGGGTTTGTTTCGCAGTCTATTTGAACCGTTAAATTCTAAAATGGAATAGAATTTCTTATCTGCCAGATAAGTTATAGAAAATTATTTCAATGTCGTGGAACTGTCAATAGCCGCATTGAGCTAGGGCCTGTTTCGCTATCAGTAACACATAATCAGATAAATTCGAAAATGGATGTTTTGTTATTTGACAGAAAATTATCGAATGAAATTCCGAGGCGAGACAACACAAAAAAATCAGTGGAATAACTTTAATATTCCGCGTTGATCCTTCTAGAATAGTAATCGCAATATTATACGGCTGTTATAATCTCATCAGATTCCCTCTCGTTGGATGATAGTAAAAGTGTCTCGGCTTCCATTCGCCGACGTCGGCATCGCTATACATTGCAACTTTACTTTTCGCTTTGCACGTATATTGTGTATGTATGTAGGTATACGCATCTCTTCCTGTTTTGCTTTTTTTGTTTGCATGCGCGGATTGAGTAACTGTTTTTGCAGCTGCTTTAAGAAGTAAAACCTACATCAAACGTTAAACCAAAGATTACAGTTATTTATTATTATAATTACAATTCACATACTGTTAAACCAAGTTATCAATGAAGGTTACAATCTCACTTTTCAGTTGCAATGAGTTTTCCGAAAAATTACTCGTTTTTCATGTGACGGAATTTATATAAATTCTTGACATTTAACTTGCAAAGTCGTAGCAAAATAATTACAGTATGTATGATTTATACTCATGTTACAAAATAATTTTGTGTAGATCCTGCAAAAGGCACGTACAAGGCATAACAATTATCCAATCGGATGTCATCAATTAAACTGTAGACGCTACAATCCTCAGGGAAAGGCACCCAAACATCATTAATACATGACTGGAGGGAAAATAAAGCAATAAACTTGTTCTGTTCCCGAGCAACGGGATCGGGACCTCGGGCGCATCATAAATAATTCCTTAATAACGGTTTTTTCAATAAAACAAACTCCGATATTGGTGGCTTATTTATTATTGTCTGATGCCGCGATCTCTGCCCCATATACATGACATCAATTATGCTCCAATTAGCCATCGACGGAGGTACCTCGCACCCAACGTAAACCCGATACAGATCTCGATCATCATTGTCATCTCCGGAACACAAACGAATCTCCACTCCACTACTACATACAATGTAAACTGAATTTTCACTGTAATGATATAGTTTTGAAGATCTCTGACAAACAAATCATCTATTGGAATATGAACCTTGCAAGCAAATATTTTCGAGCTTAAAATTGATTGCAACAGTGCAGTTTTTGCGAGGCGAATGATATCTTTATATAATGTGTTCTGTTTGGCGGAGATAGGATTGAAATTAGATTGGTTGTAGTCGCCCGCGCATTAGATCGAAGCCGCCGAGAGGCAGTGTCGCGAAACGCGACCACGTTGCGATATAAAAGGAAGTTTTGTTTAAATTTATTTATCACACACCAACTGCCTGCACCCGCGCTCGGTCACTCACCGCTCTATCTTCTTACACCATGTCTGCCCGTCTTCTGGTGAGTTCAGATATTTAATTAATATACGAACACATACATTACACTCATTCACGGTGATTCGCGAAACTGGAACATGTTTGTTATTCCGGACATCCGTTACATAACTGTGACTAAAACCAGCTGCTGTGTGCCTGAAAAAAGTAGATACATTTACTACTATTACATTTAAATCTCTACAACGCACATTCTTGAGTAATAATATAATTTGCAGTGTTTTCAAATACTTTTCAATACCACATTTGCGAAATGTGAAACAAGCTAGCTTAATTGTGTACCAATTTAGTTAACGATAACTACTATGTCCCAACAAACAAACAAAAAATGACCAAAATAAGGAAGTAGATACTGATTGCGATCCATTGCTTCATTCGCGGACAATGCAGAACTCTGCTGATATCTAATTAAGAACTTTGACTCAATCTCTCTTCACGTCATCGCGGTAATTTCACATCTATTGTTAAAGCCATGTTTAATAAGTATCTAAACGAGTTTCTAAATTATGTGAAAATTCATCTTAAAGTCGGATAATTATATCTATCAAGTTATTTGGAAAATTAACCCTTAAATGTTTAGTCAAGTTTAAAAGCTTGAACGCAGGATTGTTAGTAATAAGTATTTCGTGTAATAAGGAGTTTTTTCGATTATAACTTAGCCGATTTGATCAGCAGTGATACCAAATCGACAGGTAATTGTATTCTACGTCGAGAGGGAGATATTTTCATTGTTGCTCGGTTATTTAGGTACCTACAACCGATACCCAGTGAGTTAGAAAGTCGTCTCGAATGTCACGTTCTATTGAAGGTTTTTTTATTAGTTATTATTGGTTTACCGATTATCTACACCTTGTTATGATTTTTTTATTTAATCTATGTTACTTTTATTATTATAATGCGATCCCTTACAATAGCCACCTAGCGAAATTACCCACTAATGCTTGCCTTTGCGATTGCGTTTTCATTTCCGTATGTTTTTCCTTCCGAGTGAAATTGCAACAAAGATATATGTACTGATATTCACAGTGTTGCATTTTATACTTAGTAGGTAGTACTTACGAGTTACGTTCTTAGAAATAAGACTCCTCAGGTAGCAAACGCAGTACGTAGGATTTTCGTAGCGGTCTCGTAGCACCAGAAAGGTATTTTATGGCACTATGCAAATACCTTAAATTTTGTAACAATTAAGTACTAGCTTTACATAGTTTCTACTATATATTTGGTCAAGACTACTTACTTAAAAAATATAAAGACATATTAATCACTTACAGTAATTATTTTATCTGTTAAACGTGTTGTGACATTTAACATAGTTTTACGGAACTTAACACTTAGAGCTTCTCAATCGACTGATAATTTTTATTCGTGAAATAAATTTGACGTTTGGCAGTTTTTGTATGGAAGAACTGTCAATCATTCAAAATTGTTCCTCGAATAAAATTATCTGGCGTTGGAACAATCAGCCCTTAGTAGTCTTACTATTTTTACTTTTTGTATCACCTTTCAATTATCTTCCAAAGGTTTTATATTTAAAAATAACAAATAAAGTCTACCCTATAAGGGACCTCTCTAACAATATTACTTGCACAGAAGGCACCAACACTGGTCAGCATGTTCCCCGATTGTGCTTTGACGATTTTAACCTCTACAATCCCAGATTTCCTCACGATATTTCCTTCGCCGTAAGGATATTTAGAAAAGCACAAATAAATGACTTTTTCAAAAGTCACATTTATACTTGCCGGTTTTGAGCCGGTAACCACCTGCTTGAGATACAATTGATCACGACATGAATTACAACATACTTTACACAATTTTGTCAATAAACCCTTAAACTAAAGAACCAATTTACATTTTCCAGTTGGCGTTAGTCTGTGTGGCTGAGTTGACGTCGCTGATCGCGGCGGGTGGCGGTGGCGGCGGCCACAAGAAGGTCATCATCCACGTGCCGCTGTTCGTGAAGCACCACCACCACAAGCACACCATCGTCAAGCACGTACACCACAAGAGCGGCGGCGGCGGCGGCGGTGATGACCACTACGAGGTCTTGGGATACACTTATGGAGAACCCAAATCTGCACCGCATTTTGGAGGAGGTGAGACAATCTAGTTTTAATAGTGGAAGTAATTGATATAGTGGCAATAGCATTGTCCCTCTTAGGAATGGGAACTTTACATAGCTGTTCCCATTCCTAGTTTGGTGATGATTCGATGATCTTGTGATGGTAAAGATTTGAAGGGATTAAATGTTCTTGTATAAAAGTCCCTAAGATATTATTCACTTTGGTTGAAGCTTTGCATATAATAACCTAGCCCTAATTACATCCAAAAGTGTGGGAATATAAAAAATCAGATTGCGAAACTAGATAGAAAAGAAAACACTTTGTTGCATACAGAGATAGTACCTACCTACGATTAACGTAAGACAAACAAAGGCATTACAAACAATGAGACCACTATCTAAATGTTTTTATAATGACTTGGCGTCATGTTGATGTGATCTTTCACATAAGTGATACAAATGGTCTTCGTTCTTTCCAGGACACGGTTGGGGTGCTGCCGAGGAAACTCACGGTGATGGTGGCTACGGAGACTCTCCAGTCAGCTTCGAAGGTGGTGACCACTCGGGATACGCACTGTCAGGTGGAGAAGAAGAGTCGTACGGCTCAGAAGGGGGCCATGGAGGATACTGAACATCAACACACAACTGATTCTGTACATATAGCATTATAGGTTGTAACATGGTGTTACGAGTGAAGAACAATTCACTAACAAGTGTACACGATACGATAGATACGTGTTTCGTGTTTTATAATTCGACAAAACAGCATTGACTTTTAGTACAAATTTTAACAAATACTCGTAATATTGTCGAATGTATACACCCTCAGTAACCAGTTATATATATAAGTTTAAGGGTCCAGTGAATACCTGTAGTCTCATTATATTTACAACATTGTGAAGGTTTGACTTGAATGTATTGTATTGTATGTAGCTTTACAGTTTGACTGTAGTCGGGTAGTCCGTCTGTCTGTATGATTGTCCGTTAGATATAAGTTTAAGTTTTAAGGAACAGTTGTTGTGAAATTTATCCCGGTTTAAGTGGGAATTTGTTAATAATATTATATCTGTTATTAATTTAAAAATATTACCAATTCCAATAGAGTATTATTTCCTCCTTGCTCCTCGCATATCCTGTAGCCACTTCCTCTATTGTAAAGTTGGCAGTGGCGTGTCAATGTTCACGTGTCTGTCTGTTATAAATCCAACAATATTTTTAGTACGCACAGCAGAAGTACAAAATTAGACAAAATAAAAAAAACCGAGCTGCTGTTGGTATTTGCTGCAAAAAACAAACGGCGACTGTAAACTTTCTAACATAGCACATATTTGTTCGTTTTGGATTTTCCGCATTTGGATGCACAAACGTAACCATAAAAATCTTTTCTTTTTTTGTTTCCTACATAGAATTTGTTCCGGAACCTTAAATGCGGTCGTCTATGTTTTATAATATTGCGTTCTCCTAAGTGTCGTAACACGCGGAAGTTGCATGCATGAGGCTGCATGGTTTTTATTTTATTTGCCTAAGATAGATACGTTCTAGATTACACAACGCATTGCATTATATTCGGTGTACTTTCATCGCAATAGATATAAACCAAGGATTATTATTATGACTGATATCTAAGTTCGTATGTCCGAATATGTGGGTAGGCACTGAAAATTACTAAAATAACCTAAGTTCTACAACCCCTTTGTAAGTCTGATAATTCTATTAGTGGTAATTAAGCTTATCAAGTGAATCAGATTTATATACGTTAATTAATCATAAAATCAAAAGAAAATACTTTGGAACTATGTATTTTCTACTATTTTCTAATTTTGTCTACGTAAACGCATGTCGTGGTTAGAATCACGAGCTTTTCTTGGAATCTTCGTATTTCTTGATGTTCACAAGCATTGAGCTGTGGATATCTTTAGCGTTTCTGTTCTGGCCGAAGTAGTCAACAAATTCTCCATCAGGATTGACAAGGTAAATAATAATTGTGTGGTCCACAATGTAATCATTGTCGACATCCTGTGGGCCTGCGCACAGGAAGGCCCACAAGGTAAGACTTGTAAGCCTTTTGGACCTGCTCCTTAGTGCCTGTTAGGCCCAGGAAGCGCGGGGAAAAGTTTTTGCAGTAGGTACCTACTTTCTTCAGGTGTGTCTCTCTGAGGGTCAACAGATATGAATAGTGGCTGCACGGGTGGCAACTTCTTGTCACTGTCATGCATAATTACAACTTCAGCTAATTTTTCCAACTCATCAGGGCATACGTCAGGACAGTGGGTGAATCCATAGTAAATTAGAAGCCATTTTCCTAAGAAATCTGTGCTTTTTACTAGTTTTAAAAGAATAGTTAATTGCAGCATATACATATATTGGGGAAATCAAATCGTTTACCTAAATCAAAAACTATTATACCTAGAGTCGTAAAGAAAAAAGACTGATACAATATAGTACAGTACAATACAATTTTAAGTATCCATCGATGCGCCTTACTAAACGAAAGATCAACACAATCGGTTTTTACTCGATTTTGAAAACTGAGTTATTGAATATTTTGTCGACTGAATCTTTATAGCCGATGTTGTTACGTCAAGGAAAGCCTACTAACTTAAATTGTCCGTATATTCAAATCACAACTGTCATTCATTCATTGATAGATGTATGAAATGGCTATAACACGGCAAATTGACGTAGAGTGTTTTTTTGTTTCACAATTAATTTGCCTGACTAAACAAAAAGGAGGTTTTTTATTCACTCTTCCAAAAACTGCTTCAACTACTAACTTTAAAAAAAAATAAGCATCTAAAACTTTATGCAGGACAACAATAACCTGATTCCCTGATGTGTCGTGTGCGGGGCAGCCCCAATGGCCTTCTAAACACCATAACAGAGAAGGTGGAGTGTCCAATTGTGAGGCACTGGAATAAGGTGCATAGTTCTGGTGCTGTCCTATTTAATGTCAGGTAAATTACTGTCAGTTAAATTAATTAATAAGTAGTTTTAAGATATTAACATAGTTTGTAAGCCGTACTAATAATTTATATGGAATTATGTTCTGAAATAAATATTATTATTATTTCGTTTATTTATTTATTTATCTTATTTTATTACATTTTTAAATATTTTTTTAAATATAAAAATTAGGTAAAAAAAATCATTTCAAAATGTAAAAAAATAGTGATCCACCGATGTCGGGAGCAGGGTCTAAGCTACCGGTGGTTAGGGCTCTAGAGACAGGAACCTCCTCACAATGCGTGTCGTATCGAGGAGTACTGCCTTTTGAATCAGGCCCTTGATCCTACCGCCTAACGAGAGGTTCGATAGATGTTGATCGAGGCTTTCGGCCATCAGGCCATTGGCCGATACGACAATCGGCACAATGACAGCTCAGCTCACATTCCTCATGTCAACAACCTCGTGTGCTAAGTCGAGATATTTAATTTGTTTCTCTTTCTCAGCTTTCACGAGGTTCCCGTCATGTGGAATGGTAACATCGACAATCATTGTGCGGCGCGCTAATCGATCTACCACCACTATATCAGGCTTATTGGCGATAATAGTCCTGTCAGTAATGATAGACTGATCCCAGTACAACGTGACATGGTCATACAACATGACATGGTCAAATTATTATTATTATTAATTATTTGAGGTTTCAGGTTCGCAGAACACTTAAGAAAAAAAATTGAAGACCCCTTTGTGAAGTTAAAACAGTCCCCCGTTTTGGGGGACTGTTTTATGTATGTCATTATTAAGTTTTGACTTGATTTTATTTAGAAACGTGCTTAAAGTTAAGAGACGTTCAAACGTGTTAAATGTATGGTTAAACAGTCGCTTATCATTACTTAACTTTAAGCAACGTTTATAAAGTACCTTTCTTAGATTAATAAGATCCTGTTCAAATAACTTAAGCCCTCAATGCTCGGTATGGATTACGAATCAATCATTCCTAGAACACTCAGTTTTGAACTTTTGTCTTTGATAAACTTTTCCAGCTAGAACTACTAGTTCTGTTGACTTGCTCTTATCTTGTTACTTCATTCAATAATTTGTTGTTAAATAAATAATAAAAAGTCTGACTCGTCCTTAGTTCCCGTAAAATATCTCTAGAACAACCATTATTCAACAATCTTATTAAGATTGTTGAATAATGGCTATTATTATTATCATCAAGTTTATGGCATTCACGATTATTTACCTACTAGAGATATATTGTTGTTTTGTTTACTTTAATTCATGTTTTATAATATAAAACATGAATTAAAGTAAACAAAACAACAATATAAATTAATTAATTTTGACACCGGTATCGCGATTGTCTCGCGTGTCCGCGATGAAATGATAAATGATTTATTTTCACAAAAAAATATTTCTTCTGTAAATATATAGGTAATTAAGATGAGGTCGTCGTTTCCTGTATGACTATACCTATATAGAGGCCTCCCCTAAAGCTAGCCACCCCGATCAACACCGACTCCGCTTAAAATGAAAGATTTACAGTAATGGTAATGAATTGACCCAAATGTTTGTTGTGCTCGAGTATTGGTCCTTTTTGCACTGTCTAGAATTCACAATGTTGTTATGATAATTATTTACCTATTTTATTCAAACGATTTTAAGTTTTCAGCAAGATTGTGGAGGGACTGTCTGTGTATGTAGGTGTGATCTGGGTAGATACAGATCACACCTACGCTACACTATCATTTACCTGGAATCCAGGAGTCATAGATATTGACAAAATTATATATAGTCATAGATATTGTAAATTGTTTTTATGAATAAATTAAATGAAATAAATGAAAAATAATAAAGACATGAATTAAAAAATTGTGCGGCCACAGGCCTGGCCGAGCCTACATATATACAAGTCGCCAGCCACCAGCTAATATTGTGATGACAGATTGATAAAACTTTAGACTTGCTACATCTTGAACTCGTTGTATGCGTTTAGTGAATTCTTGGAGATGTAATTTTATATTGATAAGCAAAAGGATGAATAAGGTTAACTTCAGTTATAACAAGATGAGAAATCACTTTTTCTCGATAAAGTAGGTAGGTACTTATAACACAGTGAGCTTTGCAGATGAACCTCTCAATCGAAATGGAAATTGTCCAAACGAGTTTATAAAGCAATTTCTCCAATAGTTTCCGTTCCCTTACAGCGTGAGAAAAGTCATAGACTGTATTCTTTTTACGTTGGTATAAATCAATGCCGTTCATTGTACTCACTCTTAGGATTTTTTCGTCTCTTTAGACAAAGGAAATAATAGTAAGGGCGTGGTTACATCAATCATGTGTAACGTCAGCCGGGTATGAACTTGCGGAGATGAGTAAAAGGTCGGGGACAGATAAGGCAACATAACAAAATAGGCAGTAGAACTGTTGAATCAGTGAACTTAAAACAAAAGCATTACTATGCCCACTAGGTTAACCGTTTTTTGACAGATGAACTAGTGAGCAATTATATTTTTTTGACAGATGAACTAGTGAGCAATTATATTTTTTTGACAGATGAACTAGTGAGCAATTATATTTTTTTGACAGATGAACTAGTGAGCAATTATATTTTTTTTTTCCAAAACTTATACACGTACGGTATTATAGTGTCTGTAAGAAGTCATAAATAAGATAATTCAATAAGATTAAGTAGTTTATTTTATTACGAATTTTAAAGTTAACTTTTACGTAATCTGGAATAGTTACGTTCTAAGGCAGCTGTCAAAAAACGGTTAACCTAGTGGACAGAGAGACGAAACACAGCCAATAGTACAAAAATACTGTGTTTTAAGAAGAATCTGCCCCGACTTTGTTTACTTAGCGGTCACTAACACGTAAGACTCTTTTGAAAATTAATTAACGTTGACTTTCCACAAGTTCGGTTTAGGGTTGGGGTTCTTTGAATCTTATCAACTAATGCTCATCTACTCCGAAAGATATTCTCAAAGAAAGAAAAAGTCCCTTTGTCTCAATAATTGTAAACGTATTTGTGAGAGGGATAATCGCTATTTCCAAGAATCGAGACAAAACAGGCGAGAGGGCGAGATACTCTATCTGCGTTTATATAAGCTAGTTATAATTATCCATCGCTACATTGCTGTCTGGCTTACCTATACTACCTGTCGATGGCTATGTTATACAAATCGATAATATCAAGCTCCGAAGCTTCCCGAACCTTCCCGACCGTTCCCGACCCTTCCCGGCCCTTCCCGAAGCTTCCCGAAGCTCTACCAACCCCTCGTGCAAGGCGAACTTTGTTGCCGCCAACATGCATTGGAGTCTCTATGATAACTATTTAGTTTTTAACAGGGTGTTTAATCTGAAACTTTGGTCGTAAAAGGCGAAGACATTAGCAGATGTAAGAAGCTTTTATACAGGGGGGCCCTTTTACAGAAGTCCAAAACGATTTATAGGAATCCTGTCGCCAAAATCTTTTCAAATTACCCCCAATTATGAAATTTAAATAATTGGGGGAATTTTGGAAGTACCTTGGCGATAGGCGTCCGAAAAATCATTTTATAGTTTAGGAGAAAACTTAGCTCAAAGGGAAACATTTTGTTCAACTAACTTATTTAGAATTTTTCTGTCCCTAAAAATTAAGTTAAGGGTGTGTGGCAAAGTCTTCCCAGTAGTTTCCAAACTCTTATGGATGGATGGTTCATTTATACAAGGATAAGTGGAAGGTGAAGTACATAATGCTATTATCATTCATTTCATATATATATTTAGAACAGTGACCCAGTGGTAACGGCCGCGACTTACGAGTTGTGGTCGTAGGTTCGAACCCAGACAGGCGCGTTACTTTGCGGAAATTATTTTATCACCACTGCTCTCAAAATGGTAACGGAAAATATCGTGAGGAACTGGTATGTCCTAGAACCAAAAATTCAAAGACATGTGAAATCTATCAAACCGCGCTGGGCCCACTCCCACTCACCGAGAGGAGGCCTGTGTCCCAGCAGTGGGAACATTTCCTATGTGCTGGCACTGAAGCTGAAAAATTATCTAAGTAACAACTCGTGTCCATTGCTTTTTTGTCGTAACTGCACAAAGCGACTCCGTTGATGTATGTATATGAAGTACATTTTAATTTGTACACTCCACGACCTATCTATAAGTAATATGAAACTGCACCAACCATTCCGCGCATGAGCAGATAGCACCATACATTTTTTTTTGAAGTCTGGATGAGAGAATGTCCTAAAATGCTTTTAAATTTGTGACAAATATGAACTTAACTAGCGGCGCCCCGCGGTTTCACGCGCATGAGTTTCGATCCCGTGGAAATATCGGGATAAAAAGTCTTATATGTTAATTCTGGTTATAAACCATGTGTGCCAAATTTCATCTAAATCCGTTCAGTAGTTTTTGCGTGAAAGAGTAACAAACATCCATCCATCCATCCATCCATCCATACATGCAAACTTTCACGTTAGTAATATTAGTAGGATTTGCATGATTAATGGTGTTGTGGTAAAATAATAAAACAAAACGACTTTATTGGTCTTTATTTTGAATAACAATAACAAATAAAATTAACAACAATGATAACAAGAAAATTAATTTAAAATATAATTAAAGGTTCATTGGCATAACTAGGAGGTTAAAAAAATAATAACAACAAAGTTCGGAGTACCTACAGGCGAATTACTATCTAAATTCCTTAACAAAATACGCGAAATAGTAAGAATGGAATCTATGTTCCCCGGACGCATTTATTGAATGATTTCTCATTGGTTGCACAACACTAAGTAAAGATATATTTTTTTTCTTATTAAATTATTCCGTTACAGTTACGTTGACACTAAAAATGTTATTTTTTTTCCAACTTGCGCAATTCCGGATCTAGGGCGCATCGAATCTACCGACGCGCGACGTCGTTTACTATTTGGGCTGTAGTAAATTACAATGTAAGTAGTTTGATGACATAAGAGCTTTCAATAACCAAGCAGATAGTTACAGCGCCTTATCTAATAACAATATAATGGAAACCTGGTTTTTCCTCAGAACAATAGGTAGGTACTACTACAATAACTTAAATAATTGTTTTTCATAAATCTTTACAATTTAAACAATTTACAAACTTCAAAAAGATATTGTGTAAACAACAACAGTAACTTATGTGCTTATGGTTTGTACTTATAACTTAACACTTTTATGTAAAATAGCTTAACATAACATAGTCAATAAAACTCCCAGTACTAATACTGAGTAGTGGACACCTCATAAATTAAAAGTTCTATTTAAATTACTCACGAATCTAATACACAAGTGTTTCAACGTTGCCAGTATTGGTGGAGTGTTGTATGCCAGCCTCTCTTGTGAATGAAACCGGAGTATCATCATTCAAAGCATTTTCGTCATTCGATAAATATGATCCATCTCTACCATCAGATCCCGTGAAAGAGTTCAGTTGAGCGTCGAACCCGTCTCCTTGGAAGGCCACAGACGGCTGAACGCTGGGCAGACCCAGGCCAATGCTTTGAGTTGGAGCAGAAGACGCGAAAGGATCACCTTGAGCAGTTGAGAAACTCTCTAGGCCACCAGACAGTGCTGTAGTTGGTACTGGGGCAGCTGCAAAGTGTGTCGGGAACGCCCCTTGGGACGTTAACTCAGAGTAAGGATCATTCGTCGGCTCTGGAGCAGCGCTCCGAACATATCCGAACGTCGCCGGGAACCTATTCTGCAGCTGGTTGACGGTCGTGAACACATCGTCTTCTTCGTCTTCACCGTCTTCTGTCACCTGGTAACCGTGACCGACGCCGACGCCTTGGGTTGGTAATGCGCCAGGCAAGGAGTCGAACACTTTGACTTGTTTAACAGTGTGCGTCACTCCATGCACGCGGGGTGATTGAGGCGCTGAAAAGCCGGTGCTTCCATAGTCACTACCGTACGCTGGTACTGAGGGGGAGTATGAAGGGGAGTATGAAGGGGAGTAGTCATCCTCGTAGGAAGGCGCTGAGCTGGGCGAGTAACTGAAGCTTGGCACGACGGGCGCGTCGTGGTGGTGGTGATCGTGGCCGTGGCCGTGGTGGCCATGGTGACCGTGATGTCCGTGGTGCCCATGTTTAGCATGATGGTGACCATGTTTAGCATGATGGTGACCATGCTTCGCACCTGTCGTCTCTGTAAGCGTCTTGGTTGCAACTTTCTTATGATGATGGTGGTAGTGGTGCCCATACGGGGTGTGTGGCTTCTGGTGGTGGTGATGATGATGATGAGTCTCTTTCTTTGGCTTCTGATGATGATGGTGAATAGTTATCACTTTTTTATGGTGATCGTGATGAATAAACTCCGGAATATGTATTCGCACGTGGTCACTGAAAAATAGATTATTAGTTATGACTGAGGGCATATAATGGTTTTTAAACAACATTGTCATTGAGTTATTTTATACAAATTATTTAAAAGAAAACTATAAAATCGCTGACGCAAAGTACCAAATCAAAACAAAACAATAATATTATGTTTGGTTGTCTTGGAGCATGACATCACATTAGCCTACTTTCAAAGTGAATAGACCATCGCAAAGCTTAAATATTTTTCGCATAAACTTTATCCAATAATAGGGTTACAACTAAATATCATCTATTAACAATTTGAAACATAATATATTTGCTACCTTGCTACAACCTAATAAGAGCACTGAGTAACAGCTTCTAAACTATAAGGTTTATACTTTAAGCAAGCTCTAAATAGGCAATAGCAGTAGTCTTAATATTTGGGAATCCTTACTGGTGTTTTCCTCCGCCTCCGCCGGTCTCGCCACCCTCGAGGCACAGCACCACCAGCACAGCCAAGTACTTGGCCACATCCATGGCAGCAACACAGGCACGACAAGCACGACCAGCACGACAACAGTCCACAACACGCGGTGACCAGTACAGCTGAACTAATAACACCAACGGAACGGACCTACGTTCACATCTTGTTTTACATCACAACCAATACTTTCTTTCCTTCCAGATTTTTAGTTTTATTTTAGATCAGTGGAGCGACGAGCATCACGAGGCAGCACCGCACTGCCGCACTCCGCACCGGATTGAATAGCGCAACATCGCGAGATGACCATTTATCCAATTTCACTTAAATAAACTCGTAATATCAACAAAAAGACAACAATTGCCATTGCCGGCGAAGCATGCCAACAGACATAGTAGGCGTGCGCGACGGGACGATTGTCGCTCTAATTTCCATCCATGCAGAGTTCTTTTCGAATGCCCGGAAATAAGGTGGTCGCTGCGTTTTTTGTGGGCAGTGTGTAATAACTATTTCACTACAGTTGCAAGCGTCGCATTCTATCTGACCGCAGGTAGATGCTGTAATACAGTTACGATTACGCTCTTACTACTGGTCAGCTGTTACTTTCAGTTGAAGTATTCTGGATAACCCAGTTTGAATGGAATGTGCACTGCTAACCATTGTATAGTAACGTCGAATTCATTCTCCATTCAAGTTAAGGCTGACTCTTCCGTTGAATGAACTCAATAAAAATAGAAGAGGTCGTGAGTAAGGTGGATTACATCGATTAGTTAGTTCTATAAGTGCGGGGTCCAGCCTAATAAATAAAACGTGTAAGGGTCAGATCCTGCTCATAAATAACTCTTAGAGTGTGCCCATTAAAATTTAATCACTCGTTACGATTGGATTTATTGATTTTGTGGTATTGACTGAACTCTTTGTGTGCTGTAGGTAGGTGTCACTTTGTTTTGTAGAGGAATAGCTATGCGTGTGTTTACGTTAAATACTTTCTTTATCTGTGTCTGTTCTGTATTTTTATTAGGTCCAGCTATTTTATTGAATTGTTTGTAGTGTGGTAGATTACTTTGGTGCACAATGTTCAAGCTCCCAAATGATGATCTCTCCCTAGTAACCTGGTTCCTGGTCCTGACTATTATTTTTTAATTTATACAGTCAAATTATATCAGTTAAGAGTATGGAAACAGCAGGCATTTACAATTTTTATTAACACTTAGATCTAATATCTTGTAGAATCGAAATCGGAGTAGTTTTTTTTATCTTATTTTAAACTAGCAGACCCGGCAGACGTCGTCCTGCCCGAAAAAGCAGCGCCACCTATCAGGTCCAATTGTGTATACAAACCTTGTCCTGACAATAACAAACACAAAAAAAAGAATTATCAAATTCGGTGCAGTCGATCGGAAGTTATGCGCGTACATACATTTCGGTGATTCATTTATTTTTTTTATTTATTTATTTATTTGTCACGTTTCTTTTGACATTACAGATATTTAATCTAATGCGACAAAGTAACTTAAAATATATTTAACTATATAATACCTAGATAGATAGATTTATATAGATGAAAACCAGCTAACTACATTAGTAGCTGTAAGAAACCAGCATAGATCAGTTGAGAAAGTTAAAATGTCTCTTGAGATTTTTGTAACTTTAGGTTATCTACCTTTTACCCAATGAAAATTGTTATCATTTCAATCTAAATCATAAAGGAATCAAAAGAGTGCCTATGTAAGGATTGTAGCAGATAGCGTTCTGTAGGTTCTATCTACCCACATGGAAAATAGACGTGAGTATATGTACATATCTAAATCTTAAAATGCATATCGTTAATTGTCCCAGTACTTACTAGTTATGTACATTAAAACATCATTCCCATATGTTTTGCTAAAAAGGAATGGAATTGTTTCTAAAAAAGGCAATCGCGGAGAATTGGATCCAATACGCACATGTTAGAGAGAATAGCAGTGGTGGCCCAGTGATAACGGCACCGAGTTTTAGGTCGTGGGTTCGAACCCAGGCAGGCCGGCTGGCGCTTTACTTAGTGTAAATCATTTCATCACCACTGCTCTCAAAATGGTGAAGGAAAACATCGTGAGGAAACCGGCATGTCCTAGAACCAAATATTCGAAGACATGTGACTTCTACCAACCAGCACAGAACCCGTGTGGTGGATTACTGCTCACTCCCTCTCGAAGAGAGGAGGCCTGTGTCCCTGCAGTAGGGACATAATAGGCTTATAATATTAAAGAGAATAGATTAATAGATAAATATTATAATAGAACCGAAATGACTCATGAAGTCATGACATCTACATCCTTAGGTAAACCCACGGCACATTACAGAGATATGAATGATGTAATAACATAGTTATCAGCAGTGGACGTCTTTCGGCAGAAATCATGATGATTATAATGCTGATGATTGGTTAAAATAAGAATTATTACAACATCTTTCTCGTGTAACTTTTAAATATGGATTTATACCCTTGTCCCTTCAGAGCCTTTCAAGCAAAATTAATTGCAAAACAGTTACGAAGAGCCCAATTTAAAACACAATTGGTAAGTGAAATGGTCCAGGAATAGGATTATTGTGACACAAAGCTCTTTTAAACGCAACAGGAAGGTCCATGCTCAATAGCAATCGCCCCTTCCTGTTGCGTCATGCCAGCGTATAAAAACAAACTGTATTAGAAACACAGAAACCTTTACTAAGGACTTATTTTAGGACTGATGACGTACTTCATCTGTTTTTATTCTTAACTAGCTTCTGCCCGCGGCTTCGCCCGCGTGGATGTCGGAAATTATCCCACGGGAACATGCTACCGAAACAAAAAGTAGCCTATACAGCCTATGAAGGCATTAAGTCAGCCTTTGTACCTTTTTTGTATGCAAAAAGTTTAAATAATTAAATCTATGTTACTCCATAACATCAGCTATCTGCCAGTGAAAGTGCCGTTAGAACCGGTAAACATACCTACCTACCTAAATAAACCTATTTCTGATGATAATCTAAACTCAATAAATAAGCAAAATCCCTAAAAACTAAGATATTAGTTTTTAGGGATTTTGCGATATTGTATCTTAAGATAAAATATTATAGTATCTTAGCCGTGTGCAGCGCCCCTTAGTGAACTCCACTGCGGGTGACGTAACCTACGACAAACTTATTATTTGCGGTTGGTACAGTAATCGGATCTAGGGATCGAACCGCAAAATTGAGTTTGTTTTTTATTGTATATACTTTTTCGGGATAAAAAGTACCCAGTGTGGTGCCCAGGATATTAAAGAATAATTATACCAAGTTTCATCGTAATCGAACCGGTAGTTTTTGCGTGATGCCTGAACTAACAGACAGACAGACAGACAGACAGACAAAAATTTTTTTAATCACATTTTTGGTTTCGGTGTCGGTCTAGTAACGCCCCCTGCCATTTATTTTTTTTGATATTTTCAATGTACAGAATTTTCATTTCTACAGATTTATTATAAGTATAGATTTAATGTGCCAGCCGGTACAACCTACTTCCATTCAATTGAAAAAACCGATGACATAATGAATCTTATTGCTCTTATGTAAGTTCGGTTCGATGAATGCGGATCAACTCTATAATGATTAAATGTACCTATTCTTTTTTTATTTAACTGGCACAGAGTTATATGGACACGGAAATAAAGTTATTGAAGTAGATCTCATTGACGGATGATATAGATAGATAGTCCTGTCCTCATCTGAGAAAAATAATTCCTTGGGACACGTTTGCCGCATATCGAACGAGTCATGGCCAAGTCTATCACCATGGGGTCCCAGTAAACGTCCGGCGGCTTCGAGGCAGGCCCAGGAGAAGATAGCGGGACAAGCTTGATGCCTACAGACAGGATTGGTCCACACTAGCTCAAGACAAAGAGGAGGGGTAAGGAGAAAGGGAGGTGTTTTCCCTACAGTGGAACAACATCAGCTAAAAAAAATAATAACTTAACATCATGCCTGTATCCCCCGAACGGGAAAATAAGCAGACGAGAACAGTGAAACATACTTTCGCCAATTTCGCCAAGCCGGGCACAAAACCAGACTGTGGACTGCTACGAAGGAATTCCAGATGGATACGAATAAATCCAATAAGATTTTGGTTGACGAGGGCATTGAACGCAGGTTTTTATACAGAATGGTACGCAACAGTCACCGTAAACACAAAAAATGCGTTAGGTCGCAAAAAATTACACTGTCCTATTTTTTTGGGATGTTGTTAGGATAGGTTAGCACAGGTCTTTTAAAGCTGCAAACTTGGTTTTACACTAATGGTATATTATATATTATTATCCTAACACCATTTAAAAAATAAGTAGGTATATTGCATTTTTTTTTGGGATGTTATAAATTACTGTCCTATGGTCCATTTCAAAGTGACCTAAAACCATTTTCAAAAGTGTCTCCGGAATATCCCCAGTATTTACCGCGAATATTAGCTAGCTTAGGAGAAAACTTATCTCGAAGGGAAACTCAAACAACAACAGGGGAACAATTTATTTGATAAAATCCGTTCCAGGTTTTCACTCCCTAACAATTAAATAAAAGGAATATTGCAAAGACTTCCCTTAGTTTGAAAGCTTTGTTTTCTCCTAAGCTTTAACTAATCGCTATCTCTGTAAGCGGGCTAGCCTATTTATTTTATTTGTTTCTTTATTTCATTAACAATTCTTACATTTAGATCCAAAACAACATGAAATACAACTTAAAGATATATTTTATTATCATGGATTTATGATTTACCTGTACTTATACTACGTACTGCTCAGCTTAATAATACTCCAGAATTAAATAACGACCACTGAAAATACTGCTTAACGGTATTCTCTGGCTTATATTATCTATCGCACGCAATTCAATTTTCGGCAACTCTCATCCAGCTGCTACCAGCCACGCTGCGAAGACAGTCACTCCGCCTAGCTTGAGGGCGTATACTTTAGTTTATATGGTCCTACCTTACGTTTTTCGATTCGGGGTCTTCACTCAAGAACACAACGTCTACTCCAACAGTCATCGGTTCTACGGTACTTTTATCAAATGAACTTTATTTATCCTATCTGGCATGGCTGGTTATGGCATCCTAACTAATATTATTAATGCAAAGTGAGTTTGTTTGTTACGCTTTTACGCAAAAACGGCTGAACGCAATGAAATTTGACAGATAACAGCCTGGGACTGGTACTTGCCCGTGGTCCCCCAGTCTAGTTTCCCTTGGGGTACCACGAGCAAATATTTTTACCCGTGAAACCCCCTGAATAACAATCTTCTTATTAAATATATTTTATTTGCCCGTGATACCCCATCCCAAACATTTTAATATGACATTAAAAAAAAATAAATAAAACGAACTGTTGCTTGACAAATAAAGAAATACAAATAAATTGTTTTCTCAATTCATATGAGATTTTTCAATAAAAATCATAATGTTGACGCTGGAAGAATTTAGAAAAATTAAGAGAGAATTTGAAGAGGAAGTTTTTTTATCATAGGTCATCCGTCACTTAATGCATTAAGTAAAGAGATTGTATTTGCATTTTATTTATTTGGCGATTAGCGGGGGTACCACGGGCCAAATAATTTGCCCATGGTACCCCTTTGTCTCCCTTGGGGGTTCCACGGGCAAACATATTTGCTCGCAGTACCCCAAGGAGAACTACACTGGAGGACCACGGGCAAGTACCGCCTGGGACCTGGAGAAAGACATAGACCACTTTCATCCTGGATCGTAGAGAAAGTCGTGGCCAACAGCTAGAATTCTATATTTGATTGAATTAAAAGATCCAGAGGGAAAACTACAAAAAGTTAAAATAAAACAAGAACATACTCGTAAATATAATTTTCTTTATTAGGTATAATAACAACCTTTACCTTAGGTTAACAACTTATAGTACTTACTTAGGTATATCTTAAGAAACTAGCGCTGGCGCAAGCTACTAATTACTTCGAAAGCTGATAAAAATAAATAATAACTAACCGACAATTATATCTACAATACATAAACAAATCTTATAACACATATCGTCGCTCTAGGTGTGACACCTCGTAAATACGAACCTGTCAATTTTCCAGGAGAGACAAAAAACTGTTTTATAATTAAATTTTATGTATATTGCATGCTTTTGGTTATTTTATTGAATATTATATAAAATACCGCATGTGTACATAAAAAAATCACCTTGGCATGTTTGGTATCTATTAAACTTACAAGGTCTCACCTTACAAAGTGCTTCAAAGTCTTGTTACGAGGTGTCACTAAAAGTCAGTTTTTAAGTGAAGCAAACCTCCTGTACATACAAGGTATGGAGATACCTGGTATGTACAGGAGGTTTGCTTCATTCATTTCATTCATTTCATTCATTTCATTCTGGAGAGAAAGATGGAAAATTGCGTGATGGACAATTTCGCATCAAAATGTAAAATTGACCAATAATTGCAGTTACGAGGTATCACATCTAGAGCGACGATATGGAAATCCCTCAGATTAATATTAGAGAAATAAATACAAGGGTTTTAATTATAGAAACTGAAATTCCATACAGCTACATAATTCATTATAATACTATTGATTTCTTACTTAATTAAATACGACATTATGATTTTTAGTTATACTAAGAGAACTTCGCATGGCTTTCAAACATGCCAATTTCATCAGGTAATCCTTCGCACTGCCTACATACACGCGTACACGCTGCGTAAACATGAGTCTCACCCTCACCGACATGAACTTTATCGAGAAGGAAATATTTAAATACTTAATTAAATAAATACAATCATGTTAGTAATTTATTGAAAATACATTCTTATTGGTTTATTTTTATTTATCTTCTTTCGTTCTTGTCATGTCACCGCTAGAAAGTATGACACTAAATAACACAAAAGGAATGTTTTCTGGTCGGAATTAATTTTAGTAATTATTTAGAAAAATAGCGATTATTCGGCGTCTAAGCTACGTCTACGTTGCGTCAACGTGAGGTTCTACGAATCCACGACTCCACTGCGCTAGCGCTACGAGTCCGCTACGACGCTGCTACGCGCCCGCTACGAACCTGCTACGCTTAAGCTAAGCAGTGCCCACGCCATTGAATTTACATGAAAATAAGACGTACATAGTCTCAACAATAACCACCCTATTAACCCGGAGTAAAGTTATTTCCAGTATTCACATCAGTTTAACCATACATTTTTCAAGGCTTAAGTTCGGAATAAGTTTACTCTGCATTTATTAATAAGGTATTGCCTGGCGGTTACAGCAATGATCGACGACGATTTTACTAAAATTGTAAAAAAAATATCTAGAATTATAAAAAAAAAAACAGTTTTGTGAGATTGATACAGACATTTTAACTAACCTAAAATAAATAAAAAAAGGTTTTATTAGGGAGATCTTTATAGAAAATAAAGCTCTAAATAATAATTAATATATATGTAGTTATCAGTTGATAGTTTTAGCACATTGGTTAAGTCAGTCTTTAGTTTACAGAAACGGCGGAAAGGATCTACAATTTATGGTTAATATTTATTTGTACAATATTTAGGTTCTACTACTTTCTACCCACTTATTTACTATTTGATACCAATTCTGGAGGGAGAATCTCTTTTGAAGGACCAAGCTTGTATAAACACACTGATCAAAATTGTTGTATACGTACATAAACGCACGACTTCTTTCATCGGGGTTAACAGAAACTATAGAATGCCACCCGCTACGATTATTGCATACTCCTTTTGCTATATTTACGTTCACACATCTCGTCATACACGCTTGCCGTGCGCGTTAACGCCAGTCGTAACAGTCATGTATGGCGGCTTTTTTATAGAACCGAAATTAATATGCTAAGTTTCAAGCGCAATAAACCACCATTCCATGGTCCATTCTAAGGTTGCCTGGAAGAGATCTCAGTAAGCGATAAGGCCGCTCATTGTATATTTTGTAGTGTTTAATGTATTTTTTATGTTATGTATTTTTGTGGTGTACAATAAAGTACTTATATATAAATAAATAAATAAACTACCTATATACTATTGTTATCACAGCTGACATGAGTCTCAGACCTGAGGGGCTCATCTTTGTGAATGGAAGTGGAATGCTGGGCCCACTGAAAAGAGGTGCTAAACATATTTCGATCAGTGTAGCTACACATACATTTATTTCCAACTATTTCGCCAATAGAAGACATAAGATACAGATTTATTTGGACATTTTAAGCACATTTGTAAGCTTTATATGACTTGTCGCACCCCATGTAAGTATTGGCGAAGTTTTACCTGCAAGAAAAGAAACCATTTACACACAATTTTTGTTTAGAAATAATCTTACTTACGGTTGGTTTTACTAGTTGAAATAGTTACTTATAGCTGCCGTTTATACACTCTGTCGAGAGCACTGGTGACCCAGAGGTAACGGCCCTGACTTCCGAGATGTAGATCGTAGATTCGAATCCAGATAAGGGCTTTACTTTGTGTAAATAATTTAATCACCACTGCTAAATGGTGCAAAGCCACAGATTTATAAACTAAAGGGAGATATGGTGTGGCTGCCCAACTGTTCGAGTCCGGCTGTCGCCTTCAACTACATATGCACTACAATACGAACACACGCTCACTCACACTATAACAGTCACCACACTCAACGCGAGCCAATCGCGTAACGCAGATCGCAACGTTGAGACACACAACTACATTGACAATTCTTATTGACAAATCAACGGCGCCCGCGTTTGTTTCTGTTTTGTGCATACATTGTTCGCACGCGCCACGCCCCCTTGGCATATCTCCCTTTAGTTTATAAATCTGTCTACAAAACGGTGAAGGAAAACATCGTGAGGAAACCGGCATGTCCTAGAACCAAAAATTCGAAGACTTTTGACATCTACCCGCATTGGGCCCGCATAAATTACAGCCCACTCTCTCTCTCGAAGAGAAGAGGACTGTGCCCCAGCCGTGGGAATATTAGTATAGGCTGATTATGCATACTTTTTCACATCCATTTTCTAGCCCTGAAGTCGAGTCATAGATAAAACACGTCTACTAATAACATTAAAATTGTTGTTCTATTGTAGTTACATTCGTATTTACGTCGTGGTGACCGAATGGGTGGTTGTGGGGCTGATCGTACTAGTGTACGATCAGCCCCACAACCAGTATCACCATTGAAGGATTGCCGCTCGTGAAGTCCACTTTAATTCGACGTTCCACTAGCAGTTACAGTTACAAACACACTGGCACTCTTACTCACCTAATTCCTTCTATAGAGAGGAACGATATGACGGGTTGGCAAACCCGTGATCTCGTGTGGGGGTACATCCGGGATCACTAGCGGGACGTCATCTGGTAAGAACTCCGGGATGCCAATCCCGGGGACTGGCTGGCTGTGCTGCCCCACAGGCGGCTCGTTGTGGATGTGCATGTGGTGGAAATGCTCGTGTTCCTCTGTGGCTGCGAGGCTGTGATCCATGTGGGGGTCCCGGTGTGTGTGGTGGTGGTGAATGGTCTTGTACACCATATGCGTATGCTTTATTTTCTTCACCTTGTACGGCACGTGGATCACCACCTTTTTGTTGCGTCTGTGGAAAAAAAAATGTGGTTTTACAAGAATAGTATACATCTCTATTGTTTCTCCGTTGACAAAAAGTTTGCCTTTGTAGAGTGCGTGCAAGATAAGTCTGCGCGAGACGTTTTTAATCACATTCGGCTTTATGATGGCGGATTCGGATTTTTTACTTTGGAAAACACGGAACACAGCACACTCTCTTGACACCTGACACGAACGTCTAGATGGCGGCAAACGATTAATTCCGATTTCGGCCTCGCGCAGGTTTATTTTATGCGCGCTCTAGTGGTTTCTCTGCCGACCATGAGTGACATACTCTTGCTAATACTCGATGTACCTTATGTAGGAGTACTTTACTTTACAATCATCGGTACCCCACATTCGCGTTAATGGCATACGAATACGTTGCTATGATATTATCGCCGCACCAGATAATGCGTGTTATTCTATGTTTATATCACACGCATGTTGTTACCGTAACATGCCAATTTGTCATCGTTTGTCAGTCGTTCTGCAGACTGAGTATCATGTAATTGAGGTAACAACGACACCGGTATGTTTACATGTGGTTTACTGGCTGTTGTCTGCGACTTCGTTTGCGTGTGGTTTGTGTTTTATCTTTTTTTTTTATAAGTAGAATAATCAAAATAAAAAGTAGCCTATGTGTGTATTTTACACACGCATTTAACTATTTCTTAACTATTATTTCGCGGACATTGGTGAGTGTTACAGGCTTACTTAGTTTTAAATTCCGTCATACTAAATAAAGTAAAATAAAAATAATAATATCCTTCTCCAGGTCCCACTCTAATGTGTAATTGTCTAAGTGAGTGATATATGTATAAGGCGTGTCTGTTTAGGCGTGACAAGGTAAAATACAGACAGACGGAGTTACTTTCGAATTTATATTATGAGTATGAATAGTATGGATAATGCGCACGATTCCGACATAGGCCAGTAATTTCGGGAGCTTCCTACTTTGATGCGCGTGAGTGCGGTTTCAACGTTTCCTGTTACATATTGCATTGGAATTGTTGTATTTCTTCTCTCGTATTGGCACGAACCGTATGAGAATGATTTGTGCCGTCATAAAATTATCTAGTAGTCAGCAGAGATGTAGCGGGATGACCGTACAGGGCGGACAAGGCGTGCGGCAGATACAAAGATGTTGGCTAACTTTTGGAATGCGCGGTGATTAACCTATGAGGCATCACGGGTGATCATAGAAAACTGTACGATATTCTGAGATCAGCCAAAATGTCACAATATCTGAAGTCTCTCCTCTATAACCAGTGTGTTCTGCTACCCACTATGACGTACGGTGCTGAGCCGTGGGCGCTCACACAGAAGGCTGTATACAGCTACTACGACTTAGCATCAGACTAATAGACCGAGTTCCAAACGTCGAGAGATGAAGACTTACGAAGATCTTCTATACTGGAAAATTTATTACAAAATTCAAATGAAGTTGGGCAGGAGGCCTGGCAAGGCGCAGTAATGACAGGTCTGTGATAGAGTGGCGTCCAAGAACTGGAACACGACTCGATCCAGTATTATAACTGGCGAATGTGGGTGTAGAATAGGTAATTAGGTGCACCTCTGCCTAACCCTACGGCTATTACCGGCGTGATGTTTATTTTTTTATTTTAGTGTACATATGTGGATATCAATACTTACCCAGCTATAACTAAACTATCTTAAAAACTGAGAAACATTTTATCTCGATTGTGTAAGTGATCCTGACAAGCTTAAGCTGCTCAAGCTTTATAATTCGGTTTGTTGCAGCCAGTATGAAAACATGTGACATCTACCAACCCGCACTGGGCCCGCGTGGTGTAGCACGGTCTCTCTCTGAGAGTACGGCCTGTTTCCCAGCAGTGTGAACATTATAGCCTGATTTGATACTAACAAAGTCATGATGTGTATTAGATAGGTGCACGGGTATTTGCATGTGTGAAAAGAAAGCATGTTTGAACAATATTTTGTGTTATTTAACTAACGCACTGTATTACAACCCTTCATTCACACACAGCCCCTCTCTTTCCGGTCGGATCCCCTGAACTGATCCCTTGCTGGTTGTTATTACGTTTTAATTCTGATCCACTATAAACATTTACACATAACATACCACATATCTATACTAAAAATAAAGCTGAAGAGTTTGTTTGTTTGAACGCGCTAATCTCTGGAAAAAGAACAAAAGTCAGAAAGAACGCTGAGAGGACACGAAGTCATAGCGCGGACGGGCGATGCGATGCGACGGGTTAGGTCGGGGAAACAAGAAATTTCACGCGGACGAATTCGCGAGCAGAAGTTAGTGGGATATAGATCACATACCGTACGCAAACTATGAATAAAATATTTTAATTACTCGTATACCTATAATTTTATTTATCTTTAAATCGTGTTCTTTATTTCCTTACACCTACGTTCCTGAATATTTTTTATTGTTTTATTTTTTTCCTCGGTTCGTCACCAATATAAGGAACAAAATAAAGTAGGTAATAAAATAAGTATAAAAGTGGTGCTAAAGATAAGTAAATGTTTCATTGTTAAACTATGTTTTTTGTTGGAAGTCCCTAATAATAATTGTACCACATATATACCATACGATATCTGATAATCCTGAAAGCACCTCTCAAGTCTCCACTCTGGACTTTGTACCCCACGTTCCAAGGTACAGACCAACTGTCTAGTTTGCGGCTTACCGGCAAATAATATTATTGTAATCTAGTTGTAGGTAGTATTTTAAGCTACTCATGTCGTCTCAACTTCCTGTTAACCTGTGAACCGGCTTACTGTATTTGACAATAAAATATTTTCTATTTCTATTTTTTCTATCCATATGTTTCATTAAAATGTTTTAAAATAAACAATAAATATGAAAATTATATGAAGACATCAATGGGAATGATGATGTTTTAACATGAAGTTTCAACTGCGCAAATGCGCGTTCCTAGGTACCAAATATACCTACACTGACCTACACCCTCTACCACCGCACAGGCTCGCGTAGCACGGTCTACGAAACATGCGTAAAAACTAAATGTTCTATTCACCATAAAAGTGGTAAATATAACTTACCTTATCTGTACTTAAAGATTTGAAGCCATTTTTCATAGAAGGAAATATAATGATTTATGAGCTTTTTTTGTTCGGCGAGTTCTCTTAGACCACCCTGAAATGCTGGTGGTTAAATTGCATACTTTCCAAATGGAGAGCAAGCTATACAATTAGTATAAAGTATCACAACACGTATGCTTTTATGTAGCATGTGTCATCATCATCACTCTCCTGCCCGTATCCCAATTAGTTTGGGGTCAGCGCAACATGTCTTTTTCTTCCATACTTCTCTATTAGTCGTCATCTCGGTAGTCACCCCTTTTCTAACCAAAATATCATTCACACAGTCCATCCATCGTTTCTTTGGTCTTCCCCTACTCTTATAGCCATCGACATGCATACTCAAAACTTTCCTCACGCCATTTTCCTCATTCCTCCGTATCACATGCCCATACCATGACCACCGATTTCCACACAACTTTTGAGTTACCGGTGCCACTTTCAAACTTCCTCCTATGTACTCATTTCTTATTCTATCCATTCGTGTAACACCAAAAATGCCTCTTAGCATTGTTAGCAATCTCAATCAATCTCAAATCGTTTATTGCAATCCATAATGTATACTTACAGTAATAAAATAAAAAATAATAGAACCAATTATGGACCCTGTCGGCCTGCATTTAAGTAACATGTGTATTCGAGGCTATAGGTATGATTAACGAGGTGTGTTAGTGTGTGTTATGTCCCGTTTTAGGCGGCTGTCCACGCCAGAGCACATACTGAATAGGTACATACAAAGGTACGTAGCTACGTACTTGCTTAATCCGCCCCTGCAATCCCCGGACAGAGCAGGGTCGCAGAATTCAATTTTATTTGCGACGCTAGCCATCACAGAATTGATTTTGTTTTGAAAGAGACGCACCCCCACTGCATGATTAGCAAAGTGTTGTCAGAGTAAAATATACCGCCAGTTAATTTGAGATTTTAGTATTATCTTCTGATGAAACCGTCGCATAACTAATAATTATAATGTTATTCCCATAGGAATGAATATGTGTATTCTTTTTGTGTGAAATAAAGTATTTGAAATCTTAGATGAGGGCAGGTTGGTATATACCCTAACCGTTGCAGCTACAGGAAAAATTTCTTAGGAAGTTAAGGAAGAAGGATTCACAACTTTCAGAGTAATTACTAACAGCGTTCAAAGATTTTGGAAAAATGTTACTGCCATGAAAACAACAATTCACACACAACATGTAGGTAGTTTCGTTTATGGATCAAAAAACTTTACTGTAGCTAAGTACTGTCTATATATTTATTAGATTAGACATAAATATATCTTTTGACGACAACAGAATTGATGAAGTAGGACATATAAAATTTTTAGGTTTGACAATTGACTCAAAACTGACTTGGAAACAACATGCATCAATTATTGTAACAAGATTAAGTAGGTTCGCCTTTGTTTTATATAAACTTAAGAACATAGTTAATCAGGCAGCTGTTGTAGCTGCGTATTATGGCTATGTAGATTCCATATTACGTTACGGAGTAATTTTTTGGGCAAATTCCTGCGAAAAAGAGAACATTTTTAAAGCACAGAAGAGGTGCATTAGATCAATATGCAGTCTCAAATCAACGGAAAGTTACAAACCGTATTTCAAACAACTTAAAATACTAACATTACCGTGTATTTACATTTACGAGACAGCATTGTTTGTTAAGAAAAATAGCGAACTGTTTAAGAAAGCTTCAGAGCAACGATATAGATCGGCAAGACAAGAATATCGTCATGAATTATGTCTAAGACCTTCAAAGACCGCTCTTATGCACAAAAGCATCCTCTGTATGGCCCCGAAGATATTCAACAAAATACCAAATGATATTGAAGATCTTAACTTGACGCAATTTAAACGGAGATTAAATAACTTATTGACTGAAAAATACCATACCATTGACGAATTCCTTTTTGACAAAATGTAATAAGTAAACTAAATGATAATTATGGTTTTATGCTTGACAATTCAAAAACCGGATTGTATTCGAAGTACCTATTGAAATTTATGTTAATTTGTATGTAATATTGATTTTATATTCTTAAATTGCTAAAATTTAAATAGTGTATGGCCCTAATGGGTAGTTGTTTTAGTTACCATATCCTAATTATAAGACCTATTGTATCACCAAAAAACACACTAATAAATACTTTGACTTTGACTTTGACCTAGAATGCTGAGGGCTGATTTTTCAATCGACAGATAATTTTTATTCGTGGAACAAAATTGACGTCAAAGGGCTGATTTTTCAATCGATAGATAATTTTTATTCGTGCTGACAGTTTATGTGTCAAAAATTCAAAATTATTCCTCCGATAAAATTATCTGGCGTTGGAAAAATCAGCCCTAAATTCAAAAGCAGATTAAGTTTTATGCACAGTACGTAGTTTTAGTGGCGCCAATACCACAAAAAATGAAACGTGTTATTTTATCTTTGTATGGGCGTGGGCACGTGATGAAATGGAAAGTGGTAAATATAAGTCGTGTCACCAAAATAAAGGACCTGGGCGTGACTTTTGATACTGGTCTGACATTTAGAGATCACGTCTCCTCTCTTGCCAAGGCATCTTTTAGGCGCTTGGGTTTTGTTTTGAGAAATGCCCGTGATTTTCACAACCCAAATGTAATTAAGCTGCTGTACGCCACTTTGGTTTGTAGTAAACTTGAGGCTGGTGCCTGTATCTGGCATCCCTACACTGCGACTCAAACGTTAAGGTTAGAAAAGGTACAAAAACTTTCCTGAGATTTCTATATAAAAAGACGTATCACTTCTTTCCTTTCATGTACCCTACTAATTACCTCCTAGGTAGGAGTGTTGGGCTTCAACTCGTTGGAGGTTAGGTTAGCATTAGCGTGGCTTTCAACAGCTCACAGTTAGCATTAGCGTGGCTTTCAACAGCTCACAGTAGCCTGCAAAACTCTCAGAGGACGCATCGACAGTCCCGAACTCCATGATCTTTTCTGTCGGCTATTTGTTCCCGACAAATACATCGGACATCGCCAAAGCCGTCGACACAATCTGTTCGCACCGCCGTCATCTAAAACTGTCGCCAGAGCTGAGTCCCCTGTGTGTCGTACTTTAAGGATGCTCAGTGCCCTCCTGACCACCAATCCTGAATGTGGTCTGTTTGCCGATGAATGGAGTAGAATTATGCGTGCATGTCTGATGTTTTGTGAGAAGAAGTATGCTACGGTGTCGTCTATTATATGTTAGTAGTTGAAACATTTTTTTTGTATACCTGCCATACCTGTTTAAATCTTTATGTTAATTAATTTAATTGGTGTTACCGTTTTAATTAACAATAAATAAAAATATAAAGTGTGTATCAGAAAGGTGTGATTCAATTTAAGGATGTGGTACAGATCATCAAACTGAATAACTTTCTCCATGGGACTAACATCGTAATCGAGAAAAAATTATCAGTTGTCCCGTACATTTTGGTTGATTAGGTGTTGTAGTTTTGTACAGGACAGCTGATTATTCTTTTTTAAATCTCTAAAACACTCTGTAGATAAAGGAGATGGAGGAGAGGAGAAGGAGAATAAAGGAAACATGGATGGATTGTGTGAGGGTATATGAATGAAAAGAAATTGAATGAGAACGTGACAGATGACAGGAGAGAATGAAAGAGAAAGATAATTTGCGCTGATCTCTAGTAACTACGGACACGGGCGAGGGAAGTGTAGGATCAAAGATAAAATTAGGTTAAATATTGAACTCACCCTTCGGTATTCGCAACAAGTATGGCCAACATCGCAGCCAGACAAAGTAGAATCTGTAAACAAAATGTATTTAGGTAATAATAAATACCTACTATTAACAAACTTGTCATAAGATTCGGAAAATTAGAACCGCTAAAGTGAGTTTGTTTGTTTGTTTATTACGCTTTCACGCTAAAATGGATGACACACTGAATTTGGATGAAATTTGGCACATGGGTAGACCGTGCAGGTCATGGTCTACCCATGTACCAAATTTAGGTTAGGATAAAAGATACTTTTCATCCTGGACCACAGACGAGGTCGCGGGCAACAGCTAGTATGCATGTAGCTAATATATTCTGTGGCTTTAACAGTTCAATATTAATATTCAAATCGTTCATGATGACTCTCGAAAAGGCACAGAAATTCAACATCACGACATACAACAAAAACATACAACAACTAATATAATAAAAGTTCACCACTTAGTTCAACGTTTGGCCGACTTTGCAATTTATAACATTATTTCTGAATTGCATGAACTGTTTACAAACGTTAGCATTATTAAGTGTTACAATTTTTTTACGAACAACGCAGGGAAGTCCTGTCATGATAAGCAGCGCTAAAGAAAATGTGGAAATCGGTAGTTTCCGACATATTGCTATATTGTAGTTAGTTCTAGTCTGTCACCACATCACGCAATGCTCTACTTTTAAAACAATTAATATCTAAGTTAGTAACAAAACAATATATCAAATTGTTTTATGGTCAAAATGCAACATGCAACTTATAAACACTTAAATCATAAAACTAATTAGGCATAAATATAGATACAAGCATTCAATCAATCCATCAACGCATACCCAGCTATGCGTGTCTTTCTTGGTCACGGTCGGAAGTAAAACACGAGAGCGCTAATAAATATAATTAATTGCAATGGCTGCATATTAGGTTTACTTTACACATAATCAATCAAAAATAATTAATAAAAAACGTGAGAGTGGACGCAAAACAAACAATCTGATGACTAATGAGCCGCTAACATTTAACAAAACAAGTTAATGAGTGACATGCAAATTGACGAACGTTCTCATCTGTCCCACAAAAACTTACCGCACTCCTGCAATCCATAATCGTATCTATTGTTGTATAACAATGTAGTGAAAAGCACAGCAGTCGAACATGTGTCGTTTGTCGCAAAAAAATCTCTTGGAGAGATGCGCGTGTGAAATAAAGTCGCTGAATGGCGCGTGCGACGCTTTGCGCACTTACGGAAAATTTGCACTTTCCCACTGCAATGCGATGCGCCCGAGTCTAACAACCAACTAGCAATGAAGCCGATGCGCCTATCAATACTTATATATGGCATACATTAACACTATGTGCGAGTATTCCGTCCGAGCGTCCCATTTCAGAAGCTCTACTGCACGCAGCTGGCTCTCTCTAATGTCAAGAAAAATACGACCGATTTTAGGAATATTTTAACCAGATGCTAAGTATAGTAATACTGCAGTATAGGTATCGTACCCAAAGATATTACGAGCACATAATCTATGATATTTGTTTAAACATCAATCTTTGCACATCAGATGAGACATGGATGTTCCAACAACAGGAGACCCCACTCTTTACCACATATTGGTCTAAGGTAAAGAGTGTAGTCTGCCAGATTTGGATGTCCATGATGATGTGTGTGTTTCTATTTCCCCTTTGTGTAGGAGTAGAGCGAGTCCACACGGCGCGTTGCGTCAGCGTTGCGTCGACGCAGCGCTGCCGTTGCGTTGTTTTACATACAAAAAACCAAGGTGTTCACACGGCGCGCTGCGTCGTCGCAACGCACACATGACGGACAGCAGCCCCTGAGACGAAGCGGGAGGGGGTGTACTCATTGCGGCGACGGAGAGGCAGCGCTCAGTTGCTTGTGCGTTGATAGGGAGGATACACGCAAGCTCATTTCATTTTTTACCTACGTACTTTTGTATTCAGTTTTATTTGCAGGGTAAAATGAGTACCATTGAAGAAATGATGAAATGTGATTTTGCGTCGATTTCGGCGGTGACGTAGTAATAGGAGCAATGCTAGACGTCTTTTCCGATCCATGCTTTCCTATAGACTGACTGCGATGTTTTTACAAAAATGCTTGCCGCAACTGTGCGTCACCGCTGCGTCGACCGAACGTTAAGACTGCGTCGTAGTAACGCTGCGACGACGCAGCGCCTGTGTGGCCGGCTATGCGTCAAAATATTTGCGTTGCGACGACGCAACGCGCCGTGTGGACGTTCGCTGAGAGACGGAGAATGACTACCATTACGCCAAATGGGGGAACAATTGACTTTTACTGATAACCAAATAAATTAAAAAAGAAACATTTTCAATCAGAAAAAGCTTATTGAAACGATACCTAACATCGTAACACGATAGATTTATTAGAACTTTAATTTTCTTCTTATAAAATAAATCAAGGCATGTGTGATTTATAATTTATTTTTTGACTGGCCCGCTGCGTATGCGCAAAAGCTAACATTATGCCAAAATTCATTTTCATACGTTCATAGGTCCCGAAGAAAACCTGTGATTGATGGACAAGAAAGTGATGCAATAAATAAATACCCAGTCTCAGACGGAGATGGCGGGATGAGCTGGACTCCTTTCATAAAGATTGGTCCTTGGAAGCTCTGGACCAATCTTTATGAAAGGAGGAAGAGAGAGGTGGAAAGAGAGTAGGGAGGGTTTTGCCCAGCAGTGGGACATTAATGACTGATAATAAAAAATAAATAAATAAAGGTCAAAATACTAAAATCAAAATGATGGGACTTATGACGAAGAAAGACCAGGTGACATGTAATTAAAGTGGTTGGAACACTCCGTGCAGAAATTGCACAAGGTTTTTCAATGTTTTCCTATAATATTCGCCAAAACAAATCTCTCTACAGGATTTTCATAATCCTTATCAGCAACACTATTGCTCGGTATGATAATACCGTGTCGTTGTCTTTTGTTTTTATATATATATATATATAGCATAAACATTAACATAACAGCTCGAAGGGTTAGGCATTGATGACTTACATCAACTGCCCTTCGAGGAGAGTAAAGTGGTGAACACACCAACAGTTCATCAGTTAATTTTTTGATTATAATATTACAAAATATGCATTAAGAATGTAATAAGCGCAAAAAACGTAATGATTATGTTACCGAATCTCAATCTAGTTTTAAACTAAACGTAATAATAAAATAGTTTTTACCTAATGATCACGGAAATACAAAGAGCCCTAAATTAATTGAATCCAACCACGCTGGCCGCATAACTGACTGTTTGTTTACTAATATTAACCAAGAAACTGAACCGTTGCAAAAATCCATGGCTTAGACAATCACCTACCTTTCATAAAACTGTTTCACGCTGCGTAACTCGCGACTGGCTGTTTCAAATAATTATCGAATTATGGTGACGAAAGGCATAAAATTGATTTTATAAAATATTTGGATATTGTCTAATACCACGGCGAGCCAGACGTACCAGGGCTACTCTCTAACCAATCCATCAGAATAGAAATAACAAAAGTTTAATGATGAAAAGTTCTTCATTTTTATTTTTTGTTGTAACAGTGCAATAGAATATCACAGCAACCATAAAGCCTGTTTTTCCCTTCCTACGAGTATATTTATTTATACATGGCTATTTTGCATCATTAATGTTTTCTCCCATTATAAAATATGCAGAGCAAAATCAAGATAACACGAAGAGTCCAGGCTAACAATTACAATACAATACAAGCATTATTTAAAAATATCAGCGTCGGCTCATTAAGTACGAGCCTAGTGAAACTGATGAGAGTTGAGCAAATTATGTCTTACATTGTCATCGGTACTCAGAACGTAAGGCCGGCGAGTACGTAGTTACAGATGTGAAGATAGACTCGAAAGTGAAATACTCTACATGTACAGCAGACAAAACAACTTGGTGTGCAGCCAAAGATGTATGTTGAAGTATCAGAGGGGCAATTCTCGTAAATTTAAGAACGTTCACAGTCTGATCTCAGTGTCAATCTGTCAAAAATATGACATTTGTTTGTCGCCGAGATGAGACTGCGACTAGATTTTGAACGTTTTAAATTACGAGAATTGGCCAATAAAGAGATAAGTATTTATAGAATAACAATATAATCATTAAAATCAACAATACAACTCTCTTTGCACTATGTATACAGTCCCATTTACACAGTGCAAGTTAAAAGCATACCATAAAATTGAAGCAACAATTGACTGGCACCGTCTAAACAACATCTACAATTGTTGCACGATACGGGCAAGTTAGTTGCCGTTCAAAACTGGTATGGATGTAAATAGCACGTACAATAAAATCGCATTCATTTTTGGCATGAAAATTTTCTAATAAGAGTTAATAGTTTAATCAGTTGTAGAAGTGATTAAAGTATTGTCCAAAAAAAAATATTGAATAACTATAATTGTACATATCCTTTTTGGCTTTGAAATAAGTAAAACCATTAATGGTACATGTTGTGTTAGTCTTTAAGTAATTGTTGCACTTATAAATGTATTAAGAAATGATTTGTTAAATGTATTGTGTAAACAATTGTTGGTTAACCTAAATAAATAAATAAATACCGCTCTATGTTTAGATGAGGCAAAACTTGCTTGCAATTATTTCCATGGTGTAAACAGAATTCGCATGCAAGTATTGAATGGTAAAACTTGCATTCAATGATTGTATTCCATTTTATGCAAATCTTGAATGGCAATAATTAAACGTGCTTTATGGCATGCCGTTATTGCTCTTGAACGTTCCAGAAACTTCCACTGTGTAAATGGGGCATAAGTTAACTTTTTAAGCAAGTCTCGTGTCAACGGTTTATCACTGGCATTGACAGCTCACAGTACACACGTGATGTGCACACTTGTCTCTTTTCTTGTCTGTACATTTCAACTTTGCTTTAGCAAAAGAAAAATAAGATCCACAAAAATAAGTTCTTATTAAGTTTTTCTGTATTTCAGGAAATAAGTAGGGGGGGGTAGTGGGTAATAATAATCCTGCCGCTGTCATAGTAACGTACTAAAAATAATAAGAACAGTCAATCGAGTGCATGTCCATGAAGTCTCAAAGCTGTTCTTGGACCTGTACTGGTCAGGTGACGATTACGCAGGCTGGTGGTAAAGATAAACCGATCTTGTCGTACTGTAGTGCCGGTTTCGTGGTCCTTCTGGATGGTGCATGATGACGCCAGTCACCAGGTATCGGTGGTAAATTGTTTTAACGGCAGAACGACTCGCATGAAGTTGTGCTTACGTTTCGCTGCCTAAGCCCAGACTGAAGAGGTGCCATAGCTTGCGCAGCTAGCAGTATCTATAATTTGAACGTCACAATGGATTAAGAAAAGATTTGACGACACGGTTGGCGCAGTGGCTGAGCGATCGACTGTTGCGCTGTGCGTCGCGGGTTCGATTCCCGCACGGAACAAATATTTGTATGACCTATAAGTAGTTGTTTCGGGTCTGGCTGTTTGTGTATGTGAGTTTAAATGTTTGTAAACGCACCCACGATACAGGAGAAATTCCTAGTGCGGGCAAAGTTTTTTTTTTTTTTTTTTTAAAAAGGAAAAACAATTTCGATACTCTTTTTATGTAAAACAAAACAATAAAAAAAGTAACGAAGTATGCACTTCTGATGCTCTAATCAATAATTGTTGCTTCTTTAGGGAGGGCGCGCACGAGCAAATTTTGTTTCCGCAACTACTTTGTCTCTCACATCAAGTCTACGAGTTTGTATGAAAATGCGCACATGTAGTGACGCGACGCGACAGGCGGGAGACATTTTTGTCGGCGGGTTTGGACGCAACTGTCGCCCGTCTATTTGGTGCAAAGAAAAAGTTGCCGGCTAGCCGTTCAACTGAAAATTTACCAAAAAAAGTAGCGTTGCTGTCGCCCCCGTGTGCGCAGCGTCCAAATCTCGGGGAGGAGATAGCGACAGAGACAAAAAAGTTGCTGGGCTACTAAGTTGCTCGTCCCTTAAGAGCGACGAAACTCATTTTTTTTTTTTCAAATTCGTCAATTCAAATTTGGAACAATGGTCATATCGAAATAAGAGTGCAGTTCTGAAGCTGACATAGTACCTATGTCAGCTTCTAAATTAAAAACTGTTTGTCAGACTTATCGTTATTTTGATATTTTAGGTCTACTCGTATAAATATAAAAAAACGGTGGGTTGATTTAGGAGTCCGGGAAGGTATTCAAATTAAATATTTTACGCAGTAAGTGAAGTCTACACCATTACTTGGTATAAAATGGGTAAAGCGTATATTACTATCGACTACCAACGTAACAAATTTAATGGCATTAACACGGAAATAGCAAAATGCAATAATCAACAGCAACTAAAGAATTCATAATATACAATATTACCTTCTATCGGCCCACGCAAATTACTTCCTCAGATACTCTGGTAATCAAATAAGATACGTAACCGTTCATTAATCGCACACAGACAATCCGTTCTATAATTCTAATTGTACTAAATGCAGTTTCTAACTTCATATAACACTTTCCTCGTTTAGTTTCGTAAATCCAGGGTAGGCACTTTTTTGCCTGACATTTGTTTATTTAATTTCGCTGCCTAGAATGAAAAAAAACTTTGGCTCATACAAATGTACATACAGAGGCAAAAATAATAAAATAACTAAGGAAAGCATACCGGACTATCTTGAAAATGTTTCCAAAGGGCATAACGCAACTCCCAATCTTCAAAAAAAAGAGTTGGTTTATTCCAAGTGACGTGATTCCTCCCAATCTTGTAGAAATACATCATCGGTGGATTGAGTTGTGGGGCCTCCTTGGCGCGGCGCGACACGATGTGGTTGACGTAGGTGTACAGCACCGGCGCCTTGTGCACCCAGCAGATCAGCGACATGACGGAGACCACGACGGCATGCATCCAGTAGCGGCACGGGGCCGGGATGTTCTCGCCGTTTAGCGCCAGGTCCTGGATGGCCATCGACATGCAGGCGGCGGCGGCGGCCGTCAGCCCGCACGGCACCTCCAGCACCACGCAACACACAATGCTGTACACCGTCTTCAGGTTCACAATGTTCGTACCATGCATTTTGACTGCTTTCATCAGGTGAAGATTGAGCTTTTCTCTGTGATGCCGTATGAACAGCTTATCTTTAAGATCATATTGTCCTAGTTTTAGTTGCATCTGAACATGGATATTAATTCACAGTTAGGTACATAAAATGACAAAAATTGTACATTGCGATACGTGTGACTTACGTACTCCATTATTGTACATTACGATACGTGTGACTTACGTACTCCATTATTGTACATTACGATACGTGTGACTTACGTACTCAATGGAGTACGTAAGTCACACGTATCGTAATGCACGGCGTGCAATAATGATTGCACGCCGTGCTAAACGCGCACTTAGGTCCCGCTTTTCTGTGCAAAAATAGACTCCATAAGTCACAGAAAAGCTTGACTTAAGTGCTTAGGGGTTTAGGTCACAGAGTTCTATAAATAATTATTAACATACGAACTCAATTGAGTTTAGAAAAAAACAGACCTGAGTAAATTCGTAGAATAGCGTAGGAACTATGAGATATTGTGCGTTTTCTTGTCGATCTAAGAATTTTAACAAGAGCCTGCATCCCACGAGGCTGTTCGTAGCTTTAGTGGATCCTACTAGATTCACTAGCACGTGCTCAATTAAACCTTCTCCGAAGCTGTCTTTGTACAGATGCACTTCATAAAAATCGGCGGCATGATCCAACAGTGTGGAGAACTCTAAAACATTCTCTTGATTCAAGTTGACCATTGAAAACCAATTTAGCATGGTTGTAATGATCAACATTCGATGCTCATTTTCTACCCTCTCAAAGATGCGACGAAGACATACTTCGAAGCCTCTTCTTATATATTTAGACGCGGTTGATCTACCATCGTCTTTGGACATGGTATAAGCAAAGAAGTCTAGCAGACGGGTAACGAACGGTAAAAGCTTCTTGTTGTCGATAATCCAGTTTGGGCTTAAGAGTAAATTATAAAATATTTTCATGTGATGCCTCGTTACGGCCTTTACATCGGTAAATAGAACGTAGTGAATATCAGTCAACATAATATTGAATAATGTCGTTTTTCCTCTATCAAAATAGAGGAGCACTTCCAGGATTTGTTCAACAAAACTCTCAAAAGACCAAAGGCACACGTCTGTGAAGAAGTTGAGAGTAATTTTAATAGTAGTTTCACTACGTTCAGGTAGCAACATGTCCATGGTTGTTTGAAAGGCTGCTTCTGCCTTCTGAAAGAGTCGCTTAGAGAAAGCGCTTAATGGATTCCATGATTTGAGCGTTTTTAGTTTAATTCGCATTCCAAAGTAGTACACCAGGGTTAAAGAACATAGGAGTAACTGCTTGAAATCTTTTTCTTGCAGAGCTTTTCTAGAATTGTGTTTTAAAATAAACTGTAATTTCTTTATAGCTGCCACCTTATTTTGATGGTACCTGGAATCTAAACTCATGGGCATGTACATGTCAGTAAGTTGGTATATATTCTCTTGGAGACCCTCATTGGATAATATACTATGTTTTTTTGATGAAAACATTATTATTTCTCACACTTCACTGAGTGCATTCACTTTTTGCCTGCCTGCTCTAATTATGATTTTGCCCTTTGTTGCACGTCACAAGTACGGTATTATTATTGACATTATTATTCATAAACATCAAGAATTCTTGCGCGTCTGCGCTTTGGCTTTTATACTCCATGCTTTTCTTCAAATTTCAACTTATTGCTGGCTTATGTGTAAGTTACACAATGCTGTAGATTTAAATTATATTTTTATCACTTGCCTTGCGTTCCATGACAGTTTATGACTGACTTGACAATGAAATGAGCAGACATGAATGACAGCCTAGCCTCATCACAAAAAGTTTAAATCAGTTTAATTATCAAACTATTTCATGTATTAAAACTTTTCACAGCAAATTATGAGTGAAGATCTGAACCAGTTGAACCTAACTTAACCTTACAGCTGAACGTAACACTTCGCCACATGCACAGCAGCGATCGTCCTGAAAAAGTCTGTCTGAGTTCAGATTTTTTCCAAAAGAGTGGTTAGTTACGTGCGATTTCAATATATACGACTTATAAGTTGATTATGCTTGTAATTACACCATAATTCCATTCAGACACGTACAAACAACCACGCTAGGCGGCAGAAATGGTATGGTGGTAGTACGTGCTTCCCCGGTTGGGCCCCTTTATAAAGGAGCTCTACTTCTACTATAGTACCTACATTATAGGGTTAACAGAAACACAAGAATATGGTTTTATGTTTATTAAGAATGAATGAACACACGTTGTCCTTAGTCTATCAGTCTTCGTGATCCTTTGAAGGAAAACCTCGCACAAGAAGCTAATAATATTAATTCTAGATATAAATATCAGAGAATAGAAGTTTTCTCTCGATAAATTAAATTACGAAATAAATTATACAAAAAGTGAGCGAGTCATCGGTGGGATAACTTGGGGTTGAGTCTTACTCTACTGCTTGTTTGTATTCTGTGAGTTGTCACCTTGGACTTGCTGTGGCACGTTGTAGGCGGGTTGACTGTAAGTCTGCGCCATGTAGGGTCCCGGCCCGACTTGTTCCTGGAGTTTCTCGGCCTCCTCAGGGGCCACGGGACACATGCAAGGGACGAGTTGAACGTGTTGAAGTGAAACGGGGGTAAGACTCGCGCCCGCGGGCACGCTGATGGGGATCGGCTGTGGATTCTGTTGCATCATTTCAGGTAGCTGGTACTGCTGTGGCTGGATCTGGTACACCTTGCGAGACTCGTAGGGGGTGTACGTGTATTGGTACCGGTAGCCTGGTGACATGTTTGGAGGCATAGGCTGCACCCACGACTTCTGGGCCGAGGACTGGCTTCTGTAACAAGTGTATGTCCTGTATAACGGTTGATTGAAAAGTTTTGTACACTAGTAGGTACGTAGCATTGCGATACTTAATTAGATATAAATAAGTTTTAAAAAAGTGTGAGCACTTCCACTTATAAGGTATCAACAGGGTATTTGAGAAAATACCTGAAACCTGCACATGCTTTGATTAATGACCCTGAACAATGTTTGTTTTGGGACTACCTCTTTAGCACTGTAGCAGTTAAATACACCGTTAAATGGACCCTAAACTAAAATGTCCGTGCCTCAGCACAAAACACGAAGAATATTTAGGAAATAAACATTGTAACAATACAAAAACCACGGATAAAAAGTTCATGTATGGCTGGGGCATGAAAATGCACATAAAATATAGGTATTTTCACGAACAAGGAAACGTGTGCTTTTTTATCTGCAATGTTGTGTAAATGTGACGAGTAGGTACACGGTAACTGCCAAGTTGCTTGTGACATGGAATCCACTACTTCCAGAAGTATCAACTACACAGTAATTATTTCACACCGGTAATCGAGTAGCTATTAACATTACTTAATAATTACGAACTGAATATATTTGCTACTAGCTGCGCCCCGCGGTTTCACCCGCGTAGGTTTCAATCCCGTGGCAATATCGAGATAAAAAGTATCCTATGTGTTAATCCTGGTTATAAACTATTTGTGTACCAAATTTCATCCAAATCGGTTCAGTAGTTTTGCGTGAAAGAGTAACAAACATCCATCCATCCATCCATCCATCAAGTAGGATATAGGTGAATGACGAAGCCGGTGGAGTCGACCTTATAACATGGCTTATAGCCCCTATAAATCAACCGAATAACCTACATTGTAAAGTTATCTAGTTAAACTTTCAATTCCTAATTCACATTACACAATATTACGTTGAGTGGCACGTGTCCATACCACAATGCAGGACACCCATCATTCACGTTGCATACATCATCACCCAGTTAAATCGTGATGCACTTCGTATTAGGTTTTTGCATGGAGCGAACAGTGACTGCCCGATCTTTACAGGCACTGGTTCCTTTAGACTAGAAGATATTTCAGACATATGAAGAGGTACGCTACGCTACGCCGTAGGGCGTAGTAATTTCGTAGGCCCTATGCCATTCTATCTCTACCCTCTTATAGCTACCCGCGTAGGCCCTAAGGCGTAGCAGAGCCGTATGAGTAGGGCGTAGAGATTGAATGGCGTAGCAGAGCCTACGCCATTACTAAAAGTTTACTAATCTATTATATGTTATAGATTTTAATGTACTATAACTTCGGATACCAGCATTAATTTGCAGGAGACAGCCTTTTCTAAGATAATACAGGAGGGTAGGTAAAACACAATGTAATAGGTAGGATGTACTATATGTGATGTAACTAGCCCCTAGCCCCACAACACAACTAAAGACAATTCGCATTTAAATAAAATAATTCGCTCATGCTTTTACCTAAATTAAATAATATCAAAATTAAAGGTTTTTAAACTTACGAGGAGTCTGAGCCCCACTTCAGGAAGAACGCCTCTGAGGACGCGACAAGCGCCAAGCTCAGGAGGAACTGCATCTACAAACAAATGAGCATCGCGTTAGACTTGCAATCAAAAATCAAACTTATTTAAAGTTGGCCTAACCCCACACCTGTACTATCCCGCGAAGAGGTAGGCAGAGATGTTCTACAGTTTATAAGATACATGATATGGTCAAGTAAATTCCCATGAATCACACACAAATCCAGACTCCTCTGATACCGCGATATTCCAATTTTTAAAAATTAAAAATTGGAATATCGCGAAAATTAACGCCTTGCCTTACCCAGGTATCGAACCCAGAATCACACTCAGCAGTCGCACAGGCGATGACGACCACTAGTTTGGACTACAAACAACTTTAGGCAGTAAAAAACTATGATACTCTTAATAGCAACACCGTCTTTTTTAAAACAAGACAAAATGAGAAGTAACAGTTACATCAAGCAGTCACGTAACCACCAAAAATGTAAAACAAAAACAAAATATAATCAGCGCACTCCATATAAGATAAGGGGAAAATGAAAGTATAACTCGTTATTTACAATGATAGGTGCACAAGTCGGTAATACATAACAATGCTCTACTTTCTCATAAAAAGGTAATGATATATTACAGACAGTTAAAAATTACAGAGTTATTTTCAAGTTAAACTTTCCGGTAGGTCCTCGCTATTAATATCATGTTTTTAAGGAAAGTTTACCCACAATTAGCCATTTACCTAAATCTGGTTTAAAGTTTTTTGACCAGTTGATACAAGTTCAATAAAAAGAGTAAAACGAAAATTTACTAAAAGGAAATAAGTCAGGCTGAGCGCAGAGCAAAATTTCGCAAATCATTTAACTAACTACATATCTTAGAAATTACAACGCAAGCTCTTAGATACCTACCAGATTTTTGTCAAAGCCCTTTTACAAACAAAACAACATTTTCATATTACACACAATTTGATATCTCTCAACCCGATGCTAATTAGAGGCATCCTCGTCTACTAACGTTAAGATTAATGATCGTCAGATATAAAATCCTCACTACTCAATTATACATTTGTTAATTACAGTTTTTTTAAATAAACAAGGATGTTGTTTGTCGACGGAGAACCTCCCATTCAGAATTGGATTTTGAAAGGAGATAGCAACTCTTAATTGTTGGGAAGTAATTACACAATTTCGAGGTTTAATTTGTACAGTCAGGAGAAAAATTCTATTTTTATGGAGTGTGTGACCACATTGATCACGCTGCATTCCGTTGTTTCGCCAGATGCATCATAAAGAGATTTGTACCGGTCCGTAGATAATCGTTAAATGGTGCGCGCCAGTCCCGAAGTCGTAAATGTTTAATTTATCTTCAACGCTTCGCCTACGAATGTGTCTAGGTCATCAACTTCAACAGCTGTATTTACTGCAGCGATCATTTATTCTTTCACTTCATTCATTTATAAAATAAAATGGGAATCTAAGTCAATTCTTATAACTTCAACAAAAGAAAAAGAAAACTTCCTAAACTTTTAAAGTTTTACAAATGTTTAGTTATAAATAAATACAAAATACCTCAGAAAATAAAATAGCAAGTATTATGAAGGACATGCCTACACAGTAAATAAGAAAATCAAATATCAAATAATAAAAAAGTGAAAAGGAAAATCGATTGATTAATCTAACATTTAACCCCCAAAGGCAAGAAGTTTACAATAGCACGAGATTTAAATCGATAACTCGAATTCTCAGTTACAATAAATCAGTAAATGGATGGGTGTCACAACAGAGATGTTATCAAACGGTTGCCGGCTTCATGCCAGTAGAGTTGACTAGCCAGTGAGCCAGTAGGTAGGATGACTTGCATCACTCGCCACTCTCCCTGCTCTCATCAACTATCCATTCAGCCTTGTTATTGCCGCCATATAAATTGAAATTTTACTCAACAATAGACAATCACTAAACACGAATAATGTAAACACAAAAAGTGATAAATCTATTCAAGTAAGTATTTGATTGTCGGCGTAGTCATTTCTTTTTTTTTGTTTCAAACGTAGTTAAAAGTTAATGTTAGTTTAACGGAAACTTGAAACCTTATTTATTCTACAAATAAACTTATTTGAAGTTAATGTAAAATAATAATTCCAATATCATAATTGTAATAATAACGAATAAATGAAAAAAATATTAGCACTAATAACTAAGTATAAAGCGGTACAAAAATCGCAAGTGGATAATATGATAAACTTGACTCACCACTCTAACTGTTTCCGGACTCATGGCACTTGTCGAGACGTGCTAACTGGACGACAGAAGGAGCCCTACGTTCACCCCCTCCGAGATTGGATTCAAAACTACTGGTTGAAGTCGAACAAAGAATTAAAGAGCTATACACAAAAAATATAGTTATTTTGGGAACGAAGATGCGTGCACCCACTCCGGCCGCGGAATGACCGATCCCAGGGGACCACTCGTTTTTTATACACGGTTTCAGAAACATTCCGTCCCTAAAAGCCGGTCTCCGACCTCAACATGAGGTATAATAATAATCTTATTAACTTATCTACACTTCTATCTTTACTTAGAACGTACCGTTATATTAGCCTGATTTTAAAAAGGCCTTTCTTAGATACTGGCCACTTAAGATAATTTCACACTTTTTTTCTGAGGGCGGCTAAGTGTTTTGACATAGAGTTTTTAAAGTAAGGTGTGTCTATCGCAGCGCCTATACTTTCTCGGGTTTAAATTATTTACTAAGCTATAATACGCAGACTGTTATTAAGTGCATAAGCTTAACGTAGGAAAATTAATCAGGCGTTCTGGGTGAAGGAGTACCTACTCATCCAATAACGTTGATTTATGAATGATCCATAATTACAAGTAATTCAGTCAACTGTGAAAATGGTAAATTAAATGCTCATCTAGGTTTTAAAGTGCTATCTGGATAAGGTGATTAAGTAAAAACGAGTCCAATTAAAGATGCAGAATTATCAGACGGTTGAAGTGCTAATCGATGGAAACAGCACCCTATCGTAACACTATAAAACTAAGTCTGAATCATTTTGAAGGATGTTGCTAATTGCTTCATAGGAGTATCTAAAACTTTTTTGTGCAATTACACAGGTTAGGTATGTACCTAGTATTGCCTGTAGTAGCAGTAATATTTATTATTTTTACAGTGTGTTAGTTTAATACATAAATATAAAACAATTTAAAATATAAAAAGCTTATTCGAAGTGGTCTCCATTGGCTGCAATACAGTCCTTTAAACGTTGAGGCCAGTTATCAATAGAAGCACCCACTCTTTCCATGGGAAAATTCTTCACTGCCAATCGTATGGATTGTTTTAGGAACTCCAAATTATCATGGCGTTTAGAGCAAGCCGTACTCTCTAAAACTGACCATAAATCATAATCCAGCGGATTAAGATCGGGACTAGACGACGGCCATTTTTCAGCTCTGATGAAGCCCGAAACGTTCACTTCCAACCAAGACTGCGTGGACCGAGCTTTATGACCCGGCGCCGAGTCTTGTTGGAAGGACCATACTTGGTTATTGAACATGGTGTTGTTAAGGGGCTTAACTACCTTGTTAAGAATGGTATCTTGATACACTTGTGCCGATGTTTTGATACCTTTTTCACAAAAGTATGGCTCAGTCACTCCTTCATAGCTAACACCCCACCAAACCATCACTGAAGTCGGATAATGCCCACGTTGCACTCTGTTGACTAATTGGGAAGCTTCCAGCTTTGAGCATAAATACGGTCATGTTGCTCAATTGTAAAGATTTTCTCATCATATTTTTCTCATATTTTTCTGTGGCCTCCCTTTGCGTACTGCTTCAGTGGTTGTTTCGATTTACCACCCTATTCTTTTTAAAATTATAAGTTAAAAAATGACCAGTGCGTCTCATATAGGCTGCAAGTCCTAAGTCATCTTTTAAAATACGCGACATGGTTCTGGGTGCTATCTTCATCTCCCGAGATAAAATCTTTTGCTTTCGGACAGGATTTTTTCGAATTCTTTCCCTTACTGCTTTGACCACCTTTTTCGTACGAACACTACGTGGACGGCCAGATCTTTTTCTGTCACAAACAGAGGTCTCATTGTACCTATTAATAGCCCGGTACACAAACATTTGACTAATACCAAGCGTATGGAGAGTTTTAAAAATTGCATTTGGCTCCATACCAACTTTGTGTAATGCAATCACAGCGATTTGGTTCTCTTTATCACCTCACTCCATTTTACACAAATCCACTCCATTTTTTATTTTTTTTATTTTAATGACAGATTCCAAATTCATATGTAATATCTTTCTTATTTTTAAGTGTAACAGTATTTATGGCCAGACTGTGTATATACCTCAATGATTGTTGTTAAACTGTCAAAATGAAAGCCAGCCCTACTGTTAGTGTGTTACGCAATTACTCCGCTGATGCTGAAATAGAATTTACATAAAAGTGAAAACAATCAACTTAACCCTATACCGATCGCGTGTACATTTTGACAAAAGACGGTCGTTCGGTCTCACCGACTCCTCAAACAGCGTGTTGTACAAGAGGGCGGCGATCGCGGTCAGCTGCCCACGTAATGGCAAGGAAGGATGCGGCTGACACTCGTATCGAATCGTCGGGACGTGTTCATTATCAAGTCCACTCGAACACTCTGTGAAGCTCCCCTTGCTCTGCCTTCACTGGCCGTGCTACACCGAGCGTGAAATCTTAAATAGGTGAAGTCAACAAAGTGACACTATGATTGTCAAAAAAACGCGTAACGGTCCTAAACTTGTAGTTAAGTAAATAATTAAACCCATTTAAGACAGGAAGTCAATTGATATCGGGCCAAAACAATGAACACAGGATTAGGATTCTTACGATGTTAGCGGATGGACTATCAAAACTCATGAGCCGACCCTACCTTTTATTAAGATGGTGTTATTGTGTTAAAATGTTAGATACCTACTCCTCCTCTGCCCAGGGCCTGGCCCTAGCCTTTATCCAATTACGTTGGGGTCGGCTTTCTTCCAGTCTACCTAACCAAATGCAGCGGAATAAAAGTATTTTTACTAATACCAGGATGTAGATCCCTAAGATGTGACATAAGTTTGTCAAACACACACACACCCAGTTGATTGAATTCGGCCTGTTTTCCCTATACACGACTATAGACATTGATAAAATTAATGAACAGCCGTCTATCGTCGCGTCCTTACCCACTTCTCAGACTGGATATCTATCTATAGACAAGATCAGCAGCGACTGTCATAAATCAATATTCAGGCTTGTATTTATATTCGCCAGCCAATCAAATGATGTGAGACCCGGCCGCGCACGGCGGCCAGCTTCCCCACGCAGGTGCAAAGCGCACTTGTTCCCGCCGTAAAAACAGTGGAGTCCATTATGATAACGTGAACTTTTAACAAAACGTTTTACTTTTTTTTTTGATAGTTCGTTTAAAATCAAGTACAGTGGTGCTACAGCTTTGGTGTCCTAATAAGAAATGCTTAGGTGCACAAGTTCAGTCAGACTAATGCAGTTTTTTTTTTGGTCGGCACTTTCACATCTGGACCAAAATGGATGATGTCCTTTCGATTTATTTATAAAGCAACCTCTTCGCAAATTAGTAAAAAGCCGCGATAAAATAAAAGACCTGTTTGAACACCCGCCGTCAACCCGCCACGGATAGGGTAGGTTTTCTTTTGACTATAGGTATAGATGTCAAAGTTACTATGTCGACTAATGTATAGAAACTTCAAGACAACAAAGAGATTTTAGGATGCAAGAGCGAGCAATGCGAGCTCGAAAAGTTTTGCTACGGGATGGCTGTATATGGGATGGGTGGAATAGGTATAAGCTGCATGCTTGTGAACATAGACAGCGCCGTACGTCACAGTCTGCCACCCCGGGCCATGACCATGACCCTATTGGCCATAGGATAAATATGCCACTGCTATCGAGGGAAATTCTTTTTTGAAAAAAAAGAGTTCGGAGAAGCGAAAAAAAATTAAAAATAAAAACTCACGGATAAAGAAACAAACAAGCGCAAAGTGAAATGATCAAGCTTTATTGATCTTCTTCGATGGTTTGTTTGGCACCGACGCATAATTAATTTAGGAGCTTAGTTACACAAGAAAATTATATAGGTATTTTGCTTTTCAGTTTCTTTTTTCGTCGGTTTAATTTTAATAGGGATATCCACCTGACCGAGTTTCGGTCACGTCGCATCGGTCAATCTCAACGGAGATTAGCCAGGTACGCAAGGAGATATTACTTATTATAGTGGCCTATTGAATGCGCAAACACAGGTGCATTCTCTGTTCCTCTAGGTACGCTCATAGTCCGATGGGACGGTAATCCGACACGACCAGGGAGAGATCAGGCGCAGGGCCAACTGCTTTAAATACGTGGTTTCCGAGGTACGGGGGTGTCAGCCAAAGGCGACAGCATATTGGATATTAAGATCCTTCACTAACCTCAATAGAATTGATCAGTCCAGTGTCCGATGTAAGTAAAAATCGATACATTTACAGATTAAGAAAGAAGAGTGGCTCTGTGCTGTACCTTTAAGTGGCCCCCAATGGCCCTTGGCTAAACGATCCATGACTCGCTAGTCGCTTGCCATTAAGCACCTGTTTGGCATTAGTGAATCTACTAGTCTAGTGGATCGAAGGATTTCCCAAACCAAACCAAATACGTAACATCGAAATCCTTCGGCGGACGGAAAACTGGATGCTAATAGACTTGGAAAAGACTTCTTTCTTACACAATGTCAAGCATGGAGTAAAGTCTACCGTCCACTGCTACGTATGTGTTTACGTTGCACGGCTCAGAGGTTTGTCATTTGTTTCGGAGTACCGTGGCCGTGAGTCGCAGCCTAGTGAATAAGCCTACATTTTCATATGTACAAATCGAAGGTAGTCGCCTACTTCGGGTCAAGAAACCCAGAGCATCCGATAGCTCGTTGGGCTGACGACATCGAAAAAGTGACAGAAAACACCTGGAAGGAAAACGTACAAAACGAGGAGACTGACTTTAACCAGCAGTGGGAGATTTCGGGCTAAGATGATGGTGAAGAAAAAAGTCAAATGTTCTACAAATTCATCTGATTGACCATCTGATCATTTTGTAAACGACAACTCCTGCTAAGTGCTAATACACACGAGCGACACGCGTCTATGACAGAGGCAACAGCAGCCGTCGATACCCGTCGACGCGTCTGCGGCTGCAGTTGCCTCTGCCATCGACGCGTGTTGGCTGTGGTCATGTGTATGCACACTAAAATGATTACTTTCTTAGGTAACTACCTATTTACTATAAGTTTATGTATTTATTTATATGTATGTATGTATTTTTATGTATTTATTTCATAGCGTAGTTTATTTCATACCTAAACTGCTAGCTACAACTACCTACCTAGTGGTTGGTAGCTAGCACTGAAAACTGAAATCGCTAATTGATTTAGGTTATAATTCGTCTCCATAGTTTTTTAAGCCTCCTCTGCAGTAGACGAAATCAAAGGCCCACGTTCAAATCTAGACTTTAATGTAAAGACCATAAATTTTAATTTTCAAAGTACTACGCAGTTTTTCTCTCATAGGAAACCCTATTTCGCAGTTTCCTGTAAGTTCAGTGATCAGAACGCCCATGATGAGATAGTCGGAGGTTCAAATCTTTCACGAGATGGCCGTTGTAGCATTTTTGATTATTTTACCTTTTTTCATACGTAGGTATGCAATTTTTTTTAGAAACAAAACCTCATAATATAAAAATTAAGAGACATTATAGTATATTAGAGGCACGTATGCAAATTATTTTTTGGAGTGACAAGTACCTACTTGCTGACGACCAGGTTGGCTTACCTTATAATTCGTTGAAAGCTTTTGGAGAAAAGAAACAGTGCGTCGTACCAACGATGATTTTTAGGGAGCGTTTGTTCCTTAGCTATATTTAGCATGAGGATCCTCCTGCCCTGATCCCTAATTTTTTGGGGTCGGTGCAGAACGGAACTTACTTCTACGGCTTCTACCTACCTATAAATCTGCTGACATCTCAATGATCACTTCCTTTACATAAAGCCCATATGTCTTCCGTCCGTCCATGTATTTTTGGGTCAGCCTCTTTCCTTGTAGTTATTATACAGAATGATTTTGAGATGGGTATGTGTGGTCAAATCGAAAACTGAACGCCAATTCCTGTAATTAAAAAACGTTCAAAATCTAGTCGCAATCTCATCTCATCGACAATAAATGTCAAAAATTTGAGAAAAACGTAGGTAAATTGGAGGCATTTTTGACAGATTGAGACTGAGAATAAACCTAATAAAACGTTCTTAAAACTACGGGAATTGCCCCTCTGATAGGAGGTAGAGAAACCCGATTTAAGGAACCACGTCGTCGACCTTTAATGGTATCAGCAGACTACAGGATGATGATGTCTGATTTGTTTAGACAACCGGCCAAACATTAACCATGTGTTCTTAGAGTCAATGGACAACCATAACTATCTAACAGTTAGACATAGTTTATGGTTGTGCATTGTTATTGTTGGTAACCGCTGCGGAGATGTTCTGGTTCTGCCCGCCATACCCACAACGCAGAATAACATACTCGGCTTATATTGTTCCCACTGCTAACACACAGGCCTCCTCTCATTGAGAGGGAGTGGGCCTTAATCTACCACGCGGGCCCAGTGCGGTTTGTTACATGTCATATCTTCGAATTTTTGCTTCTAGGAAATGCCAGTTTCCTCACTATGTTTTCCTTCGCCCTTTTGAGAGCAATGGTGATGAAATAGTTCACAACAAAACACTAGAAGGCACGAATGTTTATGTGAAGTAAAATACTTATGTTTTCGATTTTTATGGATATTAAGAATCATGTCAGTATTTTTTACCAATGCAATGGTTGGTGATCCCGAGCTGCGTCCGAGTAGCCAGTAGGTGATAAGGTGGTAAAACCGCTTGACGTAAGGGTGTATTGTATAGCTGATTGAAGCTATCCGTGTATAGGGGAAGCAGTAATTGTGATTTACTCTATTTCACAAATCATGTGAGATAATGAAAGTCGACCAATTAATTAAACAACAAACTTAAAATACAAACATACTTTATTAAAAATAAAATGACATTTCGATATTCAAAGACAGTGAAGAAAATTTTAAATGGGTTTTAACAAAAAAAAAAACAATGATGTTAATACTTTGACCCTTCACTCATCATCAAAATTGAATCTCCTCATGCCGTCGAAGCGAAAACCATACGCGGCTGCATTTTTCACGTCGACTAGCGCCGGGTTGCGGTGCTTGTAGAAACTACCATGGCCATGTGCGGGCCGCGACGAGCCGTTCGGCACGCCGTGCGCCTCTCGTGGGTAGAACGCCTCGAACTGCCCGCTAGAGGGCAGCACATCCTTCAATCCGTCGTCTTCCGGGTCGTACGGACGGCACACAGAGAGCGCCACTGTCGCCAAAACACAAATCGTACAGAATGCTAGCCGCATCTGGAACAATCGCACAGTGTCTAAAAAACAGATAAACTAAAAAGATAGTAAAAAAAAAAGAAACATTACGTACTATGATGACAAGCGATGCCAATGAATTATGAACAGATCACCCGGACGGTCCTAATTGCGCAATGGCAGACGGGTAGGTCGCAGTGATAACGTATTGAATGAGAGTTGAGACCGGTGTGGTTTCGACAACGGGCGGCCACAGTCGATCACCTTGAGGCCGAGCAGCTCATGCTAAAATCCGAGAAGTGTAGCAGGCAGGGCGTGACGCGCGCGGTTCCGCAACACAATACTTTCCCTTCGCGGGCCGTAACACACCTACTGCCGACGACAGCGCCGCCCGCACACTGCTGGGCCTGGCCGCTGCATGAGTGCTCATATACGCTAACATCTTTTCATACGCAACTGTACTAGGACACGTGTGTATTGCTCACGAGTACTAGTTGTAAGTAGGTCTAGGTACCTATATCGTGTTAGTGTTAGTGCTTGACAAAAGGGATGAAAATTCGGGATTTGAAAAAAACGCACGTCTCATCCCACATGTTATCTTTAATGAAAATAAATTCCCTCGAAAACTTATTATAATTATAGACAAAATGACATTTAGGACACTAGGATATTTCAAAATGTTTTACTATTTTAGTTCTACATATTTAGGATGTCTGTGATTAGCAATTAAATTACTAATGTTCTATAATGATGCATTATGTCTTTTAGCAAAATATTCGTTACTTATTTAGAAACATTATAAATAGGTATCTTCATTATTCCAACAATGACTGCAAAATAAACTTTCGTTTACTAAAGGCAGTGGCAATATTCACTAAGGTACAATAGGTACATATAGGTACTAGTCGGTTCTACTCTACGTCTTTCCTTATGCGTGTTTAACAGTGTTGACCCAAATGCAGTAATCAACAATACATGTCTTGTTCGTAGTGTCCGCACAACAGTCTACAGTGAGATTCAACAGCTACACGCACGATACAATCTAGATATTAGGTATATCAAATCGTCGGGCGCTTTCTGCGGTTTCGTGATGTCGGCAATAACGGGTCATGTCATTCTTGAAATTCTTATACATCAATTAGTTGCTTTAATTCTATGATATTGTAAATCCTTGACAATTAAATAACAGTCTATGAGTTACGCAATATAAGTCACGGTCAAATTAGATAACGCTCTGTGTCTGTTACAACGGTTGAGACACACGCTTTAGTATTGGAAACATATTGCCATGCATATTGGATTCGCGCATATTAAGCGTCCTTAAAATGTAGCTTTTCGGACCTTCTTGATTTCGAGTTTGAGTATCCTATCTATACTAATATTATAAAGAGGTAACATTCGTTTGTTTGTTTGTATGTAGGAGGTAATCTCCGGAGTTAATGATCCAATTCTAAAAAGGTTTTCACTGGTAGAAAGCTACATTATGTGTGAGTGCTATAGGCTATAAATTATGTTTACATCACGCATTTTAGCTGAGATATCACGACTTTTGTCTAGCAACTCGGAAAGAAATATGTTTTAAAACAGAATTATTTGCATGCGGTGCCTCAACAGTTGTATTGTATAACTAAAAACAATGTATGGCAATCTGGTCCGCCTTAAATAGTTCTACAAAAAAGTCCGCGACACCATATTTCTATCTTTTATATTTTATCACTTTTTTCTTATATCACTTTTATGTTTTAAAAAAGTATTTTTTTCATGTGCGTTTGGATGAAAATATAATTTCTAATTATGAATCCTTATCAAAATAAACTATTTTATGATCACAACACAAGGACATTATAGAGATAAGATTTGCCCTTTACAGTATGTCAATTGGTCATATAGTTTCGGAGATAATAGAAAATTATTAAAACGCAAAATGCCGGTAAAACATTCACGATTACCCATAGATGGCATTGTACAAATACCTACATGATTTTTCTGACTCACGGTGTTCATACTTTTCGGTATTGCCATTGGGTGATGTAAATTGATTGGATGTCGTTCTATTGATTGCGGTTGATTTTGGTTGTTTTAAATACTTCGTTCCTTCTCCTCTTCGTAATTCTGGTTTACGATCATTTCTATCTCAAGTTGAGGTAATAATAATAATAAAGCTGACGAGTTCGTTTGTTTGAACGCGATCTCTGGAACTACCGGTCTGATATTATTATGAAAAAATATTTTTGCATTTGATTGATAGCCCAATTCTTGAAATAGGCTATTTAACATCCCGCAACGACTCTTAGGAGCCGTGCAGAAAGAAAAAAAGTCCGAAAAAAGAAAGAACGCTAAGCGAAAACAAAGTGATAGCGCGGGCAGGCGACGCGTTGTGACGGGTCAGATCGGAGGAAGAGGAACCAAAACTTCCACGCGGACGAAGTCGCGGGCAGAAGCTAGCTTCATAATACTTTTCTAGACGCGGTCGATTGAGAATTGTTAATTTGCAACTATGTAACACAGGTACTTTTACAACTGTATATTTATAGGTGTAAAAGCAGAACAAGACTGAAAATTAATAAGAAACTAACGCGCACTTCAGACAGTAGTTATTCGCCAGGGTCATAGTATCGTAAGCATATAAGATTGAAAATGGGAGCGTAGAGTGGATTTCCGTAGCGACAACATAAAACGTTGAACACTACATGTAATTCTATCGAACTATGGGTTGCCGATCAAAACTTAGTGCAGACGAGGCGGCTGCTTGGTGTCAACAAAACGGGGCTCATAGATTTAAAAGTTAGTTCATTGTACAGCGCGGCCGGCCGAGGGGCGTGACACACTGAGTCAAGGGAGACGCACTGTCCACACGACACACGCCGCGTGAACATCACATCACCACATCCGACAACCTGTCCCTATAACTTAAAACCTCATAGGTATATACAAAACAAAATGTATCCTACGCGTTCCTACGTAAATATCATTAACACGATCGAAAAAATATATCATGTATTTCATGCTTAGAAGTAAGAAAAGTTTAATGATATAAAAGCAACAAGTCATAAACGAATACTTAGGCCATCTTGCACCTTGCTTACTATTGGCTACAGTTAGTAACAATAAATAATATAATACTGGACAAGTGGTCGACGGCGTTAACACAACGTGATCAATATAATAGTTAGCTCTAGTTACATTTACTTATCAACTTAACCCGTGCAACACAAAATATCTTATGAGTAGTATATGTCTAAACAACTAGGTGTGTGGTGGTGCAAGGGCCATTACAATATAGCTGATTATGGTATATTACATGTACATATTAAATAGTGGATAAATGTGGTAGTTTCACAGATCAATCTAACATACTAGTGAACCAACTACGAACAGTACTACTATAAAAATAATACACATCTAGTTTACTTTGATAATAGGGTCAGCTTTCATAGAGGCACAACGTTGAAAAATTGTATATTCTGTTACACCCGAGTTAAACTTTACTAACAACCAGATAATTATATCAATATTATACTTAAATATCGTAATATCATGAAAGATATTTTGATTATTTTTATTACACTTATATCAAATTCGCAGCCGTAATTAACGTTAAGTATTGGTGTTATATGATGATCACATAATCATTATTTATTACGGGGACACGAATCTTTGCTTAAAACATTACAAAAATAAGACATTGGGGTTTAAAGACTCTCACATAAAGTTTATCTGATTGTGTAGTGTATCATTAAGACTGATATTAAATACTAAGAAGCTAAATTATTTGTTCAATAAGTAATCACACAGCACAACTATAAATAGATACAACTGCGAACATTAATATGAAAATAATTATAGCTATTTAATGCTAATTTTGAACCTGTCGAAGTACAAACTATATGGACTTATATGTAATCTGTTAGTGTACATCTTTCGGGCTTATTCGGCGATATTCTTGAAATTCACAAATCATCAATCATTACATCCTACCAATGGATGTCCACACAAGCCTGTTGCTATTGTTAGCCTCAGCCCGTCCAAAGCTGCCTGCGCGCAGACTGCGACAGTACCATACTACCTATACTTCACAAGTCTGGTGTGTCGCACCGGACATCGTTACCATCATACAACAAATATTAAATTACGAACTACTCTAGCTTTTCAACGAAAATATTCCACAGCGTAACACGAATTAGTGTTATAGTTTTGAAAAATAAGACACAATGTCAGAACCGATCGCTCTGTGAAGGCTGCTTTTTATGCGTACCACGTCAGTTACGATTTCAGATTTCTTTCATTTAAATTATCACGAATAAACGTACGTTATGTCTATGAGCACATCATTTTGTGACATCTCACTAATTATGAGGATACATAATACATTAACTCTGGTGGTTAAATATCCAATAATTTATAAAATATAATTGTATTAAGTTATTTTTTATTGCTACAAACTGCATTACTTATAGATTTCATTATTTTGCTTCCATCAGATAAAGAGAATAAAACTTACATTCCTAAAATATTTTCGAATACAAACTATGTAGCTAAAATAACGGGTCTTTTACATTACTATCGTAATGACGTAAGCCAAAAGTTTAATTAAAAAATACAATTTAACTAATCGTGACAAACCCGCAATCGTTTTATAGTGACCAATATGATACTTATATTTATAAAATATTTAAATATTGCAGATTAGCGTCACTAATTAAAGTGATAGATTAAATGCAATAAAAGTGACAGACTGTGGACAACACATTAAATTCAATCACAACGATATATATTTGAAAAATGTATCAACAATATTCCATTCAAATATTATGATGATCGATTCTGGGATAAGCGCCATGCAAACGGTAAGTTATTAAACAATCCATTATCGCGAGCTTTTATGAGGAACCATCTTGCGAATCAAGAGGTGGCGTTTACTCCTGAGTGATGGGTTATGTGCAGGACGCCAAAGACATCTGAGTAGTCATCCGGAGCAACCATACTCAAGTACCTAGTAGTACTACAGTCACCAAAGGAGATAAGTAACCAGAATTATTATTAAGAAATCGATGCATGTTTTCGAATAAAATTTAATGAAATTATTAGAAAACAAACAGTTAATTTATCAAATTAAAATTCATACGAAAATATCTATCGGTTTCCTGCTAAACTTCAACTATATCCGACGACCCTGGTTACTTACCTCTTTTGGTGACTGTACATTAACCCCCTTATTACACAATACAAGGTTGTTCTTAAGATCAGGTATAAACCACCGAGCCAGTAACTGAATTAAGAACCGAATTGTCATAGAAATGCAGTTCTTTATACAAAAATTATAGCTTAGTTCGATGCTAAGTTGTAATTTTAGTATTAAGAACGTTGCCTAAAACGAAATTAAGTTCGAAATACCTATAATAAAAATGTGCTAAAACTAAAGTTAGTAAAGACCAATAAGTTACCTAATCAAAATATTCGCTTTCAATATTTTGATATTACATATTAGTATCAACACGGCTTATGCAGCCCCGGCTAGTGGCATTCGCACTTAAGAATTTGCGTCCTTTTGATATTCAAGATCGTTCACATTTAACGATGTGGTGATGATTGGTTGAACTGGGCTTTTAATATGGTGATGATTATGCAGAAAGGCAGCAGACGGAGAGAAACGACTCGGCTAAGAAACGCGGGCGAGGATAATAGCATAGCACTAAACAGGAGGCCCATAGTTAGCAGTAGCTGGAACTAGGATGAGAATGATGATGGTAAGCATAATGTTCGTCACTGAAAACCGATTTACAATTATACAAAATATTAAATTCAGACATTTATTGTCGGCTCTAGCGTTACATCGAAGTTTAAATAAATTTAAAGCCATCAGAGATTTGTTTCCCAAAAATGAATGTCTTAGCTAACACAGTAATTAACAACAAATAATACATTTATACAGTACTTAATGATTGCAAAGTTAATCTTTCGTCACCATACGAACCTAGACACTTGAGTATATCTATATTATTATGCAGTCATCAGAATTAATACCAATTCCTATCCATGGTCTGTATATAGCTAATAAAACATCTGATACAAGCTATTTTTTAACGTAATTATTCCCACTACGTTCGAATTAAGAAAATATGTAATCACAACAAACGTATCAAAAGGATAAGCGTTTGTTCAAATAATTTATTACACGCCAAACTGACCTATAAATAGTTATAACAAGTTTAGTTTATCTGATTGATAATACAAATACACTATTGTTCTATTTCCAGCGCGTTGATATTCTTTACTTAAGAATGATAGTTAAATTAGACTTAATATATCACAACTGAGTTGCAACCTACTGTTTACTTTTATTTAATTTTTCATTAATACCAATAACTAAATTATGTGTATATCTATCGAGTTGTTTGTTCCCGCGGCCGTTACTTGACCTGTACTTAAGAAATAAACTCCACATTCCCATAACAAAAATAATGAACGCAATAATCATAACGACATAAATACAATCACAATCAATTCAATTTTAAATTAATACTAATCATGATTAAGCAATAACAATAGTTTATTTGAAAACTTTATATGGAATCAACAGTGACCAGTCTGTAAATGGTTCTCAACATCGTGAGACGTGTAGTTAAGGCAAATATCTGATTTCGTGCAAAACAAACGTTCGTTTGAAGACTCATCACAAGTGAGCTAGAGAGATCTTTCATGTCATTGGTCCTACATTAGACCTAACTCGTATAGTAACTTTGTTACAAGATTTACACTCTGAAAGCAAATATCTATGAGAGATACAAGCATTAAATAATTTTAATGCATAGATAAACGTATGTTAATTTAATTAATAATAATTTGTGATTTGAACTTTTATCATAGCACAAGAACTTAATACCATTATTATAATTAAGAGATCTATGATGAATGATGATCTTGATAAACAATATTATTATTTATTCAAAAATTTAGTACAACATCGAAGCCTACAATTAAATGATTTATTTAAGAATGGTTCCGTACAAGGCAGATGCCAGCGTATTGCTCGATAGACACGTGTTCATGATAGTAAAGTGTCATACCTCAACTACTTCGGGAAATATCCCTAAACCGTAAAATTCTCTCTTTAAATATTTATTACTCACTTGCTATTATTACTTACCTATTTCAGAAAAATTTCACACACATAATCAGACATTTGTGATAAATATTTTTAACAATTAAATTAGTAAATGCAGACGTTTGGTTCCTATCTATACACTCTACAAATTCCGTTGTCAGTCAGTCAATCATAGTGAGACAAGGTGACTCCATTATATAATTAAGAATTGCTAGAAATGTCGGCGTCGAAAGCAACCAACGTTATATGGGTAACACCACTGGTGACACGTGGGCAGAACATTTGGCTTGATATTATAGCATGACCGCTACAATGATTATAAATGATAATACATCGAGACGTGTGTGTAGATGCATGTCACACTGAAACTATGGATGAATGTGGTGATCCTACAATAACATATCTAAACACTGTACAGGTAGCTTTCCAATTTCGTCTTGGGCGAAGGCTGAGTGAAGGGCGAGAACCAAAGTATAGAGAACCTGCCGAACACAGACTGTATGCTCTTCCATCTAGACTTGCGAACCCATCGCGCTTGCTCCTTCTTGAGCTGCTCGATACCCTGCAAAATGTTAAATGTAGTTGTATACTTATTTATTTCACATTAATTCATAAAAGTTATAAGTTCTGATGTATACAGGGTGGCAAGGATATCGACGCACAAACTGAGACCATGAATTCAGCAAATGATTCTAGACTCCCCTAATGAACAAATTTTTAGTCAGAAAAAAAAAATCTGGTGTTTGAACAGCAATTTTTTTTTAAACACCCGATGATAACTTTTCGACGCATGGGGGTTCAGAATCATGTAATGAATCCATGGTAGCAGGTTGTGCATTGGTGTCCTTGTCACCCTGTAGAACATTTACAGGAATACGACCTTCACAATTCAAAGTTTACCATTTAAAATCTAGCGTTCAACACGTTTAAATAATCAATAAACTGCCAGACGACTTAACGAGTTACATGAATGCCAATCGATATCGATTTAAATAATTAATACTCACGGTTTCATCGTTCCATATAGCGTGTAGCTGAGTGCCGAGCATGACGGCGGTGAAAATAGCGAATAACAACGCTTCGGCGATGAGGAACAGTAGTAGGACGACGGTGGCGGGCGGCGAGTACGCGCTGCAGTCGCGCCACTCGTGGCGGATGCACGTCACGAACTGGTACACAGCCAGGCCCACCGCGTGGATAGATATCGCCGCAATGTAGAACTGTAATTTAAAATATAAACAACAAGCAGCCCGGAGTTTAGATTGTTGTGCCTGGTTGTTGGCAATAGGCTCGTCCATTATATGGGACTTCTTATCTATGCTTAACCCTTCGGGGATTACAGGCGTGATGTTATGTTATGTTATTAAATATAATGTACAAAGACGTTGCGAGAGAATCAATAAGTAGAATAGGTTGATGGAGTAGTGTTTTTCTATCTTTTTTCATAGTTTTTATCACTTTTTTTTAATCATACGCAAATGTCAGAAACAGAAACAAATATGAAAAGAATGCAGTTATCATCGTAATGAGGCAATGATTACTTCGGAAGCAAGATTTATAGAATTTGATAATGACGATTAGAGTTGATAAGATCGATGAATGCTTTGTGTAAGAATTTCTGACTGGTGTTCATAATAATAGCATAGTTATGATAAAATAAAATAATTAGTTACTTACAGTGAACAAAACAAAATACTTTTGATTATTCTCCCCAACACAATTGTTAACCCATGGACAGTGGTGGTCCATCTTGCGGATGCAGCGTTGACACACTGAGCAATGATGGGCCCGTTCTGGCTTGATGCTGCAGCACTTAGTGCACTTGAATATCACCTGACCCTCGCGGAAACTCATCTGCTTGATCATTTCCTTTGTAGCATTCCCCTTTGGAACGGCACCCTATAAAAACATCATTTATCGCAGATATAGAACCATTCCAATTTTATAAACAAAAGCAAACAGTTTTTTTTATCTAATGTAGAAACAAAGAACATAATGTTTTATTGCATTAATCAATGTTTATCAAACATCAAATGAAACAGTCAACAGTGATTTGATATTCAATCTGTGGCAAGTGTATTGTCAGAGAGAAAAGTTTATAATGAGGTAGCATATTGTTTTCCTTAGCATAATCTGTAAGTGAAGACATCTTACAACACATTACATTCAGTACTTACTGGATCTGTGAACATGGTCCTAAGGTGCGAAGCAAACGCAAGGAATGCCAGGCTTTGGAATATGAATATGTTGATGTAGCTGTAGACTGGGTATGTAGACAGACCAGGCAGTAGCATCACCATCATCACGACAAACTCCGCATACAGTATCAGTAGCCATGTTAGCACGGCACATATGATGCCACAAATATCCTGCGAACATTAAAAATTATTTCAGGCATTGACCACCGTGGTCACCGGTGACTGCCAACAATAGTTTTTCTATTGTGTCTGTTGTCTGGCAGTCAATGTATTAATGTGTTTGGCGCGATTTGTCAAGAAATCTTTTACATCGCTTTAATTTCACATGACTACAAGTACTTCATGTTTAATACAATTGTTGCTTACCCTGATACACCAAGCTTTACCACCACAGCACCGGTTATGCATGTCGCAGTCAGGCCGAGTCAAAACCAAGCATTCTGGATCTATCTGATACTGATTTTCCATATCATCTTCATCGGAACTGTCATAGAATTCTCGTATCATTGAATGCTTCTATAATCCTGTAAATATCACAATACTTTGTAGAAGTTGTCTAAATAATTATACATAAATAAGTGTATTATTGTTGTAGTATTTTGCTTAATAAGCGCATAACAGCCTGCAAATAAAAAGAATAAAACTTGAAACAGTATGTAATGCTATGTTTTTTCTTCTGATAAATATTACTAATTACGTATGTTGTTTTTTTCACAACTTAAAATTGAAGCAAACAACTTAATGGAAAACACACAAACTCGCAAAATGCATCAGATTATAGTAAAAAAATAAACATTTGCTAAGCAATATATGAACGCAACAAAATATAAAACAAAACAACCAACATTTTTCTTAGTAATCATTAAGAATGCATTGCTTGCAAGCAGCTCATGTATCAGCACGTATCGGGAGACAAGATATGTGAATATTGACAAAGCAAATAGAGTACCTAGATAAATTGAGATTCAAGATGTGGCATTTCCTTGTTATTTCAATAGCGTGCATATTTTCACTCAGTTGAACTCTTTATTATTTTAAGAGAATAATGATGATTTCATTGTTTCCACTTTAGAGCCCTTGACATTAATTTCAAACACAATTTTTAGATTTTCAAATATATGCCTAAAGTAGATAAGTAAGAAAAGAGTTTGTGTGAAGAAGATGAAATAAAAAACTCTGTGCTTTTAAAATAAAAACATTTTAAAGTGCCTGTTGTTGGAAATGTCAAGCAGAGCACATCATTTATTCGCTATGCAGCCGACAATATTATTACAGTCACCAACAAACACTTCACTTCTCAGGCACTGTTTGCCTCACTTTAATGATTTCTCTTGAAGTATAAACAGCAGCTTATTTTGGTACTTACCGTTACAAATAGCAGGGCTTCCTCAAAACAACTAATGAACAACTGCACTAAAGGAGTTATTTGAAAGGTGTGATTATAATAGGTACAGCCATATAAACGCCGACGATCTCTTGTAGTCGTCTCAGGCGTGTAGATGCGAAAAGTTAAGTTTATCAACTAGGTTCACGTGAAGAACACTGAAATCGATCGTCATAATCAATTGTGCTTTCTAATGTACTTAGATCAAACGCAGTAGAATAGTGAACGGCGTTTCTACAAATTCTAGCGAATCTAGCCAACTTAACAGAGGGTCAGGGTAACAACTTGATTTTTGTTTGGACTCTCATAATTCTATACTTAGGGGCACTCCAGTCAAGAAGTAGTTGAAAGAGTTTAGTTTATAAATATTAAATGAGGAATGCACACTAGTTTTATTTTCTGGCCTATTAAAATCAATAAAAGGAAACGAAGTCTGTATCGCCTTGTATCACCGTAGTAAAAGCAACAGATAATAAATCCAAAACTAAAAGTCAAACATAAAAATACAGATTATTTATGAACTGAAAATCGACTAAATAATTATAGACTAGTATCGGTGTTGCCGGTATTCAGCAAAGTATTCGAAAAGGTAATGCTCAATTAGATACTTAATCATTTTAACAACAACAAAATCTTACACGATCAACAATATGGTTTCACCAAAGGACGTTGTACGACTGACGCCGGTGTCACCTTATTAAAACACATATTTACAGCGTGGGAGGAAGCCCAAGATGCCATAGGAATCTTTTGTGACCTCTCCAAGGCATTTGACTGCGTTAATCACGAAATCTTACTCTTGAAACTTGAGCATTACGGACTAGGTAAACTTGCGCTCAGTTTAGTAAAATCTTATTTACATGATAGACAACAAAAAGTTCAAATAAATGGTGTCAATTCACTTTTTACAAGTAAAAATAGGTAACAAGGCTCGATATTAGGTCCTTTTCTCTTTTTAGTTTATATAAATGACCTACCATTTAAAAAAAATCCATTTATTAAGATAAATAGTCGTGCATCAAATCTTGATGACGTATATAACGTCCTACTGCAAGTACAAAATTGGTTCACTGATAATAATTTAGTATTAAATGAGAAAAACTAAATGCATAAGATTTGCTTTACTGAATTATTTAAAAGAGTGTCCAGGGACTTTCTTGCCCATTCTTCTCCATAGGTACCTACTACGCTTTGGAATGGGCAACTAGCTTCATCTTTTTGACTGACCGACCTTGACAATTCAAAAGTGCCTGTAATTGGTTTAGTTGAAATAAATAGTTTGAGTTTTGAGTTTATTATTGCTTTTACTCCGTCGATCCAAACGGCAAAGAAAATATCGTTCATTATTGGTTGATGATATTAACTATATAAAGAACAAGACAGTCAATTGTTTACTCTTTATCCACTTTTACAAACGAATAAAAATAAGATTTTTAATTATGTACGGACGCCAGCACATCAAGTAACTACAATCTGTCAAATTTCTTTAATAGATTTTCAACTTTATCGCTAAAGCATAGGTTTAAGGCTGATTGGGGAAATTTGACAGTTTCGGCTAGCTTGACCTGCTGGCGTCTGTACAAATGAATAAATTTGAATTTGAACTAATGTCACCATATTGTTTTGGCATGTTGTTCGTTCAGTGGTTCGGTGGGAGCACCGAGCACCATCTACACTGGCCTGCAAAACTAAGTACTACACTTTAATTTTTTTTTTCTAAACTATAGAAGTTAGAAATTTAAAATAAAAAACGTTTTATAGCAAATTTTACCAGCTTTCTTTGAAACTAGTAAACTATACATTAGTAACATTTTGAACTTAAAAAAAAGATAAAACAATAAAAATAAAAAAGATTGAAAGCCGTTAGTCTCCTCATGATAAGCACTAACGCAAGTGTAACTAGAGGCTCCGCATTCACGCTCTGTATGTATGTACTCACATGATGAACAACACGACTGTCTCTTTCGAATACCCAAAGAAAATCACGATTCCTGTGCGACGTCTATCGTAACGACCGGTTGTAGACGTTGCAGCGTTACATGTGTACATAGCATTATACTGGTTGGCTCTATCGGATCAGGTTCCAAGTCAGATCGTCTGTAGGCCACTATACCTGCAACCTAAGATTGTCCCACATCGGAATCGAAAGAAAAACATACATTGAATCATAGATAGATTGATAATTTGATATTAAATAATGATCTTTCATCAAGGGGTAAAGGAATAATCGACTATTTATTTTTCTCTGATAACACAAAATTATTGTCAAAAACCTTGTGACGTAATGACATTCTTCTTTTGACAACTAAATAAAAACATTTTTGTTTTCCTGAACTTTATCACTTTTACATTTTCCTCATCTTCATGTTCCTCATTATTGATCGATATTTCAAATCGTTGGTCACGTCGTTATGCTTATTCATTTTATATTAAGTTACAGTTTTTAAAATGCAGCCATTATATTCTGTTGGTAAGTTCCTTAAATTATAACAGAACAACTTAATTATTTGTCTAATTTACTCATGAACTTGAATCCAGATATATATTGATACAAGCTACAAATATTAAAACAGGAAATTATAAGTCCCCATAGAATTCCAATAGAACTTATTCATTGTATGGACCCAAAAAATATTGATCAAAATCCGACTAATCATTCTTGTTTTGATTCAATCTACTAATAGGTAGGTAGATAAATGTTCAATATAATATCCATAGCAAATATGATACTTTAGAGTGATATGATATCACAATACAGACCAGATATAGATACGTAAACGTATAACAACCAGACATCATATCCATTTCATTGTTAATCCCTGTGAGTGCACATATAGAAGATTTTGCTTAATTTGACCATTAAGCTCATTTGATTATTGTATATTTACAACCAGTATTACTTAAAAGTTGATAGTATTGCTTAGTAGTTATTAATAATAGATATGCAAATATTGTAGTTAAGTCAAGAAGATAACGATTATCATGGTGGAGTTACCATTGTATTGTTTAAACAGTAATTGTTTTTTTTTTATCTCTGTTCTGGAGACTCTAAACTTCCTGTCAGTGTTTGTTAATGATAGATAGTCTGAACAATGGGAAGTGTGGCTTGTCAGTTAGGACTTTAGTCAGTTCATCTCATTGTCAGCCATTGTGAATATTGTGTGATTCAAATTTAATCATGTCTATGGATTTGAAAGAGTTTGATTGTGAAACTATTGCTAATGTGGACAAGTGTTTTGCAGAGCATGAAACTCGGCATAACACACATCATGCTGAGGAAGAAAATGTGGGGAGAGAGGAAGAAAACACTCCACTGTTACACCGCTTCCCCCAGGCTGTGGCAGACCGGAGCACAGCGACCACCGTTACTGTTAGCTTACTGCTGATAATTTTGATTTCTGGAGTTATTATTGGAATATATCTCCTTGTGATACAGGATGATTCTGGTTAGTATTTTGAACATAATTTATTTTACGCTTCACACAAATAAAACGGCACAAAGGCGGACTTAATGCCTTTGGCTGCCTGTACCCGGACTGCATTCCCACCGGTGCCGCGCCGATACCTCGTGTGTACCGCATGGATGTGATATTCATTCGTATACATAAACTTACGATCCGGCGCCAGCACGGCTCCGGCGACATGTACAGGAAGCCTTAGCCTTTTATTCTACAATCTACATTGTAATCTAATCATTTATGATTTGGATAAAAATAGAAGCATGTAAAATGCTTATCTTACACTTGCATCTGTTTCATGGTGGAGTTGATAGTTAATTACTGTTTTTAAACTTATTGTTGTCAATCACACTTTAGGGCCTATACACAGGATGTTTTTCATAGGTCCACTAGGCGCATTAACGACGCGCAAAAGAAAAGCGCCGTATGCCCTTAACATTGTATGCTATGTAAAAAAAGTGTATTTATTACATTTGAACATAACATAATCATTATATAATGAACAAAGGGAAAAATTTATTCAATTGTTAATGACTAAATTCATGACAATTTATTTTTCAGAAAATGTGCTACCTCCTATTGAAAACCCTTTGCAATTAGTGAGTAGATCCCAATGGGATCCCAGTAATGTGGACCGGAGTGCTCTGAGGTCATTCCCGTACAGACTGAGGGCTGTTACAGTAGTTCACACCGGCACGGGACAATGTAACAGTACGGAGACTTGTACCAAACTGCTGCTGGAAATGCAGGTACAACTACATTACTTTGACTACTTTTTCCTGTTCAAGGATTTCAAAAAATTCCTTCCTGCTTATACATATGCTATCTTTTAGGGCCTAGGGTCCTACTTTTAGCAACAGCGATTTTACGACTTCATAAATGCTGCATTGCGTGTTGGCAACTCACACCGTTTGGAAACGATAGTAAAATTGCGCATTTCAGCATTTTGGTGAATTCCTTTTGAGCACGATATGAAAATTGCGTATTTTGCAGATCCTAAGTCTTCGCTATATCGCTGTGACTTGCCTCTGAATGTGTGGGTAGTGTAGCGTATTGGCAATGCTAAAACTAGCATATATGTCTGCTGATGCCCTCATTACCCATGCTGTTAAACTCAGATTACTTCCATAGCTTGCTCATGTTGTGTCTGTTGTTATAATGTTAACAGCTATTTGTCGAATAAACTGTGCTCGCCTCATCCACTCTATTATTACGCAGAGCTCTCCTATTATTATTATATTGCAGTGCATATTATTGTATAAGTACCCATATACTAAACACAGAGGATTGTTAAATTATGATATAGTAGGTAAATTTTCGAAGTACATAGTTCAACAAAAGGATCTGGTGTCCAAATATAGAGGGCAGAATATATGCGGGTGCGATTGTATTACACCGCGAGCTAGTTTACTCGAGTCACGTTCCCTTTTGCTAGATTTAGGCTTTGTTTAGATTGGCGCGTTTGTGTGTGTACAATCTATAGATACTAATATAATGAAAATAAAGAGTGTTTTTTTTCACGTCGGATTTTTTACAAGTCGGATTTGAAAAAGTATTTTTGCTTTTTATAGCCCAATTCTTGATGAAGGTTATAGCCTTTTTAACATTACGATACGATGCTTAGGACCTAAGCAAAAAAAAATCAGAAAGAACGCTAAGCGAAATAGCTCGGGCAGGCGATAATTTTTCGGGGACGAAGTCGTGGGCAGAAGCTAGTATCTAAATAAGCCTTGATTCAGTTAGGCTGCCAATAACGTCGCTTCAGTTTCATAGCTATGTTACTGGTTAGTTTTATACACATCCATCGCTATGGAATACGCTTCCTCGCACAGCTCTGGTGGAAGGGTAGCCTTACTGCGTTCCGCGGCGTTGGTTTGCGAACGGTGCAGCTCAAGTGTTGGTCACCAACTAGCCTTAACCCATATTCGGTGCCATATTAATGTTATAATTAATGTCTACACAAATATATCTCAAATCTGTCATGATGACTCATACTAAAAGTACATAGTCCGATACGAGAACCGTATTTATCGTACATTCGCGTGTTACTCACGTAGAAGTTGTGTGAAAGAGTACCTACCTTTCTGTGTTAATATATGTAGTTTTCTCTTTCAAGGCTATATTCTATATTATCGTGGTACTGTGGCATATTTAGGGCACATTTTTCCTGGTCAATGACCAATGGGCTCTGGGATATTTTATGCCTCCAAAAATACTCGGATGAAAAAAAATACCTACACAATGTAATGCAGTATTCAAGGTGGAGCTGGCGGGACATCGACGCGCTAATTGTAACCATGAATTTAGCACTTGATTCTAGACCCCACATAGGGAAATTTTTAGACGGTTATCAAAAAAACAATTAGAAAAGTGCAATCCGTACGCGGTTAAAATGTATGGAACAGCTTTTTTTTTTTAACTAACTGATTAAAAATTTCAACACAGAGATTTAGGAATCATGCACTGAATCCATGGTATCAGGTTGCACGTCGTTGTCCTTGCGACACTGTATTATAAGTTTGGCTTCAAGTCTTCTTTAGGTATCTTAGTTTCATTCGATTTTGATTTAAAAGAGTGTCCGTGGAACTGCCCGTTCTTCTCATAGGTACTACGCTTTGGAATGGGCAACTAGCTTCATCTTTCTGACTGACCGACCCCTTGACCATTCAAAAGTGCCTGTAATTTGTTTATTTGAAATAAATGCTTTGAGTTTTAGTTCAAATTAAACAAACTCTTCAGCTATTATATTAATGCAGATGAGTTATTATATTATCCGATTTCCTACAATACTGTTGCTAGCTGACATCGAAATACCAGCAAAAAAACTTACAAAAGTGATTAAATGATATTATTCTTCAAAGCCTCATCAATTCTGAGCTAATAATAACTTATTATAATTAGTTTTAAAGTCAATGTCCCATTGCAACAGTTGCAGTCTTATCTAATGCACCGTTATTGAATAAACGACATTGTTATTGTTTTCAATACCAACATACGATGCAATATATTTATATTATTAATAATAAAATTAAAATAAATCATTATGCGAGCTGTCGAAATGACAAATAACGTGGTGTTCTGTGTCAAATATTAGCTGTTTTATATTAGATTAATTTTAATTTTATGTAAAAATTCTTATGGCGAGTTTCTTCTTGTGGTCTTGTGAATTTCAATGTTAGAAATACTTGTGTGAACATTCAAAGTGCTATGCGCTTTATAAATAGTCTTTTAAATTCTAGGCAACATAGTTAATGGTTTGTTTAATTAGGGCAAGCTGTAATAAATGTTTCTAGTGTTTATGAATCACTAATTTGGGAAAGTAAACGCTTACTAACTTACCTATTATTGTTACAGAGTAATGCCACTGCCACAAATAGCACAGTGCGGTATAATTTCTTGATATCGTCGAATGGGCAAACGTACGAAGATCTCGGTTGGCTGAAATGTATATCGCAATCTACCAAAAACACTATGCCGACGGGACTGCTTTTGGCTTTCATAGGTATTGTATAATCTAATAAAATTAATAAGTATATATTATACAAAAAATGACGTCATGATTAAGGAATAATTTATTGCCCAACTCCCTTATCAAATGCACTTTCCTCATTCATATTTATCCCTTAATTAGTCTTTATCCATGGTAATTAAATACGCAGTTATGTTTCTAGACTGATATCTATGTAGTAGTATACCTATAGGTATTAACGGGTATGACGGCCGGGCCGGGTATGACTAAACTTTACAAGTCTACAAATTTTGTAAATTGTACAAAAAATTGCTTAGTACGTTACAAATATGCACGAGTTAAATTTACAATTCTTTCGTATTTTCAAAAGCGTAACGCAAGCATTTGTAACGTTTTTCTGTTACGATTGTATGTCTTAGAGTATTGTGGTACACGTACTTGTAAAATTAACAAATTTGTAAATTGTGACCTCCTCCACCCGGACCGTCCTTGGTTAAATTGACGTCTGACAGATTTTGTATGGAAGAACTGTCAAAATTTCAAAATTATTCCTCGAATAAAGTTAGCAGGTGATTGAAAAAACAGCCCTTGGTATTATTATTTTAAACAACTGACTGACAAAAGTACCCACATAATGTTGTTATTGTTTAAAGGAAATGTACTTAAACTATGAATATATAACAATTACTTATCAATTAAATCTTAATTTACCAATCATATGTTTCAGGAAACTTCACTGAAACTTCACCCACGCGTCGTCAGTTACAGGAAGCAAAGAATTTCTTCGCAGCATCGGAGAGTCAGCAGTACTTGCACCCGTCCTACCTTATCTTTGGTAAAAACATAAACGACACACCCCCTTTGCTGAGCCAGAGCCTCAAAATCTTTCCTCAATGGAGCAATGAGTTTTCAGATAAAAAATGAGGTTTTGTTACCAAATAGTAGTCTATGGCAAAATAATGTTGTAACATGGATCTCTATTTAACATGGGCTCGAAAAGTCAAGTCATTCTTAGGAGGATTATTTACAAATAGTTGAATTTGATTGTGAAAGTAGGCTATGCATGTTTTATTTGTCAAAAGAGAGGGTGAATAAGTCTTCGTATGAAGTTAATAACATACTTCATGCCGGCTTTGGTCGATACGATTTTATATTGAAATCGATTGTAGTGGTTAAGCCAAATTTAAAGAATCTAGTTACTGTTTAATCCGTACACAATAGCTAAATTGAAACTATATTACCATATCCAATCTGCATGTAAAGTACATGTTGTAATTTTCCTCTAGTTATTAATCAGTATTTAAATATTTACTTTTAGAGCGATTACAGACTTGTAGGCATTAGGCCACTGAACGATTTGGGAATATTATCTATACTAATATTATAATGAGGTATAAGCAAACAACTGGGATAGTGTTCGTTTCGGCTTCCCAGATTTTTCAATCAGTAGTAAAAATAGTTTTCCTTGCACATATAAAGCTTTCATTATTAGGTAAATATTAAGCCTGAATTTCATTATAATTGTATGGCAATCTACTGAACTGGTTGTTGTGCAATTATTGTTAGACGACGTAATTTACATAGGTAGGTATATTCGACCTCGGAAAAGCTTTACCATATTTGACAAAAACTCTCAGGGCTGATTTTTCCATCGCCAGATAACTTTTATTCGAGGAATAAAATTGACGTTTGACTGTTTTTTTATGAAAAAAACTGTCAAATTTCCAAAATTATTCGTCGAATAAAGTTATTAGATGATTGAAAAGTCGGCCCTTAGTAAATTGAAAGTTGTCCAAGATTGAAATTAAAAAACTGTAAAATGGGTCTTGAACGTTAAAGTAGACTCAATATATACAGGGTCATATTAAATTAGCTAGCGCAACTCCGCAGACGTGATAGATGGGTATCGATATCGATATCTAAACATGATAAAACAATAAGATTTTTATTATTTTTTATTATATAAACTAGTGCTTGACTGCGATCCCGCCTGATGGTAAGCAGTGATGCAATCGTTGATGGTAAATCGCACTAATTTGATATTTTTTTGTGGAGTCATCGACCGCAGAAATATTAATTTATAACATCAGTTTTTTTTTGTGTAAACTTCACAGACGTGATTTGGATCGATACCTAAACACGATAAAGCAAAATAAAACAAATTTTCTCAACTCATACTTCAAGTAACAAAACTAGCAGCGGTTGTTGACCCCGAAAAAAACTTCAAATCTTTTTTATTTTATCGTGTACCTATCACGTCTGCAGAGTTTTGCTATGTAATTTAGTATGACCCTCTATACTCCTTCTCTTTGTACAGGCAAGTTTAGTGAATGTTTAATGATCTTCTACAAATCGGTTTTCGCCACCATATCCAAGGATAGACACATAATTATATGAACGTTATACTGACATCACATTTATCAGTTATTTTATATGTTAGTAATAGAACATTTTTATGCATAATATTCATTATTATTGTCAGACGAGAATCTCATCAAATAGATTCAAATTGAAAATAATCATAACTACCATGAAATGTGCAATCGTGATTTTTATTTCATTAAGTTATTAATTTTAATGTTTATTTAATTTTTTATTAGACGAATTACGATATTTTGTAATTTATGTGTATATAAAGGTAATTTTTAGTATAAAAAAAATCTAATCACATCTATAATTAAATATTCATTTAATTTATTCCACGAAGGGCTGATTTTTCATCTGAGCAATAAAGTTGACGTTGCAAAATAAAAACTATAAACAATAAAAAAAAATCATCTAAAAATAGTTATCAGACGATTTAAAAATCAGCACTTAAGTGCAGCGGGATAATTGCGTAATACAACATTCATTGCGTTATTTACGTTGTTGTGCGGACACATTTTCCGATCATAACAAGCAATGGATTAGCAATATGCTTCAAAATGATTGTGTGTTACACAATTAAGGTGTTGTGTTAACATGACTCAGCTTATTTGGGATAAATAGCGGTCAATACGGGATTAACCTAGTTCATTGCAGTAGGTATGCTCCGCTCCGTACACAGTTAAAACGATAATACACAGACCATGTGTGATGGGATTTTCCATAGGCAGAGATGACGAATTTCCAGACAAACTAGATTATTTCTTCCCATTGTAAAAGATGCCTTCATCTTCAACTTCATAAACCATAAAATTGAAACCAAAAGTTATAAATTGCTGCCAGAAAAACTTACATACGAAGGAGGTCAAGGTCCCCCACTTGTTTCATCGTCCCTTTTACCAAACTTCAAAAATCCCAAGGCCTGTTTATACATAACCTCCTCTTCGGGGTTGAGATCTAAATTTGATCTTTGCAGCTCCATTTGTGAACATAGGTATCCATTTTTTTTTTTTTTTTTTCTGGTGGGAAATCATCAAATGACCCCTCCCGCTCTGGGTGGAGCGGAAGGGAGTGTCAGACTCTTACTGACTTAAGGGGTGTTTTTATATTAGGTATTCTTAGATACAATTTGGGATCCAAAGAACGAGCAATCTTTAGAGCACAAGCATTAGCTTTCTCTGTCTCAAAGTTACCCTTCATGAGGGAGTTCCTGACTGTTCTGTTGGTTTTCCTTACATAAAAAAACACATTTCTTGGTGTGTCATTTATTCATTCTTCATTTATTCACTGACTGACAACGCACAGCATATACCGCTGAGTCGAGAAGCAAGAGAGTTTGCACAAGAGTTCCTTATGTAACGAAGGTGAGCACTAAGGAAGGATATTTGAAAATTCATTAAATAGGGATGAAAGTGTTGACGATTAGGTAAACTCTGTGCGACTCGGTAACGACGATGTGTTTCTAGCTACAAGAAAAGTTCAAATAAAAACCCTCAGCAGGATTTTGTGTGACGTTAGTGTAATGCGTAGTTCGCATGTGGCGATGTAGATGGCGCCACAAGTTGTATGGAAGTTCGAAATTTTTACTGATGGGAAATCCCGTCGATAATAGTCTATAATTATTATGTTACAGTGTTATTAAACATCAATTAATTTCAAGCACGTAGGTACGGTCACCAATTAGATAAGTAACCAGGGCCGTCGGATATACATAGTTGATGTTTTCGAATAAAATTTAATTTAATTAATAGAAAATAAACGGTTAATTTATCAAATTAAATTTCATTCGATGACATCCATCGGTTTCTTACAAAATTTCAACTATATCCGATGACCCTGGTTACTTATCTCCTTTGGTGACTGACTGTACGCACGGCTACACATCAAGCTATACAAAACCAGTATAAGCTGCCTTCTGATTGTACGAAAAACCTATACAATACGAGGTCAGCTAAAACTGGAAATGCATAGCTTGATGTGTAGCCGTGTGTACATTTCCGAAGAAGAAAAAAAGAACCTAGTGATTTTAATAGTCTGCTTATTAGTTTAGTACGTATGGTTATGTATATAATTGCAATAATACACGGTTCGCTTATGCTTTTTAATTTGGATAGAGCAACCAAATGGAATTGTGCAAAACAATAATTATAGTGAATCATATCTGAGCGTTTCAATAAAAATGAATTAATTTATTTGACCGTGTCATATTACCATAAAGTCTTGACCACATTTCTTTTTGTTTTCCATACCTCGTTTACGTTTTATTAGTTGTAAGTATAAATTTTATGGCTGGTTTTTATTTATTGAACTGAATTCATAAATTAGTATTCATGTGTTTTATGATACTTATAGGTACCACCTTGTATTGCAACGCAAAGAGTAATCTTTAGAAATAAGTGTTAAGATTAATTTAGAACAATTATTGATTTTACAATTCTACAAGATTCTTCAGATAATATTACTGCCTGAACAACGGAATGCAGATTTCAGAACTTAGGTTTGGTTCAAAGACAAAACAATGAATGTTAAGCAATTTTCAACTAATTCCTATGCTAAATATGTACAGACGCCAGCAGGTCAAGCTCTTCGAAACTGTCAAATTTTCCCAATCAACCTTGAACCTGCATTAGGGTCAAGGTTGATTCAGCGATAAAATTCAAAATGTATTGAAGAAATTTAACAGATTGTAGTAGCTTGATGTGCTGGCGTCTGTACATGCTTACGAGTGGTCGTGGGTTCGAACCCAAGCAGGCTCTATACTTTGTGTATATTATTTCATCACCACTGCTCTCGAAACGGTGAAGGAAAACATTGTGAGGAAACCGGCATGTCCTAGAACCAAAAATTGTAAGACTGTGATATCTACCAACCCGCACTTGGCTCGCGTGGTGGATTATTGTAGCCCACTCCCTCTCCTGAGGCCGGTGTCCCAGCAGTGGGAACATTATAAGCTAATTATGGTATATGTACATGATAAGTACATAGAGGGTGCATGTCACCTTTTCGAACTGTAATATTCATTCAAAATGTTGGCAATGACGAAATTTGCCTCAAGGTGCGTAACACATTTATCATTGACTTAAATTTATTTGATTTAGCTTAGATAACTGTGCTATCAACGAATACTGTACGAAATCGTAAAAACACTGTTCATAAGTAATAAATTGAGTATGTTGTTGGATGTTGCGCAACATTGTTGCAACCAGCAACTTAGCAACTTGATGAAAGAACATTTACGTGCAACCATGTTCAGCAACTTCTTTACCATAAATACGATGTTCAAATAGGTTCTTAGCATTTGTCGGGCGGTGGAAAATTGTAATATTTTAAGCTTTGTTAACAACATACTCTGAAGCACTCGCCCGTCTTAAAGTCAGTGTTGTTACCGAATTTATTTATTTGTATTTAATATGCTTGTAGAAACTATTGTAATAGGTTAAGCTTCGAATTCCAAATATAACAATTATTTTAAGTCTGGTCTGCCCCAGGGCCCATCGCGATTTTTAATTTTGCGTGACTTGCCGACTGCAATGTAGATATCTATTTCGATTTGATTACGGGTTTACTCATAATTACTTGTTGCCGCATCGTACTGCGCAACTCGTGCCGAAAGCGCGTGCCTGAGTGCGGACAAGGCTTTAAGAATTTTTAGGGCTAGCTTCACAGAAAGCACTGTACTTTGCTAATTAGAATATGAACCTTATCTCAGAGCAAATAACGTTCATATTCGTATAAGCAATTGTTAGCAACAACAATATGAACCTACCTAAGAATACGATAACTTCACTTAGCAAATTAAAGTCAATGTGCGAGCTGTGAATTACCTCGCACTAGACACTGTTACGCGGCCGAACCTTTAGGGACCTAGGAAGCTTATTAAAGCGCACAATTTAACCTACTGCTTTAAAACTAGTCGATGAAACAATACTTTTAACTTTACTCGGTAAACGATACCGATCAAACTATCGGCCGGCTAAAAGTCTCTAGTGCGCGCTGGCCCTTAAGCTTGTATTTCTAAGAAAGCGCCATCGTCATATAACGGCTGTAAAAAGACGGCTGTCATGAAAATCCGTCATTTTCATCGATGTTCTGACATCAAGGTTTTAAAAAATGGCCACCGTCAAAATGACGGCACCGCTTTCTTATGAAACCCACGCTTTAGAGTAGGTAGTCAGTAGGTTTAATTTATTAGTGAAATGACGTTATCTATATATATATTAAAGGAAAGTTTTATTAATTAACTGAATTTAACAATTACCATAATAATTGATGTGATATCGGTAGATTAGTGTCTTCATATTATTGTATAATATTATTTCCTTTATTTCAATGTAAACATATAAATTATAATTTTAAATATTAGAACATAACAAGTATAAAAACATTTAAAAATATAAAAAAATAGTAGCCCACCGGTATCTGGAACAGGGTCCAAGCTATCAGTGGTCAGGGCCCCGGAGAGAGAAACCTCCTGACAATGCGAGCCGTGTCCAGAAGTACCGCTTTCTGAATCAAGCCCTTGATCCAGCTGCCCTATGAGAGCCTCCTCAGGTGTTGGTCGAGGCTCTTGGCTATTAAGCCACTGGCTGTAACGACTATCGGCACAATGATCGCCGAGTCCACATCCCACATGTCGACAACCTCGCGAGCCAAGTCTAGATATTTGATTTGTTTATCTTTCTCGGCTTTCACGAGGTTCTCATCATGCGGGACGGTTATGTCAACAATCATTGCGCGCCGCTCTGATCGATCCACTACCACTATATCAGGCTTATTGGCAACAATAGTCCTGTCAGTGATGATGGATCGATCCCAGTACAATGAGATATTTCCATTTTCGAGAACTGGGTGGGGCACATACCTGTAGTACGGCACCTCCAATTCCACAAGATTGTATTTCAGAACAAGTTGCTGATGGATTATTCTAGCTAAAAGGTTGTGTCTAGGCAAGTACTCTCCGTTAGCTAGACGAGAACACCCGGAGATAATATGCCTGATTGATTCCCCCGGCCGATTGCATGCCCGACAGATGTCAACCGTGCCGTCTTTCACAATAAATCTCCGGTAATTGTTCGTCATCATAACTTCGTCCATAAAAAAAAACCTTCGGTTTCTCCAAAAAGGTCACCGAAACGCAGCCAAGCTACGGACACTAGTAGATCTACATCAGGCCCATGTAGGGCCCGGAAGAAGCGTCCGTGAAGCTCCTTACTCTACCATACCTCCATTCGTTCATTAGTGTCAAGCACTACTGGTTTGCGTCAGTTCTCTTTACCCAAGGAAAGCGGGGTGAGGCCCTTGTCCACCGCGACTACATCTCGATGCATCCCCACGTCGGTTTCTAGGAAATATTCCCTGAGACTGCATATCTCGCGATTGTGGAGGTTCTTAGCGTTTAAAAAGCCTCGACCTCCACACTTTCTCGGGATATACAGCCTCATTACCGATGACCGTGGGTGGGTGATGCATTCGATTTGCAGTCAGCAGCGTACGGACCCTCCTATCCAGGGCGTCGAGTTCGGTCTGAGTCCATTTGAGTATGCCGAAAGAGTACAACAAAACCGGCATAACCCAACCGTTGAAGGTGCGCACCTTGTTTCCACCTGATAAAAGACTATTAAATACTTTTTTCAGGCGGCCAAAGAAGTGCTCCTTCCACGATTGCTTCATGTCAGTAACATTGATGCCCAACGCTTTCGACATACCGAATACTTATAGGTTTCGGATACGGAGAGGGCTCTAAGGGATGTGGAATCCGAGAGTTGAGTTCCCACGGATTCCACAATCTCCCCTTGCTTTACATGCATGACCGCACCTTTGTCCACACCAAATTCCATCCCGATGGCGCTACTGAAGGTTTCAGTAATTATCAGTAGCTCCATCAGTTGCAAATTGTTGGGGGCAAAGAGCTTTAGGTCATCCATGGATGACCTCACGACCTCTACATGTAGAGGAGGTGAGATATAACCTGAACACCTCTCCTCAGACGATTGCCTAGCCCTGAATCTTCCAGCAGCGTGCTTAGAGGATTCAAGGCTAAGCAGAACCAAAATGGATTCAACCTGTCGCCCTGGAATATGCCTCGCTCGATTCTTATTGGCTCGCTATTCCTCTGGATATTTCGACATCTTGGATAGCGAAGGACCGTCCTCCATTGCCCCATACACGTCATTAGGAAGGTGCGCAGAGTGGTATACTCTACTTTATTGTATAATTTTTGCTATAATAAATTTTGTAAATTATTACATAATATCGCCGTTTTATTTCAAAACTAACTACGTAGTGCCGTAAGACAATCATGTGTTCACAGGGAACAGCCACGTTGTTGTCGAAACCTTAGTTAAGTAAGTTTATATCATCATCTGCATCATCTGCCTAGCCTTTTCCCAACTATGTTGGGGTCGGCTTCCGGTCTAACCGGATGCAGCTGACCAGTATTTTACATGAAGCGATTACCTATCTGACCTCCACAACCTAGTTACTGGGTAATACGATACCCTTGGTAAGACTGGTTGTCAGACTTTCGGGCTTCTGACAACCCGTACCGACTGTCAAAGACCCACGAATAACAACCGGGACCAACAGTTTAACGTGCTTTCCGAGGCACGGAAGGGTCTTGATATGTAAAGATGGTTACCCATCCACGAAGCAACCGCGGCAAACGTCGAGCCCTTCAACCTTAGAAGTTTATAATTGGGTGGTTATAGAGGTATCTACAACAGTGGAATTCTACAGAGAGATGTCACATTACCTATAGGTGCATACCTAAATAATAATTTATGTACATCGTATGTCGTTCGTACGTATATCTTTTTTATATTGTTCTCACATGTAATTATAAACTTAACATTAATGATGTATCTAATATTTTTGTAACAATGTAATTTAAAAGAGTGTCCATGGCATATTTTATCCGTTCTCCATCGGTACCTACCACGCTTTAGAAAGGGCAACGTGTTTTTCACTGTGTAGTAACGGACAATTGGACTCATTGCGGAATAATAGTGATTAAAAAAAAACTAAATTGGCGCCGATTCCCTTGTTCACAAACTAAAATAAATTTAAGTTCAGTGCATCTTTTCTTTCTATTTCACTAAGAAAAGGACAGAAGATAGATATTAGTTTAGTCCTGTCAAATTAGTCAGTGCCTGACGTAAATTGACGTATTTTTAGTAGCCATGTTTTTAATCACGTCTAAACTGTCTATTGAGTATCTTATTAGTTGAGTAAAATAATACGTAATTTCTGTATTTTTCCGCAACCGGCACGGTTAAAAAAATGCTTGTTGAAAATATTTTGTTGTTTTGGTGTAATTACGTTGATTACTTCTATGATTCCTTCAAATTATCGAACAAAATATTTGCTGACAGCTGAGATGCCCGCTGATTTGCTTACCAAGAGTTTATGTGCTATTAAGCATTATTATTTTTTGGATAAATTGGGTGTTCAGCATAATTATTTAAAATGTACTATTATACATGTAACCACATTGTTAGATATAGTGGGGGTGTTGTAAATATCTATAATGTGTACTTGTGCTGCCATATATTTATGTGAAAGTATAAACTATACAATAAAAGAGCATCACTTTTCTTTCCGACACACAACACGTTGTTTTATTATATTGACATTGACAATGACTCCTTTACAATTCAAAAGTGCCTGTAAATGATTTAGGTAATTGAAATTAATGTTTGAGTTTGAGTACTACACACACCTACATAGATTAGGAATATAAAACGACGAACTGACCCATTTTATCTACTGTTAACTCTACTTAGGGCTGATTTTTCCAACGCCAGATAATTTTATCCAAGAAATAATTTTGATTTTTTGACAGTTCTTCATTACAAAAACTTTCAAGACGTCAATTTTATTTCACGATTAATATTTATATAACGCTGGCAGAATAGTCGACATGGCCCGGTTGCCAAAGAAGAAAAAAATATACATCTCGATTGAAAAATCAGCCTTTAGTGAACTGCCCCCCTTTTCTTCGTCTTATTTATAACGGCAAGATTAATAAAGGTCAATATAATACCTATTTCAACATAATATCACCCCTGTATTCCTCCGAAGGGGTATACAAAAAGAAAGAAGATGTATGTACAGGATAAGCTATTCCTAACAAGAATCCTGGTTCTGGGTTTTTGAAATGAAATTCCGTATGGAAAAAATCCAAAAACACTGTCCTCCCCGGGCATCGAATCCCACCCCACACGCTCAGTCGTCGCGCGCGTGACTATTGGTCCAATGAGGTAATCTTCTATAAAATATTTAGACTTTCTCTAAGAAGATACTAGTTCAAGGTTCTACAAAGTTTCGATTTAATTATAAATACATATTTAAATTTGTATACACCCATGTGAGCTGACGAAACAGTAGTATACTTTGCGCCGTTATAAAAAAATGAGGGCACGCTTGGCCCAGTGGTTGAGCGATTAGCTGCTACGCTACTTGTCTCGGGTTCAATCTCCGCGAGAATTGTATGGCTATAGTAGATAAATTATGTAAGTATCAATAATTAGAAAGCATGGCCTTCTGATAATTCGTGCAGGGTGGCTGTTGGTGTATTATTGTAAGATTTTTATAAGTTAAGATGAAAATTAGCATTATCCACTTTCACGTTTTTGGAGTTGAATAGGGTTCCAGGATATTCAAATACCTACACTTTAGATTCAATATAAGGCAAAAACACACAAAAATATAAAAATCCTTTAATGTTCTTTTTTGTACACCTTACCGTATAGTACAAGACATACATTTTAATTTGTCATGGATCTTAATTTTATAACATTATGGATACAAGCAAACAGAAGGGAAACGTATCAAGAAAACATACGTAGATATAGATACGTAAGTCACTAGTACTGCCTAGTTACAAATTTCTATGTAGGTAACATAGAAATTTGTAACTAGGAAGTGTATTATATATTAATGTACGTTTTTAGTAACGTACATGGAACTAACATGCAGGATGGTATACCAATTAGCATATAGTAATAGGTATCGTTCTGTATTTTCACTGTTTGTTTTGACTTTTTGACGAAAATTTATATTTATTTCCTATTTTACATCCACCCGGGTCTATTTACACATACAAGGTAAGAGTTTCATTAAAAAATACTTAGCCTAATTTAATAACAGGTAACCTAATAAGATTTAATCAGAGCATTACAATTTTTAGTGCTTAATATATTTGCATAGTCGGCAACACTCGAAGGCGCACGATCACAACAGACACACAGATTTTCTAGAAACTATAGGCCTTAAAGTAACAGTTTTCTAACAATGGATTAACCTAATCTATCTCTAGTTTTCTGAAGCTCCCTTGTACCGCTACGTCACCGTTGACTACATTGGTGGCGGGTTTTCTTGAAGAGATGATGCCTCTGGTGCTAATGATTTCCATTGAGTCGAGGCCAAGGACTTTCTTCTGCTGATCGAGGACCAGCTGCGATGTGAACTTGACCATATCTTCGATTTTCAATGTACCTCCGTACCCTGTGGGGAGACACTCGACGTTTATGTGCTGGTGGAGTTGCTTAAGGTTCGTGTGCATCTGGAAAGAAAAGCAGCATTCATGTTTTTTCTCGCAAAAGTAGGTCTAAATAATATCGTGGGTATGACCCCTTTACAGTCTCCCCAGGGATGTGCCCCAACAACTGCCATGCACAGAGGTGTTCTGGAGTTAAGCATACAGTAGGCCCCAGGGTCTTTGCGCTATAGTTAACCACCGGGTTGGTTTTAGTGAATTAAGAATCCCGCACTCCTCAGCCCCACCCAAAGGCTGTCGAAGGTTTCCCTCAGAAAACATAAAAGTTTTCTATTTCTAGAGATATTTTAAACACTTACGTTGAGTCTCTCAGCCATTTTCGGCGTAACTTTGCTAATCGCGAAATCGACGATATATTTGAGAGCACCGGGTACGTTAACACAGTGGAACTCCTTGTGACGCATGGGCACCGATTGCTGCAACACATAATGTACTATAATTAATGTAAATGGTTATCATAAGAGCACATAGATCATGTTTGTTTGCCCTGCATACGTGACTCGACTGAGCATTGCAACCTACTGTAACCTAGTTACATTATTTTTTAAGTATTAATTAAGTACCTGTACCTAACACGTTTGCAGGTACTTAAGTTATGACCTAAGGCCAACATGCTGTACCTAATTGGACTGTATTGTGTCGAAAACAGGCGGAAATGGAAAAAGGCTAGGCCGATTATGAACACGCTTGACATTAATACATTAGGTACTCATGACAATACCTATTGCCGTAATTCATACATAATGTACTTAGTTCGACATGTCATTTTTACGAAAGTTTCTTTCTACTTTGCATCATCGCAGAGAACGACCTTGCTCCTCTTGTTCACAAACAACATAGGTACCTTATGTAATAGCAGGACGAGTACCTACATACTACTTTGTTTTGTGGGTCAATTTCAACATCGAGTTACCTAGGTACCACTGAAAATTGTTTCACGGAAATAGTGGATTAGGTAACCTGGGTTATCCAACTATTATAATGTACTGCCCACCCAAGTTTGATACTTCACACGTCAATAAAAAGGTTCGTAAACAAATGAAAACTGATGGTAGATAAATTGACTTTTCGAAATTTAAATAGTTTGATCTTTACTCTCTCTTACAGAGAGGAGGCCTGAGTGCCAGAAGTTGGAACTTCTTAAAATGTTCCCATTGCTGGGACACAGGGCTCGTCCGTCATCAATCAGTTATGTTAATTAAGATATGTTCTGTAGAACATTACCTCTCCCCATTTCATGAGGCGCGCGAAGTCTGTAGGGTTCCACGTGGTGATGTGTGCGCCCGTGACGCCGCTGCCGTCTCCCACGTGTACGTAACCGCACATCTGGTCCAGCGAGTCCTCCAGCAGGCTCTCGTACACTAGCAAGTGTGCGCGGCACATGTCCCAGCAGTTGTACTTGTGAGCGTTGAATTTACCTAGCGAAGACAGACAAAATTCAAGTCCAATGCAGTCACATGTCAATGCACAGCATTACAACAAAACTAAACACGTTTGTTACATTTAATTTCATAATCAATACATAACTCAGTTTAAGATCAATGTCAATTTCGCAGTCCAGTTAATTCGCATAATCATTTTAAACAATAAACATGACATTCGCAGTTGCATCGCTCGCATACCTACTATTATTACGACATACTTAACAAAAATCTCCTTACTCATATTGTAAACGATGACCCGGCGACCCTTGCTGTCGCGAACCGGTGAAACCACTATGTACCTTGAAATTAGGAAATGGTTATGAAATTCCAAGATGGAATTATATCACAGTGAAATAATTACATAAGAGGTGTATTCGCAATGCGGGGGAACCTGAGACAGCAGGCAGAGTTCAAGGCTCTCTAGTTCGTGGGAACTTTCTACTGGCACATCTGATGGAGCCAGATAAGTATAGGTATAACTTAAATAAAGCTGACTTACATAAGTAGAGCATTATATTATGAAACCATGTTAGTAAGCTTTGTTACAATTTGGAGCAATTTTATTTCACTATTTTTATTAGCACCGTCCGTAAATAAATTGTGTAATGCATTGTCTCGTGCACTTCTCATTCATACAGGCGTACATACCTCAAGTAATTCTTATAGGCGAGTTTCACATTGTACAATAATAAAAGCAATTATTTACATTAATTACCTGCATTGTCTGTAGCAGTTTAGTGTAAAGCCTGGTATACTTACTATATACATATGTACAAACAATATAATAGTTACCCGTTGCTGAGAATATCCTTCAGTTTGGGGTCTTCGCAGTCAAGGTTCTTGGAGATTTCCGGATAATATCTTCTCAAGCTCAAGTACTTCAGTAGTGTTTGTTGAGCCATCGGTATACTGTACTTCTTGTGACGTAAAAACCGAAGTAGGAACGATTCATCTAGAACAAATGGACATATAACAATATCTTATGCGATATAACTGTCACTACCTGCTCAATGCCCATAGGGGGCAGTGCTAGGAGAGCTGCCGTCCTCTGGCCCCGGACTGCCACTCCTGATCCCTATCTGCGTCTCATATATTTAGCTGGCAAATTACCCTACCCCCCAGGTTAAAAGTTGGATACCCACGCTTACCATGTTTTTGCCTGTAAACCTTTAGGGTTCTGTAAAGCTGGTCCACAGTGCGCAAGCTTTGAGAAAACATTTTTTCTATCACTGCATTTCTTCATTCAGGCCCAAAGACAAGAAACTCGAGCTACACATGACACGCATTGATACCACTTGTCCGCTCTATTGACCTACTATGTATAGTAAATTTTAAAATAATTGGTGTGCGTATTGAATAATTGAACCGGTTTAGATATACACATTATGATGGTTGTTACATTACAAAAATATATTTCGTTTTAAAGAGAGCAAAATCCGTTCAATTAATCTGTCAAGTCATGAGTAATGAGGTAATCTATTGGTACGTTACTCCGTGGATTTTCACGTGTAACATACTTAGTTCAAGTACGGTCCACATTGGTACAGGAGGTACCTATAGGTACAGGTGTATACTACCAGCTTATGGAATGGTGCATACTTACCTACCCTAAAGTTTAGTTTGGGATCAAAAGGATAGCAGCAAGATCTGCAGAATGCGGAGTTGTTACTTGCTTGAAAATCAGCAGACCCAAAATACAGTCGTGCACTGTAATTTCAGCGGTCTTTCGTCGCGCAATAATCAGGAAGGGGATATGATATCGACTTGTGAACGGTTGAAAATGCGTGTTATGAGAATAAATAAGGATGAAGCACCAATCGAATGACAAAATACTCTACGCTGACTCAGAATTAATTGGGAAATGAGCAGGAAGATGGTGATATTTCTATATTTCTTTACTCTATTCTCGCTTACAAAGACAAACAGCTGATGATGGTATGAATGGTCGTATCATGAAATCATAGATATATGATTCCGATGTTCATATTCGACTCCCTAACCAAAACAAGAAAATCTTATTACGTACAAATCTTAAGAAAAGCAATATTTTAAAATGTGTGAAGATATTTTTATATACCTATATGTATATAAAAAATCTAAAAATATTATTTACACAATTAAAAAATGTCCTAACATTACATCAGTTACTAATATAATACGTGACAAATTTATTTTACAACTTAATACAATCAATTTAAACAATAATAACATTACTTACGAAAACATAAGGACAAGAACAACACGTCAGCCTAGTCAAATAACCCGCCCCTAACTGTACCCGGCGCAAATGTGGCCAAAATGCTTGCTGCATTGCCACGTTGGATGGCAATGGATAACCTTTGCACCAAGAACGTGTTGGAGCGGGAGTCACCCGTTTTGTCACGGAGCTTGTGCCCTATCTCACTAAAAAAATATTATTTTGATAAAGTTATTTAAAAAAATATGGATATCATACAAATATGGATTAGTTATTACAGCATGGATTGTTATTGTCCGAAATAAACGTTTTTAATTTAATTGACATTTAAATTACTTTTTGTATTCAGCGGGTCGATTCTGTAAAAATCTCACCGTGAAAACTCAAGTGAAGTGAGCTTGATGTGAGCTGTCAGTAGTGTCAATGCTAGGGGCATTAGTTGGAATGACAGCTCACTCCACGCTCACTTCACCTAAGTTTTCACGGTGAGATGGTTACAGAATCGCACTGCAGATGTCCTTAAGATAATTAATGAATCTTGACAAGTTTAATTTGCTGTATAAAATTCCAGTAGAACATTGACATTTATGAGATAATCGGAACAGTGTTATTGATTGATCAGTTTCCAATATTGCATTTGATTCGGATAGATTTGCAATGTTCAGACATGCAACGGAGCCTTTCTCTTCGGATGTTCAGGGTTTCTCATAACCGCCAAATCTTATCGAGGTAAAGGTTAATTAAACATCGAATTCTATTTATAATTAATTTGTTTTGTTTAGCATGAGATTTTGATGATGGTTAGGTATAAAACACGGTATTTAAGGATTGAGGGTTTGACAAATCAGACGATGTAGGATAGGAATAAATAAAATTACGGAAAACCAAAATCAAATAAAACGAGGGCAAGTAGGTAGGTAGGTACATACGACGACATATTAAGCTATACATTTCCAGTTTTAGCTGACCTCGCATTGTATAGGCTTTTCGTACAATGAGAAGTTAGCTTATACTGGAAATGTATTGCGTGATATGTCGTCGTGCGTACCTAGAAAAAATCGGTTACTAATTTGAGTGTTACTTCCCATAATAAATTCGTAATATATCTTAAGCAGAATTTGAACCTCTTGTCTATGATGGATACCTTTATAAAAAAAAAACTGGCCAAGTGCGTGTCGAACCACGCACAATGAAGGGTTCCATAGTTGGAATGAATTTATCCCAAGAACAAACTTAACATTGTAGTTGAAAATTATGTTCTCCCATACATTGCAACTGCAAGTTGGTCAACTATTACTCGTAAACTTAAAAGGCTACTTAGCTGTGATAGCTTTCCTTTTAATTTCGTTATATACAAAGTTGATACGACAGAGGGGCTTTCCTTTAAACTGCCTATACTAGGTACCATTTTCAAGCTCTGTACTAAAAATCATTTAAATAGGAGCAGTAGTTTAGCCGCAAATGATTTTTTAAGTTTTTGCATCATTTGAACACGATGTATCTTTCCTAACAGCTGATTATGTCTAAGCATAAGGTCATGCACCTTACAACGATAAATTTACGATGCGTTGTTGCCGCTCTGACGCATGTCACTAAAAAGTTGGCAATGCAAACAAGGAACTCAAGGAAGCAATAACACACACACTTGCACTTTCATTACGAGAGTGACAATCATAGCAAAACATCCCGCGCGTAAAAGAGACAAAAATAGGTAATTGTGATTTTGTTTTGTTATTGTGATAGGACACTAAATAAGTTTAAGACAGTATTTCTTTTTTTTATTGTGACAGGACACATAACTTTTTTTGTGTGATTGACTGTTTTTTATTGTGATAGGACACTTAATTAAACTTTGGTTGTGTGTGTGTGTGTAATTAAAGTGTGTATGCCTCAGAGGTAAATACAACTGTTGAACTAAAAAATAAGGATTATTTTAGCATTTCACAAATTAAAACGCTTAGCGACGGACAGTGATTTAATTAGAAAAATAAATAACAATATTCTCCGTCGGTATAATTGTGCATTAATGTGCATGGAGGACACATCGAGAATTTAAAAATTTAGTGTGTTTGTTTTTGTGCGCGTACTTCAAAACTTTACCTAACATAAAAGCCAAACCGCCGCGCGCCGCCGGCCGCCCGCTTCGACACGAGATAACACACACCGCGCTCGCCGGCGCGCGCGCGACGTTGCCACTCTGTTACCTAGGCATCTAAGGTCAGTCAAATTTCTTTACAAAGACTGGTTACGTTTTATTCTGATTTGTAAGCTATTTAGTTTGTTTGAAAAAATATTTTCTCATTTTTGGCGCTTTTTATTTTTATACCGTATCGAATTAATACTAAACACGTATAGTATACGTAGTGTAATTTAATGCCCCTCTGTCGTATCAACTCTGTATACTACTACCGTGAATTTTTTCACCTACCCAAAACTAACCGTTTAGCTGGTAGGGGGGAGGGGGGACACTTCTAACAAAAATTTGCACTTTAAAGCTTAATATTTCAGAAACGGATCCCTTAACCGAAAAATTGTTTTCACAAATCCGTAATATTTTTGAAACACCCATCCAATCACACCATGGGTTAGACGTTACCCTAAAATTTTTTTTTCATTGTTTTATTTTACGACTTTGTCGGTGTGATTAGTAATGTACGAGTATTTCCATGCCAAATTATAGCTTTCTAGTACTAAGAGTCTCTGAGCTAAGCTGCGGACAGACAGGCGGACAAACAGACGGACATGGCAAAACTATAAGGGTTTCTTGTTGACGGAACCCTAAAAAACGAGCAAGATTTTTTTCACATTTTCTTACCTTGCCGGATGTTTTTGATGTCAATGTTTTGTTTTATCCATGCCCTCATGATGGTCAGCGCCTGTTCCTTGGTTGCAGGACTCTCCCGGACTTCTTTGGCTGCTTCAGCTGTGACATGCTTTATGGCCACACCCAAGCATCCCTCCTTGTCGATCACGTCTGTGGAAACATTCCACGTGGTCGTCACCGTCAACAGCATACTGGCGGTCGTCATGTTGCTGTGATTTCTCTGCAAAAAAAAAGAAAAGTGCCGATTAATAAATAGAATACGGCAAAACGGGTGGATATGGGATTGGGAATGTGTGCTACCCGAAACTGTCAAATTTTCCCAATCAACTTTGAACCTTATACTTTAGCGATAAAGCCGAAAATCTACTAAAGAAATTTGACAGATTGTAGTAGCTTGATGTGCTGGCCATCTGTTCCATTCTACAAGATATATTTTTCTGAGGTGTCTTATTGTCACATACTACCGCGTGGGTAGGTTTTGTAGAGATTTCCTCACAATAAGAATATTAAAAAAAAACTCTGTCTTCATCTTTCTTAGGTAAATACGGCGACATATCAAGACATACATTTCCAGTTTTAGCTGACCTCGCATTGTATAGGTTTTTCGTACAATGAGAAGTCAGCTTATCATGTAAATGCATAGCTCGACATGTCGTCGTACGTACCTACGAGTACTTAGGCAAAACGTCGATGACATGGGATTCATAATTCATTCAACCTTGAATAACTATGTAAAGTCAATACGTTTTTTATCAGCGATACCTAGTCGTAGATCCAGTTTGTTCTCTATACCTTTTATAATTTACTAGGTTTTACCCGCAACTTCGCCCGCGTGAAATTTCTTGTTTCCCCGACCCACCCCGTCGCATCGCATCGCCTAACCGTGCTGTTACCTCGTTTTCTTTCTGACTTTCTTTTTGCTCGGCTCCTGAGGGACCTAGCGTTATGTTAAATAGCCTACAGCCTTCCTCAAGAAATGGGCTAACAATTACAAAAATAATTTTTCAAACTTACTCCTCAGTTTTATTATTAGTACAGGTAAACAAAACTTTAGAAAGGTTTAAGCCAATCCACTGTTTTATACGTCTGTCTAATCGTGGGAAAAGTAAACTTTATCTCATGTTCAATAGTACTTGTACATACCTAATTAAGTTATTAAAAAGCCTCTTCCTTCGGTACTAATTGCTTTGTTCTTCATTCGCAATAGTTATTATTGTATTAGGTACGACAATTACATGCTCTTACAAGTGCCTAAGTGGAACCAAAGATACGTTCGAGAACCCTATCAATCATTTGCTGCCAATTAATGAAAATGAAACGAATTAATAATGCACCTTAGGGCTGATTTTTCCAACGCCAGATATATAATTTTATCGGAGGAATAATTTTGAATTTTTGACCGTTCTTCCATACAAAAACTGTCAGACGTCAATTTTATTCCACGAATAAAAATTATCCGTCGATTGAAAAATTATCCCTTAGACAGGTAGTTGTTATTTAAATTAAGCTCCGTTTATACGATGCAAGTATCTTCCCTGTCACATACAATAAAGTTGTAGCAACATAGGAATTGCAAAACAGTACTGTTTCAACGCTGTAATTTTTATTCTTTTATTCAGGCTTTATGCGTCTAATTGTGTAAAACGTAGAGCTAATATCTGCAAAGGTAACAAAGCCTAGGAAATTTACAAACAAAAAAAACGGTATCAGCTAACTTTTTATTAAAACAGAGTTCAGTTGATTACCCCCAAAAGAGTCATTCTCTCCTAAATACAGATTACTCAGTGATCTACATATGTAGCTAGGAGAGCAGCGATTCACCCAACAATTCGTTGTAGGTACTTAATAATGCATACTTTGTAAGTCCCTCATGTACTACAAAACCTTTATGTACCTAAATAAATTATATTATATATTATTCATATTCCTCATTTCTCTGCATCACATGTCCATACCATGACTAAAGATTCATACAAAACGTGTATCATGGTCTCGGTCATCGCCACCTCTTAACGTCCTCTTACATATTGATATATCGACTCATTTTTATGTAGTTCTATTCACTCGAGTATACATATGTAAGTGCCACCACCCACTCGTATCCTCTTGACATTCTCATCTCAGCTGCATACAACTGCCTTTCATTCTTCGTCATCTGTTTTGTCAAGTGTCACAACTTGCTGATATTTACATGCAAGTACAGGATAGATAGGTTTAATACTTTTCCTTCAATTTTAGGGGGAATTCAAGGGAGTACATAGTTCTTGTGTGACCTGGCTGCTACCACATAATCAATCCTTTCCCTCCTCCCTTTTCCAGGTGCACACGTTTCCGTGTAATTTAAAGACCAATGTTCAAGTCTTTTAGTCCTAACATCGCTAGTCATAAGTTTCAAAATAGCACCACTGCATATAATTCAATGAAATATGCGTTCATAAAAATAAAACATCTTTGAAAGACATTCTCCGCGTAATAAAAAAAACATGTTTTTGCAGCGTGAAGACATAAAGGAAATCTTTTTAAAACGACACTTAATTAAAATACATCATCCAAGTCATCATTATGATTGATCGATTATTTCTCGATTTTATTCAACCGCAACGTGCGTCAAAAAAGTCAAATAAGACGTTACAAGAAACGATCTAGGCAGCAGCGTCTGGAACGTTTGGGGTTGAAACACTAGGGCCATGGGGTCCTAGTGCCCACTTGGTTTTTCGAGATATCGTCAAGCGGTTAGTCGACTCTTCACCTGACCAGAGGGCTGGCCTGTTTCTTGGCCAAAGAGTTAGCATCGCCATACAACGTGGCAATGCTGCCAGCCTTTTGGGCACTGTTCCTGTTGACAGCGATGAGGACGAATTTTTTGATGCCCTATGATTCTTTTGCTTATTTTTTCACATGTACATATTATTATTTTAAATGTTAGCTTATATAATGTAACATATGTATATATGATGAATGTGTTAATAAATCACTTATATTAACAGTTTGCACCACACATACAAGTTAATAGTCAATATTAGTAATTACACATGTCATACAATCATAAAATTAAGTAAAATCACATAATAAAAATGGACAAATTTTGATGAAATTAAATTAAATAAAACAAAATTGGTCAAAATTAGATAAAATTAGACAAAATTAGGATAAATTGAAATAGAATTATTAATAATAAGAAACTGTTTTATTTAATTTATCTACTCCTACGAGATTGTACTGGGAGTGGCAATGGACTCCAGGTATCGAGTAGCAGTGTGCAGGAATTCCAGTTCAGCACTCGCGAAGACATCTGAGGACTCATCATATAACAGAATGTTGTTGATATGGGTGAGGGCTAGGTACAATGGACTGGTCTTAAGGGATATGTTACCGGTTTGAGGTATTTCGAATAGAGGACGTCGGCGAGGGCGAAGTCTGTGTCTAATGGCTAGTGGGATGTTGAAGGAGATGTACTGAAGCAAGGAGGAATGGGTACCACGAATTAGGTGGATGAAATATTTAACCAGACTAAGATTTCTCCTTACTTCTAAACTTTGGTACCCCACCATACTCAGTACAAATGGTGTTGGGTACATGTACGGGTAATAACCATAAAGTTTTAAGTACAGGTAGCGGACAAAAGACTTCTGAATCTTTTCGATGACCAGTGTATACACTCCTTCATGAGGGTTCCAAATTGCGCTGTTAGTCTCTAGCAAACTGCGAATGAAGGAGTTTTACAGTATGCTTATGGCTTGACGATCACTGAAAATTTTGGCATGACGCAAGACAAAACCTAAGCTTTTGCGGGATTTATTGCAGGTCTGTATTATGTGCTGGTTAAATGTAAGATGTGGATCGAAGTGAGCACCCAGATCGCGAACGGTTATGACGCGTTTCAGGGGCTCATTATTCATAGTGTAGATGTTGTGTATAGGTTGTGTGGCTTTTGAGTAGGTCATGACCGCGCATTTACTAATGTTTAGGTTGAGGTTATTGATACTGCTCCAAGTGTAAATGTTGTCGATGTCGAGTTGAAGTGCGGCAGTATCACTGGAGCTAGCCACTGGTAGAGCAACTTTGACATCATCAAAGACTGTGGAGTGTTTTACATATATGGGAAGATCATTAAATACTATTAGAAAAAGAAAGGGCCTACGCCAGAAGTGACCGAGTAGTGCTCCGAATTGGCATTTTTGTATGTTACAAATTGCTTGCGGTCACGCAGATAGTTTGCGATGAATTTTAGCGATGACACAGAGAAACCTGCCAATGCAAGTTTACTTAGAAGTATGTCGTAGTCAACCCTGTCAAAAGCCTTCTGGAAATCAAAATAGGCTACATCGAATTGCATTTTGTCATTAATATTTTTTGCTAAGAATGTAGTCATGTTAAGCAGATTAGACGTGGTTGAGCGATTTGGAAGGAATCCGTGCTGCTTATCCGCAAACCACCGTTGCAGTTTGTTAAATATTTTTTTATGGAGTATCGATTCAAATACTTTGCCGAATATCGATAGAACAGCTATTAGCCTGTAATTTTTAATGTCACTTTTTAGGCCACTTTTATGTACCGGGAGTATCTTAGAGGTTTTCCACTCTGTTGGATATATGTTCGTCATTATAGATACGTTGAAGATAAACTGCAAGGGCAACTTGAAAATTTCGCAGCCGTCCTTAACCAAGTACTGTGGTATTCCATCTGGACCTTGAGTAGATTTTGAAGGAAGTCGAGTCATAGTGCCACGAACCTCAGATTCATGAATGTAATCAATATCAACAAGTTGGGACCTATTAATAGGAGACGCATTCGCAGTAGTGATAGCATGCTCGAGATCTAATGATGGTAAATTTGATAGGAAAACGCTACTAAAGTATTTTGAAAACGCGATTGCACTTGCGTTGGCGACCTGTCACCAAAGGTAGCCTGCTCATTGTTTTCTCTGTTACTTTTACTTTTACATAGGCCCAGAAGGTTTTGGGATCACATTTAATGTTCGACTGAATATGGTTAGTGTAAGTAGCAAAATCCGCATATGTACTTCTCTATAATAAGCGCCTATAGCAGGTAAAGATAACTGAACAAAATAACTGAACAAGTAGATACTCCAACAAGATTATGCCAATAGGAAACTTTCCAAAAATAGCTAGCACGAACCCATCTGTATATCTACATATATAAATAAAATTGAAGTGTCTGTTTGTAATATCAAAAGAGCAGCTTTTTACTAAATGCATGTGAAAGTAAAATAACGGTACATACAAATTTGTATTTCTGTTTCAATCAATCAATCAACTCAGCCTATTGCACCCAGGCCGGGAGAGGCCTCTTCTGTCCGTTTGTCCCGGCTAATCTCCGAAACGGCTGGGCCGATTTTGACGGGAATTCACTGGCAGATGGCTGATGTTATAAGGTGTAACTTAAGCTTAACTTAACTTTTATTTTAGAAACATAATTAGTAAAGAGACACATTATTGTTAACCGACATCCACGCGAACGAAGTCGCAACGTCTTAAATAAAACAAGTGAGGCTAAATAAAAGTTTTACATAAGACCAACTATGTACCTACCTACACGTAACTTATCATTGTAGGTAGGCACTTTTCTTTTTTTTTTTTCTGGTGGGAAATCATCAAATGACTCCTCCCGCTCTGGGTGGAGCGGAAGGGAGTGTCGGACTCTTACTGACTAAAACCCACCCATGTTCCTTCCTTCGCCCTTTATGTTCCGGGGTAGCGGTAACCCTTTCGGACAATCCCGCAGACCCGGCAGGCTTCGGCCCTCAAAGCTTTGTCTGCGTTACAAATAGTACAACAAACACAGTTACTTATTATAAGTGGGCGACTTTGTACATTGATATAGTTATTGTGTGTGCCACGTTGGTGAATGTCAAGAATATGATATAAAATATGTTATGATCCACCGGCGCGGTGGATTGCGTAACCAGGCTTATTAACTTTTACATCATGGTCAACAATACCCCCATTGATCGCAAATAGTATTTTAATAATGAGTCTAAGTGAATAAGTAGATTGTCTTACTGCAGTTTTATTGTCTGAACTTTCCCTTGTCTATCATTGTTCCGACCATGTGGTTTAATGAAATCATGATCGTTTGTTTTCACTTCATGAGTCAGCAGTGGTTTCCGCGGTTACAACAAACTACGCAATTTGGCCACACTGTAAATAGGTAGGTTAAGTGGAGATGATATAATAATACACGACGGGTCTTTATGTAGGTAATTTATTACGTACCTTTTCGTAAAGCAATAATCGTGAACAAATACATAATTTATGAATACATTATTAGTCAGCAAACGAAACAGCTCTATCATAAATGTCATACTCTTAGATGTTCTCTCTATAGAGATATAGGAACACGGTGTAATGTCTAGATAATAATAAAGGTCATCATTATAATCGGCCTATATTGTTCCCACTGCTGGGACACAGGCCTCCTCTCTTCGAAAGGGAGTGGGACCACGCGGGCCCAGTGTGGATTGGTAGATGTCACATGTCTCCGAATTTTTGTTTCTAGGACATGCCGGTTTCCTCACGATGTTTTCCTTCACCATTTTGAGAATTTACAAAAAGTAAAGCGCCTGCCTGGGTTCGAACCTACGACATACAAGTCGAGGCTGTTACCACAGGGCCACCACTGCTCTCTAAATAATAATAAAGGTACATGTGCGGTATTACATGAAAGTAGGCCACTAAGTAAAACACTGTTGAAGCTATCGCAGTTGACTAAATATCCTGTTTACAAAAGGCTATTATTACTAATTGCAAGTGATTTATTAATGTATCGACCGCTAAGACGTTATTCCACTGCATGACGTGAATCACTCACGTGCTTCTGCACGTTACAGTAGATCTAATAGAATCATGCATAAACATAATAGCAGATGATCAACTGATCACAATTTGTGAAACGATAAAGGCGATTTAGTGTTCAAAACTCTTTTGGCAATGATTGGTTTGCGTAAGTTCTTCTCCGTTAAATCGTCTAGTTTCCTCCTATCGGTTCTAGTCCAAGGATATCAAGTCAGCTGCGTGCTCTTACTAGCCATGATATCAGAGAACCTTCAAATTGTAACCTTAAAAAAGTAAACGTATGATCTAAAATTGCTAAGTTTCAAAATGTATAAAAAGCTGATGGTGATGACCTTATCGAAATCAATTAAATGTACTCTGTACAGAATTTTATATGGTTAATATGAGAAGTAATTAATATCCGAGTATACGAATAATTATTCAGGCTTGGAAATTTTATACGGTAAATAAGATCTGCCTAGTCTCTTACTTTTTTATACTATATAATCCAAATGTGCATAGCTAATTTCCCGTATTTTAACTAACTAACTGCAAAATATGGCGTCAAATTAGAATGGGAGCTAAAAAAACTTGTATACATCCAAATTGGCCATCCTATATAAAGGTTTAATTAACTTGTAGTTCTATATTATCATGTCAGTGGTGTTCTAGACCTGAGCGATTAAATTGTAACAAGGTTTGACCGAGTTAGCAAAGTTAGTGGTTTTACGGATAACTGATTTCGTTGGAACTATAATATAACCTAAAAGCATGTAAAAACCTTTGTTAATACAAGATATTTGAAGGGTCATACTCGTAACAACATATCTACACATTTAACCGACCGTGGCAGAATATTTCACGATATTTATGAACCGGTGTAGGCATAAAGGTTGTCCGGAATTAACTTATTCCTATACATCTAAACACACAGACAAACCTTTTGGCAAATATTTGTTATGTACCTACGTAAGTAAGATGTATAAAAAGGTTAATTTTAATATTTAATTTGCGTAATCATTAGAATCTTGTCAACGTTGATTGAATCTCAAGAGCAGAATAGTTTGTGAAACCAAGATTAGGAATATTAAACGATTTTCTTTGGTAATATTTCCAATAATCCTTAAAAAAATCTGTATGTTATTCCAGTTAGCCGCAAATGCACTAGCTGGTTACACGCTTTTATCCCACCCGGAGAAGTCAAGAAGATACAGGATAATACAAACAAGGAAGGCAGCGTGTAGCGCAGAACGCGCTACACTGCGTCGTGCTACATGCTGCATGCTACGTGCTACGCGGTACATGCTACGTGCTGCATGCTACGTGTTACAAGATACGTGCTACGCGCTACAGAGTTCGGGCTACGCGCTACTTGCTACGGGCTACGCGCTACATACTACGTACTACGCGCTACGTGCTACATGCTACGTGCTGCGTCTACGCTACCAAATACGGCCCTTGGAGACTCCTTTATATTTTTTCATGCACTACTAGGACTGTTAGTTAGTATTTCCATTCTACATTCAATCAACTCAGCCTATCGCAGTCCACTGCTGGACTTAGGCCTCTCCCAGGCTGCGCCACAACACCCTGTCCTCCTCCTTCCGCATCCATTCCGTCTCAACCTTCTTAAGGTCGTCCGTCCATCTAGCTGGGGGGCGTCCCACACTACGCTTGCCGATATGCGATTCTACAGTACAAAATCTTAAATTCTGTAACAGACAACGCATTCACTTGGTCTAGAAGCGCAAAATTTAGCTGGAGTTCCTTTTTAACCCCCGACAAAAACAGAGGGGTGCTATAAGTTTAACATGTGTATGGGTGTATCTGTGTGTCTGTCTGCGCCATCACAGCTCCCAAACGGCTGAACAGTGTTTCTTTTTTGATTGTTGATTTGATCGAGACTTTTCTTACTCGTAGCTATGATTCAAGTAAATCGGTTCAGCCGTTTGAAGATTATCAGCTCTTTTCTAGTTGATGAATTGATGTGAGCAACTTCTACAGATCTGCTTGAGTCAAAATTTGGTATTTCATTATTTCAAAGATATTAGAAGAACACAAATAACCTTGAACTGCTGCTGCAGCATCACCTGGAATTTGCAGCATATTCAACTCACTTAACTTGCAGCAGAGGTATCGTGTTTGGGATCTTTGGAATGGTCTCAATGAATAGGTTTAGGTTGGGTTTTTTTTTTGTTTTTAAAATAGACAGATGGTGATCTAGGGGCTGATGATGGAGTAGGAAAGAGAAATGGGAGGACCGGACAAATGCTTACCTAATGACATCATTAGATAAGCATTTTAATATAGATATACTACTATGGCGGCTCATTTTAAATCGCTGTGTGAAAAAAGTTATGGTAATGTTCCGTATGACGTACCTGGACGGTAAATAACGGAATACTTGAATAGCAAATTGCTTCTAATGGTCTTAGTTTGAATATTCGCAAATGCATGCATTCCGATGATGATAATAATATGGTACCATCGAGTTGGTCAGATGATAGACCTGCACGCTAGGTAACAGAACTCTTGAATAACTACTAGTAAACCCCTCGAACGAGTGTGGACTCAAAAGATGTGTCTTAATGAGTCCAAATAAAATGTGTAAAGTTTTTATAAAAAAAAAACAAGTAGAATACATAAATAATTGGCTATCTATTCTACGCGTCTATATTTTGATCCATGCGTCGCGTCGGGGGACGGCTAATAAAAACGCCAAAAAGACGATTGCTTTATCCTATCTTGCAGGTGATGTAGAATCAAGATGAGTTTAGGTAAAAATCTGAAATACTAGTTTGTTTAAATTGGCAATAAGTACATAAAAGGTGACTTCCGTTTACACAATGCAGTGTCATCGACACAGCCGAGGACGTGTGTAGAAGTACGCAAAATGAACGAAAATAAGGCTCATGCATAGGCTCATAATAAATTAGTGCGCTTTACCATCAACGATTGCATCACTGCTTTCCATCAGGCGGGATCGCAGTCAAGCACTAGTTTAGATCATTAAAAAAAAAACAAGTAATTACGATTAATTAACAAACTTCAAATACTTGACACTGCACACAGATCTCCTCTAATTATCTTATTACATAACAAGTTTCATTTCCGGACACTTATTATTTTATGATTCTTAAAATCTGTTTGATTATGAACATACCAAACGATTTGTTGCAGCTACTTGTGCAACGCCATTTAGCATAAAAGTTTCTAAACGCTTTGTTAGTTAACATACAACATAGACTCATATCGATGCAGAAAAATGTGTCGAAATTAATACATGCCTATTTCGACAAGTTTATGATAATATTTTTGTTTTAGTTGACTTTAGTTCTGTGAGCCCGTGCGCATAATAGTCTATTCGGATAAGCAATACACTGGTATGCTCACTGAGAGCAGGGGTAGGTCGTAGGTTCGAACCCAGACAGGCGCTTTACATTGTGTAAATTATTTCATCACCACTGCTCTAAAAACGGTGAAGGAAAACATCGTAAGGAAACCGGCATGTCGTGGAACAAAGATTCGAAGACATGTGACATCTCCAACCCGCACTGGGCCCCGTGGTAGATTAAACCCCACTCCCTCTCGAAAAGAGAAGGCCTGTGTCCCAGCAGTGGGAATATTATAGGCTGATTATGAGGACAAAGCAATACTTACGTATTCGGTATTTTGGTTTTGTAAGCACTTTCTGATCTAGAGTTTTCGTTACTCCTATCGACATAGCCCTTTATATTGGGCTGCTACTGGGTGATAAGACTTATTTTATAGAAACCCACACTTTATTAGATTTTCTAGGTATGTAGCCGGACGGCTGTCTAACACGTCTTATCGTGTATGTAGGTATCTAATCTTAAACCGAATTACTACCATTTCTTTTATTGCTCTGTCGGAATAAGTTTATGAACGGTAAGTACAGACGCCAGCACATCAAGTTACCCGAAACTGTGAAATTTTCCAAATCAACTTTGAACCTTATACTTTAGCGATAAAGATGAAAATCTACTAAAGATATTTAACAGATTGTAGTAGCTTGATGTGCTGGCCATCTGTTCCATTCTACAAGATATATTTTTCTGGGGTGTCTTATTGTCACAATAAGAATATTAAAAAAAAACCTGACGTTATCGACATTTCGATCAAAGTTTGCATCACGAAGACATAATTTAAAATGGAAGTCGCTGTCATACCGAGATGACTTTTCTCGGGCGCAGTTACGACATGCATGATCATGGAGTTCGATTAAGAAATACAATAAACAAATTATAAAATAGAATTGTTTATGGGTAGGGAAGGTAGGTGCTGTAGGGCTATAGGTGGCGCGAACTCCGGGACCAGAATAGATACGGCGTCGCCGTTATTTATGAGAAACAAACCTGCCGATTTATTCTGTAAAAATATCACCGTGAAAGGACAATGCTCACGATGGATGTATGGAATCCCGTACCATGCAGCATCAAAGTCAAACTTTGTTTTTATGCACTAGACGTATCCTATTAACTCTTACAAAAGTTCTTTTTGTAGACAAAACCCGGGTTTCGGAGATTTACAAAAAAATCGAAATAACCTTAAAACTAGGTAGGTAGGTTATTTTGTTTGACATGTCATGCACGAACGGCCATTATTGCTTTAAAAAAAATGATAATTGTTTAAATAAAATTCCATTCTATTAAATTCTAGTTATTTTTAATGAATGTAGAATCGCCAAAGTGTATTTTTTAACATGTGTTCTGAAGGACGTGATTATGACACTTTTAAAATTCAAGGTTATATAATCATGTCATTTGAAACGGAACGTCATGTTTAACATTTCCGTTTTATTCCCTTTAGGGAATAAAACAAGATCAACACTTTTTCACTTTAAATTTAATTTCCGGTTAAAAAATCAAATCCCTGATGCGTAATGTCGTAAAAAATTATGAAAATAATTAGTATAATATTTTGATCTTGATGCATGACACTTTTTGGTACAACTTTTGGTCATTATCTTTTATGTTAAGTGAACTCTCAATAGTGTCATCAGAGGGGTAGGTAATTGCTTAACACACTGTCAGTAGGAATGGCTTTCATTTCGACAGTTCAACAACATTTATTGCGTTATTTACGTTGTTTAGCAGATATATTTCGAACATTTGAGGCAATGGATTAGCAATATCCTTCAAAATTATTCAGATTGTGATTGATAGTGTGTTACGCCATCATGGTGCTGGTGGAATGGCCGCTCACTAGGATTTCACGGTGAGGTTCTTACAGAATACATCGGCTGAATTTTAGCTGTTTATTTCAAGAGGACGTGTTCCCTAAAACAAAAGCTTCTTCTTTACAATTTTGAAACAGATTCTGACAGTTATTGTTACCTAAGTATTGTTACATCTATTATTTCCTACGTGTCACACACAATGTAATTCAAAAACACTTATAGTGTTACAGCAAATGTTACAACAGACTTTTCAGGTCGTATCAAAATTATCACCTATTCAATAATATATGCATAATAGTTAGGTAGCTAGTTTTCTACCCGAACCGTCTTCTATCGCGTAATATTTTATTTAATCAATTCATTATAGCAAATAAAGTGATAGCTACCAACGCACACAGGGGAAGCGACTTAAATACTAATATATAACTTAATTAGGAAAAACGAAAACTTTATCAGCTAAGGGTATTTTAGGAACAGTCACATGCTCGGCCCGCTTGGTAGATTACAGCCCACTTCCTCTCAAATAGAGGTGGCCTGTGTCCCAGCAGAGGGAACGTTATAGGCTGATTGTTTATGTGTAGGTATCACGTAACAATACCACGGTCGTTGTTTGGTTTGCTCAAAACATCTCAAGCTGCTAAATATTGCATGGAAATATTCGTTTTCGATGACCTAATATGTTGTTATTAAATTGTGAAGTACAATCAAATAGGTAAGTAAACTTAAAACATTTGATACAATTGCAAATCTCTGTACCTAAGTATACCACTTCAACATGAAACCAACCCTTTACGAAGATGGTCGTGTCAGCAGATAAGTACAGGTATTCAGGTCATCTCCACCAAATAAATGAATTGTCAACGGAACGGTAAATATTAAAACAAACATGGACACACTCACGACGAGTGATGTCAAATGTCGTATGAACACGCAACATATTTAGGTTAAAAACGTACAAGTACCATGCCTAACTGTTTGTGAACACTCATTGACAAAAATATTTTTACTTATTTTTCTTATTTTTTCTTTTGTAATAGGTATGTACTAGATACCTATTAGGTATCTAGTACTAACTAACCTAACCTAACCTAACATTAACAATTAATTAATTTCTCAAATAACGACAGTTTCATCTAGAAACTTTACTGACCTGGATGTCAGGTTTCTAGCCGCTTCGAAATTGGAAGTTGCCTAAATCCGGGTCGGAAATTCGCCCTACTTACATCATTTTTATTGCAGACTTATCTAAACAACAATCAAGGCAGGTGTAATAATCTAACCCATAACTTGCGCACACGTTCGAGTTATGTGAGATATCACGCCCAGTCATGATATGCACAGTCAGCCTATAATGTTCCCACTGCTGGGACACAGGCCTCCTCTCGGTGAGAGGGAGTGGACCGTGACATCTACCGACGCGGGCCCAGTGCGGGTCTGCAGATGTCATGTGTCTTCGAATTTTTGGTTCTAGGACATGCCGGCTTACTCAAGATGTTTTCCTTCTCCGTTTTGAGAGCAGTGGTGATTAAATAATTTACACAAAACGCGAGTCTAGATTCGAATCTACGACTCGTAAGTCGCGGCCTTTACCACTGGGCCACCACTGCTCTGGTATGACCATGACGAAGCACCTTTTGTACACTATCATTACATCAACTTTATGTAGGAATGGAATGCATGATTGTATGAAAGAGGTGAATGCTAAGGGGTAAGTGAGACAGATGACGTATGCCAAAGACGTATGCTTGGGATGACGTGGAAGGAATTTAAAAATAGAAAACAGGGATCATGCCTTTTTGAAGGACGAAAAGGAGGTTAAGACGTAATTTTTTACTAAGACATGATTTACGAGTTTATAAAGGAATAAACCAGTATATTCGTAACAATTGTTGTTTTTTCTCTGACCTTAGCCATTTTAATCCCACATGCATGATAATTACTTTCTGAAGCTGATATCGTTATCACCTTCAGAATGTAAATAACATACATCAATGACACTGACAATAGCCAAAGTCATTGTCACCGGTAGCTAGGGTTGCCAACTTTTTGTTCAAGAAATAAAGTATAATATATCAAACAGACTTAAAATAATAATATGTACAGACGCCAGCAGGTCAAGCTACCCGAAACTGTCAAATTTTCCCAATTAACCTTGAACCTTAAAGGTTTATGGATAAAGTTGAAAATTTATTAAAGAAATTTGACAGATTTTAGTAGCTTGATGTGCTGGCGTCTGTACATGTACTGATATAAAGAATCCTGCCCGCACTATTATTTCGTTTTCGCTTAGTGTTCTTTCTTACTTCTTTTTCTTTTTGCTCAGCTCCTAGCAGTCTTAGCGTGATATTAAATGCCTATAGCCTTCCTCAAGGATTGGTTTATCAAATGTAAAAATAAATTTAAAAACCCGTCTGGTACTCCCAGAGATTAGTGCGTTCAAACAAACTCTTCAGTTTTATTAATAATATTATATATTGATTAGGGTTAGCTGAACCACCGCGCTCATGCCCTGCGCGATAATTGCGTAACACACTAACAGTAGCAATGGCTCTCATTTTGACAGTTCAACAACATTGATTGCGTTATTTACGTTGTTTTTTCGAACATAATACATCAATAGATTAGCAAAATACTTCACAATGATTTAAATTGTGGCTGATAGCGTGTAACGCAATCAAGGTGCAGGTGAACGCACGATGTTCTACGTAGTAGATGAAATATTTTATTTAGATATAGCTCTGGGTATCAGTGAAAACGGTATGTTCATAATTACTATGCATATTTTGTTGAAAAGTAAACAGTATTTTGGAGTAAAAAGCAGTATAATTCTGTTTTTAACAGTATGGTTGGCTACCCTACCGGTAGCAGTTGCTGAGTTCACACTATTTCCTTGTGAGTAAAATTAACTTAGTCAATATTTGTATAAGAGGCAGTACTACTTATTGTTTTCACATCTTAAGTATAACTTATCTATCTTCTATCTATCTCTGTTCTATACAATAATAAATCTTAAGAGTTTGTTTGGTTAAACGTGCTAATCTCTGGGACTACAAGTCGGATTTGATTTTTTTATTTTTTGTTTTAAAATATTGTTCGTAATAGTTTGAATAAGGTTATTAACACGTTGACTGCCAGACAACAGACACAATAGAAAATCTATTGCCGGCGGTCACTGGTGACCGCGGTGCCAGGCAATGCCATAAGAAAGGAAAAATTTACAAAGTTGCCCGGAATGGAAATTCGGGAAAAACTTTTTCTAATGGATTTTTTGGATCAATTATAAAAATTTGGAGAGGGCGACGTCAGTTGGATTAGCTAGTTAACAATATAAATAACAGCAGAATTAACTACTTGCAGGAGACCTTCCAAGTAATGACTAACTACTTAAATTTCATCAAAACAGGAAACTAAAAATCCCTACAACTACGTGTGTAGGTGTAGGTTGGCTATGGCCTTAGTATTCGAAAAATAGTATTAAGTTAGCAGGTATATAGCTGCTAAAAGGGTAATCTCGTAGTTCTGGGCCGACTCAATGTAGATTGCCATCGACGCGCCAAGAAGAATAGTCCATTTATAAAATACATGCGAGGTAATTGCGTAACACACTATCAGTAGCAATGGGTTTCATTTTGACAGTTCAACAACATTCATTGCGTTATTTACGTTGTAGAGCAGACAAGTTTTTCGAACTTGTGAAACAATGGATTAGCAATATCCTTCAAAATGATTCAGATTGACTGATAGTGTGTTACGCAATTAGGGTGCTGGGTACTAGTGACCCGCCTCTACTACGCACGATTTTTACAACTTGTCAAGACATCGAAGTTTCGTTATTATATATGTAAGTTTAATATTAATGTATTACACATATACAACGTGCCGCTACAATGGCGACATTAATTTAACACACGGGTAGGGCTAGTGGTCGGTAATCATAAAAGTTATAACAACATAAAAAAAAACCTAACTTGAAAACTTCCACCTGCGCCGCTCGCCGCCATAGGGCTCTCTCTCTTTCCTTCAATTCGCCTTCTATTTGCACGTTAAGTGTTTTAATTACATTGATGCGATGTTATGATCCGTGACCCCGGCCAATAACCCCTGCGCTACAGTTCTTTAAGTCAGGTTGCTCTAAGATGCTATTTTAGAAAATTGTTAATAAATAAATAAATATTAATGTTTAATTGAATTAAAATATATTCATACAACTAAGACGCGAAACCGTATACGTGTGTAAAATTAATGTCGCCATTAAAGCGCCACGCTGTATACACTTTCCCGAATAAATTCTCTAAATTATTGTGAAGCCTGCATCAAAATACATTGCGAAGTTTAGAAGAACAACGCGGTCACATAGACAGTCGAATACCGACTTTATTTTGTAACTACATAGCTTCTCCCCGCGACTTCGTCCGCGTGAAATTTCGGCCCCAACACCGCGTCGCATCCCAACGCCTGCCCGCTCTATTATTTCGTTTCCGCTTAGCGTTCTTTCTGACTTTTTTATTTCTGCTCGGCTCCTGAGGATCGCAGCGTGATGCTAAATAGCCTATAGCTTTCCTCAAGAATTGGGCTAGCAAATACAAAAATATTTTTTCAAATCCGACTGGTAGTTCCAGATATCAGCGCCTTCAAAGAAACAATCTCTTCAGCTTTATAAGTAGGCAGTAAGTATAGAGTATAGATATGTATAGATATAATAGTATCTAAGTCAAGTAAGTGAAGCCAGTTACTTTATGGTTCTAGTTCTAACCTTGTACCTACGCATACCGACTCCAAACAGGTACCAACCTTAGCTTTTATAGGAAATATTCATTTTATACTACAAAGTAGGTAAGCCGTACGATCATCACGCGTCACTGAATAATTGTTATTGAGTTACATACCTACTTCACGTAATAGAAGATCTCTTTATGTCTTAGAAGATTTTGTCATACCCAACAAAACAGAGGAAAGCAGATACTCTAGAAAATCTAGAAATATAATCTGCACGCTGAAGAACCTATGTGTCACAAATAAATTAATTTGAATTTGAAGAAAACTATTCTATAGAATGTTGAAAACTCATTTAAAAACTATCGCTAAACATTTCAAATGGTGTTTGCAAATCATTTGAATTAATTTTGCGAAATGCTTTTAGGAAAATTTTAGAGCTCATGAAATATTAACGTTTACGTCTAAGTTTATTTTTGTTTGTTTGTATTTGTTGTTTGGAAACAAAACCCAGAGATGTTGCTGATTTGAATTAAACATATGTCATGTATCAAAATTAGCTTAATGATATCGATGACCTCGATGTTATTCCAAAAGCATCTATGAAAGGTTATATTATTTGATATTATGAGCGGTCATTATGTCGGCTAGATCTGTAAGTAACGCTTTACCTTGGCACCTCTTCCAGGAAGTAAAACCTAAGGTAAAAAGAATATAAAAATGACCTGCTAATAATTTCGCATGGCAGCTTATAATAAATACCTTCTGGACAATTATGTTAATAATACTTATGAGACACGACAAGCTATGGTCGCTATTGTAAGATGCCATAATTACGTAATCACATTTTACACATTTGATAAATAACATTAGCCAGTTCCTAGAAATTGGAAAATGTTGGCAGGCGCACCAATTAGATACCTAAATGTTGGTAGGCGCACCAATTATATACCTAAATGTTGGTAGGCGCACCAATTAGATACCTAAAAAAAATGCCTACGAATTTTATATTAGGTATTTGTCGAAGATATAGCTGGAGGATTTTGATAAATAGTTTGAAAATTTGATTGATTGGTTCAGTAGTTATTTCTAAAATAATGTTTAATTATATTTTCTATGAATAAATTGGCGTATGTGGCTGAAACTATAATTCGCATAATCTAGTTAAGACAATTTTGGTGCATAGATAACATTTTTGAGTTCCCTAATAACTTGATTACTCGATTTCTCCCTGTTAGGGGTAGATTTTGGGAAATCTGGAGAAACACATTCTTTATTTTTTGTCCAGATTATCAAATAAATCGGACCGCATGTTAAGATTCAAACTTTAACACCACTTGTGGGGGTAGTCTTTAAAAACAAATATTGTCAAACCTTATTTATAGTTAGGTACATATTCGTGCCAAGCTTCAAGTTTATAAACCCAAGCGATTTTTTATACAAACGAAATTTGTCCTTAGGAGTAAAATTTCCAGAAATCCTTTCTTAATGGATGCCTACCTTGTGGAACCTCCACTCCTTTCGATTTCTATCCTAAACGATTTGGGCTAGGCAATGCGTCAGTCGGGACTCGGGACACTTGACTTTTACATAGAGGGTGTCCCATGAAATGACGACCAATAGAACATTTTTGAATCCTGTATCCAAGGTGCTTCCCGAAACACCCCCATGTATGTTCAGATGTATCGAAATATGTACATTTCGGATAAAATCAACTAGGTAGATGCCTACCCAAAATCTACTTAACAATGGACAACATATTTTTACCTACCTAAATATCTGACAATAACTACAACACATGTACCCGACTTGGAATAACTGGTCTGTGTCCCGGCTGACACAAAACATCAACCCACAATCGTTTACCTACCTCAAGGTGCGCGCTGGGGTACCCTCATCTCGTCTGCTCTCGCCACTACAAACCGGCGCCAGCGATGTTGATTCATGCATGTTACGGAGTCACGCTAGTAGACCTCGTTTCGAATTATGTAAGAAACATAAACGCATTTTCGTAATGTATATGTGCCCAAATTGCAACATTTGGGACACTGTCTTTGTCGGAACCGACAAATCATAAGCACTAACTAACTATAGCAGAATGTTTTAAAGTTAGTCTGCAAACATTAGGAATTAACAACATTTTGTTTACTGACAACTTAAGAGATTAGCGTCTCCTTAATGTTTTGTTTAAACAAACTGCCCACGTTAATGTTTGTGTGCAAGAAAATGGTGATCGAATATATTTCTTTATCACGCTTTTACTACATCAAGGTGGATATGGGTAATTAAATTATCAACGCGATGCGCAAGGCTGTCCAAAATGCATGATGCGAAGGAGTTTCCATTAAATATCGAATCGAAATCTAGAGGTGAGCTATGTATATGTAGGTAAGTACTATCTAGCATTCTAGCTAGTATACGTATAGATAGCGTGGCATTGAGAAAAATATTTGGGTCACTGTTGAAAATGCATTTCGTAACCCATGGTGAACTCTAAAGTTTTGATTAATGTGTTTCGAACCGACCTGCCTACGCTGCCGGCCGCCTTACTAATCTGACATGTTCAACATATTTTACTTTTTCAATGTAACTTTATAGTTGACTTTTTGAACATTGAATAGTTGTACAGGATTTTTTGTTTTATTAAATTTTCAAAAAAAAAAAAACTGTTTTTGGGCATAGGAACCACTTCTACATCTACAAACGGACCCTAATGAATTGATTACGGAGATACTGTTTGCAATCCTATAGGTACTAAAAACACTGTGATGAGGAAGTTATTCAACTTCGATCTATGTCTTTTAAGAAGAAGTCAAGGTTTCTTGGCTGCTTACAATCACTATCTACATAAATTGTTGATTTTAGTTTATTTGCCTTTCCTTGTGGACACAGAGGTACCATACCAGGTAATATTTCTCATTATTTACCGATGTTCAAAAATATATTTACCATCGTCAGACTATCTGATTTAAACAGGGTCACGGTTGAATCCCAATCCAAAGAGAGAGTTATAATGTTTACTAAAATGGTTATAGACATTTTTTTTATCACTAATTTACATATGACAAATCGGCCAAAATAGAATTGTGTCCTCTGCTAGGACCTGGGACTCCGGCCTCCTACCTGTGAGAAGAAGAGGGCTATCCACCACACAGGTTGAAGATGGAATGGTGCATTACGTGAAAAGGATACTTAGAAAAACGTAATTATTGCGAAAATTTTAAAGGACGCTGCAATTTTTAATCTTGTGTTGGAATTAAGCAATGTTCGTATCGTAGATGACCTCATCACTGTTAAGATTTTATCGATATCAAGAAATGTGTGGAAGAAGGTCTTTCATACATTTGACTCCTTTGCTTCGCACAATCTACTTAATTAACCGACCATCAACGAGGAAGACATATGTTAATTACATAAGTTAAGTGTTTTTTAACCAGACAGTACACCTTGTAACTAAAACGTTGGTTCATCTGATGTTAAAGATACTTGCTCTATATGTTTAACTTTCCCTGTTTTATAAGCACGATTGAACTTTTTGGTAAATTTTTCTTAAATATTATATGTATATATTATATACCTACATTATATTCTTAACAGTCAAGTATATTAAGTCGGTACCTTCCTAAGAATCGAAGAACTGAAATATAGTAAAGCGATCTTATTGTATGAACTAAGTAGGTATCTACTAATAATTGAATTGTTTTAATTATTCGAGGCAAAAACTACTACCTTAGTACTTTTAATAGGTGTACCTAATGATTGTCAGTAAACGAAGACACGTGCACTACGTGCAGTGATTAATTTTAATTGAATAAATAATTATCTCAGGTGCGGTCGATGTAAAGTTATGGAAAAAAATGTCAATTGCTTGTAGGACAACAAGTTTATAAATAAGTTTATATTTTTTTCAGCGGTTTTCTGATATAGCTAACCTTTTATTTACTAAATATGTAACAAAACATTGAGTTAATTTCTTAACATAATATAATAGTTACTGATTTCAGCAAAATAATTGTCAGGTAGGCACAGTTTTTTTTTTTTTTAATTCCAAAATTTTTTTATATCCGAAAATATCTAAGCCCTAATAAATAATTAAATTAAAAATAAATAAAAACTTACGTGAAAGCGTTTTGGCGCACAAGTAATCCGCTAGGGGCGCTGCAGCGTGCTCGTCGACGCACAAACGCGTAATGTTCTGCCCGATGTCGGCGCCTGCGTCTTCTACTATCATTACAGATACTGTGCAATAGTGTTACAGGCATACTAAAAAATTGGCCATTCTTAAAACATCTTTCTACTGACCACGTTTTCGTTCTAAAATAGCACGACCTACTAATTTTTTTATAGTAAATATCACTCGGAACCATGCCCCTCTTACACGGAATTCTAATTGAACAATACGCAATTAAAATGTAGGTACTTGCGTGTTTTAGGTGAAGATCCTCGTTTATGTAACAACTACACAAGTACATACCTTAATACATGACTTTGACCGAATCGGATTACCTAGGTAGGTACTTGAATCAGAGCATTGTTTGTTTGAACATATCTACACTAAATTTTTATTTTATTTACTAGACTAAAATGACCGCTGCATAGTTATAAACATGGTCATGGACAAAAAAGCTTGACCGCAACTGTCATTTTGGCCTAGCATATTAAAAATCAGAGAATACAGATGTTAAGTCTATGTTGAAAAAGTAGTTTCAGACGAGTTCACTCGGAACCATGCCCCTCTTACACGGAATTCTAATTGAACAATACGCAATTAAAATGTAGGTACTTGCGTGTTTTAGGTGAAGATCCTCGTTTATGTAACAACTACACAAGTACATACCTTAATACATGACTTTGACCGAATCGGATTACCTAGGTAGGTACTTGAATCAGAGCATTGTTTGTTTGAACATATCTACACTAAATTTTTATTTTATTTACTAGACTAAAATGACCGCTGCATAGTTATAAACATGGTCATGGACAAAAAAGCTTGACCGCTACTGTCATTTTGGCCTAGCATATTAAAAATCAGAGAATACAGATGTTAAGTCTATGTTGAAAAAGTAGTTTCAGACGAGTTCAAAACTGTCGTGCGATTCCAACTGAGCATCAATCAATAAACTTCAAAACATAACATTGTATTTATCATTCATATGACACATCATTGTCTTAAAATAAATGTGAATGGGTTACCCAGTCGATGAATTAAACCAAAAGTCATAGTTGATAATATGTCATGACCTGTTAATAAATTTAGTTGCTTTTGATGTGTGACAATTTAACGTTTCACTTGCAACTCAAAAGGCATCACAATTAGAATACCTAATCAACAGAAGGCAATTGGCCTTCTGTTGTTTTCTCGTAATTAAAAACGTTTAAATTCCAGTCGCCATCACATCGCAGCGTCAATCAATAACAAAAACTTGTCAAAAATGTGAAGACTGTGAACTTTCTTAAAATAATGAGAATTGCCCCACTGAACTAGCCCCACTGAGGTAACTGATATCTAAGTATTTTTTTTTCAGATGCCTACCTAAATAGTTTTTAACAAGGCGGCCGCGATAACCAAATTCTTTCAATGGAGGAAGACTGGCTAAGTAATTGCACCCGGAGTGTCCCAACACTCCCAAAACAACTTATAAAATGGCAGGATGCAAAAAAAACTTGAAGGACCGGTCCTATCTTGTAAAAAGGTTGTAGGGTTGATATTAGGTATCTATTACCTAGGTAGTTACCAAAAAAATTGACAATTATGTTTTTTTTTTGTTTAGCCTATGCTGTCCCACTCATGGGCAAAGGTCTCTCCCGAGTTTTTAATAGTAAAAAGTCTGAATAAAAAGACCAGAAGGCAAATTCTCGTAAATAAAAACGTTCAAAATCTAGTCGAAGCCTCACCTCGGCGACAAACAAATATCAAAAACTTGTCAAAATGTAGGGAAATTAGAGGTATTTTTGACAGATTGAGACTGAGATCAGACTGAACGTTCTTAAAATTACGAGAATTGCCCCTCTGACATTACTTAGACGTTAGAATAGCTCAGCTAACAAAAAGCATGTCTGTCAGATTGCCCTGCCAACCTACTTTCGGAATGCTGTAACAACAATAATATAAGGGTTACGTTCAGCTGGTATTGCGATGTGCTGATGTGTACAGAGGTAGGGGTACCTTGAGCATGTATTGTGATGCGAGACTTATTGTATTTTTAAATTACCACTTTCAATCACTATCTGAATCATTTTGAAGGATATTAACGTAAATAACGCAATTAATGTTCTTGAACTGTCAAAATGGAAGCCATGGCTACTGCCAGTGTGGTACGCAATTACTCCGCTGTTTCGATTTAAAAACAAAACAAACTCTTTACCTAAATATCACGTTTGGTCAAAAAGTCGACAGCGTGGTAAGGTGCTAAGGTGAAAACAATAAATTCACCATTTTTTCCCTCTCTTGCAAAAAATTCGAGCATAGGTAAACGCGCAATCTGTAACAACTGTAGAATTATTTCGACGTATAACAAAAACAAAATCAGCTGTTTCATAGAAAGGCGCAAAACGTACGCGGTCAAAATGTATGGACTTTTTTTTTGTAACAGCCGACTATAAATTTCTGCGTAGGGGTTTTAGAATCATGTATTGAATCCTTGGTAACAGGTTCCACATCGATGTCCCTGCGTAGCATATAGGAAATGCTGTATAGCACAACAATTTCGCTCAGCCTATATTTTATATGGACACGTTTTATGGATGGGATTCTTTGAATTTTTCTGTTCCTATTTTAATTAAGTACTTTTTTCAGTAAATAAGATTTAAAAAATTTGAGTGTTAATCGACTATCTATCTATGTGTTGCGAAATCCAAATTCGTGAAGGAGTCGGTAGTCTCAAAAGTATGGAAGAGTGGAAGGGACTGGAAGTTGAGTATCCCACCCGGAATAGGCCTAGCAGAAGGGCATCTAAAGAAGGATGCCTGTTACTTTTTTATGTAGATACGGATGGACTAGAAGGAGGTAGGTACTATAAATTATTTATTTTTCATCAAAATACATGGGTCTGGTGGCCGAGTGGTATCGGCCCCGACTTACGATTTGTACGTCGCGTCGTGAGTTCGAACCCAGACTGGCACATTACTTTGTGAGCCTATTTAATTTCATCACCTCTCTCAAGACGGTGAAGGAAAACTTCGTGAGGTATTTTTTGGTTCTAGGACATGCTGGTTAGCATGTCCTAAAACCAAACAAAATCGAAGACATGTGATATCCACCAACCCGCACTGGGCCCGCGTGGTGGATTATGGCCCACTCCCTCTCACAGAGAGTAGGCCTGTGTCCCGGCAGTGCACAGTGGGAACATTATAGACTGATGACATGGGTACGACTCAACCACCAACCCGCACTACATCCGCGTGGTGGATTACAACACTACAGCCCTCTCCTTCTCACGGACAAAGAGGAGGCCCATGGGAACATTATTTAAAGGCTGATTATGCTTATAGGCTCTACGTCCCCCTGTAGCCTGCAGGCATGTGTGTACCTTCCCGGGCAGTCTGCCCAGTTACTGCCTCGCTGACTGGATAACATTCTACCACGGACTTAGCTATTCTCTTATAGGTGTGTATCTACTTCGCGCTGATATGTGAAGAAACAGATGCATGAATGATTTGCATAATTTGCCGATGTAGGTAGATACTTAGATAGCAGTAGATAAGTCCAATATTTAGGAGGCATCTAAGTAGGTACCTATCTACTTAGATGCCTCCTAAATATTGGACTTCAGTAACTTTTATTTTATTATCTACAAAGTAATTATGGAGTTGCATCTAGGTAACAATAAAACTATGAGAATAAAACCTGGTCAGGCGTGAATTCACGTGGCGCCTCGGGGATGCGCATGTTAATAAAAGCCCAACGTTCAAGCAAGCTACCATCTAAATTAAATTGGCAGGTAGGTACCTAAATCAAAATGGATCGGTAAGGATAGATACCCAAGCGGGATTGTCCGAAAGGGTTACCGCTACCCCGGAACACAAAGGGCGAAGGAAGGAACATGGGTGGGTTTTAGTCAGTAAGAGTCTGACACTCCCTTCCGCTCCACCCAGAGCGGGAGGGGTCACTTGATGATTTCCCACCGGAAAAAAAAAAACAAAAAAAGGATAGATACCCACGAAGTACCTAATATACCAACAGCCTGCGAACGAACGAACAGATGAAAAATTAAAATGATTTCATCCTAAAATCACAACACTTTATTCAACTTCAGTCAAAAAGAGGGTTTTTTTGAAGCCTGTCTGTTAGTGACATATTTTGCTTAACTCATTCATGAACTGACTGACCCCATCAAAAACATAACATGTACAAAAGTGTAAGTCTCGCAACGCAACGCAGTTCTTCTTCCGCAAAAAGTTCTGAGATCTAATGTAGGTAAAACCAAATTGGTTCAATTATTCAGTACCTACCTATGGGAGCACCTATTTAAAACTTTGTCATAAAATTGTTAGGTACCTAAAAAGCTTCTAGCTTTATCCACAACGAAGTTACAATGAGGGGTCGAAAGTGACTTCGAGAAAAGGACGGTACGGCTGTGCCTTTGTTTGTTTGTTTTTGCTCGACTTGGTTGGTACCTCTTTTATCTGTTCTGTGGTTGGTGCACTGCCGTGCTTATTCAGCTTATAATGTTCCCACTGCTGGGAGTGCTGGGACACTTTTTTAATAAATTTGTGTTTAGAAAGCTATTTTGTTTAAGTATCGGGATAGATCCGGCAACTTTTGTAATTTATATAAAACGTATAGACCCTTAAGTAACTTATAATAAATCTGTAGAAGTGAAAATTCTGTACATTGAAAATATCAAAAAAATAATTGGCAGGGGGTGTTACTAGACCGACACCGAACCCAAAAATGTGATTAAAAACATTTTTGTCTGTCTGTCTGTCTGTTTGTTCAGGCATCACGCAAAAACTACCGGCTCGATTACGATGAAACTTGGTATAATTATTCTTTAATATCCTGGGCACCACACTGGGTACTTTTTATCCCAGAAAAGTATATACAATAAAAAACAAACTTAATTTTGCGGTTCGATCCCTAGACCCGATTACGGTACCAACCGCAAATAATAAGTTTGTCGTAGGTTACGTCACCCGCAGTGGAGTTCACTAAATTCAATGGACTATCACACGACGAAGATAATAAATAATATTTAATATTTTCGTATCTTAAGATGAATTTGTATGGCGAGCGATATTGTATCTTAAGATAAAATATTATAGTATCTTAGCCGTGTGCAGCGCCCCTAAGTTATGCTGTAAATGTAGTGCTGAAGGTTGAATTTGGCTTGCACCGTACGCAGCACACGCGTGGCGCGCGGCCGCCACGGATCGCTACCGTGTATAAGGACGGAGTCTGAGCGCGCGCATCATACAGTTTTTGAACTTTGATTTGAATGGACGTGTTGAGTGGCGAGCGTTCGTTCTTATTAGCATTCTATAAATTGTATGTTTTAACTGCTACTTGCAATTCTAAGCCGCGCTTTTCAGTGCGACTTTTTTATTCCTTTTAGTTTTTACTAAGTACAGTTTAAGGTAGAGTTATTTAGGTTTATTTTTATAAGTCGTAGGTATAGATTTTAATTTTAAAGTATAGGTAGTATATTTGATAGTGTACTTAGTGACCGAAGGTTATTTTATAATACTGTTATGTAGGATTAGTCATTCGGATAGATATTAGTTTTTAGGGATTTTGCTCATTTATTGAGTTTAGGTATCACCAGAAATAGGTTTATTTAGGTAGGTAGGTATTTTATTTTCTGTTATTGTTTTTTTTTAATTAGGTAGGTACTTAGGTTTACTTTTATAAGGCGTAGACCGTATAGATTTTAATTTCAAGTATAGGTAAGGGCCCGCGTCGGGACAGAAGTATTAATACCGGTATGCTCGATAGATAACGTTCTATACAAACAGCACTTTACACAAAAAACTCATTGATAAGTTTCGTCATCCACGCGAACGAAGTCGCGCGGGCACAGCTAGACAACAATAAAAGAGCAAGAGCGGAACACTTTGAAGTTGATATGTAAATGGGGCTGCGATGAATCCCAGCAAGCACAATATAAACAAAAGCTTGACAATGAGGCCGACTCTGATGCAAATATTTTTCAAAGCTGCTTTGTACCTGTGCGACTAGTTTACGGCAAGGACAACGAAAAGGTGTTATGGGAAAATCCAACCCCTTCATCTCCCCGATTTTGTCATCCAATACGATTTTGCTTTATCAAAGAGACGACTGATATAACCAATGAAGAGATCAGTTATGTCAAAAATTCTGTTGATAATTTGTTTGCAACTGAGGTGGATCAGGCGGACACTGGTTGACGGAAAGGTTTACAAGCAGCTACCGGAACAACATCAACGAGTCGCTGCTATATTTGTGGCAAAACTTCTATAGAGTTTAATAATTTGGAGGACAAAAGGAAAATCTCAAAGGAAGCTACTGAATTCGGACTATCTATTTTACATGCGAGAATAAGGTTTTTCGAAAGCATTCTGCATTTAACGTACAATTTGCCTGTGAAAAAGTATCGGGAGAGAAAAACAGACGAGGAAAAAGAAATGGAGAAGAATAGGAAAATTGAGATGCAGACCAGGTTTCTCAATGAAACTGGCTTACTGGGATATGCCGAAAACAAACTTCGGAAATACAAATGATGGGAATACAAGATTCTTTGAAGACACGAAACTAGCTTCAGACATTACAGGGATAGATCATGAGTTAATATATAGATTAAAAGTTATTTTAGAAACGATTTCGAGCGGATACAATATAGATGTAGAAAAGTATGAAAAATATGCAGAAGAAACTGAGTGCTCGTTTATACATAACATTCTACTCATGGCACCCAATGACACCCACACTGCACAAAGTACTTGTACACGGATCAGAAATAACAAAAAACGCATTATTACCTATAGGGCAACTGTCTGAGGAAGCAGCAGAGGCACGCAATAAACATTTAAGGACGTACAGACAGGATTACTCAAGGAAATTCTCTAGAGAATCCTGTAATAGAGATATTTTAAACAGGCTTCTTTCCGTTGCTTAGTGCCTCAAGGGTAATAAAAAAAAGAAGATGTCTTCGTTTCTGCCTGAAACAATAAACATGCTTCTGTCTGCTACACCAAACCCAGCGAAATCAGAAAGTGGAGGTGAATTGGTTTAAAAAATATGTATTGTTATTGGTAAATTAATTAATGTAAGAATATATATACATATACATATATAGTGTGTGTATGTAAGATTATGTAAATATATGGTGTAATGTAGATAAGTGTTTGTAAGAATGTGGAAATATATGGTCTATTTTCAGCATTTTTTTTGTTGTATTTTTGTTTTGCTGATTTTTTTAAGAAATAGTAAAACCTTTTATCTGTATATATTTTGCTTGTTTTATTTCCGTCATTTTAAATCAAAAAACCCGCACAAATATTTTTTCCCCTATGCGCGCCGTGCCCCAAGATTTAATTGGGATTTTTTTTCAGTACCTAGGTCCTAGATATTAATACGATACCTAAGGAACCCTAAAAATTAAGCATAATCTGACAGTGTTGCCAATTTTATTTGACCTGTGGTGGATATAATCAGATAATCATGGTGAATATGAACTCCAGCCCGTGTGGTCAGGGCTACCAACTATGTCAGTAAGAATAGGTATAGGCAGGTTATTTACAAAGTGTATCTACCTATCTATAAGATTTTAACCGACTGCAAGAAAAAGGTGAGGTTATGCATTCGTTGATTTTTTTTCCCTGTAAGCAGGTGACACCGGTTTCTTCACAATTACTTAGGTGCTGGTGCTGTTTACCTACGGGATGTTTTCTTTATTTGGTAGAATAAGCCGGACAGCACGGAGTGCAACATGTACGAGAGTCATGTGTGTGAATGTAACATGTTTTATTCTTCGTGGAGGCTTGTGATGAATTATGAGATTCTTTAGGCTTACAACAAACAACGTAAAATGTAATTATAATAACTTTGAACACAGTTAACTTATAATGCACTGGCACTTCTTTTATTGCTGTACGGGCCCGCTCTTGACCTCGATCACGCCTGATGGAAAGCGATGGATAAGGTCTATGATGGAACGAGCGAGCCCAAAAAATGCCTGTTCACTCTGACTTTGGGGGAAAAAAGGTGGATTGTTTGTACATTCCTGAAAAATATCAATAATAAAAAACAATGCTTATAAATAACTCAAAATATTTATTTAATTAATTTCGTACCTACATAGTTCATTAGACATAACAGATAACATAAATTATGAATCAATTATTATTAGGTACCTACCCTATTTACATTTTGTTTGTATATAAATGTGCATATGACATAACTATTATTAAAAGTAAAAAATCTAGCTAAGGCAACTCTTATAATCGGCTAGTTTTCTGCACTATAATAGTAAAAGGTAAAAATCTGATTACAGGAAGACAACAAAAAAACGTGTATTTATCAAAAGAAGCTATTAGTGTAAAATATTATTAAGGAGTGACAGTTATCATGAATATGAACAACTTGTACTATGGCACCAACTGATAATAGAAAATATTAAACGGCTGATCCATACATTTGTGCTCACATAAATCGACAAAATGTATGGAACTCCATACATTTTGTGTTGGGCCTATAGTAAAAATTATTAAAGTTTAATGACCTCATATTACAGGTTTAGAGTTAACAAAAACTTACATAAGTTGTAGATATAAGAGTGGATGAAGAAACGTTGTATAGATACTTAAGGGCTGATTATACCAAAGTCGGATATCTTTTATCAGTGTAATAAAATTGACGTCTGACGGTTTTAGTACGGCAAAACTGTCAAAAATTCAAGATATTTTATTCTCAAACTTATTCTGGGTATAAAAGTTTGGTGAAATTCGCCCTAAATGTATTAAATTATATTATTTATGTTCGTGAGCATCACAAAGTTTAATTATATTTAAATTGATTATTTTCTATTGTACAGACGCCAGCACATCAAGCTACTACAATCTGTCAAATTTCTTTATTAGATTTTCAACTTTATCGCTATAGCATTAGGTTCAAGGTTGATTGGGAAAATTTGACAGTTTCGGGTAGCTTGACCTGCTGGCGTCTGTACTATGACCGCTCTGAACTATGCAACAAGTAAGAATCCGTGTAATCAATAACACTGTATAAAGGTAATAAACTCACGAAAACACACAATAAGGCACCGGGCAGTCGTGAAGGTAGTGGGAGATGTTCGAGGATAGGTCACTCTCTAAACCATCTCCCCAAACTATGGTTAAGTCCAAAGCGGCCAACCACCCAATTTTGTACTATCCTAGTCCTATATAAATCATTTTCGTTTTTATTTTATCGCTGCTCATGAAAAATTTAATCTACGTGCAACCTCTATTGTAAGTTATAGTGAGGTGGTAATTGTTGTATTATTAATATTATCTTTAGGAACTTCCTACATACTGTAACTCTTTCGATAGATTACTTCTACATGAACTAATGTATATATTTAGCAAGGCTAATTTTTTTGTTATGAATAAGTCTTAGCTAATTTTTCCGACCATAGTAAGCGTTATTTGAATATTTTATCGCTTAAAAATGTCATGCTGACTGAAACGTGACTTCGAGAAATCAGCACGACTCATATAAACTTTCTGAAGGCACGGTAGTGCCCATTTGTTTTTGCTTTCGAAGAACCAATTCAGAGCAGTTTCAAACACAATGTAATGGAATTAAGGATTTGTCTTCTGTGAGAATCTGTCTGTTCCTGAAGCAGATACTCGATTAACAAGTTCCTGTCCTCAATAGTTTACACAATTTCAATAATAAAAGTTTACTTACTGCTTACAAAGGTTAAGATTGATTAACTCAACAAACCCAGAAACCATTGACAGAAAGTCAGCAGGTTTTTTAAGAATAAAAATTAAAACAATTCTAGTGAAACCAAACAACCAACAGCAACAAGTAAACAGCTTATGCCATAACAAGTGATTTCTCAGATTGCAGGAATACAAATATTTATAATTTTCGGTAGTTAACTAAGAGTTAGTTATAACAACATCGAAGTTGGCATTAAATAAGTAGATGCCCCAAAAAATGTTTCAATGCTTTTGAGAACTACTATTCAATTATTCAGCTATATAAATACTAGTATTTTCTAAAATGTGTAATATTTAGCTATTGGTTACATAAAATAATCACAGAGAACTGTGATTACAAATAAATAACATATCTACATAATTATTTTATATAAATAATATATTCAGCGTGCGTGAATGATTTAAATTTATGCAAAATACAAAATTACATTTTTGCTTTCCGTAAACCATGAACCCGCGCATGAAAGTGTATCCACGCGCGAAACAATGGCTTTTTAATTGTTTTGTAATGACCGCATTCAACTGGTTAACAGTGTGTAGCATTAATTAGTCATCTCAATATGTGCAATTGTCCCGTACAAAAAGATCTTATTATAATGGCAGTAGTCATAAAAATATTGTAGCAATCAATTCTATCAACAATATGTATAATTGCAACACAATAAGGCTAGGCGCAAACGAGCCTACGGCTACCGGTAGCCCAACGACAAGCAGTTCACATGTTTTTTCATGTACTCAACACCGCAGCAAGAGACGACATCCACCGTTTGTTGTGGCCGGTGGCTCGTGTGTGCTCATCCTTAGACGGTGGAATTACAAATTTAATTTTTTACCCACTAATCTTAAAAATAAGAAAACAATACATTGTACACAACAATGGTACACAGTGGCTATACATACATCAGTTTTAAATATTGCACTTTCGTGGTCAAGCTTGTAAAAAATATAATTATTTGTTCTTTCTACAAAAAATATAATTAACTATAGATAGAAATAACTTAATATATTATATGTTTGGAAAATTCTTGCAGAAAAACACAAGAATTTGAAAGACGTTACATGATATTTCATGCTTTGAAAAATGAAAACAATAATAATACCTATTTAAAGGGTTGGCAACTCTTTAACACTACTATTACTTTTATACTCTCTGTGTTAACATAATAACGTCAATTACCCCGGAAAATATGGATCATGCAAAAACTTCAATGGCTGCTGGCTTGATAACATACAATCACCAAAGGAAGAGTATGTACCCTCTTGAGTAGCATATATACAATCTAGATCTATAGACTTACTCTCGCTGGAGAGCCCACCCTAACAGCCAAATGTTTCTTAGCACATCAACTTAAGCACTGAAGACTGCTTGCAGATATAAAGTAGACAAATAAGTATTAATAATGTATATATAGTAATAGTAGTAAATAAGTATTATCTGATTTCATAAAAGATCTGATAAATATAATTGTACCTACATTATTATATTGAAAAACATATGAATATATAAATAGTAACATTTAACTGAAAATTATAAATTAACAAGAAGCCTTACCTAATAGCTAACAATTAATTGTCATCAATCAATAATTCTACTAATTAACCGTGTCACTTGATAAGAGCTGAGCATTTATATACATTAGCTTTTTTGAAAAACATTTTGGTGTTACTGTTGATATCTTTTCATCTTTCTTTCCATTTTTTTTTTCTTCTTTTCATCTTGTTCTGTGTCTTGTGGGGCCTCTTGGAAGAACCAAGGGCCAAGCACATTGGTCCATAGCAGCCAGAATGCGCGAGCTGGCAAGAGCAGCAGCAACAGCCAGAAGTAGTTAGATACTATAGCGAGGACATGTGTTATCGATGATAGTATAATAATGTCTTTCACATGTCTGAAAAAGAAACATTGTATAGTGCATTAGCATAACTGCCAATTTATTATAAAGTAATCACATAAATGTAATTCAATAAAATGCAATTTTTTTGTTGATCATCAGAAATATAACATTTGCTGTGCTTATCTGCAATGCGGTCGCTAGCTGTGAATGTGCCCACATCTTTTGTACCAATGTAGTTCTACTGAGAAAATAATTCTTTAATTATAAAATTCTATACCCTTGCTAATAAATGCTGTATAACGTTAGGATGTACATATTCCCAAAAAGCATAATTATGGTTACAGTAACAATCTACATATTTATTAAAAATCTTAAATTCATTCATTCACTGACAGACAGCAAGCACTAAGGAAGTATTTAAAACTTATCCCCTAAAGGGGTTCAATGGGGGTATGAATGGAGTTCGTCATTTTTGCCAATGGAAAATCCCATCAGGCACATGGTATACAACGCACTTCCAACATATCTTTGTTCCTTCGTAAGAGGGGTAGTGTCCTTCGTAAGTTTTGTCTTCACCTTTGTGATGTCAATGGTTCAAACAGACAGATTTCAGTGTGATGCATGATTATGTAAGTTAGTACATATTATGGCATTTTGTTTTGCTAAGAGCTTGAAGAATGTATGACATAACGGGCATCACAAAATGATGCCAATACAGAAATATGTATAATACATAGTTTGTTCTCACTTTTATTTTACTACATCACATTTATTTTAGTAACATTGATATTAATTGTTTCCTACTAAAATATGTAAATACATTTAAATAAAAAATAGAGTTTGGTACTTACTCTCCCATGCCCCCCTCCATATTCAAATCAAGGCCAGGGTCAATAAGTTGGCCGTTTTCTGCATATGTAGCACGACTGATGTATCTCATCATTTGGTAGCACCCAAGATATATTGATAAAATAAGTATGTTTAAGAACTGAAAAGGAAATGAAAGTAATGTATGAGTTGAGAAAAATAATACTGAACTGCAATATTCTATAGTTTACTAGCGGACCCAGCAGATGTCTTCCTGCCAGAAACCATCCAGGAACTCATTGAAATATACACACAAAATGTCATCCAAATCGGTCCAGCCGTTTAGGAGGAGTTAGGTGACAAACACACATACAGAAGAATGATATACATTAAGATTAGGCAGAATACTTACAATAATTCCAGTGGTTAAGTTGTCCCAAAAAAAGCCAACAGACACAAGTCCGTAAGCTGCAATTGCTCCGAGTGCCATGATGCGGTAAAAGCTAACAGTAGCCACATTTTCCATCAATATCTGTTTAGCACCTTTGGTAGGGGCTTTTCCTTTTGGAGGCTGTAATAGATTTTTTTTTAAATAATATTATAAATCTGTAAAATGTTCTCTATGGGAATTAATTGTCATTCTTCTTCTGCCTCTCCAGGTCCCATGTTACTTGAGGTTGGCATAATATGTTTTTCTCTTTCGTACTCCCCATTATCATTCAATCCTGTTTCTTCATGCAATCCTTTCATAGTTATTGTACTAAAGGATCAGAATGTTGGGCCACAAAAGGGATGAATGAAAGGCAATTGCATGCAGCTGAGATGAGAATGCTAAGAGGAATGTGTGGTGTTACACGAATGGATAGAATAAGTAATGAGTACATAAGAGGAAGTCTGAAAGTGGCACCGATAACTGAAAAGTTGTGTGGAAATCGGTTATCATGGTATGGGCACATGTTACGGAGAAATGAGGAAAATGTCGTGAGGAGAGTTTTGAGTATGAATGTCGATGGGTATAAGAGTAGGGGAAGACCAAAGAAACGATGGATGGAATGTGTGAATGATGATATGGTTAGAAAGGGGGTGACTGCCGAGATGACGACTAATAGAGAAGTATGGAAGAAAAAGACATGTTGCGCCGACCCCAAATAAATTGGGATAAGGGCAGGAGAATGAGAATGATGATGTACTAAAGAGATCTATCAGGTGTTCAACATCCCAAAAATAAGATTTGAAGTTCAGAAAATAAAATCATAGTGTAAGAAAACAGGAATAACATTCTGTAGTTTTTTTTTATCATTGCAACGATAGTCTAACATTCAATTCCCGGGCTGCAATTTCATAGTCGCCTAAATTCAACCAGTCACATTTTGATTAGGGAGCTTTCTGTTAAATGTTGGTTATTTGAAACAATGCGTTCATCGTAAGTATTTGATATGAATGTTGGGTATTATAAGGGTTCATTGAATAATTATAAGAAACTCTATAAAATGTGCTCAATCATCTGAAATAAATTATAGGTAATAAATTACTTACCGGAGCCATTGTTATGTTCTTTCAAACACGACGTAATGGGATATTTAATGTAAACTAACTAATCAATTCTAAAGCAAAATCTTTAAAATTTACAAAATAACAAAATCATAGACGAATTCGTAGAACCGTGCCAGCGAAGACCTATTGGTTTCATTATTCCGGTTCGATTCGCGGACGTCGACGATGATGACGTAGTTAATGTCATTTTTTCTTTTTTTATTCTCTCTTTGACATTAAGTCTTTTCCTACTCAACAAAGAGGAGATTTCTTGTGAAAAAAAAATAGCATATAATTAATTAATGTATGTAATAAGAAAAACCAAACTAAAGTAGTGAGAAAGAGTACGGAGTATAATCTTAGTATATGAAACCATGCATGATGCTATTTACTGTAAGGTGTGTAAAATGTCTTCTGTGTTCATCGTTCGCCCGAGAAATTCTTTGACATGTTTTCCGTCAGGAGTACTAGATGGCGCTGGAAGCAAGGTGTTGTGACATTCGCACAGACTACACAGTTAAAATACTACCTACATTACAACATGATCTTCGCATGAAAACAAGAAAGTTTGTTAGGGTTTTCAGTCGAAGATATTCTATAATTCTAGTTTGGAACCCACTAAAACTCCTTTTCGGCTTTTCAAAATAATAGGTATGGACGCCAGCACATCAAGTTACTACAATCTGTCAAATTTCTTTAATAGATTTTCAACTTTATCGCTAAAGCATTAAGGTTCAAGGTTCATTGAGAAAATTTGACAGTTTCGGGTAGCTTGACCTGCTGGCGTCTGTACATACCTACGAAGAAACAAAATGAAAATACTAAGATTCCTATTCTATTCAGGATACTTACTCTTACAAGTCTACAACATACGTAGCCACTATACCTACTATAGCTATTACAATTACAGTTTTCTTTTTTTAATGTTTTTTTGGAGAATGATATATTGGTAGATATCACACTTACTACATTTACATTTAAATACATCATAGGCAACCTGCTAAGCTTGCTTAGGTAGGTACATATATGGGATTGATTGAACCGGAAACGCCTGCCGCATGTCACATGAGTTGTGGGCTAAAAGAAGTACCGAGAAGGGCTCATTAAACGCAATGTGACACTGCAGCAGATCAAGGCGAAATCGGCGGCGAGAGCGTAAATCATATCGATAAGACTGGCCCGTATAGGTGCGAGCAGAGAAAAGAAGTGTGGAAAGGGGAGAGGGAGGCCGTCCGACCTTGGCACAATACAGGGTGCTAGATAATATGTAGATCACAGGCACGGGTGCAGGAGCGTCCCAAGTGTGCTTGGAAGTTTATGGCACCCCGACCGGGATCCCACTTTAGGTCCAGTAGATGTGGCAATGTTATTTACATACGACAACGTGAACAGCGACTGGGTACAGTTAGTGGTATTGGTAAATGCTGGCCTCGTGTTATATTGAAACACAGTACTTCGCTAAGCCAGCTCCAGGTAAAAGTGTAACCACTGGGGAGTGAGGTGCGATCGACTGTAGCTACTCAGACCCTGAATGTTGAAAATAAGTTTGTGTTATCCAAGACTTCAATTGGGCCAATATACTGTTTTCGAGTAAGTACCTAAATTAACGCCAGTCTAACAGATGGCGGATGGATTTCAATGAAAAAATTAATTTAACCTAACTTTATACGTTACAGACCTATAATGTTAGGTTAAATTTATTTTTTATATATAATAATAATAATTTATTTCAGAACATAATTCCAAATAAAAAACTATTAGTACGGCTTACAAACTATGTTAGTACCTTAAAACTACTTATTAATTAATTAAACTGACATTAATTTACCTGATATTAAACAGGACAGCACCAAAACTATGCACCTTATTCCAGTGCCTCACAATTGGACACTCCACCTTCTCTGTTATGTGTTTAGAAGGCCATTGGGGCTGCCCCGCACACGACACATCAGGGAGGCCACTCTCTTGTGCACAATAGCCCTAAAGCAGTCGGTGTTGGCCTCCGCAAATATTCCTGACGCACTAAAGTATCGCGGCAACCCCATCAGCATCCTAAACCCATTATTGTAGAGCGTATATCGGACCCAGAGGCTGCATTTATACATCGTCTGGCAGTACGCCTTACACAGAGTAATTTTAACATAATTTGTGCACCTTGCAAACCTGCGCGCCAGCATATTACATCTCACTGCCAATGCCCTGCGTTCCCTCTCAATATCCAAGTTATCCGAGAGGTCCTCAGTGACCCAATGCCCCAGGTATTCGAATTTGGTGACTCTACTTAACGGAATTCCTCCAAGCCTAACCGGTGGAATGGACGTGGGAGTTTTATTACCCGCCTTTTTTTTTTCTCTCTTTATTTTTAATTAGGGACTTTTACACAACTGTGTATGCCAGTCCCATCGTACCTCATACACAATCTTAATTAACTAAATCGTAACTTAGCGAACTTAAAAACTTTGACGGCCGCCTCCGAACTAGGTGTAGACAATATTTGGTGAAATATACCCACATCATATCTATTTAGCTCTAATTGATTAATTAAGTCTTCTCTTTCAGACCGAAATCGGACACATTCCGTCAATAAATGTAAGACATTCTCCGGCGTTACCCGCCTTAAACACAACTAGTTCACTTTTTTTGGTGTTGTACCTGAGGCCGTGTGACACTGCGTACCTCGCGCATATGCCTATGAGCAAGTTGAGGGCTTTAACAGTTGGGCTCAGCAGCGCCATATCGTCGGCGTAGCTAATGTTGTTCATAAAATTGCCATCTATTAAACAGCCGACACCAGCCCTGCTGAGCTCATCTATGAGTCCGTTAACGTACAGGCTGAAGAGCCGTGGTGACGTCAGGCCTCCCTGCCTCACTCCACACTCACACCTGTACTAATAATAATAATAATAATAATAATTTTTATTTATTTTTCATCACAAAACACAAAACACACAGTACTCTGTGGAACATGAGCCCGCCCACCAAACATTATTGGATTAGTTGCCGTACCAATATCTCAGTATGTTGATCATGTCCCTGGGAGTGCTGGTTTCTTCCCGGAGCTTAACCCACAGCACATTATAAGCCACAAGGTCAAATGCCTTCGACAGGTCCAAAAAACAGCCAAAAATAGGCGTTTTTCTTGTCACGTAGTAGGTACTGGATAGTATGTTTGAGTCGCAGTATTGCAGCTTCTGTCGACAGCCCAGCTCTAAAACCGAACTGGGCTTCATGCAGATGAATATGCTTACTAAGGTGACAATCAAGCAAACCATCCACCACCTTGGCGATCACTGTAGCCAATGAGATGGGTCTGTAGTTGTTCCCATCAGAGGCATCGCCTGTGCCTGTATGAGTGGCGCGCGGAGGCACTACGCCGGGGGGAAAGTCCGCTCCCGCAGCAAATTGCGGCGGAGCGGACGGATCTCCGGCTCGATCTCATGGCGACATGGAAAGAGCGACTGTCGCAACCCAGCGCAGGGCACGCCGCGATAGCGCCGATAAGACCCCTCTTTGAGGAGTGGCTAGAGAGACGCCACGGCGCCCTCACCTACCACCTGACGCAGGTCCTCACCGGACACGGAAGTTTCGGCAGGTTCCTGCACATCATTAGGCGGGAGGAAACGCCCGGTTGTCACCAGTTGTCATTGCCAGGATCGCCCAGAGGACACGGTGGAGCACACAGTGGAGGTCTGCCCCGCTTGGGCGGAGCACCGCCGCGTCCTCGTAGAGGCGATCGGCAGCGGCGGCGGCCTCTCGCGCCCGGCCCTGGTGTAAGTCATGGTCCGGGGCGAGAGGGAGTGGGAGGCAGTCGCCTCCTTCTGCGAAGCAGTCATGCTAGCGAAGGAGGTGGCGGGACGGATGAGGAAGAGAGCCTCCCGTCCCAGCCGCCGCGGGAGACGCTCCGGGCGTCGGGAGCCGCGTGACGACTCTCGGCCACCGTAGGCGCGGGCCTGCGGGCGGAGAGCAATGGGTAGCTCACCGCCCGATCAGGACCAGGCCCGTGCCGGACGGCGTGTAAGTGTTCCACGCGCGCCTCAAAGAGTTGTCAGCATAATTTGAGGGGCCCCTTAGGGCCGAAGCCTGCCGGGTCAGCGGGATTGTCCGAAAGGGTTACCGCTACTCCGGAACATAAAGGGCGAAGGAAGGAACATGGGTGGGTTTTAGTCAGTAAGAGTCTGACACTCCCTTACGCACCACCCAGAGCGGGAGGGGTCATTTGATGATTTCCCATCCGGAAAAAAAAAGAAAGGCATCGCCTGTCTTATTTTTGATAGTAGAAATACCTATAAAAAGAGACTATATCAATGTAGGTACCTAGTACCTACATTGATATAGTCTCTTTTAATGTAGGCATCGTATATGTGGTGTAGGTAGATATCTACCTACTGTAGCCACGTCCCGTTATAGAGAAAACTCATTCAGCTTTTATATTTTTAAAGCTAGCTTAAGCTTTTAGCTCGTACTTGTTTTGTAAAACTCGTTCGTTAAAAATGATTTCACAAAATATTGAGGAAGTACCTACGGGGCTGGAGCTACAAATTCTTTGATTGGGACTTCAACATGGCGGCTTATAGCGGATGCAGAGGCAATGAAAAAAAAATATCATGTTTGGTATCAAATCAAAGGTGTGCTTTCAGAAAATATCTTGGCTATCTATATTTTATTTACACACTAGCTTCAGCCCGCGACTCCGTCCGCGTGAAATTTCTTGTTCCCTCGATGCACCCCATCGCATCGCATCACCTGCCCGCGTTTTCTTCGTTTTCGTTTAGAGTAGATTCTGTTTATTTTTTCTTTTTGCTCGGCTCCTAAGGGCCCGCTATGGATCCACAGCGTGATGTTAAATAACCTCAATAATTAGACTATCAAATGCAAAAAAAATCCTACTGCTAGTTACAGAGTCAAAACGAAGCCGAAGCCGAAGTCAAAACTGTAAATTGAATATTTTTGAAAAAAGTGATTGCTAATAATTTTTTTTTTGCATTCTTGTCTGAACGTTTGTTCCAGTATCACGCAAATTTAAATACTACAGAAGGCTAGAATATTGCAGACAGTAAGAGATTTAACCTTTTAAATAATTATTATCAAACTATCTATAATCAAACTATATATGACATAATTGACTGCTTTGATCCATAAAGGTAAGGCTTAACCTAATATAAAAACGGCTACTTACGTATTTTTAGTCAACTTTCAACAAAGACTCCTTTGCAAACTTAAATTCGATTCCTAACAATTGATATTTTTTGTGGTTTTTTACGTTTTGTTATACCTGCCTACTTATTATATTACGATAGTTCGTGGAAATTATACACAGAAAAACAAATTTAGCACTGTACTTAATAAAAATATCTATGCTTATGTAACTGCTAATGCGAAATCCAGTGTGTTTAGGTATAATCTACTGTTATATTATTATTTTATATTATTATTTTAGTGACAGCTTCAGTGCGATTCTGTAACCATCTCACCGTGAAAACTTAGGTGAAGTGAGGGTGGAGTGAGCTGTCATTCCAACTAATGCTAGGGATTGACACTATTGACAGCGCACTCTAAGCTCACTTTACCTAACTTTTCACGGTGGGATTTTTACAGAATCGATCGGCTGTTCGTCAGATACAATCTCTTAGAATGCATCTTTTTGAGTGTATCAATGCTGTGCCATTAGGATTACGCAGGAATATAGGCATTTATTAATTCACTAATGGGAAATTGCTACTGAAGGCTGGGGGTGTCGACGGACATACGGACAACTCTAAGTCGCTTCCTCCCTCTTCCGTGGTTATGTGTGCATTACGTGAATTTGTTATTCATGTGACATCGCATATACTATTTTGTTAGGTTTTGCCTCAGTCACCGTTACTCGCAAAGCTGATTTTCATAGCACATAAAGAATCATCCCCGGTCCCCTACACCACCACATGACGTAGTTTCGTACCTAGCTTAGCTTCAGTGTTTACCTACCTCGCACTTCTCTGGTGGAAATGCAGCCTAACTGAAAACATTGAGAACTGTCCGTCTGCCTGTAGGTACCGCTGAAAGTGTTTAGAGGAGGAAGGTGTTAACTACCTTTAATACATAAGATAAACAAGTTGTTACGAAATCAGCTGGTATGGTACACTTGCTAAAAAGGTAACTGCGCAAGTTTACGTGCGGCCGCTCCGAGAGGTCACTTTCTTTGTTATATAAAGCGTTGCTATGTGTGTGCGTTACACATATTCATTATTCCAAGTTCAGAATCATAACATAACGACGCCTTAGTAAATGTAGGTAGGTACTATCAAGTATATTATATTTATTACTTAATTAAAAATCGACAGTTATTAAACCGTAATAAACACAATACAAAATTCAGAATACCTAAAATACTTCACTCGATCATGGATTTATTTCCAATAAAAATCTCCAGTCTCCAGTAGTATGAGTGTTATCCATCATGTACCTACTTATTTAAATGCCTGAGTAATTTATTGGAAAAACGAAGCGATGAAATGAACTGAACTTAAAAAAGTTCAGTTCATCATCGCGATAAAAAAAGCCTTTGAATCCAGAACTCGGTATAAATGTTGATTCCATTTCTCAAAAGCCACTTTTGAACTAGGCGAGTATAGTAGTAGTAGGTAGGTACCTAATAAGTACGAAGCCAAGGGAGATTCCTGGAAATATATTCACAGTAAAGGAAAAAGATGTCAAACGAATCAATAAGCTAGATTAAAATTCCAAGTACCTACTCGTATCTATGCGGCCGACACGACAACGTGTAGGTAAGTACTTCCATACTCGCCAATACTTACTCGTGTAGGTGGTATCGCTCAATGACTAATTAATTAAATGAAGTAGAGGCAAAGATAAATAAAATGAAATAGCAACTTGCACAGAAAAAATATAAATAGAATTTATATTTTTTCTGTGCAAGTCATTATTCATATCATAGACAAATTATTATAGGATCTAATTAAAAAGTTAAAGTGAGGAGGCAACATGTTTGCACGTTACTGTTAGGTACCGATGAGATATTTGGCTCATCGAGTCTTAGAAAGAGCCTGGCACACAGGTATGACTGACAATGATTAGGACTCATGTCTAATGCGTGACAGTGAGTCTCTTTTAACAGTCTATACTTCAATTCTTAAACTCCGATAACTAAGTAACCTACGCCCATTGCCACTTACTCATCTTTCTATTTTAGGGTTAGGTTAGGACCAATTGTAATAAAAGGTCCAAAATAAATTTTGGTTGCCATAGAATTTGAATTTTGGTTTGTTTAACATCTAGTTTATTGTTCCAAAACGTAATTATTATCTGAGATTCTGAATTCAAATATAGTGCGAGAGACTGATAAGACTGCCACTAAAAGCTCGACTTTGTACACATTTCGCACTTTAAGGAGCAATTTTTTTTAACGCAAACTCTTAGTAATGGCTACTGCATACTATAAGTAATCTACAGAAAACTATAAATAATGAGTCATATCTCAAAAGTTTCCAATTAAAAAATACGCACTGAAAACAAGAAGTTACTGGAGAAGGCTCACGTCCCTTCTGCCCAGTCCGCGCCTAAGGAAAGGCATCATGTTGTCCACCCACACGTGTGGGTATCCAAGCACGAATACGAATGAATAATTATATTTTTGCAAAGTTTACACCGATTCAATAACCCTACAATTTTCCGTTTACACTGTAAACGGAAAATTGGAACGTTGGAAGATTATGCTATTCTGGCCTGTCTTTGACGGTATGGACATTGCAAGAAAAGCAGTATGAGAAGTACTTGTATGCCTTTAATTTTCTTCTGTCATCAAAAATAAGGATATTTTTCGTTTTTAAACCGATTCTGTATTCGAGGAACCTCCAATGTTGAAAATATTAAAACGACAGTCTAAAAATAATAAAATCACGTTAGGCGTGAAAGAGCACGCGCGCTTGAAGTTTTTTTCAGTGATCCATCCGCGTTTTTCCTGGTAAATGTTTTTTTTTACTCCCTGCGGCTACGGCTATATCCGCATTTTGGGAAAAACAGGAGGTGATTGAATATGCAGGCGCCCCTGCCCCATTGATTAACTTACAGTGATGTTTCAGTTTGTATTTGATGCAAATATCTACAATATTTTTAATATTGAAATGTCCACCATAAAATGATTTCATCTAGGTATCGTTGTCTCAGAGCTCCAACTTGGTTAATTTGGCTCAAATATAAAATAAAATAGTAACTTGAGAACGTTTCTAGTTTTCTAGTTATGTGTAAACGTTAGTAAGTAAGGTAGGTACCAACCTATTGATTGGTTTCTAGACGTCATCAAGATGCATTCATTTTTTACTACTGCGTCTATAACAACATTATTTATTTAAAGCCGTGCGGCCGTGGTGTGGCAGGTAGGCTGTGGGCGGTGGTCGGTAACTACGTTACATAGTGACTTACATATTTTCAGGGCTAGGGTTGAATATGGGGGTAACATGGAGGAGGTTTTACTAAGCAACTATCGCAATCGAATTCAATGTTTTTACCAACTCCGTATAACATCCGGATTAAGGTTAATTTTATATAATAGGTGAATAGTGTAGATATCTCGACACTGTGACAGACCTTTTTGTTGGGTGCGGATCAACCCGCTTGATTCTTTTAGATTCTACATAATACGGTAGGTAATAATTTTACGGTTATAAGTTACAAGTCACCCTTTATTGTTTGTAGTGAGACGTTTAGAAATTCGACGTTTCTATGTTACAGACACAATGCGTGAAGGCCAATTCTCGTAATTTAAAACGTTCAAAACCTTGTTGCAGTCTCATCTCAGCGACAAACAAATGTCAAAAACTTGTCCAAATGTATAGAAATTAGAGTTTTATTTGACAAAATAAGACAGATCAGACTGTGAACGTTCATAAAATTACGAGAATTGCCCCTCTGTTACTGCAAAGGGAAACAAACATTTTCAAAGCGCCTCTAGGCTCACGTTCGATATAAATTTTCGGCCGAAACATGAATCCAACTCGGTATTTGACGCTGCAAGCGGCTTAGTGTAGTGTAAGACTATACTACCCACTTATACTGGTATATACTGGCATATTATTAAGTATGTATTGAACATCGATAGTGGATTTAATGATCGTAGACTATGGTGGTGGATGGTAAATGGATCGTTGATGGGATATGGAGTCCACCGTATAATGAGATACAATTAAGTACTTTTTAAGCCGAACCTCGATAAGCCGGTACGTAAAGTCGCATGAATTTCCTTGATGTGAAGAAAGCGTTTATACCTAAGTACAAAAAAATCAGTAAAATTGAAGAGCAAGGAATTGCTGGTATAGAAGAATGTTTGACATGATTAAAGAGCTGCCTAAGAGTAGGTTGCATGTAGTTATGAAGTTTAGTTTGTATCATATTTGTACCAAAAGCTAATCTTCTATTTTTTGGACTAACGAAGAACTTTGGAACGTAACATAGCCGAAGAGGGCATTGTTTTAGTGTAAGAAGTTGGCTCCCGTTTCACCAGTGAGCTAGATGGCCATAGCCTACTTCCATCGAACCAAAAATTCAGACCCGGTCTACTCCTACTGAGAAGTTTTTAATAGAAAATCCCAATTTGCCCTGCCCGAGGACCAAACCCAAGACCACGCTCCGCAGACACGCGTGCGACTACGACTACTAGACCAACGAGGCAATTTTGGTTTACATAACATATATTTACCTACATGGGTTTGATGCTTAGATATGTTAAACCGGTTGTAATCATTCCGTTTATTATGTAATACACTTAAAGTACATACGTTTAGTGGCTATAAAGTTATACAATTAGAAACTATAAAAATGTGAGGCCCTCAGGCTTAAAAGGCTAGTTTAACGCGATGTGTGTACTTTCTCTGCACAGTCGTTACTTATACTAAATGTTACATATATGCGAGCAATGTTATACTTAGGTGTTTCCGTATTTAATAGTAATCTCCATTAGAGAAACAATTAGATGGGGTAACAATTCCGAGTGACACGTGTGGTGTGTCTCGGAATTGTTTTTCTCATATAATTTCATTACATAGTTGTAAAATCATACAATGATAAAATGTAGCAAAAAAACATAATCCCTGGTATTTTTTTACTTGATACAATGGCTTATTAGTCTATTTGCACGAATTTACCCGCCCGAAAAGTGCGAGTCGTTTTTTAACTTTATTGTTTTGATTATTTTAATTTCAATAGTGTTACATTATATAAGCTAACATTTAAAATAACAATATATACATGTGAAAAAATAAGCAAAAGAATCATAGGGCATCAAAAAATTCGTCCGCATCTCTGTCAACAGGAAAGGGGCCCAAAAGGCTGGCACCATTGCCACGTTGTATGGCGATGCTAATTCTTTGGTCAAGAAACAGGCCAAACCTCTGGTCACGTGAAGTGTCGACTAACCACTTGGCGATATCTCGAAAAACCAAGTGGGCATTCTGACCCCATGGCCGATGTTTCAACCCCAAACGGCTCGAACATATATTAACTCCCAATCAGGTTGGAATATTTTCGCCGTTTGAGGTTTTCTGCACCAGCAGCAGCCGCTCCAGCACATCCCACCGTGCTAGGAAGATGGGATGACGCAAGGGTGTCGACACATGTTGCACCCCACACCAAAGGTCTGCCTAACTTCGAGGGCATTATGGTCATTCCGTCCGGTCTCTTCCTCTTTTTAACTTTTAAATAAATTTATTCAGAGACGATTCGCCCGTTTCGGGCAAGTAAATTCGTGTGGTTCGACTAATCAGCCGTTTACGTTTAAATTACGTTGTATACGTTGTATCAACGTATACAACGTAATCTTTCGATTGATTTCGATACAATTTAGATTTTTGTTTTTGTAAACTGTTGGATTTGATGGAGGTTGTATACCTATATGACAGTGTTTTAGGATACGTGTAAAACTTTTTAGAATCTGTTACTAAAAACTGTTACATCAAGGAGAAAAAGATGTTGTGCATTAAATGAATAAGACTGTGGTGTTATTAAACGTGTTCCATTCAAATAGCCTCATAATTTCTATAGGATTTCACAAGCCTTTGTGTGTGAATTTAGAGTAGATAGTAGGTAATTTACGCAATAATGAAATGATGATTCTCGTGCCATGAAACGTGTCCACTCAAATAATTGGGAACCTATTGGATTTTATTAAACATTTGGTTTAGTTTACACCTTAAATTATTGTAATGAAATATTAAAAAATTTGGAATAGGGTAAGTCTTTTTAACAAGGAATTCGGCTGAGCCGGAAATCGATATTTTAGAATTAAGTATCTATTTTGGAAACCATTTCTGTTTGTATGATTAATTAATCTTCATGTGAGACGATAGCGACAAATTGCGATTCAATCTACATATTTGAAAGAACTTTCAGTGTGGCAGAGTTTTGTGGGCTCTCGTGTTTATAGCAGGGCAGAAGTTTGAACTGAACTGCTTTTTTGTACTTAGTCATGGAACAAAAAGCAGTGCAGTTCAACTTCTGCCCTGCTATAAGAGCTGGTGGTAAGCCCCCTGGTAGCATGCTGCCTCTTCTGACTGGATGGCGGACGTGCCAACCGAAATACTCACCCATTGTTAACTACAGCGCCATTAGGTACCTTCCACACTATCTTATTTCAGAACATACATGTAATTAACCTGTAAATACACTTAATGAAACAATAGTGGCTTTGTATATATAATGATACAAACGCGTTTTGTTGTATAATCTTTTAGCCATTAGCATTTGGCCTTTTTATGTGAGATAAGATGTAATAATTTTATGAATGAATAGTGTGCGAAGGTAAAATATGAAGGTGCAAATTTTGAAACAATAGATTTCGCATATGAATAGGTGCTTACAAACAGGTACGCTGTTGCATCTCAGAGGAAGCCTTTTATTTAAGCCGTGTTTTTTTTTTAGAGCCGGAGTCGCGCATTGGTGGCTTTCTCGACGTGTTTTATATGGAATTATACACTTTTTGTATGAAAAATTATTACCTACATGTTGAGTTTTAAGGGTTTGTGCGTTTAAAGAGGTTTGAAATTTTCATTATTTTTGAGATAAGACACACCATTTTCACAGAGGTGTTGGTGTGAATTTCAGTTCATGACAATTAATTTTGTTCCACACCTTTTTAATTGCGATTAAAAATAGTCAGATTTAGTGAGACGACGTTTACGTCAAAATTCAGAATAGCACAATTGACATTTTCAATAGATTATTAGCTCAGTGCCAACTTAAGTGCTGTCAAACTAAAATATAGTTAAGTTGTGTCACTCTAGTTAATTTCAGAATGGGAAATCGTCGTTTGACAAGAATTATCTAAATTTTGGTGATTTTTAGTCTCGTTTAGAGGCATTTGTGACAAGAGAATCGGCACCGATGTCACACTAATTCATTTATTTCAGGACGTATTTACAGGACCTTTTGAGTCAGGTTTATATCTTATTTCAATTTCAGTGCTCTGCGCATTAGGTTTTATAAAACGCGAAGCCTGTCTGTCTATCTGTCCGTTACTACGCCAATAAGAAGAACCACTTTTCCGATTTCCGTGGTTTTTTTCAATTTCCAAAAATGTTCTCTGGCCAGGTACAGCAGTGCAATTCTCTAACAATCTCACCGTGAATACTTAGGTGAAGTGAGTGTGGAGTGAGCTGTCATTCCAACTAATGCTAGGGATTGACACCTTTGACAGCTCAATCTAAGCTCACTTCACCTAACTTTTCACGGTGAAATTTTTACAGAATACACCGGCAGTTATAGTTTTGTATAGTAGCTGGTATTAAAAAAGGAGGCTATATAACTATACAGCCTCCTTTTTAGCTGAGTTGATGAACTCATCAACTCAGCTTATCGCAGTCCACTGCTGGATATACGCCTCTCCCAGTCTGCACCACAACACTCTGTCCTCCGTCTTCCGCATCCAGTCTGTCACAGTTAAATTTTTAAGGTCGTCGGTCCATTTAGCTGCAGGGCAGGGTCCCACATTACGCCTGCTAATACGCGGTCTCTACTCCAGGACTGTTGTTGTTATCATATGTTATAGTAATCATAACATAATCTCAGACTCGTAAAGGAACATTACTTGTCGTTGTGAACTTGTTCTCGTAACTGTAATTATCTATAAGTAGTCTTCATTTATTTTCGTTGCTTATATATTTAGTATGTATGTATCTACCCCCGCGCCATCCCATCTTCCTTCCTTCCTGCTGGGGCGGCTGCTGCAGGAGCAGAAAACCTCAAACGGCGCAAATATAACAACCTTATTGGGAGCTACATGTTTGAGCCGTCTGGGGTTGAAACACCAGGGCCTTGGGGTCCGAGTGCTCATCGAATTTTTCGGGACATCCCAAGCTTTTGGTTGACTCTTCACGTGACCAGAGGGCTGGCCAGTTTTTAACGTGGTAATGCTGCCAGCCTTTTGGGCACTTATCCCATCGACAGCGATGCGGACGAATTTTTTGATGCCCAATGAGCTCCTACCTTTTTCTTTATTTTTTTTTTAATATACTTGTATATAATGTACATATATATATATTTTAGTGTATCTATTATTTGGGATATGTATATATATCTGTGTATTTTTTTAGTATATTGTTAACTTATTATTGTACCAAAGAAAACCCCATTTTATGTCCAGGCAAATCACAGTGCATTCCAAGGTTGCCTGGAAGAGATCGCAAAAAGCGATAAAGCCACCCATTGCGTATTTTGTAGTATTTTTTGTTATGTATTTTTGTGGTGTACAATAAAGTATACCTATATAAGTATAAATAAATCTGCATCCTACTGGGCGAAGGCTTATTCATATACAAAGAAGAAACACGCTTCCAGTATTTCAGAATTCGAGGTTTGCTTTTTGTCAGGTTTCTAATACACAGCCTCGAGCCTGACGCACGTTATGCACAATATTATACCTGAAAAGTGAACGGCATTTTATTAATGGAAAACCATTTTTAATCAGTGTACTAGTTACCTACCAACATACCTACCAACTTACATTCCTACTTATCCTTAAAACTGAAGACCAAGCAAGCCCAAGACTAGGGTCGTGGGCACCTGTCCCACGACCGTAGTCTTGCGCCATTGAACATGAACTTGCGCCATGAAAGACCTAGGAGGCTATCCTTGACCACAGCTTCAACTGAAGGCTAGATCCACCACTTATCGATTGGCTATACTATAATACTTACTTATATTGAACGTAGTGTTAACCCTAAAAAAACACGTTGAAAGGTCACAGGACCTGACTAGCAATTCTTGTAATTTTAAGATCGTGCTCAATTTGTCAAAAATACCTCTAATTTCCCTACATTTTTGACATTGATTGTCGCGTAAATGAGATTGCGACTGGATTTTGAACGTTTTTAATAATTACGGGAATTGGCCTTCTGATATAAAGATTAACTAGATAACTAGGTACCTAAATGCGGATCATTCAAAACACAGGAAGAATTGTGTCAATCTGAGCTGTTATTTAGTCTCATTTGTCAGTTTATTAGATTCCATATAAATATAGTAACGGAATCTGTTCTTAAAGACGGTGAAGGTTAACATCGTCAGAAAACCGGCATGTCCTAATGTCCTAGAACCAAAAAATCGAAGCCATGTGACATCTACCAACCCGTACTGGGCCCACTCTCTCTCGAAGAGAGAAAGTCTGTGTACCCTCAGTGGGAACATTATAGGCTGATTATGTTACAGTAACAGAATCTCCCTCATCTAATTATAGTGTAGGTATACGAAAAAAGGATGCGTATTATCGCTTAATTACCATTGTCTTACTTTAATGTAAATCCTAGATATATGTGTCTGTGTATGCAAATACAATATAGTCTCAAAGGTTTTGTAAGTAAAACCAGAACGAACTTGCATAATACATAATATTTATTTTATTTCATTGGTTCCGCTAAACTTATATCTAAAGTCCTATAATAAAACGTAACATTAATAAGCTAATCAACAACAAAACACCTAGCATCAGTGGGTAGGTACAGACAACAAGCTCTTAGCACTCCTACGATCTACGACAACAAATATTACACAAACACTTTAAAGCTTAGATAAACCTACTATAAATAACATTACATTTGAACTCTAATGTGAACTTTTGTGAGAGTTGGTATTGACGGGCCAAGAAACCATCGCATCGCTGTCTCACAGTTTTCGCATGGCAATCCAAAGTGTTACACAAGTGTCAATACCTACATGAGAAGCCACGATGTGATTGCTCCTGTGCTCCGCTCGGTCCACTATCCTGTAGCTACTGACAGCCTTCACTTTCATATGGCATTATAACGCTTTCTAAACAAGCATTTTTTAATCCGACTTCCGGATCTATCTATAATGAACAGCTACACAAAAGCTATTAATTTGGTTAAATATAGTAATAATTTATTCGGGGAATAGCCATGACTTCAGTGTTCGCTTTTGTTCTTTTTCCTGCGACGCCTGTTTCGGTGTCGCTACTACAGATATTTTCTGGCTTTCTGCTGAATTATGGTCGGTGATGTCGGTCCTGTCCCAGCCGTGGGACTCGTGGTGGGACTCGTGGTGGTGCTCGTGATGATCAGGGGAGGGGAACCATTCAGATATCCATACGGGCTTCCAGATTTTCTTCACACCTGGAACCCAGATCTGTTTCCATCCTGGCACCCAGATCTGCTTCCACGCTTCCTTCCATTCCAGTTTCTTGTCAGGCACCCAAATCAATTTCTTAGATGGCTTCCAGATTTGCTGCCAAGCTTCCTTCCAGACCAACTTTTTGTCATCGACCCATATTTGTTTCTTTTCTGTTTTCCAGATTTGCTTCCATTCGTCCTTCCATACCAACTTCTTGTCTGGGATCCAGATTTGCTTTTTGGCTGGCTTCCAGTATTTCTTCCAAAGAGGTTTCCAAACTAACTTTTTCTTCCACAGATCGTGAGATGTGTATTCCCATCCATCATGATCTTTTCCTAAATACTTTTCGCCAGGGACGCCGACTTTAACCCATTCGGGAACCCAGACTTTCTTCCATGCTGGAACCTGTATTTCCTTCCAACCCGGTACCACGATGTCCTTGTACACTGGAACGGTAATTTTTTTCCAATCGGGAACTTTGATGTCTTTCCAAGCAGGAACCTTTATTGGTTTCCATTCAGGTTTGTAGATTTTTTTCCAGTCAGGAACTTTAGTTTCTTTCCAGACAGCTCGTTTAGTATGTTTCCACACGGGCTTCCATATCTTTTTCCAGGATGGATTCCAGATTTGTTTCTTGGCCGGCTTCCAAATTTTCTTCCATCCAGGTTTCCAAATGAGCTTCTTCTTCCAGTAGCCAGGGTCATGTTCATGGTGATCGTGATGCTCTTCGTGGTGCTCCTCCACGTGGTGCTCCTCGTGGATGGCGTGGTGCTCGAGGTGGTCGTGGTGGTCATGGTCGCTGTAGTCGTGCTCCTCGTGGTGCTCGATCACGTCGTGGTGTCCGTCGTGCGCGTGCAGGTCGTCATGGTCTTGGAACGGGTTGATGAGGTCGTGTGGCGGCGAGGGGTAGTCGTAGCCGACACGTTTCTGAGCTATCTGCTGATTCTCTTCCACATGTAGCTGTGTTTGTTGATTTTGTGGTAATAAAGCCTTTCCCGAAACTAGAGCGATTTGTAAAATTACCGCTAGGGTAATCTGAAACAAAGAAAGCCTTTGTTAAAATTAGATCAATACAAATACAAATAGACGCAAAGCCTAGAAAACGCACAGACATAAACATAATAATTTAGACACCAACTTAAAAAAAAATGTCGCATAGCTTTTTATAACAATGACCATTGCAAGATACCGTACATCAACAATCGATTTGTCGTCGGAACATAGTTATGTTCCAACGACAATTCGAAAAGAATTATTGAAGAGCAAGTTAAAGGTCAGCTGTTGACCTTTAACTTGGTCTTTAATAATGCAAACAAAAATAGTTAAATTAATTCGGACCACAAATTATTACGTCAGCTCGCTTATGTGATTCACAAAAGGAAAGTGAGCATAAGACGACTTGTCTAAGTGAGGTGGGGGCCATTAGAACACGCTCCGGCTAATTCGCAGGTCGAGCGAATCTAGGAAGCGAATGTTGAACTAGCTGCTAGCCGCCTGCAGTGAGCATCTTGTACATGCTTTCTAGAACACTTAATGCTACTGGAAAATCGAGTTTCGAGAAAACTCATAAAAACACAAGCCTCCGTCATTCTCATTACTTCCCATACGAAGAACAATATTAAATTACGTATATTATCATTAATGTAATACCAATTTAGGGCACCAGTTGTATTTAAAACCTGTTTATGAACCACCCGGATCCATCAAGTTCAATGGTTATGTAAGAAATCGATGTTTTGAGAACACTAAAGTCATGTACGGACTATGGCTACTAGGTCAACCCGAACTGCTGCTGCTTATGGAGTGATGTAAGTTTTAATTAAAATATAATAAATTATATCAAAGTAATGTTTAATGTTTCCTCTTTAAGGATATGTTTTATATGGTATCAGAAACGTTAATCTGCAGCGTATGGTTTTAGAGAGCCAGTACACCCACATAAAATGCCATATTAATTTTAGCGAGTCCGAAATAAGCTTACGTAAAGGACAGTGAAAATAAGTTGAGAAAGTTATTGTTCATCTGGTGCATTAGCATAGTTCACACATACGACTAACTAATATAATAATACAATACATTTGGCCGACATTATGCAACAGTTACACAAGTGATTGGAGAGGCAATCGGCATCGTCGTCCGGTGACCACAACCATAATATGCTTGCTCATTCCTCGTTGCAATAAAAGGTCGTAAGAATTCCATAATTGGATGTTCATTAAATAAGTAAGTATCGCGTTATATAGGAGATTATCTAAATAATATCTGGTAATTAAAAGTTCTCTAGAAATAAATAAAAAGGTTTATAAACAGCATATTATTTTCCTAGTCATTTCCAGTTGTTAAACTGGAAAATATTATCCTGGTACATGATCGTACACACCCTTTCAATTTAATTATTCATAAAGCTTGAATTCATATCGAGCAACCAAAAATAAATACAAAAGTTTACAAGAGAAGTTAAGGCGATAATGTAAAGCACGGAGCTTTAACATTTTCGTTGTTTCCGTATTTGTGCGGGAAATTGCGCAACACTCCATATTGTGAATGCAGCCGTTATTTTAAGCCTCGGTTACGGCGGAGAGTGTACTTTTTATAATCATTACCAAAACGAGATCGCAGATCGTGACCCGACTAACGCCTACAAAACGGAAGAACACATTACGCAATCCAGTCGAGTTCATCGCCTTTATTTCAATGTTCTAGAGAGATTTGCCGCTCATTATAGTACCAAAACAACAATAGCGAGAAGTTGCAATCATAATTGAAAAATCTCGACGCATCAATAAAAAGCGCAAGCTATTGTCACGAGCAGTGACACCGAGACGGATGCATTGATGTACACTTGACAAGATGCGAGTTTCACACACAAGGTTGCTCATCTTCACTAGATACCTCGCAAATCAAATATGCAGTGACCTGGTATGCTCTGTTTCTCGCTAAAAGTTTTGGCACATAAACACAAAAGACATAAACAGTCTGAGTAAAAAAATGTGCACGTAATATTTGACCATTATCACTTGAGTGTATAATTAAACAGTAAATTGAAAAATGCAAATTTTACTTGATAAGCTTGTCAATATTTATCTTAACTACTAGTTGGTAAGGTAACTATTTGCGAAGTAAACTTCGGAGTAGTTGTCAGTAACATAAAACTAATTAACACTTTAGGTTTAACATCCACTCAAAGCGCGAATAAGTTATAATTAGGCATTAATAAACTTTTGAAAACTAGTCTCTGCAATGTAGAGTCCGAATGGATTTCGTTTGCGTCCGAAATATCCAATCTCGGCTATTTTCGTTTTCAACCGAATTTGTTTTTTTTTTTTTACTGGCCGAAACAAATTAATAATTTCAATTCAGAGAAAATCATAAGTAGACAACTGAGAAAATGCCGAAAAAATAATTGTTTTTCAGAAAAGTACAAAGTTTCACATGATTTAAGTTTAAGTGGTTCATTATAACGATTAAAAGCCGACACTGTATTTCTTTTACTTTTACTATAATGAAAAACGTATCGACAAACCGAACCCTTTATTTTTGTTTTCTCTTTTCGGCCGAAAATGTTCTACTGCAATGTTACTGGAGTAATTAAGTTAGTAAAGAATTACTTTAAAAAAATTTCGAGTTATCACTTTGATTTTTTATTAAAGAAAATGTTTACTTTAATGTTTAATTGTCATATTTAATCGCGTTATCACTAGCACTTTCAACCGAAATAATATCACTTTATCAATTTAAAAAGCAAAGAAAAAATATAACTAATTTAAAATTCCCGAAGATATTTTGAATGATTGAACACTGACCACTTGGCTCCAGGTCCCTCTCATGATGAGGCGGGGAACGGCTGTTCCACTAGCTAAGACGTCGGATCTGTTATTACTCTATTAGTTCACCTTGAGTCTCTCTTTATACAAGACGGAGTGCACCCCATCGCGCGGCGGTGCGGTGGGGCGCGCTCGCTTTCACCGATACCACCCCGCGAGGCGCCCGCCGCCCGCTCACACCGCTGCCCGGGGTGCGTGGGCCGGCTCCTTGCAACCCACAGCCTCGCAAACCTAGTAAACATCCTTTTAAGTTATATAAAATATTATATAAAATATACCAACCATATTTCTAGCCGGATATTGTCGATAAAAATACACATATCGAGGAAGTACACCTTGTTGAATGCTTCCACGAGACGTACACGTGCTATTACGAATGAAATGATTTCCTTCCAGAATTCTCCAGAAAAAAACCTTTTTATTGGAACTGGTACTTTATGTAAGGGTCGGATATTATTTCCATTTAATCATAGAGCATGAAAATAATTTTAGCAGGAACTCGTAAGCGATGCTAATGAAAACATTAATTCTGTAACGTTACGAGGTATTCGTTAGTCTGATTGCGTTGCACGCGACTGATTTGTGATCCTTTATGACACGCGTGTATTGAAACTGTCATGAAATCGCCGATATTATATTTTGACGAGTGAAATAAGCTAAGCCTTATTACTGTCCATACTCAAAGGCTTCATTGAAATTTCGTATAGGTACATACAAATAAATTAAATTGAAGTATCTGTTTGTACCTAATGTCAAAATAAAAGCTTTTTACGAAATGCATATGAAAGTATAAACGGTACTTATAACAAACAAACAATTTAATTATTTTTTTAAGTAACTAAGGGCTGAATTTTCAATCAACAGATAACTTTTATTTGTGGAATAAAATTGACGTCTGACAGATTTTGTACGGAAGAAATGTCAAAAATTCAAAATTATTCCAAATTATCTGGCGTTGGAAAAATCAGCCCCTAAGATACTTTTATTTTAGAAAAAGAATAGGGCTCCGCGCAAAAGAAAATTAACCCGTGAAATTGTTTTCCGACATCCACGCAAACAAAGTCGCGGGCACAGCTACCTAGTGTGCAATACTTATTTTTGGGCAATTAATTATTTGCCCAAAAATAAGTACCTAACGTTTGGATGAACCTGCAATTTGTTAATGAACCTAGGATTGAATATACGTTGTAACAAAGCTGATTAGTACACTATAATGTATGGTAAAAACTGTGATAAAGTTGAAATAAGTAACTAAGGTGGTTGTCCTCGGACAGAGCCGCCACCTACCCCGGTCGCGATGGGGAACCGGCGAGAGATGTCGTGCGGTGTCCAGCAGGGATCGGTTGTGGGGCCGTTCCTGTGGGACATCGGCTACGACTGGGTGCTGCGGGCCGACCTCCCTGATGGCGTCAGCGTGGTTTGCTACGCTGACGACACGCTGGACCTGGCGCAGGGGAGGTCGCATCAGGCGGCGGCCGACGCGATGACACGCGGGGTTGCGATAGTCGCGGAGAGGATCCGGCAGTTGGGTCTCGAGGTAGCATTGCACAAGTCCGAGACCTCGGCGTTTCATGGGCCCCGGAACGCGCCACCACCGGGATCCCAACTAACGGTAGGAGGGGTTCACATCGGCGTCGAGACGACGATGAAGTACTTGGGTCTCGTCCTCGACAGCCGGTGGAACTTCGTCGAGCACTTCCGACGTTTGGCCCCCAAACTGGAACGGGCTGGGGCCGCCTTCAAGCGGCTCTTGTCCAACCTTAGGGGGCCAAACGCCTCCTACCGGAGGCTTTACGCGGGGATCGTGCGGTCCATGGCCCTATACGGGGTCCCGGTGTGGGCGCGTTCACTGCGGCGGCGAGCCGCCCACTACCTGAACGCCCGCCAGAAGGTGGTAGCCGTAAGGCTCATCCGGGGCTACCGCACGATCTCGGGCGAGGCGGCAAGCCTCCTTGCCGGACTGCCGCCATGGGATCTGGAGGCGATGGTCCTCGCGCGCCTGTATGAGTGGCGCGCGGAGGCACTACGCCGGGGGGAAAGTCCGCTCCCGCGGCAAATTGCGGCGGAGCGGACGGATCTCCGGCTCGATGTCATGGCGGCATGGAAAGAGCGACTGTCGCAACCCAGCGCAGGGCACGCCGCGATAGCGGCGATAAGACCCCTCTTTGAGGAGTGGCTAGAGAGGCGCCACGGCGCCTTCACCTACCGCCTGACGCAGATCCTCACCGGACACGGAAGTTTCGGGAGGTTCCTGCACATCATTAGGCGGGAGGAAACGCCCGGGTGTCACCATTGCCCAGAGGACACGGTGGAGCACACGGTGGAGGTCTGCCCCGCTTGGGCAAAGCACCGCCGTGTCCTCGTAGAGGCGATCGGCAGCGGCGGCGGCCTCTCGCGCCCGGCCCTGGTGCAAGCCATGGTCCGGAGCGAGAGGGTGTGGGAGGCAGTCGCCTCCTTCTGCGAAGCAGTCATGCTAGCGAAGGAGGGAACATGGGTGGGTTTTAGCCAGTAAGAGTCTGACACTCCCTTCCGCTCCACCCAAAGCGGGAGGGGTCATTTGAAGATTTCCCACCAGAAAAAAAAAAAAAAAATTGTTTGTCCTATAACTTTCACCATAGCGTCTAAACTATCATAATTTTCTCAGCGATAACGGCAAAGCTTTTCCGAGAGATTTTGTTTCAATATTTCCATTTTCAGTAATTGAATGCATGGCGAGAAACGTAAACAAAGAAGGAAAGAAAAAAAGAAAGAAAATACGTTTATTTGCGGCAAACATGACGCATAAAAAAGAACATAAACACACAAAAAAAAGTAACAAGTTGGGGGTAAACATGCGTCACGTTCACGCAAAACGGCCATCGCTCAGCATAATGCTAAGACCCTATACGAGACAGAGCCCCAGCGCTGGTTTTTAGCGGCAGCCGGCGTTAACGTGATGACGTCAACCAGTGTAGCATGCAATTATATATAAATAAATAAAATAAATTAAAACAACAATCAAAACAAGAAATAAAATAAACCATTGAAACATATGATTCGACACAAACAAAAAAAAAACAACAATCAAAACATGAAATCAAATAAAATAAACATACATTAAACGTATAACGTAACGTAACGTATTCTATTTTACAAAAACTTTCGTTGTAGATTGTCATGCGGGTGATAATTCAAGATTTCATAATACAGCACACAATGAGAATGTCATCCTTACAATGTTTTTTGCATGTTCCAAGCAGGTTTCTGCATGGAACAATGATATAAACGGATTTTCCGGAAATATCGTAGGAATCACATTTCCCATAGATGTACGAACTGTGTATGCAAGTATTTTACAGTTTTACCATATTTTGTATACGAGAATGGAGAGCAGTTTTATAGTTATATTTGTGAACCCACTCCATTAAATAGGTAAGTAACATATACATAATAATATTTATAAAATTGTTACTGAAGGCTGTGAGTGTCGACCTCAGGACGAGCTGCGTCACCAGTTGACTCTCATTATATTTTGTCTGCTGAGACCAAAACTACAAACGTAGTATACGGGGAAGTTTTATAAAAATATGACTGTTATTTTAGTATGTTTTAGGACTTCCGCGAAAACGAAGTCGCGGGGAGACACTAGTATTTACATACCTAATATAATCATGATCATTTAATCATTTGTGAATATGGGTACAAAAAAAAAGGTCTCTTAGAAACAATAGTGTCCATTAGCCATATCCTACCATAAGGCATGCATCGTTCATCCGCATCGCTGTCAACAGTGCCTATACATATTTGGCTGAAATGTTAACAAAGCCATTGTTCCGGTTTAAAGTATTTGGTTGCGGGTAAACGAGAATTTCAGCTTTGAAACTGGCCGGACAATAGGCAAGCGATACCATTCGTATTGCAGATAATTATAGGCGCCGGTGAATTCAATTCAGCCGCTTGGTTAGCCACCATCCGAAATAATAATAAAAGCATCGTGTTGAGACTAAGGTTTACAAACAAATAAATAGATAACTACCAGTTGGTTAATTGGAAAGCAAATACCTACACGGAATTACTTTTTCATAAAACCTGAAAAAGTGAATGTTGGTGTAGTAATGTTGGTGTGTGTTGGTGTTTGGTGTGTTGGTGGTGTGGGTATGTTGGTGTGGTGTTGGTCTGAAATAAAGTTATTTTTTTTGTAATGTTTTTTTTTTTAAATTGCGTTTTGGTTCTGGCTCTGTATGTTGTAGGTCAGGGAGAAATATCGAAATTAATAATATATTGAAAGCATACTTTTCATATCATTGTCAGTTCGCAATTTCGCAACGTAGTTTTTAGTTTCGTTTTGATTTTGATATCGTTTGTCTTATTTCCCTTATGCCAATTTATTCCGGGTCGGCACAACATGATTGTGTTCTTCTTGTTAGACGTGGGTAGTTTTGTTATAATCAAGATTGCACTAACTCTGATCAACAAAGAAAGTTGAAGGCAATCAATAAAGTTGAAGATTTTATCCTATTTTAAGATCGCTAATGAAGGTCCCGATCGAAAGTTCAGAGTCTACGGTTTCGCTTTTCCAGTACGTGGGCAAGTGTTCGAGTATGGCATGTATTTATAATATTATGGTGGTTCGTGTCCCACGCAGTAAACAAAAGTCAGTTTGGTATAAAAGTGTTTAGTTTAGGAGCAAAAACTACGCTTCATGTGTACCTGATTAGTTAAAGCTGCAAGCTCTTTCGAATCCGGGACGAATAATTGGATGGTTTTCCCAGATAACGTGTTAGACTCCGTACGTTATTAGCCCGTATCTATTTAATAGACCGCCAGATTTCGGTGAATGGCAAAGTCTGGTCTCAATTTATGAAATCGTGATAAGTTTTGCACTTTTGTATGGAACAGCAGACTTTTTTTGTTATTTCGGAGTTGGTCCCATAGTAAAAGTTGTTTATTTTGATGCTGCCATGCTATAAAGTATAGAAACGGAGCTGACGTATTGCTCTGAGGTGTATTATTAGTAAAATGCGTACCTATTTTCTACACCAACCCGCATTGGGCCCGCGGAGTGGATTACGGCCCACGCTCTCTCACAGTGAGGAGGCCTGTGTCTCAGCAGGGGAACATGAATATATTTTTAGTCAAATGATCTCTCCCATCTTAGGTTTTAAGGATGGTTATAGCACACGTAATCACGTGCACGTGCTACTTAACTCCATTTAGTCAAAATCAAAATCAAAATATTTTATTTCACATAAACCTACATGGGCACTTATGAAACGTCAGAAGCTAGGTGCACGGTTCCAATTGGTCGTTTCATATGGAGAAGAGCCGGCAAGAAATTCCACGGAGTAACCGTGGAATTTCTTGCCGGCTCTACACATACGGCGTACATTTTTTGCTCGTGTTCCTTAGTCAACTAACATTGTGCTACGAACACGCTACGACGCTACGAGAATGTTAATTTGCAAAGGATTGCCTATAAACCTACTTATTTTGAAAGATATTCATAAAGTTACATAATAAAACATGGATCCTTACCTATTATTTTGCTAGCAGACCCAAGGTGATTACTGATTACTGAAGCTGGAATAGCTCAAACGGAATGATGAAACAGAGCTGGGTGGTCGGTTGTGGAAACTGGACGGACACAGCTGCATGCTGCTAAAATAAGACGTGTCTCTCCACTAATAGTTACTATTAGTTTATTAGTAGTATTATTATTTTTTTGCAGGTTACCTACCTCAACTAAAAAATTAAATACCTTTTTAACTCGATGTCCTTCGGCCCCGCCGAGGTCGGCCCAGAAAGAGATGGGGAGATGACCTGGACGCGAGGGATGTTTCGAGGTGGTGCGGGAAAAGAGTTCCTGGAAGGATTTGGGGGAGGGCCTTTGCGCCCAGTAGTGGGACAGTGTAGCCTAACAAAAAAAAAACTCGATGTCTTTCAGAATAGTTTATTTTAATATCATAATGATAAGCATGAGTCCGCGTATCACTGGTCAGTTTCTCTCAGTCGTCAGTTTATTTAATTCGTATAGTAACAATACACTTCAAACATACCTACCGTTCCGTTACTCGTTGCAAGTAACGTTTATTTGTACGCAACCAGTGTTTCTCATTCTAATTGTAGTCTGTTTTTTAGAAATTAATGCCTTAAACCAAACATTTATTTATGTAACCGATAGTGATATCAATTGATAATGTACTTTTAGGACGAGATATTAATAGCACGAGTAGGTTATGTAAGCGCTAGAGAGAACCTGACCTACAGAAGAGTAGTGCTATTCTGATACTTGTAGTAGGTATAATCGCATACTATTTAATATTCACATATATTCAATAATAAATAATTAATTACCACCGCCTCCATCTTTATGATTAGGTATGCTGATTACGTTTTACCTACGTTCCATCGACAACGTGCATGACCAAAACCCTTTAAAGAGTTACCTCGTACGAAGGTCATCATCCCGACGAAATAAATCGACTTTGTCATCAAACCGAAACTCAAACTTGATAATTTGATCATTAAAACACCGCGTATTATTGTGAACACCGTTACTTTATAATCTATGTTGCGAGATTGTAAACTGTCGATAAATTGTGAACTGTACCATACTGCTTGCAATATAACGTATTGATTTTCGATAGTTTATAATCTATCCAAGTCAAACCGTCAAATTGTAAACGAACCTGCCGGTCGATTCTGTAAAAATCTCACCGTGAAAACTCAAGTGAAGTGAGCTTGATGTGAGCTGTCACTAATGTCAATCCCTAGCATTAGTTGGAATGACAGCTCACTCCAGGGTCACTACACCTAAGTTTTCACGGTGAGATGGTTACAGAACCGCACTGCTGCACTTACCGACCCAGGGTAAATACAATCTCTCCGGTAGGCAGAAACTACAGAACTCTACCTGCTATATTATACATATTAATACTCTTTTTGCTTACCAATTTGATTGATCAAAACGGAATGGCCCAAAATTTGCTCGCAATAATCTATCTTAACATCCTACATAAGTAAGTATGGTAGGTGCCTACTATACCAATAACAGCATGTGAAGTGGAAAGAAGAAGAAGAAGAAAAGCTACTTGTGAAATATTCATCAGTGCTGTGGAAGTATTACAGAAAGTTCTATCGAAGTAGCTATTATTAAGCTCCGTCACATACTTCGCGCTCATTGGCAGACATCTGTCGGGGCCACTAGTACCTCATACGCGGCTACTTAGGCACCTGTCCCACCGCCGGCGATAACCGAGAAACGGGTAGAGCTAGCAACTGAACAAGAGTTGGCGAGCAACAAGCAGCGAGTGCGCGTCGGCGACGACCGATTATTCGCTGGTGTGCGTATGTACCAAGCGTGAATCTCTTGGCGAGTGTTGTGCCCGATAAGCAGACTTCGCTGAGCAAGTAGTCTCTTTGATAGCTCTTGTCGCTGCAAAAACGAGTACTAGTCGGCGGCAGCGTAAATATGTATCTCTTTTACTTACACGGGACCTACAATATTTTTTACGTTTCTAGAGCTAATCGTCGAGATAATCGTCGATAATCTAGTCGCTTCCTCCTCTAGGTGGTGGGACCGGTGCCTAAAGTGCCTTTTTTATATCCGCCACATCCTTTTTCTGCATCACCATTACATTATCGCATCACGCAAAAAATACCATTTTGATTTATCAATATGAAACTTAAATATGATCTAACTTAATATGTATTCCGGAGCTACAGTTAGGTTATCTGTGAAAAAAATATTTAAACTTTCCATAACTTTTTTTGTCGCGACAACTTTCTACTTTTGAACTACTTTTGTACAAAATCATTATACTATAAATCTCGCCATCACCACGGATAAATAACAAAGTGTAAAGTCAAACTGTTTTATTATTTCAACTCGTTCGCCGCCCGCCCTGACCCATATAAACGTTTTCATAATGTAGCAAGGTTGTAAATTAATGTAATTGTAAATTATCACTATTTTAAAGCAATTGTGGACGTTTTTCTTTCACCCAATGATTAAATCCGACAATCCCGCTCGCCTTTTGTGCCAACCTTTTTCATTAGTAGTGTTTGGATATTTTAATCTGCAGTGCGATTCTGTAACCATCTCACCGTGAAAACTTAGGTGAAGTGAGCGTGGAGTGAGCTGTCATTCCAACTAATACTAGGGATTGACACTATTGACAGCTCACTCTAAGCTCACTTCACCTAACTTTTCACAGTGAGATTTTTACAGAATCGATCGGCAGCTCAATTAGGATTGCAGGCTCATTCGTCACTATATTGACTGCTGTCACCCAAAGAGACCGAGATGATTATTTTCCGTAGATTAATAAGCATGCACCAATTTACCGCGATGAAAGTCAGTTTGAGTTGAGTCTTTATTAATGTTCTATAACTTCAGTTTAATTAATGTTCCGATGAGAAGGAGGATAATAACAAGTTCCCGGTAGGAATATTTGCGGAGAAATATACTTCAGCAACAGATTGAAAAGCTTTGTTATGATAGTATAGTAGTCCGTAGTCTCGAATAACCTTCAGGCTCCAGTTTCTATTCATTGTAATCCGGTTCCGTTTCGTTAACGCTGGCTTGTGCACCGAAGTTATGCTTTGCACGTCAGACCACGTCAGACTATCGGCATTGTCTCGCCAGAGCCCAGGATAGAATAGCTCAAATTGCGCTATTTTGTCTTCCGTTGATGAAGTTTGCAATTTGAAACGCTTCAGCCATCAGCAGCTGACATCACTGTACGGATTTTGATAAACTTTTATGAGTTCCAACCAAAAAGGTTTTCGTTACAGACATAGAATCGCCATTCCCATAAACAGACCTCTGTGGGTGTGGTGACTCTAAACTTTTTGAAGTTTGCAACTCAAATGATACATGAATTCAACTCTTGAATAACATGATACATGAATTCAACTCTTGAATAACATTTTTAGTAAAATATCAATATTGTTCTAATAATATTTGATCATTATCAGGGCTTTTGGCTTAATTCTGAGAAAATAATGGCTTCGAGGTGAAAATGAACCATAGAAGAAAGAAAGAACAAAGGTTATGTATGAGGCCTGCGGGCAGAGAGCAATGGGTAGCTCACCGCCCGATCAGGCCCGTGCCGGACGGCGCGTAAGTGTTCCACGCGCGCCTCAAAGAGTTGTCAGCATAATTTGAGGGGCCCCTTAGGGCCGAAGCCTGCCGGGTCAGCGGGATTGTCCGAAAGGGTTACCGCTTGCCCGGAACATAAAGGGCGAAGGAAGGAACATGGGTGGGTTTTAGTCAGTAAGAGTCTGACACTCCCTTCCGCTCCACCCAGAGCGAGAGGGGGGGTCAGTTGATGATTTCCCACACGAAAAAAAAAAAATATTATGTATGAACGAGAAAATCTTTTAAAAAAAATATTCAGCCTTGTGCGGCAAATAATAAAAAACGAGAACTCTTTGACTCACTCTTTTTATTATTTTAAGCAGATAAAAACTTCGTTTTGGGCGTCCCAACTTTTCTTGATTTTCGACGAATAGTACGCTAGTGCAAAATCAATCCCAAGATAGTTTGAGGGATCAGAGAACTCTTACAAGAAGCGAGAACTTCAATTTCTTAAACAACCATCAGACGAAGCCTGCACAAAGTATCGTGCAGGCTTCGTCTCGTAACTTTACCTCGTAACTTAGTAGGTAAAGTTACGAGGTAAAGTCGCCAGAAGAAAACATTTATAATCATCAGTCGGTAATAGTTATAAAAAAGTGTAATGCTGCGTAGGCACTTATGTAACAAGTCAAGAATAATTTTACAATTTTAATTGCGCGATAAAAACGTGTTTTTTGTTACTTTTAAACTACATATTTGTATTTTCTACTTTTTAGTCTAGGATATTCTTCAATTAGTAAATAAATATAATGTCAGTTTGTGACTTGAGCGGCTTACTGGAAGCCACTGAAAAGTTCCAATATCCACCTTCTGGTTCAAACGTCAGATCCTCAACGCCTAGTGCAATCTATTCAAAACGAATCATATGACCCGAAACTTGAAGGGTTAACTAGTAGCCACCGAAGAGTTCCACTATCCTGCTCCTGGCTCCAACATCACACGCTCGACACCAAACCCAAACAAATAATTTGGGCCCAAACTAGAGAGGTTTATTAGTAGCCAATGCCAAGTTCTTTAGTACTATCCACTAAAGAATGAAGAGAGTACCCCACTAACCACACAATGAAGAGTACTCCACTATCCACCTCCTGGCTCCACCATCAGATCAGCCCCAAGATACCAAAACTATGTAGTATTGCCATCCGAATTAAATATATGTACATACAAAGTTTCATTTAGATACGATTTAGGTATTAGAAGTAGGTTAAAATTGACTTCCAAGATTTTATTACATTGTTAGTTACACGTGAAGGTAATATTAAAAAAGCGTGTTTAAAAGTGATCCGAGCGTACATGCGCTATTAGTATTTAATATAAATAGTTTTGCAGCTTCTTTATTCTGTTTTAGGGGTAACGTAAAACTTCCTCAGTTCGAGAGTTATTGTTCAAAATAATAGTATTAAAGCCTGTTTGACTGAGCCAGGTCGACGTTATCAGTCGGATCACGCTCGCTCGGCCAAACATGTTATCCAATACGCATAGAGAAATTTGTAACACATCAATTTTATTACGTGTACGTCTCTACCCGAATAAGGAATCTCGTGAATGATTATACAATTAAACCACTCTTTAAAACTCTCGGGTAAGAGTGGAAAATGCTGGTTATGTATGCCAATTCGATCATCGAGTATCTATGTAAAAGCACATGACATATAAGTTATAGTGACGGCCGTAATATAATTACTGTAAAATAGTAAACTACATTATATTTATATAACTTAAAAAGCTAACAGTCTTAGGGCTGATTTCTCCAACGCCAGATAATTTTATTCGAGGGATAATTTTCAATTTTTAACAGTTCTTCTACACAAAATCTGTCAAACGTCAATTTTATTCCTCGAATAAAAGTTATCTGGCGATGGAAAAATCAGCCCTTAAAATAATAATATGTTCAAGTAGGCATATAAAATGGAGGGTAAATAACCGAAAGGCATCATAAATTCGTCCGAATCGCTGAAAAAAATGGTGTTTGATTTTGTGGTGAACTGAAATAATTATTTACATTGCGATTTATTCGGATTCGGCCAAAGGAAAACATTTCAACATAATTATTTATTTTGCCTTTATTTGGGTTCGGACAAAGGAAAATATACCCATCAAACCCCCCACTAGCAAGTGGTTGGAAATAGCCGCGTTAATGTTTTTTTTTTATCGTGCTCGTGAAGAAATGCGTTATTTTATGTATGTGAATTATGTCATTTTATATTTTTTTTGTGTAACTTGTTATTTTTTAAATTGTGTTTTTTATGGATCATGTGGTCTGCAATAAAGATGTTTATTTATTTATGTTTAATTATTTTTCCCACAGCATATTTCCGCTGGACGATTTCAGGCTGTCCACAAGTTCAACTGTTGTGACGATGATCAGTTTCCTTTGGAAGCTCATTGCATGGCTTACACCATCATTATCTGCCTAGCCTTTTCCCAACTATATTGGGGTCGGCTTCCAATCTAACCGGATGCAGCTGAATACCAGTATTGGCTATTTACCATGACTGGTGCAGGATGGTGTATATCCTACACAAAATATAAATCTTGAGATTTCCTGTGCTATTTTATATTGTACCTAATTTATATGTAGGGATAATAAATATATAATTATGATTTTTTAGTGTGTGAGAATAAGTGTCTGTGTATAATCTCAGTTATGCGGACGACATGGTGTTGCTGAGTGCGTTGGTGTGTGGTCTGATGCTCGTGATCATGGTTTGCGATATAACGTGGCAAAGTGCCAGTTCATGGTTTTTGGACTTGGTGCAGGAAGTCCCCAGAATGTTCCGTCTGTTAGACTGAACGGGACACCTCTGGAGATGGTGAATAAATTTAAATACTTGGGACATATTCTTACGCCTGACCTAAGTGATAATGAGGATGTTGAGAGAGAGCAGAAGTCGCTCTCAATACGAGCTAACATGATAGCCCGCAGGTTTGCTAGGTGTTCAGGGGGGGTAAAAGTTACACTATTTAGAGCGTACTGTACATCCCTTTACACCTACAGCCTGTGGGCTCGTTACACAAAGAAGTGCTATAGCGACCTCCGCGTTCTCTACAATAATGCGTTTAGGATTATGGTGGGGCTGCCTCGGTTCTGCAGCGCCCCGGGTATGTTCACGGAGGAGCGCACCGCCTGTTTTCACACGACTATGCGCAGGCGGAGCATCTCTCTGGTGCGCAGAATACGGGCCAGATCCAACGCAATCCTGGCTATGATTGCTGACAGGCTGGACTGCCCATACATTCTGCATTGCTGCAGCAGGCATGTTCAGGCAAAGCCGTTTAGCAGGCGTTATTAATTGAATTAATTGACTTAATGAGTGTGTCTTTGTATGTATTTAAAGTATCATAATTTTATAATTTTAATTTGAAGGCTCATATTTGAATTTTTGACATTTATTATGAATTTATTTTATTATTATTTTATTCTATTATATTATATTGTTAGTGTGAAATGTTTTGTAAATTGTTACCCAAAATGAATGTTTTGTTTTTTTACGTTGATGTGTTTAATTAGGTAAACAATAAAAAAAAATGCAATATACATGTAGTGTTCACTCCTACCATGTAGTTCAGAAATACGCCACTAGTAGCGCTCCTCAGTTGACAACTATCTGTCATGGCTGCAACGTCTGCTAATTTATTTAGTAATTTCCATTAATTATTATTGTGGATTTGTGATCTCGTCCTGTCTACTGTGTTTCTTCTGTCTTACTCCTTCTGTATCTATGTATATTTATACGAGGGCGGAGTGATAAGCCTGGTAAAAATTTATTTTGGAATAAAATGATCGCAAATTGCATGGAACCTCCTTGTTCACAACTCTTTTGAAGGACTAAATTAAAATTTTCAGCCAGTACTGCCGGTTAGTTCTTTTTTGACAGCCATTAAAGAAAAACAACTGAACACGTTTTTGCAATGATGGAGTAAAGTGAATTTTGTGTCGTGATTAAACATTATTTTTTGCGCAAAAAAGCTATGACGGAAACGAAACAAAAACTTGATAAATATAGGTATTATGGGGACTCTGCTCCGTTGATTCATAAGTGGTTCAACGATTTTCGGTGTGGTCGTACAAGCACAAGTGATGCTGTGCGTCCAGGACGCCCAGACCGAAGAGTAAAAAGTGAGAGAGATAGTCGAGATAGTAGGCATCTCAGACGAACGTGTTCCCAATATCTTACACCAACATTTAGATATGAAGAATGGGTGCCGAGTTTACTGACTGTTGATCAAAAACGCATGCGTGTGACCACTTCAGAGGCAGGTTTGGCGTTGATTCAACGGGATAAAACCGAATTTTTGCGTCATTTTATAACAGTAGATGCAACATGGATCCACCACCATAGCCCAGAAACCAAGCAACAATCGAAACAGTAGATTGCTACCGGCGAACCAGTTCCAAAGAAGGCCAAAGCAGTTTTATCCGCCAATAAAGTGATGGCTACAGTTTTGGGATGCACGTGGAGTAATCCATATTGACTACCTAGAGAAGGGTAAAACGATTAATGGCGCATATTATGCCAATTCATTGGACCAATTTGACAAAATTTTACGTGAAAAACGACCGCATTTGACTAAGAAGAAAATCCTCTTCCACCAAGACAACCCACGAGTGCACACCTGCACGATTGCCATGGCCAAACTTTATGAGTTGCGCTATGAGTTGCTTTCTCACCCACCGTATTCGCCAGATTTAGCCCCGTGCGACTATTTTCTGTTCAGTCGTACTTTATGGAAGGGATCGAAAAGCTAGCTAGTTACAAGGAAACTACGTTGAAAAATAAATAATAATATTTAAATAAAATTGACTCCTGGTTTAATTTTTACCAGACTTATCAGTCCGCCCTCGTATATATATATATATATATATATGTATATACGGCACGCGGCTGTGTACGGACATTATATTTTCAGAACTTCTACATTGACTTTTGTTTCTTGTTCGCTAGTACATTTCCTACACGAGCTAAACACATATTTACCTCGTTTCGCCGGTGCTGCTAGGTTTTCGAAGCATAATTTTAATTTCGGAGCGCGTTTTCAACCTGAGAATCAAAGCTAGGAGGACACGCTTGGCTGCCGTGTGCGTGACCTCTAGACTTACATTGTAGCTCAGGTCCGCACGGGCGTTTTTCCCGCAGCGATTTTTTTTTCGCGTACTGGATTTACAACTCACTGCTTATCGCTGAGAGTTAGAAACCCAACAGGATGTTGTTTTGACGCGCTGGTATGCGCTCTGTTGAATTCTCAATGCTCGGCTCAATACCGAGAGTTGAAAATCCGATATTTTACGTCCGTGCTTAAACAAGGAGGCAAAAGTAAGTAGCTACACTAGGTACATTAAGGCCCGCTTGTACCACAGATGCATTTAGCGCTAAACTTATTTACATCGATCAGTTGCTGTCAATCGATTGAAGATGCAAATTCAAATAATTAGTTTTCTCTTCACAAACAATGGCATCATATTAATTTAGACAAGCTTATAAACTATGTGACACTAGTTTGTGAGAGACTAGTGCACTAGGAATACCTGTATAACAGAACACCACCACACGGTATGAAAACATAATCAGCCGATGTATTCTGTAAAAATATCACCGTGAAAACGTAGGTAAAGTGAGCTTAGAGTGAGCTGTCAATAGTGTCAATCCCTAGCATTAGTTGGAATGACAGCTCACTCCACGCTCATTTCACCCAAGTTTTCACGGTGAGATGGTTACAGAATCGCACTGCTGTCATTTCAGCTCATGTTAGGGATTTATAGTATTGACAGCTCATTTCACCTACGTTTTCACGGTGCGATATTCACAGAATAGCACTACAGTTATTTAGTAAATGTGTAGGGATAGCGCGTGACATAAAAGTCAATGATAAAAGTGGAAAAAGGTGTATGGAATGGCGTGATCTATTGTGTATGGAAATTAGCGGGATGGACTGTTTTGGATAAGTTCGTAATTCCTCAGTTGCTTTGTAATCTAAGTTAAAGCCATTCAACTAGCGCACTCTTACAAGCCTTTGTTTTTAGGTGATAGATCGTGGTAATACGATTTATTTTATTATTTAAGTGGAACCTAAGAAATAATAAAATATTTGAGAGAAGCTCGTTCTTAGACCTTTAGCAGTATACTATCTATATATACAACAGGGGGGACCAAATATTAAGGATGAGTGCTTCTGAACAGTGTATAAAACAAAAATTTTCCTCACTGACAAGACTTTGAAGTGTGTGTAAAAATCTATAAGACAGTCTGTGGGCAACCCTAGTGTGTTCATCTACTTAGTGGCCGCAGGCAATTATTTCAAGGACACTGCCGAGGCGTAATACTGCTTACTTTATTATCTGTGACATGGTCAAGCCAGGTTCGTCCATGTGTGGAATAGTTGTGGGCCAGGGCATCAGATGCCGTGAGAAATATTTGTGCACTAGGACTAAGGTCCTTTGTAGCTCAAAAAAAACAAGCTTCTTAGTCAACGAAATAAAAAATACGGCCATTACCGGCCCACTGGCGGCACGGCACGGCAAGGGATTTTTATGCGACAAATAGAAACAACATAAAAAAAAGAAACTATGATGGTGCCAAAGGACGTCGCGGCATGCCTAAGGATACCGCCACAGAACAGGATACCGCGGCATTGTTGCCGTTGAAAATTAAATTCTATTCGTCGCATAAAAATCCCTTGCCGTGCCGTGCACCGTCCCTTATGCGAAATATTTTAATACTTGCAAATAAATCAAACCATATTTTTATGGGTACTTGTCGTTGACCCAGAATCATGAAATTATACAACTAAAGGAAAAAGTTCGAAAAGCGTTAATTTGTAGTTTTATCACATAACAAAAGTAACTTAAAATTGCAGTCGGAGAATTTAACGTGACATATATATCTAAGCACAACAGCGAGTCCGCACATACCTAAGGAATACCACGGAGCAAGGTGATTATATGCTTGGTAAATCAACACCAGTTAGTGTGAATGTCGTCAAAGACAGTTCTACTCGTAGGAATAATTATGGTCGAAAGAGCAGTAGATATCGTTCAAATTACAGTCTGTAGCTATGTAAGTATATATGTATCTAAGATCAACACCTTAATTGCAATTGCGTGTTGATTCTACTCTACATACATGTTATTTAAACAAGCACAATAATTATATACAATATTTCATTAATTTATTAGCAGTGGTGGCCCAGTAGTAACCGCCGCATTCGAACCCAGATATTATGCGCTTTACATTATGTAAATTATTTCATCACCACTGCCTTCAAACCGGCGAAGGAAAACATCGTAAACAGGCATGTCCTAGAACTAAAAATTCGAAGACATGTGACATCTACCAACCCGCACTGGGCCTGCGTTGTGGATTACGGCCCACTCTCTCTCACCGAGAGGAGGCCTGTGTCCCAGCAGTGGGAACATTATAGGCTGATTATACTTATGCTTATTAATTTATATATAATATTTGGTAGGATTTTAAAACAATTGATAAAATTTACGAGGTTTACATAATAGTAAACCTCGTAAATTTTATCAATTGTTTCTAGTGTCAGTAACATTATTATGTTGCTAGAAACGTTTACCTACGGAAAATAATCAACAGCTGCGTGAATTTATTAATGAATAACCTTTGACTCGTAATTTAGTATTTAATGAAGTGGTCTGCCATTAATTACTGGCGATAATTAAATTTGTTCAGCAATCAAAACTGCAGGACAATAACCACTCACTAATAGGTGTCAGTCGCAGCACAAAGCTACCGGCTATATTATTTATACGATATTAATTATCGGAAACCTTTGTTTGACCCGGAGGCTGTAAATTGATGAATAATTGCATACCTACACGTTCCCTGAAAGCCAAATCAGAGTATGACTTTCGTGGACTGGCTGCCTAATGTGTCCATGTTTCCCCTAAGAAGTAGGCGTATGATCTACTCCTAGAAGGCGAGCATCTATTTCCATCAAACGGACCTAAATAGGTGCAGACTACGGCTTCCTTTGGCGAAATGTTCCAAATGTTCGTTACCCATTCGCAGTAATAAAAATGAAAAAGTATAGGTACTACTAATAAAACAATCATAATTATGATATATCCAGATATCATAATCACCGATCTTTACGCGTTGCGTAGCTAAAAGTAAGTAGATAAGTATTATAACTAGGTACTTGAGTAGAATTTCATTGATCGCCCGCGGGTCATCGGGGCTTCCTACTCATTGAATATAAGGTCCTCGTTATCAATAAGTGAAAACAGTACAGAGTAAAGTTACAGAACAAAGTAAAGTAAGTAGCCTTTGATTTATCTCTGTTGTTTAGGAATTCGATCACGATTAGATTTCCAATTTAATAGGTGATTGTCGCTTGTTAATACTTCATGGAACAAAAATGAAACGTACCTAACAATATTTATGGAAGTATTGAAAAGTTTTAGCTCTCGTCGAGAGTCTATAATAATATGTTAGTTTTATGATGCCTATAAAATCGTACATTTCTTGAACCGTTTGGCACACGGTCGATGTCATTGATTGCCATCCGGATTGACGCTTACACATTAAGGTCCGTATTACAGAACATTCCTCAAGTCAAACTTGGCAGCTCATGCTCAGAATAAGTTATTACGAAACAACGAGATAAATAGAGGCTGGCAGGGACATCAACACGCAACCTGTTAGCATGGATTCAGTACATGATTCTGAACACAATCGAATCAAATCAAATAAACGTCGAATAATTTCAAAGTGAGGCTTACTATGACCGTTTAAGAAAACGTTCAATTTTCATTCAGTTCAAAAGCAAGCCTAATTTAGTTCTGCTAATAATCGTACTATAAAAAAAGTGAACATCTATTGAACGAAGTTCACCGAAGTTGAATGGTAATGCTTGTCTGTGGCCTGCTGTAATGCCATTGTCTTTTTAATAGGCATCGTTCAAAAGCTTAAATCTAATTCTATTTTCACTTTACCGGTTTTTTGAAAATAATAGAACCATGAGTTTCTTGGGTATATACCTATTTTAACTATGGTTATGTATAACAAGTTATCTTGATACATTATCTAAAAGCACTACAAAGCTCAATTTCCCGTTCAAAACAACTTTGTAACTTTGAAGGATTCAACGTGAATTTAAACGTGTGCGGATAAGTCATGCAACAATTTAAAAAAAATGTATTTTTGTGCGCCAAATATTTTTTTTTTTTGTTTGTTTACCTCTTCACAATGTCGTAACTTCGTAAGTTTGTTTACTTACATGAAAATATCATAATGGTCTACTTACTTCATACATTTTAATTGGAATGTCGCTTCAGAGATTAATTATAATGAATGTTGTGAATTTATTTTTAGTGGAACACGAACAATTCTTTGTGTTAGTATGACCCAACTGCTTCGCCGGGAGTTCTTATTTATATTATTATATTAGGTCTGGTTGAGTGCGGTCACTTTAAGGTTGAGGTCCCCGATGGTGATGTTTGGAGCTTCTAGCTCATCATAACGCGCTGCGGCGTCGAAGTGCTCTGATCAGTTCGGTATGTATATCCCCTTAATTTTTAGGGAATCTCCGGTCAGATGATCATACATAATCAGCCTATAATGTTCCCACTGCTGGGACACAGGCCTCCTCTCGGTGGGGAGAGGGAGTGGGACGTTGATGATCATAAGTGAAGTTAATAGCGACGCCTTCGATGAGGCGGTCTCTTTTTTCGGTAACTGTGGTTACGTCGGTCCGACTCCAGCGTATTCCTCGCATCACATACATGACTGTAGTTAGATGCGACGTGATCGAGTGTGTGATCTTGTCGTAGTTCAGGAGATTCATGCGATTTTGGAAAACGGCACTCGTTGACTACGATTATATGTGGTTTATAACGATCGGCTAAGGGTTTTAGCTCGAGAAATTTTTCTTTCAATCCTTGCGCATTGATGTGCAGTATGCGCAACTTATGATATTGATTTTGAATACTAAGTAGGTCAAAATAAGAAAAATATTGATTTAAAATTCCCTGTATTCATTTCAAAAGGCTTATTTATTTCCCTAGTGCGACGCCGTTGGTTTCTTTTTCTATGCGATATTCACTTCAAATATTACGTCCTCGTCACACCGAGAAATAATAAAACAAAGTGTTGTATGGGCACTGAATTACAAAGCAATGTTGAAAAAGCTCGTATTAAGTTATTCAAGATGGTTTATTTTGACGTTACAGACGTTCAATAGTCGTTTTGTTGCTGTCAATTAGCAGTTCATGGTATGAAATTCTATACAAAAAGGAAGGTGAACAGTTTTTGTAAACGTCAACGTAGCAGGCCTGCTGCGGGCCGCTAATAAGACGTCATAGTACAAAAACAGCAGTTTAGTTTAACTTCTGCCCTGCTATAAGAGCTCATGGTAAGGCCCCAGTTTGATTGTCAATGAGGCAAATCAGAAGGTAGAGACGCTAGCACATCAAGCTACTACAATCTGTCAAATTTCTTTAATAGATTTTCAACTTTATCACTAAATCATTGAGGTTCAAGGTTGATTGGGAAAATTTAACAGTTTCGGGTAGCTTGGCCTGCTGGCGTCTGTACTTGAGCATCGTTCTTATTCCAGAACGGTAATCAATCTATACTCAGCTGAAGCGACACTCAAATCGAGCCTCAAGCAGAGATATGTCCGGGTGTCACCATTGTTAGGATCGCCCAGAGGACACGGTGGAGGTCTGCCCCGCTTGGGCGGAGCACCGCCGTATCCTCGTAGAGGCGATCGGCAGCGGCGGCGGCCTCTCGCGCCTGGCCCTGGTGCAAGCCATGGTCCGGGGCGAGAGGGAGTGGGAGGCAGTCACCTACTTCTGCGAAGCAGTCATGCTAGCGAAGGAAGTGGCGGGACGGATGAGGGAGAGAGCCTCCCGTCCCAGCCGCCGCGGGAGACGCTCTGGGCGTCGGGAGCCGCGTGACGACTCCCGGCCACCGTAGGCGCGGGCCTGCGGGCGGAGAGCAATGGGTAGCTCACCGCCCGATTAGGACCAGGCCCGTGGCGGACGGCGCGTAAGTGTTCCACGCGCGCCTCAAAGAGTTGTCAGCATAATTTGAGGGGCCCCTTAGAGCCGAAGACTGCCGGGTTAGCGGGATTGTCCGAAAGGGTTACCGCTACCCCGGAACATAAAGGGCAAAGGAAGGAACATGGGTGGGTTTTAGTCAGTAAGAGTCTGACACTCCCTTCCGCTCCGCTATGCATCAAGCTGTTTCCGTTTAATATTTATTTTATTTATTTATTTATTTTATTCATTTATTTATTATATTTTAAAGAAGGCTTACAGACTAACAAACCAATGAGAAATAATTTAATATTAAAAAAAAAATTGCTAATAACAAGCCTCCACTATAGTAAAGGAAAAAATGTTGATAAAAAGAAAGTAGATACTAGTAATATAATTAGTTAAGAGTTAACTATCCAAGAAAAAAGACTGTGCCAAAAGCCGTCTTAAGGTCGATACTCTGGTGCAAAACAAGTCGACATTAAGGTCCTAAGGAAGCCCATTGAAACTAAGTGCACTTCTTATTGAGAAGACATTCCGCCTATAATTAGTCTTTGCGAAAGGTACATTTAATATTGGCCGTTGACGTAATCCTATTTACCAACTTTGTTCTGATCTTCACAGGATAAGAAATATTAAAATGACCGCCATAAGAACCCAAATATTTAGGAAAACAGTGTTTTTTTTTTTTGTCAGTCCCGAACGGTACAATCCCACATTTATTGAAGTTACATTTTTGTAGAGTGATACAAGGATCTTTTGGCGACTTTGGTTTCAGTTCCGATTTTGATCACGCGACAATAGAACTTGGTAGCGTTGCACCTATTTTAACATTTTTATACTCTAACTTATTTTTTTATAATTACAATTTACAAGCTGACACTAAAATATATTGTCAATGAGATAAGTGCCCAAAAGGCTGTTAAATTTCCTTATGTAATACGGACCTAAGAAATCTGTGTTACCTACCACATTCATTATTTTTATTATTTCCATATTACTAAATAGCGACCCGCCCGTGGTTCGTACGAGTTGAAAAAACACCGAGGTGTCTTAAATATTATTGTATTTTCACATAAACTTTCCGGGACAAATTATCTGAATGATGGCGTAAACCGCATCAAAATCCATTGCGAATTGCGTAGTTTAGAAGAACAACGCGGTCACACAGATAGAAACAAAAAGCGGCTTTAATTAATTAAATGCACAGATGCAGTTATAAAAGATAATAGATACCCCTACTAATTTACTTAAAAAAGAAGTTTACCTACTTTTATAAGTAAATCAGTTTCTCATTGTTATTCGGCAGCCGTTATGTGTTGACGCATTATATAATCAAGTAATAATACTTCATGTATCATATATTATTATGAGCTACCTATCCACGTGGTGTAACCAACAAATTGTGAGATTATGCAAAATGCAAGCAACAGGAGTTTCACCGACCTGCCTGCTGTGTACCTACGTAAAAGTCTATATAAATACATTACATATCTAGGTGCAAATGAATGCAAACCGTCAAACGCCATAATTTATATAATATGTGCATGTCTTGCAACCACACAATGAGTTAGCACTTTATCTTTTACGCGTATACTGGTAATGCATAACCGTACCTAATCATATTTGCATAGAACCTTAAAAAACTTCGTGCCCGGATTTTTTATTTTTAAAATAGATTGGCTGTATTAATTATGCACAATGATTTATTGTTTTGTATAAGGTTCTTCGCAAGCATACGTTACGTAAAAGTATTTTCCAGGCATTTGCAACCTCGCATGGGGCTGACGGCCCACGTTGCGCTGAACTTCAAATAAGTATCGTCACTAGTAAAGGTATTTTTTCCAATCAGATCAGCAAAGGATTCCACACGGCCCTTTGATAGTTGTTAAAGAGTAGTCGTGTTGTTTCCCACTCACGAGTGGGACAAGTTTTCGATCCATTCTGCAGCAGGAAGTGCTTGGTACAGGAACTGAGGCCAAGCTATCTAGGCGCACAGGTCGGGCGGTCTTATTAGGCCTAAAACATACGCGTTACCCAGCGACAGCGATTGGCGACCAAGTATTAAGTAACATCAACATTTTGTGTCTCGAAGTTGACATACGAGTAGAAAAGATTCGATCGTATCGCCACGTTTTAATGTCCTCTTTGCACGACCAGTAGCAGAGTAGAAGCAACGGCGTTCCACTAGAGATCAGCCGACAAGCAACTAAAGCGGCTGAATCAAGAGTCGTAACTATTAAAACATCGTGTGTGCCCCGAGCCTTACAAACACGGAAGTCACGGAAGAGGTTCCTCAGCATAACGGGTCGAATGACTTTCTCAGAGCGATCGCGTCCTACCGCACTGGCAGTACTGCCACCCACCTTATTCGCCTTTAGCGCAGTTTAGCGCACTGTTGCGCAACACCGGATAACGCAGGCTCATATACATGTGGCGCGTACTGACGTGCTTATTGTATTTTTATGACCGGTTTTTTAGGCCGTTATTCCTTAAGTTGAAGCTAAAGATGTAGAAGATTCACATTTGCTGTCTCCATTTTTTACGAGAAAGCACCAATTGACTCATTTTCCAAAGTCGTAATGTATGTTTCGGACATTGTTTTTAAAAACGTTGAATGCCATTTTAAAAAAGAATCAAAATAAAAACGGGTTTGTTAGTTTAGTCCAAATAAGAAACGCTAGTTAAGTAAATAATCTTAATTTGCTTAAAAAGTGAATCCTTTTAAGGATTATTACCCTGTTTGAAAGTCTTAAAACTTTACTTTTTCAACGGGAATATGAAAATAAATTACTTAATAAGGTACCAGGGTATTGGATAAAATTTATTGAATTCTAATTTTTATTACGTTTTCTAGGAATAAGATATCAACAGCTTTTGAGATGCACTCGAGCTTTAAGGAGAGCACTCGTCTGGAAAAGGTGCAGAAAATATCGCGGAGAAAATGCTTATAACAATATCGCTTTATTAGTGTAAATACGATAAATATGAGGTTTTATATTTCGACACACTTACTTCTAACAATCTAGCGAGCCGCTTTTGGTCACTTACAGCATCAACTAATCTTATTCGTCACTAATAAGAAAGAACTCTTTGTTTCTCAATCACTTGTTGAATGAATGGGCGAACTGTAACGGGAATAAAAAGAAAGTATTATTGTATGATTACTACGTATTATGTCTCATTACAAGTAATCAATTAAACCATACTTGGTGTTTTATTTCCAAACAGGTTTCATAAAGATTCGATTAACAAGTTCAATGACCCATGCCTTTACCGTCAGAGCGGTCATTGGGTTGGCGAACTAAGTCACATTTCTGCACTTCGGGCATTTGGCAAATTCGTCAGTGAAATCGAGTTACTCTAGGCCAGGGTTGGATTTTGTACTATAATTATAGTATTTATACTATAATTTCGCCCTTTGTACTATATACTATCCACATCTAAGGATAGTACGCTAAAATACTATAATTTAAAGTTTTCTCCCGATTGCTTAGTTTTACGTCATATGAATATTTCGACCGTGCGTGTATCCGACCGAATTCTGATCTTGCGATGTTTTTTGTGTCGATAGCCGGGGATTCTCCGATTATCCTCTGCAGTACACTTCTATATATCCAGTAATCTAGTTCCTTCCATTCCATTCGAAATTCAATCAAAGTGACAACAACCGCTTGCGATTTTTTGTGTAAAATAATACGTTTTTAGTGTTTTAATTATGGACAGTGGCTGTGATGGTCATGAAAATGAGGATAGACCGGGAGTATCCACCCCAAAGGAAAAACGTCTGAGTAGAGGCGATAACCAGTGGCTTCCCTTAGCTTCAGCAATAGTACCGAAAGAAATCACTTCTGAAAAAAAAGTCGATGTATTTTGGAGCAAACTATACCTACCAATGGCATGATTTGACAAATGATAGGCCGTTTAAAGAAATATCAAAATTTGTCCTAGATTATTTAGTACTTCCACATGCAAATGCCGACTGCGAACGAATATTCAGTAAAGTGAATCTTACCAAGACTAAAATACGAAACAAACTGGCAACACAATCCATAGACGCCATATTATTGTCTTAAGACGCTATCAAAAGCGGTAGCAAAAGTGGGAATTGTACTGATTTTATTCCTACTGAGGATATGTTGATGAGATTAAATGCCAAGGATGAAGATATAACTAATAGTAATATTCAAGAACTGATAAACTTAGAAGACGAGTAAATTTTGCCATAACTGGTGTTGATTTTAATGACTATACTAATTATAATAAGTTAAATTAAAAATATTGAAAGTGTACTATAATATTTTATAAATACTATCCTTTTCATTTTTTTGTGCTATCTTTTTCAACGCACCTAAATCCAACCCTGCTCTAGGCTCACACAATATTTGGGTGCGTGACTGCGTGCACCGTCGCATAATTTACGCATAGGTACCTATAGTAAGTAATCTGTGTACGTGCACGATTCACGTGTTGTCGTGTTCTCGGTGTAATTATGTCGAGCGCATTCATCGCTTGTCACGTCGACTGCTGTCCGATTCGGTTTTGACATGTCGCGCGTCCCCCTATTTTATCGATGGCAAGTGTCGTTGAGTACGTCACCGGTCGATTATGTACGATTTATGTAATCGCTGCGTGTCGCCGTGACACACACTGCGCTACGTGTGCACCTGTAATGACACACTTTTGTTCGATTGAGACATGACCCTAGCCTGTTTATGGGGATTGAGGGCAGGCCTTTTTAGTTAGTGCGCAGATCTTACATAGATACATCAACATATAGTATTTAGTTTATTTCTTAACTGGTTTGGAGATGACGGCATTGTCATCGGTCGTTTGATATTACATAAAAATTGCGATGTATTTATGTATGCCGGTTATTAATTAACTAAAGCCTCGAAAGATGAAAGCTACCTATCGATCTCTTATTTGGCAATAAGTTTAGCATTTTTCCTTTCCAATGCTTTGGGCTTTTTTTCCAGAAATGACACCAGGTCCGTGTGTCGACCGATTTTTTTAGGATTGTGTGGCACCTATAAGCTTTCTATAAAATTGTTTCTCACTTGTTGTAAATCATATCTGTTGTTATCCTTTCTTTTTTTGGCTTTTTGTATCTTCTTAGTCTTTAGCGCTGATTTTTCAACAGACCGATAATTTTTTGTCGTGGAATAAAATTGACGTCTGACAGTTTTTGTATGGAAGAAGTTTTCAGGTTTAGGATTGAAACCCAGCTAATCAGTAACTGTTTGCGTCTTTAAACGAATGTCCAAAATATTGTTGGCATAAATATGAATTTTAGTACTTCCAACTCAAATAAGAGCCAGGGGGTTAATTGTCACCGTAGGGTTCCCAAATAACTCGACGCCGATGTGAACCCCTCCTACCGGAGGGGTTCACATCGGCGTCGAGTCGACGATGAAGTACCTGGGACTCGTCCTCGACAGCCGGTGGAACTTCGTGGAGCATTTCCGACGTTTGGCTCCCAGACTGGAGCGGGCCGGGGCTGCCTTGAGGTGGCTCCTGCCCAATCTAGGGGGTCCAAACGCCTCCTGCCGGAGGCTATATGCGGGGGTCGTGCGGTTCATGGCCCTTTACGGGGCACCGGTGTGGGCGCGTTCCTTGAGGCGGCGACCAGTCCGCCGGTTGAACGCGTCCCAAAGGGTCATGGCCGTCCGGCTGATCCGAGGATACCGCACGGTCTCCGCTGAGGCGGCGAGCCTCCTTGCCGGTTTTCCGCCATGGGATCTGGAGGCAAAAGCCCTCGCCCACATATGGGAGTGGCGAGAGGAGGCAAAACGCCGGGGCGTAACTCCGCTGCCGCGAGAAATCACGGTACAGCGGACAGAGCTCCGGCGGGATCTCATGGCGACATGGAGAGTGCGATTGTCGCAACCCAGTGCTGGGCACGCCACAATTGAGGCGATAAGTCCCCTCTTTGAGGAGTGGCTGGAGAGGCGCCACGGCGCCCACATCTTCCGCCTGACGCAGGTCCTCACCGGACACGGTTGTTCCGGGAGGTTCCTGTTCAGGATAAGGCGGGAGGAAACGCCAGGGTGTCACCACTGTGTGGATCGCCCGGAGGACACGGTGGAGCATACGGTGGAGGGCTGCCCGGCTTGGGCGGAGCACCGCCGCGTCCTCGTGGCGGCGATCGGCGGCGGCGATCGGCGGCGGCGATCTCTCGCGTCCGGCCTGGTCCAGGCCATGGTACGGAGCGAGAGTGCATGGGAAGCCGTCACCTCCTTCTGCGAAGCAGTAATACTCGCAAAGGAGGAGGCGGAGCGCGTGAGGGAGAGGCAATCTCTGCGCCCTCACGCCCCTAGTCGCCGCAGGAGACGCCCTGGACGTCGGGAGTCACCAGCCGACTCCCGGCCACCGTAGGCGCGGGCCTGCGGGCGGCGAGCAATGGGCAGCTCGCCGCCCGGCAAGGACCAGGCCCGAGTCGACGGCGTGTTGTGTTCCACGCGCGCCTCAAAGAGATGTCAGCACAAACTGACAGGGTCCGCTAGGGCCGATGCCTGCCAGGGCCGCGGGTTGTTCGAAAGAGATACCGATGTCCCTGGCATAGGCAACTGAAGGAACACGGGTGGGTTTTAGTCAGTAAAAGTCTGACACGCCCTCCTGCTCCGCCCAGAGCGGGAGAAGTCATATGATGATTTCCCAATCTGAAAAGAAAAAAAAGGGGTTTAATTGTAGGTCTATGTTGTAACAGTAAAGAATGCTAAAGGTGTTTTTCCCATAAGTAAACAGTACTTTTTTATGGTCAGCACTTTAATTTTTGGGTACGCAATGAATCCTTTTTTTTTTTGAACTTGCAAGATCATTTAAATGTATTTCCTGGCAAATAAATATATTTCTATTTAGGTCACGTGTTCCGACTTAAGCTTCCACGAGCCACGAGTTGCGATGCGCAAGCCCACGCGGCAAAGGTTTTTCCTTATAAAAAAATAGCTTTTCCCCGATCCCTTTCCTTGCCGCATAAAAATACTTCCAATGATTTTAATCTTCTTTGCTACTTAACAACGTTGGTGGGCGTCCACGCTTCGCTTTTGCGCTCGATAGGATTAAAAATACTGGCTAATAACCTTGCATAAATATTATGTGAAAAGAAAAAATCTTGAAAAGCGACTCTTTCACAAATCATTATCTGAAAGCAATGCACTATTTTATAAATCGTACCTCATTGCAGGTTTTCTTGTAGATATTATATTTGTGTGAACACTAGTTTTATAAGATATTTATATCCATTTCATGGCATGGCAAGGGCTATTTTTTCCCGTGGGTGTATCAAAAGACGTTTGGGGGATTATGATGAGAGGATGCGTTCTTAGTCGAGTGCATGCCAGTTTGTTTTGTATGTATTTGGAATTGAGATTGACGAGTTTAATATTACCAATTTATATAGATCTCAATATATCTATAGAGCTAATAGTACTTACATCGAAGAATGAAAAATTAATAATAAGCTAGGCTATTGTGTCGTCGTAACAACAAAGGCACAACAGCAATGGGAAAAGAAACACGTTTGCATATCGTTTACTGATTATTAATTATTTATGTTATACTTATAAAGTTACTGTCAACATAAGTAAACGCAAATGTTGGGTAACCTAAGTAAGTACAGACGCCAGCCTACCCGAAACTGTCAAATTTTCCCAATCAACCTTGAATCTTAATGCTTTATAGATAAAGTTGAAAATCTATTAAAGAAATTTGACAGATTGTAGTAGCTTGATGTGCTGGCGTCTGTACCTAATGAGTGTTGTGCAGTAAGAGCACATGACGATAATCTACGCACAACAAGCAAAATAAGTGAATAGTTTAGAATCATATAAGAATCGATTGATATATCTAGTTTTTATTGTATACAGATACACCTTGGATAGGTATCTCCAAAATGAGATCAACGTTACCAATAACTTCTGTCAGAAACAGACAAAAAAGCGCATAAAGTGCAATGAATTCTCATTAAAATAAAATAGGTAGGTAATTTGACTGATGGGGAGCTCTCTCTCTATTAGCTAAATTTCAGCAGACTGTAGAGTAGGTACACACGGCGATACATCAAGCTATACATTTCCTGTTTTTTTAGTACATACAATCAAAAATCAGCTTAAGCTGGTTATGTATAGCTTGATGTGTAGCCGTACGTACCTACGTTAAGGGCTGAATCCTGGTACGATTGGCTTAATCTGTGTCTGTGTATCAAAGTGCCAGCACGGAACTGTTCGTACGTCAATCAATCAATCAACTCAGCCTATGGCAGTCCACTGCTGGACATAGGCCTCTCCCAGGCTGCGCCACAACACCCTGTCCTCCGCCTTCCGCATCCAGTCCGTCCCAGCAACCTTCTTTTAGGTCGTCCGTCCATCTAGCTGGGAGGCGTCCCACACTACGCTTGCCAATATGCGGTCTCCACTCCAGGCGAGTCTGCTCCACCGGCCATTCTTCCTTCGACAAACATGGCCAGCTCACTGCCTCTTCAGTTTGCTTACTCTGCACGCTATGTCGGTAACTCCGGTTCTTTTCCGGATAATTTCATTCCTGATTTTATCCTTCAAAGAGACTCCGAGCATAGCTCGCTCCATAGCGCGCTGAGCGACCTTGGATTTGTGGACCAGCCCGACCGTCACTGTCCACGTTTTTTCTACGCCATATGTCATGACGAGGAGGACGCGCTGGTTGAAGACCGCGTAGTCTTCAAACACTGTGGGATAGGCGTTCGTACGTACCTATTTGTATAGGTACTTACAGCCCGCAACTTTAGTTCGTTCAGCGTTCGTTCATGCAGCCAACTGTAACATCACTCGATTTAATTTATTGACGAACTGAAGCAACCTTGTGTACCTACTTATGATTTTGTTCGGGCGAAAAAATAGTTTTACTTTTTCCTAAGTTAAGTACCTAGTAATTTATGATCATTTTCTTGACCTTATCCCAATTTATTTGGGGTCGGCGCAACATTTCTTTTACTTCCATATTTATTTATTAGTCGTCATCTCGGTGGTCGTAACTACGTAATAATTAAGTAAATACTTCATAATAAAAACAAAGCAACAGCTGCCTAGCCCTTTTCCCCAACTATGTTGGGGTCGGCTTTCAGTCTTCCCAGATGTAGCCGTATACCATGTATTTTATGTAAAAGTTAACAAATAAATGCTGATAAAGCAGTGATATTCTTTACATTTCTCATATTATACCGCCGCGCAGGATCGATAAGACAAAGAGGTTTGCTTTCAATTACGTTTTTCGATACGATTACAAGCATTTCTTCAAACAGCATTTTCCAGGTTGGAAGGACTCAGCTATACTAGGTCAATCTCTAACGAAAAATGAAACGCTGTCCGTTGGTGAGCGCACCTGAGAACCGCTGAACCGCTCATCGGTTAATTTTTTTTTTAAATTTCCTAATAGCCGAACTAGGTTTTTATCGAAAGGAAAATTGGAAAACCCGGAAAATTATAAAATTCGGGAAAAACTTAAAGGGCTTTTTTCTATGGGATTTACGTATGAATTATTGAAAGGATATGGATAAAGTCTGACCTAGTACAGACAAAAAGTTAACAATAATATATAAAAAAAAATTTGAAATCCCACCACAGCTTTCGTTACTTGCAATATGAATTAAAAGTTAGATAGCAACAATATTTTATTTTTCTTTTTTCTTTACGAAACGTCCTGTGTGTTAGAAAGAGTATACTTTAGCGCTTATGTATCGGTTTTACGAATAATAAAATGCCATTAGTTATTTTGTGACGTACTTAGAGACTAGTCGATTTTAAAAATATTACTAATGTGGTTGTTGCATTAACACTGTTTTTGAACACTTTTACATATTACCTTTGGCATAAAACCAGTGTAAACAAACGGAGAAATCCTTGAATTTTACTCGTCTGCCAGAACGAGTGGTATAGGGCAGTTTTGTAGTGTGTAGTTGTTAGATTGGTGTCTTCGTTTGGAGAGGGATCTGGCTGTTTTGTTTTTGATATGGATGTGCCAGTGGGTTTTGATGTTTCTGTCGGAGGTTCATGGACTGTAGGTCTAGCGTGTTCTATGTAAGCCGACTTGACACGATCAATGCTTACAGCGACGTTTTTACCCTTAATGACCAAAGTCAACGTTTTTCCATCGATGGCGCGATCAATGGCTTGGTATGGACCTGTATATGGTGGTTGTAAGGGGCGTCTGACTGTATCGTCACGAAAAAATCGTGTGTTGCTGACGAGAGATCTTTGAAGATGAAAGATGACGGTGAGTGTGACGAAAAGCAAGGATTGGTTGTACAGTCGAAATTTTACATCCAAGTTCGACAAAGTCTGCAGTCAGCTGGTAGTGTCGGAAACTGGAAAAAGAATTTCGCCGGGCAACCGAAGTGTTTCTCCGTAAAGCAATTCAGCAGCTGTACTAGCTTTCAGGTCTTCTTTGAAAACGGATCGCATGCCAAGATCCGACCTAAGGAACGCTGTGGGTAGCGCCCCGGATGGTAGCTTCGTGTTACCACTTGACAAGGGTGCGTTCCTGAATAACTTATACAAATAAAAATACTTATAAAAATATAATACTCGTACAGGCGACGCCACGTATTCTAAGGTGCGTTCACAAATACACAATACGTGACGCCACAGTCTCCTCGAGCCCTTTATTTTGGTGTAGGTACTAAAAACTTTACTTATTAGGTGTAAAACCTCGTTTATTGGAATAGGAATGTTAATCAAAATCCTTCGGATTGCTTCGAAACACTATTATGGCTTCATAATACATTTTGCTTTATTGGTGTCCATTTATTGTATGGGAACGTTATCCATCTCCTTTGGTCAGAAACACTTCTGTCGGGTCAGCTAGTCATAAAAAAACTACACAACAACAAAAGTTCATTTTGATACGACAATTGCTCAAGTTAATCAAACGACGAATCAGCCTATAATGTTCTACTGCTGGGACACTGGCCTCCTCTCAGTGAGAGGCCATAATCCACCACGCGGGCCCTTTCCTTCACCGTTGCTGATAAAATTAAATACACAAAGTAAAAACTCATAAGTCGGGACCGATACTATTGGTCCACCACTGCTCTCAATCGCAGAAAAAAAAAGAATGCGTGAATTACAAAAGCACGCGTGTTTAATTATATTGCATTGTATACACCAGCAAATTCTGTTAGCCTTTACATTGAAACAGTAACTATTTCCTGTAAAATATGCACACGTTTTGTAAATAAGTAGATGACATGAGAGTAAATTCCGAAAGCTCGCTTCAATCCAACATTAAAACATGCATAACTGTATATTCGAAAATTTATTCATTTTCAAACGCACAGTTTCGTGTAAATACAGAGCTTTATTTCATTTTTCAGTTCCAAACATTTGTCAACAGAGCCTTTGTGGCAGCAGTTCAGGTTAAAGCTTTGAATGATAAAAGTTCAGAGGATTTTTTTCATAGTTAGTTATTTTCAGGACATTCGCGTATTCAATATTTTACTTTCAGTTTGTTTCCGGGTTCGCTGCATACGATATATCACGATATATTTCAATTGATTTTTATGTGGGTATAATATCAATTGATATTTATTGTCCAAACTAGGAATATTTAAATTCAATCTCCTTTATTTCATTTAAATACCTACAAATTACATTTTTAAATATTTTTATAAACATAAACATAAAAAAACATTTAAAAATATAAAAAATAGTAGCCCACCGGTATCGGGAACAGGGTCCAAGCTACCGGCGGTCAGGGCTCCAGAGAGAGGAACCTCCTGACAATGCGAGCCGTGTCCAGAAGTACCGCTTTCTGAATCAAGCCCTTGATCCAGCTGCCCAACGAGAGCCTCCTCAGGTGTTGGTCGAGGCTCTTGGCTATTAAGCCATTGGCTGTCACGACTATCGGCACAATGATCGCTGAGTCCACATCCCACATGTCGACAACCTCGCGAGCCAAGTCAAGATGCTTGATTTGTTTATCTTTCTCGGCTTTCACGAGGTTCTCATCATGTGGGACGGTTATGTCAACAATCATTGCGCGCCGCTCTGATCGATCCACCACGATATCAGGCTTATTGGCAACAATAGACCTGTCAGTGATGATGGATCGATCCCAGTACAATGTGATATTTCCATTTTCGAGAACTGGGTCGGGCACATACCTGTAGTACGGCACCTCAGATTCGACAAGGCTGTATTTCAGAGCAAGTTGCTGATGGATTATTCTGGCTACAAGGTTGTGTCTATGCAAGTACTCTCCGTTAGCTAGACGAGAACACCCGGAGATAATATGCCTGATTGATTCTCCCGGCCGGTGGCATGCCCGACAGATGTCAACCGTGCCGTCTTTCACAATAAATCTCCGGTAATTGTTCGTCATCATAACTTCGTCCATAATTGCACAGACAAAACCTTCGGTTTCTCCAAAGAGGTCACCGAAACGCAGCCAGGCTACGGACGCTAGTAGATCTACATCGGGTCCATTTAGGGCCCGGTAAAAGCGTCCGTGAAGCTCCTTACTTTGCCATACTTCCATGCGATTATTGGTGTCAAGCACTACTGGCTTGCGCCAGTTCTCTTTACCCAAGGAGAGCGAGGTGAGGCCCTTGTCCACCGCGACTACATCTCGATGCATCCCCACGTCGGTTTCTAGGAAATATTCCCTGAGACTGCATATCTCGCGATTGTGGAGGGTCTTAGTTACCGATGACCGTGGGTGATGCATTCGATTTGCAGTCAACAGCGTCCGGACTTTCCTATCCAGGGCGTCTAGTTCGGTTTGAGTCCATTTGAGTATGCCGAAAGAGTACATCAAAACCGGCATGACCCAACTGTTGAAGGCACGCACCTTGTTTCCGCCTGATAGAAGACTATTAAGTACTTTTTTCAGGCGGCCAAAGAATCGCTCCTTCAACGATTGCTTCATGTCAGTAACATTGATGCCTAACGCTTCCGACATACCCAAATACTTATAGGTTTCGGATGCGGAGAGGGCTCTAAGGTTTGTGGAATCCGAGAGTTAGGTTCCCATGGATTCCACAATCTCCCCTCGCTTTACATGCATGACCGCACATTTGTCCACACCAAATTCCATCCTGATGGCGCTACTGAAAGTTTCAGCTACTTTCAGTAACTCCATAAGTTGCAAATTGTTGTGAGCAAAGAGTTTTAGGTCATCCATTTAGAGGAGGTGCGATATAACCTGACCACTTCTCCTCAGCCGGTAGCCTAGACCTGAATCCTCCAGCAGTGTGCTTGGAGGATTCAAGGCTAAGCAGAACCAAAGCGGACTCAAACTATCGCCCTGAAATATGCCTCGTTCGATCCTTATCGGTTCGCTATTCCTCTGAATATTTCGACATCCTGGATAGCGAAGGACCGTCCTCCATTGCCCCATACACGACATCAGGAAGGTACGAAGAGAGAGAGAGCATCTACTTTTACAAATCCAGTACCCTCATGAGCCATGTATGTGGCACCGAGTCATAGGCCTTCTTTTAATCTATCCAACATGTCGACAGATCCTTTCGGGAACGACGAACCTGTTGGCTAATGGCCATATCAATGAGGAGTAGCTCCTTAGTACCACGGGACCCATTCTTACATCCATTTTGAGAGGCAGACATAATGGAGTTGGTGTCAATATGTTTGTTAATTTTAGCTCTCAGAATGGATGTAAGAACTTTATAGACCGTCGGTAAACACGTGATCGGCCTATAATTTTTGGGTTCCGCGGTGCTACCTGATTTATGGAGTAGGTGGGTAACTCCTGTCGTTAGGAATTGGGGTAGCGAACCAGACTCCAAAGCGGTCTGGAACTGAGATGCCCAGCGAGTGTGCGACCTTGAAAACCATTTAATCCAAAAGTTGTGCAGCCCGTCCGGCCCTGGAGATTTCCAGTTAGGTAACGGACGGACTGCACGAGCTACATCTTGGGGGCAGATAGTAATAGCCTCCATTTCTGGTATTGGATCACAGGCTCGCTCGACCTCTCGAGCCCAATTACCTTCGGTGTGACTGACGGGTGCAAACCAGAGATACTACGCCAAAAGGAACACATGGCATCATCGTCCGGTAGGCACGTGTCAGCCACACCTTGGTCCGGTCGCTCCCAACCCCTATAAACCCACCTTTCATCGCTCTGGAAGGTGCGATTCTGAGTGTATCGCTCTACTCGCCGCTTATACCGACGAATACGGTTTGCCCATGCATACACTTTCTGCTTCAGGAAGTCGATACGCTCTGTGACGCGGGGCAAATAATCTTGAAAACTAATATCAGTCCCCGAGAACGCCCGCCTCACAAAGCGCATCACTCTAGGGCGAGTATTGCCCTCCCTGAAGCAGATTCAGTTTGCCGATGAGCGCTCTGGCCCCACCAATACGACGCTCAATTCTGCACTGCCAAGCTGGTATGGCTGGTTTCGGTCGTGTAGCTCTAGAGCCACTGGCAAATTTGACGTGAGCTACACGACAAGCCGATTCAATTATTGTTATAATTGTAACTTTGTTAAGTGTTGATTACACAAGACAAATTAATATTCATAAAATACTCATTTTTTGTGACTCCCTTTTTTTTTTTTTTTTTGGGATGGGAAATCATCAAATGACTCCTCCCGCTCTGGGTGGAGCGGAAGGGAGTGTCAGACTCTTACTGACTAAAACCCACCCATGTTCCTTCCTTCGCCCTTTATGTTCCGGGGTAGCGGTAACCCTTTCGGACAATCCCGCTGCCCCGGCAGGCTTCGGCCCTGAGGGGCCCCTCGTTATGCTGACATCTCTTTGAGGCGCGCGTGGAACACTTACGCGCCGTCCGGCACGGGCCTGGTCCTGATCGGGCGGTGAGCTACCCATTGCTCTCCGCCCGCAGGCCCGCGCCTACGGTGGCCGGTAGTCTCCAGTGGACTCCCGACGCCCGGGGCGTCTCCCGCGGCGGCTGGGACGGGAGGCTCTCTCCCTCATCCGTCCCGCCACCTCCTTCGCTAGCATGACTGCTTCGCAGAAGGAGGCGACTGCCTCCCACTCCCTCTCGCTCCGGACCATGGCTTGCACCAGGGCCGGGCGCGAGAGGCCGCCGCCGCTGCCGATCGCCTCCACGAGGACACGGCGGTGCTCCGCCCAAGCGGGGCAGACCTCCACCGTGTGCTCCACCGTGTCCTCTGGGCGATCCTGGCAATGGTGACACCCGGGCGTTTCCTCCCGCCTGATGATGTGCAGGAACCTCCCGAAACTTCCGTGTCCGGTGAGGACCTGCGTCAGGTGGTAGGTGAGGGCGCCGTGGCGCCTCTCTAGCCACTCCTCAAAGAGGGGTCTTATCGCCGCTATCGCGGCGTGCCCTTTGTGACTCCCTTAACGTCAAATAATCAGGCACAAGCTTTTATTCTACAACTAAAACACATATATGTGTTTTAGTTGTAGAATAAACCACTTACAGAATGAAAATCGAATCTTTTTTTATACACGATAAATAATATATAATATCAAATATCGGATACTTTGATAATTAATATAAATATTGGATTTTTACAAACCCTGGTTTTACCTTAAGATTCGTTTAAAATTTGTTTAAAGTTAAAAAATATTATTGGAATTGGAATATATTGTGTACACACAATGTAACAAAATATAAATCAAGCTAAGTATAATTAACCAGTATAAGCTGCCTCGCTGACCTCGCAATATCGCATTGTGTAGCTTGAAGTGTCGCCGTGTCTACTACCTACAGTATTAGTTGGAGTTATAGATATAGGAGTAATTAGTTCGTGGTACTATATTGCATGCAAACTTACCTACTAACAAAGACAATGATTGATATGATAAAGTTTTAAAAATTCTTCACAAGATCTGACCAAGATTATGTCTGGACTTTAAAAGAGACTGTGACCTCTGAGTTTGTTTCGGCCTTAATTCTCGGAGCAGACAGATAGAAAACGCCGACCTCAGGTAGTTTTTAAAAATATGATTGACATGTAAAAGAGTTTATACAAACCTTACAAAAAAATAAAATCATTTATCATTTAAAGTCAGATAATATGTAGGTAACATTTATACATTACAGGAAAACTAATTCGCTATTTACTGTAGCTTAAGTACCTATAAGTACTCTCATCAGTAAACAGTAGTACCTACTCATAAGTTTCTCCTTTAATTAATAGTGGGAAATTCAATTCAATGAATAACAATGTGTCAGTAATAGAAGTTAACAAAGACCCAATTAACCAATTGATAAGCAGGTGCTCACAATAGGCCTGTACTTGGACGTTATATAATCGAGTTATGTAAGTTTGTGTCATGTATCGCGAGCCAAACTAATTAAAAACCAGAAGGGCCTCGCTGCTCGTGGGTCAACTTGAAATTTGGTCAAAGTAGATTGGATAACACTCACTTAACGCGAATGCGGTAAGGTAGCCCAGGAATTTGCATTTTCTTACGCTTTTCTGCTGCTCTGTGAGGTTGATTGCTGATCTAATACATAGATGTGATTCGCGAGTTTAATCCCCTTGATCACTTTAGGACAGATTCGTTTTAAGACAGATTCGCTTTACGACAGATTCGCTTTACGGCAGATTCGCTTTACGGCAGAAATTGTAGTGTGAAATGGTCTCCTATATAGGTGCTTTAGTTTTGCGGTCAGTATCATGTTAATGGACACTCATATGTCATTGTAGATATATTTATTAAACGTCATTGTCATAAGTAGGTACAACGATTGATTTGTTGCTGATTTTTTAAGCAGTAAAATAAGTAATAATAATTTAAAAAGGAGTGTAGAAATTACAATGGATTTGCGCACTACGAGCAGCGGGATTAAATATATATCGAGTCGAAAAGGTAAACCCGTTTTACTACAAGCTGGTTTCCGCTATAATTACGTAAAAAATACAAATGGCAGTCGAAATTGGAGATGTTTTAATAAAATGGACTGCAATACTTCTGTTACTTTGGATGACCAAAATAATAGTAAAGGAGACTACACACTCATGTATTCCGGATGTAACTAAAATAATTAGATGGCTTAATGGACGAGTGTAACAAAAATGTATTGTCCGCGAGCCAATTTGAGGATTTTATTGAGAGTGTCGAATGTGCTACCGGAAGACTATATACATACCATACCAACATTAAAAAAAAAGATGTTTTGTATAGAGCTAGAAAGGCTTACTTAAAGGATAAAACTACTTGTAAAGATCTAAAACATCTCAAGTTACCTCATAGTCTTGTGGATAATTTTTTCTTGTTTGACGACGGGACAAAGGAGAAAAATTTGCGTTTTAGCACACCATTAGCGAAGACCAAATTTTAAAACTAGAAGTGCTATTAGGGTGACGGTACCTTTAAATTTGTTCCTAGGATCTTCTATCAATTATACACGTTACATATAATGCTTCACAAAACGATGATACCGTAAATTTTGTACCCTAAATAATAAAACACAAGCTACCTACTTACGAAAGACTATTTACTATATTGCGGGATAATTTTTCAGTAATAATTATAGAGCGGTATAGATGTGATTACGAGTTCGCAGTAATTCAAGCAGTTAAAGCCGTATCTCCCAATGCCAAAGTTACCGGTTGCTTTCTACCACTATTGGAAAGCGCTCTCAAAAAATACCCAAAATCTAGGTCTGAAGAAAGTCGATGCTGGAGACCGTATTAGATAGATAGATAAAACGTTTATTCAGTAAAAAAAAACATGAAAAAAAGGAGAAGCAAAAAAAAAAAAGAAAATTAAAAAGATAAATTGACCCATAGACACCTCGCCTAAGTAAATCTATAGGTAACGGTCGGTCACTACTGGGCGGTGTGCTCTGTGTCTCATGGTTGCACCAAGTGGGAGTCCAGCTCAGCATATGCCAGGTACAATACCTGAAGCTGGTATTCTGCTGCATCCCGTTAGTGACACACGGATGTCGAGAAGACACATCTGAGTTTCAACCAAATGGTACCTACATAGTGCGCCGCGTATATTATAAGGCGGTAAGTACCCACATCTTACTTGATTTGATTTTAAAACCGGCAGAAGAATTTGAAATTTTAAACTTATTAATTAGGTACTTGTGTATTGTCTACAAGATTACTTGAAATTTGATTATTACACAAATGTATATTATGCAATTGGCATTGTTACCACCAATTTTAATCCCTGAAGGTATTTTAGCTATTCAAGAATCAGTGAATGATTCTGAAGAATATTCAGCATTCAGGGACTATTTCTCATACCAATGGATGGGATTAATAACTACTGATACATTTAGTCGCTACAAAAAAGTATTCAGAACGAATAACCCAGTTCAAAGGTGGCACGGCCGCCTTAAAAATGTAATTCCTTTAAAACCCGCTTTGTATCGTTTCATACAATTGCTTAAAAAGGGAGCCAAATATCAAGACGAAAAAAAGTAGAAACTTATTGTAAAGGAAAACAGCGTAGTTCAAAGTTAAAGGAGAAAGATATAAAAATTGACATGATCACTACTAGTGCACTGCGAAACGAAATTTCAGTTCTGGAATGTGTAGAACGCTTGTGCAGGTTGAATCGAAGATAAAAAAATATATATACCGTAAGATAAATAAATAAATATTATTTTTGTTACTTGTTTAATGTTTTATTAGATATCGAGTTCACTGTAATTTTCCCGTATAGCGAATCTGTCTTAAAGCGAATCTGTCCTAAAGCGAACAAAGGGTTTAATCATAGATATTTATAATTTATTTTATCTGTTTAGCAATAACAATATACTTAGTAGAAATAACAATATACCTAAGTTGTTATTGGGGTACCTCTAATATTGTTAGTATATATGAATTTGTGTGGGGTAGGTACAGCTAAAAACTGAAAAATAAAAACATTTTTACAAAAAAAAAAACCGTCTTCCAAAAAAAACTACAACGTGAAAAATAACTTTAATTTCAGAAGTCGGTGTTGTTGGTTCCGCATTTTCGTTTTTTGACAAGAACATACATAAAAAAAAATATTTTATAAATATCCGTATTGATAACCTCCTCCTTTTTTGAAGTCGATTAAAAATACACAACATATAAAAATATAAAATTTAAAAAAAAGACAATATACCTACATGGAAAAGTCAAGTTTTCACAAAATCAGTACTTAAAAGGTAACTTTTGTCGAAGACCGCATCCAAAAACATACGCTACCAAAAGCCGGGAAAGCTGGGCCAATTTAAAAAAAAAAATCTAAATACATATCTACACACATCAACAGAATCTAGGAATATTTTATATTTCATCAAATATCTAAAAATCTATGAAGAATGATAGATTATTTTAAGGTCTTTAATACAAAATAAAAATAAAATATCGTGTTTTTTTTGTTTTAAATATAAATGTTAATTTTTTTAATCGCCGTAGAAAATTTGTATGATAAAAAAAACTTCATTTCCTATTATAAAACTATTAATTTTAATTAAAATTGTTTTTTTTTTTATAAAATCTGATTATTAATAATCAGTTTTGACACCTCTTACATTAATTACGCATAGACATCGATTGTTCATACTTAAAATTAAATTGTCAATGTCTTGCTGCGGTATGAGGTCCCATGTTCTTTGCAAGTGTTCGTAAAGTTGTTGTTCCGTCGTCAAATTTGGCGGGAAATCTCTCAAAGCTTTTCGTTGTAACATGTCCCAGGCGTGCTCAATAGGATTTAAGTCGGGCGACTGTGCAGGCCAATTCAAAACTTGAATATCGTAGTCTCGGAGAGCGGCCGACACCAGCCGCACCGTATGGGAAGGAGCATTATCGTGCATGAGTAGAAATTCCTGGCCCATTTGGATTCTGTGTGGGGCAATAACAGGCTCTACTACCACCTCGTGGTATTTTTGTGCAGTCATGCTGCCTTTTTTTTTTTTTTTCTGGTGGGAAATCATCAAATGACCCCTCCCGCTCTGGGTGGAGCGGAAGGGAGTGTCAGACTCTTACTGACTAAAACCCACCCATGTTCCTTCCTTCGCCCTTTATGTTCCGGGGTAGCGGTAACCCTTTCGGACAATCCCGCTGACCCGGCAGGCTTCGGCCCTAAGGGGCCCCTCAAATTATGCTGACATCTCTTTGAGGCGCGCGTGGAACACTTACGAACCGTCCGGCACGGGCCTGGTCCTGATCGGGCGGTGAGCTACCCATTGCTCTCCGCCCGCAGGCCCGCGCCTACGGTGGCCGGGAGTCGTCACGCGGCTCTCGACGCCCGGAGCGTCTCCCGCGGCGGCTGGGACGGGAGGCTCTCTCCCTCATCCGTCCCGCCACCTCCTTCGCTAGCATGACTGCTTCGCAGAAGGAGGCGACTGCCTCCCACTCCCTCTCGCCCCGGACCATGGCTTGCACCAGGGCCGGGCGCGTGGTCGCCACCGCTGCCGATCGCCTCTACGAGGACACGGCGGTGCTCCGCCCAAGCGGGGCAGACCTCCACCGTCTGCTCCACCGTGTCCTCTGGGCGATCCTGGCAATGGTGACACCCGGGCGTTTCCTCCCGCCTAATGATGTGCAGGAACCTCCCGAAACTTCCGTGTCCGGTGAGGACCTGCGTCAGGCGGTAGGTGAGGGAGCCGTGGCGCCTCTCTAGCCACTCCTCAAAGAGGGGTCTTATCGCCGCTATCGCGGCGTGCCCTGCGCTGGGTTGCGACAGTCGCTCTTTCCATGTCGCCATGAGATCGAGCCGGAGGTCCGTCCGCTCCGCCGCAATTTGCCGCGGGAGCGGACTTTCCCCCCGGCGTAGTGCCTCCGCGCGCCACTCATACAGGCGCGCGAGGACTATCGCCTCCAGATCCCATGGCGGCAGTCCGGCAAGGAGGCTTGCCGCCTCGCCCGAGATCGTGCGGTAGCCCCGGATGAGCCTTACGGCTACCACCTTCTGGGGCGCGTTCAGGTAGTGGGCGGCTCGCCGCCGCAGTGAACGCGCCCACACCGGGGCCCCGTATAGGGCCATGGACCGCACGACCCCCGCGTAACGCCTCCGGCAGGAGGCGTTTGGCCCCCTAAGGTTGGGCAAGAGCCGCTTGAAGGCTGCCCCAGCCCGTTCCAGTTTGGGGGCCAAACGTCGGAAGTGCTCGACGAAGTTCCACCGGCTGTCGAGGACGAGACCCAAGTACTTCATCGTCGTCTCGACGCCGATGTAAACCCCTCCTACCGTTAGTTGGGATCCCGGTGGTAGCGCGTTCCGGGGCCCATGAAACGCCATGGCCTCGGACTTGTGCAATGCCACCTCGAGACCCAACTGCCGGATCCTCTCCACGACTATCGCAACCCCGCGTGTCATCGCGTCGGCCGCCGCCTGATGCGACCTCCCCTGCGCCAGAACCAGCGTGTCGTCAGCGTAGCAAACCACGCTGACGCCATCAAGGAGGTCGGCAGTCATGCTGCCTTGGATCCAAACGAGCTGGGTTCGTTCGCCAAGATGAATTCCTGCTCACACCATGATTGTCCCGCCTTTGTATAAGTGGACCTCCTGAGGGTGCCGTAGACGGCTAACTCTTCCTGGAGTTCTCCAAACACGTGTTCTTCGTGAATCCGGATGAAACCCAAACCGGGACTCATCGGTGAACAGCACCAAAGACCATTGTTCGTCACTCCATGGTAAATGCTCCCGAGCCCACGAAAGCCGCCGACCGCGATTGCCACGTCGCAATGCTGGAAGATGTAGCGGTCTTCGAGCATGAAGACCAACTTCATGCAACCTCCTTCGCACGGTTTGGTCGCTTACCTGCAGCTGGTGGTCCTCCTGGAGCCTTTGTACTAGTTGCATCGCTGTGATATTGGGTTGTCTTCTGGCGGTCATTTGGAGAAATCGATCCAGTCTCTGCGTAGTAACACGATATCTACCCGTGTGCCGTTCAGCCACTTCCCTAGTACTGCGATAACGTGACCACAGCCTTGAAATCACGTTTTGGCTGGTGTTTAGGGCCTCAGCAACGACGCGTTGAATATGCCCACGGCTCGTAACATTTCATCTCGACTCAAATGACGACGTGACATGACTCTTAAAGCTCACACGGCACGTTAAATGAAAAAAAGAAAAACAATTTAATCCCTTTTCATGAATTAATATTAATAAAACAATTTTAATTTTCCTTAATGTAACGAATAACAGACTAACAATTTTGCCGCCGTATTTTGTTTTTTCTTTTGTTTTTATTTATTTACATTTTAAATTTTGAAAATAGAATAAAAGAGGTTTCAATCTGTATATAAACTTTATATGGAAACTAAAAAGATTTTAAACTATAAATTCGTAAATAATTTAGGATTAAGATATCCTCAGATTCTGTTGATGTGTGTATATAAAATAACATGTTAGCACAACAGCCAGTCCGCTGCGACTTTTGAGTAAATAATGTTTTTGTTAAAAAATGTCTTTCCAAAAAAGCACTTTCTTTTAAAAAAAAAACATGATTTCCAACGTGGAAGATGTGTTTGCTATTCACTGTTCTAGCAATAATTTTGTTTTACAAAGAAGAAATAGCCGTATAAATTCCGTGTCCGCCCACGTTCATCCAATAATTACCACGAACTGATGATTGATGATACGAGTAGATTCGGTTTAAAAAAAATAATTTCGATATTCAGAAAGTGATTTTGAAGAGCTCTCGCACTTGGTCGCTTTTTTTAAATGATAACCACTTAAAAAAGGCGTTCCGTACCACAAGACAAAACATGCCGAAAAAAACATGTTTCTTATAAGTATAGGCCCTTTAGATTTCAACTATACTCACAGGCACAATTAACCGCCACCTTGTATTTCTTTCAATTTGCAGAAATCCTGAAATTTAGACCACATTTGATGAAAGGTACGTAGAAAGCGGCCATAAAAAAAAAACATAAAAGTTTAAAAAAAAAGTCTTTTATTAAAGGATTCATACCAAAAATCGATTTTGTGAAAATCTTTGATGAAAATTTAACAATTTTAATATTGAAAAAACTCGTCCAATATAAAAAAAAATATTAAAAAACAATTAATAATGGGTGTTGCCGCCTCGGGCTCTAATGACTTCTTGGAGCCGGTTTGGTAATCCATCCATTACATCTTGGATATCCGACTCTGGGATATTGTGCCACACCTGTACCACAGCCGTCTTGAGCTTTCCTAGGGTCGTAGGGGTTGGTACTCTTGCTCGGACACGTCTTTTGAGGTTGCGTTCAAATTAGCCGTCGTCAGTTGAAATTAGCCCGCTATTTACGGCTGTAGCCCGCTAACAGACAGATGGACGGACGGATGGACGGATTTAGGGACGTACGGATAGCGGAGGCTTTGTAATAGGGTCCCGTTAGCACCCTCTGGGTACGGAACCCTAAAAATCACGAAACGTCTTCTTCTGGAGAGCACTAACACGAAATGAGTAACGTCACCCGGGGCATACGAACGCGGGGTATGTTATCCGTTCATCGCGGCAAACATGTTATTGAGTTAATAAAATAGTTAGCCCACTCCCCCTTTCGGTTAGCAAACAATGTTATGTATTTGTAAACGAAAACATGGCGCATCGGACCCGGCGTTACTTACACTTAGATAACAGCGACCTCCAAGTTTGTGGCGCGCGGCGTCTATTTTTAGACTCCATTCATTAATTATATGTATTTGGTTAAAGTGATATTAAGAAACACAGATTTGAAATAATTTTATTAATTTTACTTATGTAATGTTAACGAGCCAGCAGATAATTTGCCAACCGAGGCTGTTTGATATTCTTTTATTAATTGGGGATTTTTTGCTCGAGCAGTGATTTTTCAGGCTCTTTTAGGTATTTTTCACACCGCTAACGTCAAATTATATGTCATGCATACGCATACCTAACCTAAAACACGTCATACTGAATTTCATTATGACACGCTGGTCATTAATATGATTTGAATTTGGAACGTCAGCTGAGAAAATCGTATGGAAACATCAACCAAAAAATAACCTTATTGGAATTAATGTACAGGTCGACCAAAAAGTTCTCTTCATAGGTTTTAGTCGTCGTCGACGAACAAAATGATCGGTTGCTGACGCGCGTATACCCCCGCGTTAGAAGGTTGGGTTTGGGTTGACGTTCCATTGACATTCAGGTGTTATGTTTGACTGAACACTGGTTGAAGGAACATGAAGTAGTGTTTATCAATGATGAAAACTTTACCGTCGCATTTGTGAGAAAAAGTGCTATTCACGGTGGCTCTTTAGTTCTTGTTTCAAACAAGTTGAAATGTAAACAACGTTTAGATTTAGTTAATCTTTCAATAGAGCGCACTATAGAGTTGTCTTGTGTTGAACTTGAACGATATGTTATAATTTGCGTTTATCGACCCCCTCTCTGGGGATTTTATTAGTTTCGAATCGGTAATGTAATTCTCTCAATAGGTTGAAATCAAGTAACAAAAGTATTATTTTATGTGGAGATTTTAATATTAATATTTTAGATGTTACTCCATTAAGTATTAGACTTCTCAATCTTTTTAAGTCTTATAATTTAATTAACTGGTTTTTTAAACGTACTAGGATCACAGCATGTTCTGTTAACATTAGCATGTTGGTGACGCGGACCCATTAATAAGATTTACGCCACTTAAACAGCACTCAGCCCGCTTAAAAAAGGTTTCACTTCGAAAAAATAATATTATATTAAATTGTTAATATTATAGAGCGACAATAATTATAATCACGCGCTTGACGAAGTATGGAACTGAAATTAATCATTTTGATTTAATAAAAAAATCATCCGGTATGTTCATAAAGGGTGCAATTGGAAGCATGCTACTACTACCAGTTCAGTTAGGTGTTCCGCAAGGCTCAATACTGGGTCCATTCTTGTTCTTAGTATATATCAATGATTTACCATTCCATTTGAAGGGCATCTGTGACGTTGTACTGTTTGCAGATATAGTTAAGGTTTTGACGACGTAAACAGTGCACTCTCAATAGTTACAGATTGGTTTACGTCAAATAACCTAGTTCTCAATGCCAAGAAAACGAAATGTGTAAAGTTCGCCTTACCGAATGGTAGAAATCTAGGACCCAACATCGTCTTAGATAAAGAGGTGCTTGAAACTGTAGGCTCGGCAATTTTTCTAGGACTAACAGTAGATGCCAAACTTCAGTGGGCACCTCATATATCAAGTCTAGCAGGAAGGCTCAGTTCGGTGCCTACGCTGTCAGGAAAGTAAAACAATACACTGACGTTGATACAGCTCGTTTAGTCTATTTTAGTTATTTTCACAGCGTTGTGTCCAACGGTATTCTGCTGTGGGGGAAAGCCGCTGATATACAAAATATATTTGTCCTTCAAAAACGAGCTGTTCGAGCAATTTACCAGCTAGATGCCAGAGTTTCTTTAAGAGATTTTTTTAAAGGTATTGCTATTCTCACGGTTGCATCACAATTCATCTTCGCCAACATCTTATATGTTAGGCAAAATTTACACTTGTACACTAAAAACAGTGATATGCACAGTGTTAATACTAGAAATAAGGACAAACTACGTGCCCCCTTTCACCAGCTTCATAAGTTCATAACTCATTTGTTGGACTTGGTATAACCTTTTATAACAAGATACCCTCTTCTTTGATAGACTTGCCTTTTAATGCGTTTAAAGCTCAAGTAAAATCCAACCGTTGTTTAAAGGCATACTATTCATCCTATCCATCAACGACTACTTACACGATAAGAATGGTTAGTTGCCTCTTTTACTTCGATGGTCCTAGTTTATCATTTGTGACTTCAAGAGACAGCAATGTGAACAGAACCCAGCAATGCATAAATATGTAAGCTGTCACGCCCTTTATGCCTGGAGGCTTTTATTTAGGTAGTAAGTTTTTATTTACATTTTAATTTTTATTACTTATTTTTTAGCTTGAGTCAGTATAGTTTTTATTATATTTGTTGGTATATTAGCGTGGCTAGCTGACATATCGAAAATAATTTAATTGTATGTTCTGTGTCTTGTAATGTTAATTACTTAACATAGGTACCTAGTCTTGTATACAATCAATTTTCTAACTGAACAGACAGCTGTGCTGCTGGGGAGTTTGTTGCGCCACTTCTTCTTCCCAGCGATAGCACTAGGTGAAGAGTGAGCGTTTTTGGCGGACTGTCTTTTGTAATTTTGACGTTCGAAAAGTGCTGATCCTCAGCCTAATTTGAATAAATGACTTTTGATTTTGACGATATTGTTTATTATGTTATTGATGAAAATACATGAGATTACATTGAAAAAATAAAAAAAAACCCGACAGCCAGTAGGTATGATAACTTAGTTAAATCTTAGATTTGATGCCACCAACTGCATCAGACTGCTTGAAAAGTGAGCTAGTTTTGAATCTTAGTTGCAGGCGGGTTTTGTATTTGTCATTTTATTTTTATTTTGATCCTTGTAGTGTTTTATATTTTTGGAATCGTCTCCACAAGCCCTTTATTTTGATATATATATGATATAATACATATGGTGCAATCTTTTTTCAAAACCTTACTTTTTGGTCGTCTAAAATCCGCCATATTGATTTTATAAAAACAAAACCTAGCCTATAAACTTCGCGTGACCCAAACGAGTCGATAGACACCTCATGTATTAAAATCCATCCGACCATCCAGGATCCCTCGAGGATAAAGCAGTGGTGGCGGTCCTTGTACCCTCGAGGGTATATAAGGACTTCCACATACAAAGATACACAGTTAAGGACGCATAAAAACATAACCCCGTCCTGTCACGTATTCGGGTAAATAGTGCATGACACTGCACATAACTAGGTATTCCCCGGTTATTTAACAGTTTCATAAACTACTAATTCGATAATCTAATTGGTTTTTATTACCTCGCAGTTGGTGCGAAAGGTAGAGTATTCTCCTCGGGCATAAACGTGTCTTCGTCTTGGGCGAGCTTGAATCCCTCACTGCACTCAAAGATTCTAGTCTTTCTTATACCTAAGAGTTTACGCCTGAGTGAAGCGAGGGAGTAAACTTCAGAGTTCAGTGTTCCTAGAGACCCGCCAGACACAGCACCCGTCTGGTCGGAGGATCCTCCCTTTTCTATGGAGGATGAGTGAACTTTAGACCCTGTTCCTCATACCTCTATATGTACTTTACTTAATTCTATTTATGCGACATCGACGCGCAAATTGTTAGCATGAATTCAGCACTTGTATGCCCCAAACATAGTATACTCGTATAGTAGGTGTGTTTTAGAGGGTCGATAAACTAAGAGTAGTTCGGTGTAGGACAAACTACAAAGGTCATTCAAAGCTTGTTAAGGAACAATTATGATGACTGCACTGAGGTGTTAATTTTAGCAACGTAGAAGTTACTAGATTAAAAATCTTTGCTGAAAAACCCATTTTTGATGTGCAAAGAACACGAGACAGGCACAAACCAACAAAAAAAACAAGCATGGGACAACACTCAAAAGAAAATATGACACAAACCGTAACTATAGCCCTTAACCGCCCGATGTTGGGCGATTAATGTTATAGTTATTTGTGACGTCTTTGTGTCAATTGTTAAAATGATGCAACCTGAATTTCGCTTAACCGGAGATTTGACGGCTGTCAAAGCATTGATTATCGTTATAAATTGCTTGCTATAGTTATTTATAACGTCATTATAACAATTGTCAAAATGATGCAACCCGAATTTCGCTTAACCGGAGATTTGACGGCTGTCAAAACATTTGTTATCGCTATAGTTAGTTGATGCAACTCACTCTAAATAATATTATTTTTTCCTGCCTTCACAATTAAATAATTAGCTAACGGTAATATATAAAAGATTGAACGACCGAGTTCTGTGCGGTTATCCACTGGATCCAAGGGTATGTTTGCTTTCCTATTGATTATTCAAAGGTTCTTATCGTTTCCTAAATTTTATTCCATTCTTTTCTTTGTAATAGGCATTGTTCCCGAAAATACACGTATTGTATGTACGTACATCACTAAAAAGTGGTCTCGAGGCGAAGCGTGAAGACTCGGGTAGATACCTATGTATTTTACTTTTCTTCAGTTCTTTGGTTATAAAAGATTCTGCCTGCGTCTCGGATTGTCATTTTTGCTATTTTTTGTAGATTTGTCCGAAGACGACGGCCAGCGAGGTGCCTTCTGATTGTCAGCGTGGAGCCTAAGACCGGAGTTTCATAAGAGTATTTTATGTAGCTTAGTTTTCAGTTGAGCCTATTACGTGATGTACTACCATAATATACGGCTAATTAGCCGTATATTATCATTGTTACAATTTTGATCAGGCGGTAATTTAAATTATTATCTTGCTTCTTAATAACGAACTGACTTGGTGCCAATTACCCATTAGGTCGTCCTCGTATTTATCTAGTTACACGACGTATGTTTAGGAACGTTTGCAAACGTATCTTAATCGACGCGTAACAAGAATACGTAAAATTTATTATAGGGCTTGAACACCAAAAACGTCAGCGTTGGTGTCACGACGTAATATTTTTTAATAATATTCTTTCTGTGTCTTTTCTTATGTTTTTATTATTATTTTATTTTATACAGTCAAATTATAACGTGTAAATGTGAAGTTTGTTATTTATTTCGCTACACTATACATAGTATACATAGTAATCGTTCAATAACGAGGTAAACAAATGTATGTTTTAAACTAGTTCAACTGTCAGGCAACTCCGTGCAGTAAAACTAGATTAGTACATTTGTTTGTACTTAACTATTTAGTTGAAAATGTGGTTTCGTAAACGATAGCCGAACTCCAAACTCCCAGATAAGCTGTTTTACAAATTAGCTTGTTCGCGGAACTTTTCATTCTCCCCTTCAGTACCGACGGCATAGCAGCCATAAATCACGGAATTTAGTCACCGATGACGATGCGAACCAATTAACGGGCAGTTATTGTTAGACTAGCGTAAGTCTGCGTCTAAAAAAAATATGTATTTAAAAAGAAAACTAAAAAGCACGCTTTTAAAACGCACTAAAAATTATAAAATAAATCATAATACCGCCGTACTATCTCTCCGTTGACGTCGTGGTGGGGCTTGCGCGCTCCGAACTCTGGGCCTGCGCCGGAAGAGTTTACTTTGCCGAAACAGGTCTAGGGTGAGGAACCAGACCAAGAGAGATACAAAAACCTGCAGAGCAGCATGTGGCGAGCTGTTGGGCAGTAGCGACCTCACGGACCCTATCTCCCGGCAGAAATCTTGTTCCTCACCTCTGGCTTGCATTTACTGGCCGGCTGGAGTGAACAATGACGAGGAATAGAGTTCCCACCTCATTCTTGCCTTTACTGGCCGGCTTGACCTGCTGGCGTCTGTACAATATAGCTCATGTAGTTAATTAGGTTACTGGTGGTGCTTCTGGCGGGTCTAAAACCGTTTTGCTCATCTGAAAGCTGTACATTAACTTGCGAGAGAATGCTCTTGTGCACTGCCGTCTCCAATACTTTAGCTGGTGTCGAAAGTACAGCCACCGGCCTATATTCGTCCACGTTTGATGCAGATTTTCCTTTGGGTACCGGGACGACCTTAGTTGTTTTCCACCTTTCTGGAAATACTGCCTCCGCCAGGCACTGATTAAATATATAAAGAAGTGGCCTACAAATTGCTAGTAGGCAGTCTTTAAAAAAAAAAATGTAGGGCAGTATGCCATCGGGTCCTGTTGACGTTTTTGGCTTGAGTTTTTGCAGAGCGTTTTTTTTTTTGTACTTCATCAGGCTTTTGTTGTTCTAAATTCTTTGTTGAGAATGGAGCGGCTAGGGTACACCCCTAGCCGCTCCATTCTCACCGCCAGCCTGTTTCACTGCCGCCTCCACGTCCAGCTTGGGTATCTTAGGGTTAAAAACAGAACAAAAATACTGTGCAAACTCAGTAGCACACTGCTCCCTTACAAGTACCCTATTATCTTTTAAAATCTTGCGTGGACTTCTGGTGCCTTTTTTTGAGTTAACGTAAGCCCAAAAAGCCTTTGGATTTTCCTGGAACTCGCTTTGCATCCGGTCTTTATAATTTTTATATGCAGAGTTTATCAAACCTTTTACTTTCGCCCTACATTTAGCAAACGCCTCAGAATTGGGCCCTGATTTGCTACCCTTATATTGCCTATGAAGCCTAGCCTTTAATTTTATGTTGCGAATTATATCTATCGTGTACCACTCGGGATAACTGCACTCCGAGTTTACTGGCGTTCGTTTTACATATTAAAAGAATTTTTTAATTATAAGGGTTAATAAGTAAATAATATATATATATGTATATATATGTATTTTTTATATATAATAAGTTAGATTTATTTAGTTGTATAGGTAATAGCAATGTTGTTATTGTTGTGTTTTTATTTTATTTTATGTTGTATATTATAGTACAAATGTCCATAGTATAAGTGTTTTGTATTGTTTACTAGAGTTTATGTAGTATATAAGTTAGGATTTATACCCACGTGTACATTGTAAATATTCGTATGCCGCTAGTCGCGGCGGATATGTCGAACTTATCTATATGTACTAATCATCTTTGTACCTACCATATCCGACGAATAAATGTCTTTTCACTTCAGTAGCTCAAACATGTAGGTTTTGCTGCGTGAAATCAAAGAGCAAAATGCGATTTTGCTCACTGAGTGAGACAAAGTAACTTTTTAATATTTTTTTTCAGAAAGCCGCGAATATATTATTCATACTTGGGTTAATCATACAATTCGAAACATTCACACTCTATCTCTTTCCCGCCATTAGAAAGAGAGAGAGACCAGCCCTTTCGAAGTTCGGATTTTGAATTCGACCTCAAAGACAAACACGTTCGGCATTTCGTACTAACTAAAGAAATTTTGCAAAAAGAAAATTATGTCTTTTAATGTAATTTATTGAATTTTTAACTTATTGTTGTATTTAAACGAAAATAAGTATTTACTGCAAATTAATAAAACTGATATTTAAGTTGTAAATATTCGGGACGGATGAGGGAGAGAGCCTCCCGTCCCAGCCGCCGCGGGAGACGCCCCGGGCGTCGGGAGTCCATTGGAGACTACCGGCCACCGTAGGCGCGGGCCTGCGGGCGGAGAGCAATGGGTAGCTCACCGCCCGATCAGGACCAGGCCCGTGCCGGACGGCGCGTAAGTGTTCCACGCGCGCCTCAAAGAGATGTCAGCATCAGCAACGAGGGGCCCCTCAGGGTCGAAGCCTGCCGGGTCAGCGGGATTGTCCGAAAGGATTACCGCTACCCCGGAACATAAAGGGCGAAGGAAGGAACATGGGTGGGTTTTAGTCAGTAAGAGTCTGACACTCCCTTCCGCTCCACCCAGAGCGGGAGGGGTCACTTGATGATTTCCCATCCCACAAAAAAAAAAAAAGTTGTAAATATTTATTTCTAGTTTCAATAAATGTTAGGTACTTACGTAATATATTTTGAGTAATAAAATATCATGGGTGCTATTTCCGAACACGCCTTAATTTAAATAAAAGAGCGGGAATAAAATTTCGTGACTGGCGTACAGAGTTGAATAAGTTAAAAAATATTAAAATAATCGTAAAATATGAGTGAAACTAGCGACGAGAACAGTATTTTAACACCGGAAGAGTTAAAACAACAAATTATTAATGCAGAATTAAGTTTCTTACCTGAGAAGTCTCGCGAGAAATATCTGAAAGCATACCATGTCTTCAATGAATGGAGACTTACAAAGGGCGCAAGGAGTTTTTCGGAGACGGTGTTGCTATCTTATTTTTTAGATTTATAGAAAAATTTCTTAATGAAGCTCTGGACTGGTTGGTTTTGTATTTTCGTTTTTTGTCACCGACTTCCGAAATGAAACTTATTTTTCACATTATAGTGTAGTAAAAGTATAGTAGTAAATAGTTATTTGTGCAACAAGAGAGCAAAGTAGTTTTTTGCTGCGAGTGCTGATTTTGAATCCTGAGCAAGCGAAGGATTCAAAGATTGAATCACGAGCGTAGCGAGTGATTCTAAAGTTGAATCCTGAGTGTGGCGAGGGATTCAAAGGCACGAGATGCAAAAAAACTTTGCTCTCGTGTAACACACATAACTTTTCACTTCAGCAGCGAGAACACTTTAGGAGATAAAATAATAAACAGGAATAGATTGAAATAACTATTTATTGTGAATCAAAATAATTAACATTGTAGCTAGATACCAATTCTATAAAATGGAACATTTTAATAGTTAAAAGTAAAATTACTGCAATTCTACAAATTTTATTCCCGCTCTTTTATTTAAATTAAGGCGTGTTCGGAAATAGCACCCATGATATTTTATTATTCAAAATATATTACGTACCTAACATTTATTGAAACTACAAATAAATATTTACAAGTTAAATGTCATTTTATTTGCAGTAAATACTTATTTTCGTTTAAATACAACAATAAGTTAAAAATTCAATAAATTACATTAAAAGACATAATTTTCTTTTTGCAAAATTTCTTTAGTTAGTACGAAATTCCGAACGTGTTTGTCTTTGAGGTCGAATTCAAAATCCGAACTTCGAAAGGGCTGGTCTCTGTCTCTCTCTCTTTCTAATGGAGGGAAAGAGATAGAGTGTGAATGTTTCGAATTGTATGATTAACCCAAGGCTGAATAATATATATTTGCGGCTTTCTGAAAAAAAAATTAAAAAGTTACTTTGTCTCACTCAGTGAGCAAAATCGCATTTTGCTCACTGATTTCACGCAGCAAAACCTACATGTTTGAGCTACTGAAGTGAAAAGTTCTTTTTTTTATTTTGTACCACTACTTTCTATGTAAACAGTAGTGACAGGTTTTAAAACATCATCAATATACACGAAGTGGATTAAATACTTACGTATTATTTAAGCTAACTCAAAAACTACCCGAGCTTCCGCCATCAAATGAAAATACAATCAGAATTGTTCCACAATTGATGAAAATATTCCGTCGGTTATTTAAATAATCCGGAACCTAAAAATCAACTACGGTACGATAGATACTTTCATTTCTCAAAACACAACTTCCTTTGTAAATTCATACCAAAGACGTCCGCTTGTCTAGGTATAAAACCTTCTTACTATTCCGAAATAGCTTCGGCTGTTTTGGGAACATAGAAAATAAGTAGGTACTTACATGGGGAGCCTGTGTAATTTTAGATTTTTTACCATTGCCACTCGAAAAAGGGCATTTTATTCATCGATAACAGTGAATAAAACTCTCTTTTAGTCACTGAGCGAATAAAAACATTTTGAATTTGGAACAAGCACGAATATACGAATTATGTACAAAAATAAATAAAACGTGCTGAAAGTAAGTACGTCCTGACTGGGTATATTTTTTTTATTCTTTATTAAAACGAACCAGGTTCTTAATAATTAATTACAATCTAGCCTATAAGACTATAAAGCAATTTTAATCTAACTTAATTTATTACGTCATAATTATTTTAAAACTTAGAATAGTGTTATTGTTATTTACTTTAAGAAAGTGGAACGGACTTGTGTAAAGTACAGACGCCAGCACATCAAGCTACTACAATCTGTCAAATTTCTTTAATAGATTTTCAACTTTCTCGCTTAAGCATTAAGGTTCAAGGTTGATTGGGAAAATTTGACAGTTTCGGGTAGCTTGACCTGCTGGCGTCTGTACTTTACACAAGTCCGTTCCACTTTCTTAGAGTCTGATATGATGATATAAGCACTTTGTTCATGTGTTATTATGTGTGTCATTGGCACTATTATTTCTACACTGTTTACACTACACTAAATCAAAAGGTTTTGTCCGTTTTAGTCTTCGCACTATATTTGTTTGGTCTAACACCTGAATTGCCTCGATGTTCACATGTCGGTGGAGTCGGTCTTCATGGGCCTCAGCAATTTTTTTAATTACGAGTATGTTGGTGATGGGTTCCATTTTTAGGTCACGATGGATGTCGTCATTTCTTATATACCAGGGTGCATTAACAATACTCCTGAGTACCTTATTCTGGAATGTTTGTATAATTTTGATGTTGGTCGGCTTAGTACAGCCCCATAGTCGGATGCCATATGTCCATATCGGTATAAGGATATGCTTATAATAATAAAATTTTGCTATGTATCGATAGGCAGGAATTCCGTCTAATCAACCAATACATGTTTTTAAAACGCATGTCCAGTTCCTGCCTTTTCTTTTTGACGTGCGCTTTTCAGCGCAGTATCGCGTGAAGCGTTATGCCAAGATATTTGACTGTATGTATTTGCGTATGGCACTTGTTGGCGATTTATGAAGATTGGGTGGTAATCACAATTCCTGTTGGTGAAGTCAATGTGAAGTGACTTCGATTCATTTAATTTGATTCTCCATTTCTGTGCCCAGTCATGAACTTTGTTTACAGCGACTTGTACCTTTTTGATTGCTTCCGTATGGCATGACCCTGTAGCCATAATGGCAGTGTCGTCCGCAAAGGTTGCAACCGTATTATTTTCCAGCTCTGGTATATCATGCGTGTACAACAGGTAGAGCACTGGGCCCAACACACTACCTTGCACGCCAGCTTTAATAACTTTTAACTCGGAATAGGCATCCTCGTGCCTTACTCGAAACATTCTATCTGTAATTTATGATTGCAGGATATCGGCAAAATCATTGGGCAGCATTAGTCTTAGCTTGTATATATTACCTTTATGCCAAACTCTATCAAAAGCTTGTGCCACATCTAAAAATACGGTGTAGCAGACTTTTTTATCTTCAACCGTTCTCCCAATGATGTTGGTAATTCTATGTACTTGGTCTATTGTTGAGCGTTTCTCTCTGAAACCAAACTGATGGTCAGGGATCAGATTTTTCTCGTTTATTATAGGTTTTAGGCCGTTTTAAAAACAATTTTTCAAACAGCTTTGATATTATAGGCAACAGGGAAATGGGCCTGTAAGATGATGCTTCGTGAGGTGGCTTACCGGGCTTTGCAATCATAATCACTTCAGCAACTTTCCATGGCTCAGAAACATGCTTTAGCACAAATGCAGCATTGATGAGCCTAGTAAGCTTAACGATGGCTTTATGCGGGAGATGTTCGCGGTGAGTCGGAACTGTCTGCGAAGATGTCCCCAGTGCGTCGGGGTGGCGCTGCGTTATACTCGTGCGTCGGATGTCGTACAGCGCCGGGTTGAGGCTGGCTGCTGCGTCGACCAGGAGAAGAAGCTCTTCTTGTTGACCGGCCGAAAGTGCAGTGTGCTGTGCCGAGGTTGCTGATGAGGCTGAGGGTGATGACCAGGTATGCGTGGACGCTGCATGTTGGTGGTCAGGATACCCGTCGAAGCCGTGGATGCTGGCTGACTGGGTGACTCGCCGCTAAAGCTTGCGGGAGTGATGATGATGACGTCACGCTGAAGTGTTTGCACGAAGGCTGCGCTGACGTTCATACTCGGGGTCACGAGTTTAGAGGTATGAGGAACAGGGCGTAAAGTTCACTCATCCTCCATAGAAAAGGGAGGATCCTCCGACCAGACGGTTGTTGTGTCTGGCGGGCAATTGCCCAACGTTTGATGTTGGGAAATTGTATCTATGCTAATTGCACGGTAAACTCTGCTTGGGAAATGCAGGATTTGCGTGACGTCAGTATGACGCGTTGTTCGCATGTGACGTTGTAGATACCGCTACAAGAGTATTGTGTTGTATGGTCGCTGCTTAACTGGCGTAGGTTGGTATTGAAAGTCTCATCTTGAAACGGGTGTATTTTTCTCTTCAGACTTTTCGTAAGGTTATTCAATATAGTTTTATCTTGCGGGAATCTAGTTTGTTGCCATCTTTTTCTCTGAGTCCTTTTTTTATGTAATAGGTCTATTATTTCCTTTGGGTAAGAATTTCCTTTAAATTTCTTTATAACCCGTGGTGTGTTGTTGCATGCACATTGTTGAATATTGTTGCTAAACTTGTTTACTTCAAAATCGACATGATCTTTGCTTTTTAATGAAGTTTTTAGGTCAATAATATTTTGCAGGTCTATGCTAAAACTTTCCCAATCTGTAAACATATTGACTAATTTCAGGTGGTTTTCTCTTAGTAATATTTTATGACTCAATTGTAATACCCCTGTGTTCATGTTGTAGCCCTGCAGTGCGATTCTGTAACCAGCTCACCGTGAAAACTTCGGTGAAGTGAGCGTGGAGTGAGCTGTCATTCCAACTAATGCTAGGGATTGACACTATTGACATCTCACATCAAGCTCACTTCACTTGAGTTTTCACGGTGAGATTTTTATAGAATCGACCGGCTGTTTCACATTCAGATAATTTGGTGACATATTTTTGACAATGAAAAAGTCAGTCGGCCAATATGTAGGTTTTCCAGTACTTATGACCTCACACCGCATGTCTTTCACTGCACTTAGAAGCTGTCTTCCCTTTGTTCTTCATCATTTGCATCTCCTTGGCAACTAAACACCCTCTGTAGTAGGCTGGGTGAGGTAAGTCACTGTGGACACATTTAGGTTTATCTTCTGCAGGTTTGTTGCAGTCGGCTGTGAGGCTGTACATTTAACACACCTTGGTTCTTTTGAGCAATACTTTTGGGTATGACCATAAGCCTGGCATCTCTTACACTGCGGTATTATTTTTTATGTTTTAAGCGGGGTTACTTCAACTTTACACCCTAGGATATGTGTAATGCCGTATATTTTACTGACATCTTCGCCATTCTTAAATCATAGTATGAACATATTCAGCGGTTCTTTTGTTCTCCAGTTTAGCTTATTAATTGCATTTTCTATCTGGAATCCTTGCGACGTTAGGTCATCTTTAATCCGATCCAGTAGGCAAGAAGAATGCAATTTTTTCGCCACTACTCTTATTGGCCTGGTCTGCTTATCCTCGTATGAGTGCCATAAACAGTTATTTTCTGTTAAGCGTCGGGCAATCACTCTGTACGATTCTTCAGTTTTGGCATTTATTTTCAGACTATTACCGCTTAACATTTTGGCGGTAAATGTTTCTACTGGCTGAGATTTAGTCAAAAAGTCGTAGAATGTTTGGTAATTCTTAACATCGTCCACTACGATTGGAGGTGGTGCTAGAAGTTATTTAGAGGTTGCCTTCTCTTTGTTGGTCGGTTGCTGCTGTTGAGCGCTAGTGCTAGCTTGTTGTAGTGGTGGCGGAGTAAGGGAGGTGTTCAACTTCCTTTTCTTCCTGTTTTTCGCCCTAATCCACTCAGTTTCTTTGGCGAGCTCATCCTCATCCGTGCAGTACTCAATGTCACTTTTAGTAGGCTGAGCAGGTGTTATAGTGTCACTGACCTGTTTATCTGAGGGTTCCTGTTTTTCTTGTGCATACATTTTAAGTGTCTTTGCAGATCTTGTACCTGATTCTGCAAGTTTTGTACGTGGCCGTTCAGTTGACTTACCATTTGTTGCATGTTTTCTCTGTCCGTTTTCTCCTGGATGTAACAGTCATACAACTGTTTTTCCAGATCAGTTTTTAATTTTATAGACTGTTTTGCAGCCATTGTCACCAAAACAATTATAATAAACACTTCATGACGATTTCTGCATTTGTAACTGGTTCATCGCGGAGGCCCCGGTAGATCGACGTACACCGCGACTACGGTGTTGTGATGCGTCTGCAAAAATACTCTTAACTAGAGCACGCGCGCGCGATCGGTACGTCCGATCATATCGTCTATATGGAGCTATTCCACTATAAAATTAAATTTAAAAAATAATATCCCGCCAATTTAGGTTCTTTTCTATCTGTTATCGAGGATGTTTTAAGTCATTGGAAAATCTAATAACATAAATATTATAATAAAATGAGTTCTTCTAGTGACGAAAATGAGACACTGACTCCGGAATCATTTCGAAATAAAGCAGTACCTAATTATAGTAGATAATTTGTTGCCGCCAAAATCTCGGGAGTTGTACCTGAAAACATAAAATTTGTATACCTACCTAATGATGAAATGACATACTTAAAGCAACTATCTGAGGGTAATAAGCCAAAGAAATCTAGAGTGCTAACCTCATAAAACATTTTTTTTTTGTCGTTTCTAAATGATGCGCCTGTCCACAGTTTTCTGGCCGTAAAAGTACGATAACTATGAACGACATTCAAAAACACTCGGAAAATTTATTACTGCCGCTCGATTCTGTAAAAAACTCACAGTGAAAAGTTAGGTGAAGTGAGCTTAAAGTGAGCTGTCAATAGTGTCAATACCTAGCATTACGAGGAATGACAGCAAGAGTACGTAAAAATTGTCGAAAAATATCAAGCTTTACGGCCCACTAATACAAAAACCGACAGGTTTTTCATACAATACCACGGCGGAAAATGTATTCGGCAGCCGATTGGAATCAATAAAATAGGTGCGATATCAAAACAGATTGCCACATTCTTGAATCTATCAAATCCCGAACAGTACACAGGACATTGCTTCTGTAGAAGCTCTGCCACCCTTTTAGCAAATTCTGGTGCTGATCTTACAGAACTGAAACGCCACGGAGGGTAGAGGTCCAGCACAGTAGCAGAAAGCTATATCAAGGATTCAATTGAAAACAAAGCCAAAAGATGCAGCCGAATAGTTGACAGCATAAATCTAAAAACTTCTACTGCCCTTCAACATCGAAAGGACAACCTTGTGGAACGACTACATTACAGCTTTCTCAGCAACAGCAACCACAAAATATGGCGACTTTGCCAAACACCCAAGTCTTATCTAATACGACCATTCAGTGTAATGTTCCTGTTTGGTTTCAAAACCAAACAAGAACATTACTCTGAATTTCAGAAACTGTTCTAATTTCAGTATTAATTTTTAATGTTTATAAATTAATCCTTTGTTCTCTTATTACCGATTATAAAATAAAATGTTATACTATACTAGCTACTATTTTCTCGCAGTCAATGGTTAAAAGTAGAGTACACAACTCATGAAAAAAATAATTCATCTCTGTCCTTGTATCCCTCGCTCCGCTCAGGATTCTAATCTAGAATACCTCGCTACACTCGGGATTCTATTCTAGAATCCTTCGCTGCTCTCGGGATCCAACTTAGTCCCTCGAATTAAATTCTCTTTTGTTTTCACTTGTTGTATAATCTACTATTACCTGTTAGTTTATCCATACATATTATAAAGAGGTAAAATTTGTTTGTTTATATGTATGTAGGGGGTAATCTCAGGAGTTGATGACCCAATTCTAAAAAAATTATAAGTAGATATTTTGACCTACGCAATCCATGCTTACAACAGCGTAGGTCAAACAAGACTCAATTCCAGTTTTGAATAAAAACTTCAGTAGGTATAAAATGAGTAGGTACTTAGCTGAAAAGGTTTAAAATAGAAGTTTAAAATGAAGAAACCTTTTTCTGCATTCGATCGCAGTTTGATTTGTGTACTTATTTATATTTATCACTGGTATTTATTCATTCGTTCCTGGAAGGACTTGGGGGAGGCCTTTGCCCAGCAGTGGGACAGTGTAAGCTAAACAAAAAAAATCATACCCCAATCATGTTTATGTTCATTTATTGCATGTCCTTAGTGTATTAGGTAATTAGTACATAATATGTAGGTACCTACCACAGAACAGATAATATCTGTTCTGTGGTACCTACATAGATTTGCACTTATCTTACTTTGCATATTGCATTTCATTTGCGTATGTACCTAATATTTTGAAAGATTTTGTACATATCAAAATATTTTGAATGTTTTTTTTAAAGATGTGCTTCAAATCTGTGAAAAGAAACTAATTTTATTTATCAGGCGCTTATACATTTGTACGTGTTTTTGGTAGGTACGCTCAGTCACACAGCATGACAGCAGAGTCCCTTATTCCACCCTTTGCATTTTGTTGATAGAAATTATAAGCAGCTCATAATTACATAACTACTTTAGCTAAATATGTCATACTATAGAGAAGAGACAGCTAGACTTAGGCGTTGTAGGACGTAGGACCTCACCGAAAATGTTAATACCTACTTATCACGTTCAGACCAAATTCTGTTCATCCCCATCCTACAGATTGCTGTAACTCCTTTGACGCCGTTTCATGTGCCTGTTGGGATGTAAAACTAAAAATACAAGTCTCTAGATAACTCGATTAAGTGCTTTCCCACCCATTCCTATATGAATCTTTGGTTTCAACACATAATATTACGCCCATATTCCCCGAAGAGTTAGACAGAGGTGCACCTATAGAAGACCTACAGTTTGCCACATACGTTTAAGTGCCATATTTGTGGAGGCGGCACTGTTCAGACTCAGGGCTGCTGTTAAGAAATTCCCGAAAACCGATGGAAAAATCCAATAAGACTGCCAGACCATTTATCTGTTCTGTGTGCCAGACCCAGCAGGGTAACAACAACAACATTCATCACATTACAACATACATTGCGTTATTTACGTTGTTGACCAGACTATTTTTTTAAACATATGAAGCAATGGGTTAGCAATATCCTTCAAAATGATTCGGATTTAGATTAATAGTGTGTTTCGCAATTAGGGTGCAGGAATCGAACCCAGAACCTCAACCTCAGCACCGCGACCACTAAACCAACGTGACTGTATGTACAGACGCCAGCAGGTCAAGCTACCCGAAACTGTCAAATTGTCCCAATCAACCTTGAACCTCAATGCTTTAGCGATAAAGATGAAAATCTATTAAAGAAATTTGACAGATTGTAGTAGCTCGATGTGCTGGCGTCTGTACATACTAATTCCGTGATCAATGCGTTATGTATTTTTAGAGAGATGGAACTGGGGGCTTACTATAACCTTTTAAGAAAACGTTCAATGTTCATTCAGTTCAGAAGCAGGCCTAATTTAGTCCTGCTAATAATCGTACGTACTATGAGAGTAATAAAAGTGAACAACTATATTGAACGAAGTTCACCGAAGTTGAATGGTAATGCTTGTCTGTGGCCTGCTGTAATGCCATTGTCTTTTTAATAGGCATCGTTCAAAAACTTAAATCTAATTCTATTTTCACTTTACCGGTTTTTGGAAAATAATAGAAACATGAGTTTCTTGGGTATATACATATTTTAACTATGATTATGTATAACAGGTCACTTTGATAAATTATCTAAAAGCACTACAAAGCTCAATTTCCCGTTCAAAACAACTTTGTAACTTTGAAGGATTCAACGTGATTTTGAACGTGTGCGGATAAGTCGTGCAACAATTTTTAAAAAAAATGTATTTTTGCGTGCCAAATAAAATGTTTTATGTTTGTATACCTCTTCACAATATCGTAACTTCGTAAGTTTCTTTACTTACATGAAAATATCATAATGGTGTAATTACTTCACGCATTTTTAATTGGAATACCGCTTCAGAGATTAATTAGAATGAATGTGGTGAATTTATTTTTAGTGAAACCTGAACAAGTCATCGTGTCAGTATGACCCAACTGCTTCGCCGGGAGTTCTTAAATAATCATATAGAAATTGTATGTATGTCTAACAAATCCACCCTAACACGGGAACATAGCAAGCTAATGTGGAAAATGGTGGAAAAGAGAGAATATACTATTTTTGCCCCCCTTGTATTGTAACGTCTATTAATCGTATTACATAAGTCTTAAAAAATTAACCAATTTAAAATGATAGTTTTTTTTAAATAAAGCCTAACCTGGATCACGAATTGGAAATAAAAAGAAAATGTATTGATAATGTACTCAATTGATTCAATTCCCGATATGGTCGTTAATGTAATAAATACGTGTATTGAAGCGTATTTAACGATTATACATTTAAAAAAAATTATATACCTAATTACAGTTCGAGGTGGTAACTAAATCTATTTTTATTAAGTAAAACAATTTACCATTGACGCTGGAGCAGCTGCTCCTGTGTTTAATCTCATTTTTAATTTTGCTTACTCTCGCGTAAAGTAGTGTAAAAATCATCTTGAAACGGATTGTAGTTTTTGGTTTCTTGTCAGTTTGACTTTAGTGTTGTTACTCAGTCATGGTCAGGCACTCGATAGTCTCGATTACATCATTCGAAAACTCAATTCAAGTTGAATCTAATCCATTCCATTGAACCTAGCAGCTTCTTACGTTTGAAATGCATACAAGAAAAAAAACTTAAAGGAAAGAATCATATCAAGATCCAGAATAAAACAACCTACACGTTATCAACTGACAGCAGTAACCCACAGAACTGTGTTTTCATCACAGTATTATGTTGGTTAATATCACCATCACGTTAATATCACACGAAATAATCATTTATATCTGAGACTGCTGGTAAATCTATAATTGGCGACTATGTAAGACTGAGACTATTGTGATCTATAGTACTTAAGATATAGAAGCTGTTGGTGTAGTGTATTATTTACCTATTTTTAACAGTAGGTAGTTTATTACCTATCTACGTATTTAATTATATAATTAAGAATGACAGTTAACTAGTGTGGCTGTGTTGGTCATGTTGGTAATATTTATCTAATAGCGACTACATCAACTGGCACATCGAGAGAAAATGAACTCAAGCCTTTATTTTATTTACCTTATATTATATTGTAGTCGGTGATTTAGATTAACGAGTTACATTAAATCAAGCCGCAGCACTATCTAGCACTGTCAGTGTCAGAAAGACAAGTGACAACAACACGTCATTCAGTAGGTACATAATCTGTTTCTTTCGAATTCCATGAAATTGATGTTTCTGTTTCCCTGTGTGTAATAATTGAAGGATTTTAATGAATATGGAATATTCAAGACGGTGCAGCATTTACTCCAGAAGGATGATGTCCAGTAAGATTTCAACGCAATGTGCGACTGCGAAGACATTGTTGGCTGTTGTGCACATGTTGTACACACGGCTACACATCAAGCTATACATTTCCAGTTTTAGCTGACCTCGCATTGTATAGGTTTTTCTCACAATCAGAAGTCAGCTTATACTGGTTATGTATAGCTTGATGTGTAGCCGTGCGTACGGACGCCAGCACATCAAGTTACTACAATCTGTCAAATTTCTTTAATAGATTTTCAACTTTATCGTTAAAGCATTAAGGTTCAAGGTTGATTGGGAAAATTTGACAGTTTCGGGTAGCTTGACCTGCTGGCGTCTGTACCTACCTAATATTGTGAAATTGATATCCTATTAGAAGAAGAAGAAGAAGAGAAGAGTATTCCTCTTTGTTGTACACCTTTATTGTTCAATATTATTAGAGAAAAGTAATAAAAATATTTAGTCAATTATGTGATTTTTGATTTCATGAACCGTTTTAAACACATGGGGTGTTTAAAACGTTAAATTCCTACTAATTATTACTGAACACTGCACTATTTTACTAAATTATAAAACCGAGGCCAAACTACTCACTAAGCTCTTTTACTGTTTTTTAGTTTAAGATCGTATTTCTCAGTATTCCCGTTATACTGTTTAATTATACCATTGTAATCGATATTTGTTCCATCTTATGGAACAAATATCGTTTCATTAATAGATGCCAAAATTTTTGGAGGACCTAATCGCCGAACAAAAAAAAATTTTTTTAAATTCTGCTAACAAAGGAGCAGTTAAGTCTGAATGCGAATGGTCAAAGGTATTTTTACCATATCACTACAATGTTCTCATAGTGTAGTTTTTCTGCTTAAACTATAAATACCTACATCAGAGCAATGCATGATAAAAAAGGCTAGTGAGAAGCAAGGGTTATGAGTTTGATTTCATAAAATATATTGGCCATTGAATCCTTGTTTGAGCATAAGATTGTACTAGGCGTTAGGTACTTATTTACTATGTGTGATAACTATTATTTTATTTTTAGTTTACTAGGACAAAATAAAAAAAATATTTATTTACAAATTCCCTGTATTCATTTCAAAACGCTTATTTATTTCCCTAGTGCGACGCCGTTGATTTCTTTTTTCTATTCCATAACAGCTCATGGTAAGCCCCCTGGATGCTTTATATGTCTGTGACTGGATGTTAGGCCATATATAATCATAATCCTAATTTGTCGTAATATCGGCTATTTAACAAATCCGCCTTCACCTCTTTCTATATTCTTCAAGAATGCCATAGTGAAAAAATATTTATTTAGATTCTCTCAACTTGCAACACGTCCACAGCACCAATGCCAAATTATTATAATGTGAATGTCATGAATGTCATTATCAGCTGGTATCAAACGTCTAGGAATGTAAATAAAGAATTAAATTCCATGAAATCTGTAACATAGTTCATAGTTATATTTATATTCAGCAAAATGTGTACCAAAGGAGCACAAATTGCTGAGCTTTTCACGAAAGCCATTGCCACCACTAAGAGCTTTGATCAAAATCTTCGTAAGGTAAAGACTTCAATGTTTCATAATACACAGGTAGCAATATTATTTTTAGAACATTTGAATAAATTTGATAAGGTGAATTAGGCCAGTGTGTTTGTACAGTGTACACAAGTTACAGTTGTTTATTTAACCTACAATGCTTGTTAGAGCTGCGCAGTTAGTGTGTGCTCTGAAATTTCTAATGCTCTTCAAAACAAATATTTGTTTACTGTTACTTACTGAGTGGCTAAGCTCTTTCTTTTTGAAAATCTTCTTATGCCTCTTAGATTAAAGTTTATTGATAGACATGAGTCAATTGGTCCAAAACAGCAATTTCTGTAGCATTTTCAATTGAACTGATTCATCACATCAGTAGTTATTTATTAAATAGAGCTACGTGTTGTGGATGATCAGATAGGGGCAATCGGACAGCAAATATATAGGAATGAAAAACTTGAACCTCGTTTGTATTAAGCTGCAATGCATGGTCATGTTACAGTCACCATTCTTGGAACATAGATTTCTTCTCTGTGTAAGTACAGGAAAAGGAAACTTTCATGAATTTACATACTGTTAGTTTAATTTTCATTATATAAGTGTGGCAGCATGTAGTACATTGCCACATGCACACTACTCATCACATTAACATTACACAAAAACCCACATCGCACAAGCAGAATTTTCCGCATCCGATTGATCTTTTCAGTAACAATCATTGGGCAGTTGCCCACCAGACACAACACCTGTCTGGTCAAAGGATCCTGCCTTTTCTATAGAGGATGAGTGAACTTTACACCCTGTTCCTCATACCTCTATATAAGTATCTAAATGTATTTCTAATGTACCAAATATAATAACAAAGTATATGATTCTATCTAATTTGTTTGCTTTTCTCCATATTTTAGTTGAGAGTTATAGGCTGTGAAAATGGAAGAATGACAACTGAGTTCAAAGTTGGGCCCGAGCACCTGAACCAACGAGGTACTCTCCACGGTGGGTTCATCGCACACCTGGTGGATGCCATCTCCACCTACGCACTGACTACTAATGAAAATGTTGACACTAGAGGTGTCTCTGTGGAAATAAGTGTGAGGTGAGTTACCAAACCTATTTTTTAAAAAAAAGTGCCTGCTGTTACTGTAAGTCATGGTGGCAACATTTTGGTAGGAATATTCAATACAACTTGAGTGAAACTTGTTTTCAGCAACAAAAAATTGTGTTGTTGCAATTATGTTGCACAACTTTTATTTATCATGAATATTAAGCTTAACTTAAACCGTAACCAGCAATAATTATAATATCCCCCCATAACCAAAATAGTTGAGAGGTCAGGGCTGCACTGATATTTGTGTCTTAAAAGTAAAAATAAATAAAATATTATAAAAAAATAAAATATTTATCTGAGAATCTTCAAAGTATCTAGGTTGATAAAATAATATGAACTGTTATTAATTTGAAATTATTAAATGGAAACCATTCTCATTCTTTTCTATTCAAATTCCAGTTACATGAGCGCTGCCAGAGAAGGTGACAACATTGAAGTTCAAGCAATCACAAGAAAGCTGGGAAAGAAGATTGCTTTCCTAGAAGTCCTAGTAAAGAATAAGGATAAGAATCAGTTACTCGCAACCGGCAGACACACCAAGTACATAGGAATTTAATATATTGTATATAAAATAGTTATGTATACAATCTTACAACACTCAGTGAAATATTGAATCTAGTACAGTCATGTAATTTATAGTTTTATTTTATTTATTTGATTGTATTTTTAATTTGGAAATACAAAACGTAGTAGCAAATATAACATTTCATTTTCACTAATAATGTTACTAGGTACCTAGTAAGTTCCCCAGGGATGTGCCTTACAGGAGTTGCGCAGGGTGGTTCCGGAATTGATCTTTTAAGAGGAACCGGGACCACCCCTTTGTGCGGATGGTGATCACCGGGGTGGTTTTAGCGAGGTAAAAATCCCACACTCCCCGACCTCACGCCCCGGAGGTCGGGTGCCTTCTGAAGGTTTCCCCCGAAAACAAAAAAAAAAGTTGCCTAGTAAGTTAGGCAAACCTTAAAAGTCGATAGTCGATTACGGTAGTCGATAGTGGTTAATCTTAAAAACAGCTATACAATGTCCTGACATTCTTCTTCTTCGTGTCGCTGGCACGACTGAATTTCATATCTTGTTGGCCCAAAACTGTGCCACCTCTACGGCGTCCTGACATTGTATAGCTACTTTTGTGTAGGAAATGCAGGCATTTCAGTACCTGGCAAAACAATACAACATACTGCGTTTTATTTTCATTAGATGTCATCATTATTGTGATAGCTGGGGGTATTGAGTCAGGATTTTAAATGAAACCACATTTACTTTTTTCAGATTTATTTCACACCCAGAATATTGATTAATACAGAATTGAATTGTGCTTTAAAATTTATATTAAGCCTGCAACGATTACTCTCTCTCTTTGTATGTAAACTCCGTTTTACGGGAGTGCCAATAGGTATTAGGACTAAATAATTTATGCCATTATAAAGGTGCCCATTTTTTTTTCGACTAGTTTCCTTACTTTGTAAACTCAGATTTTTTAATTTTCTAGAGTAAATAGCCAGCTGCGATCGACCTTTTTTTGTTAACATGACATTACCTTAATATTATAGAATTCTTCTGTACGTGTGTTTGTCACCTAACTCGTCCTACAAGGCTGGACCGATATGGATGAAATTTTGAGTGTATAATTCAATGGGTTCCTGGATGGTCTGAAAACATAATTAGACCCGGTCGAGCAGGACGACGTCTTTTGGGTCTGCTAGTTTAGCATACGTTAGCTGTCATTTTGGTCTAGCAAATTAAAAATCAAAGTTTAGTTATACATAATTGCACCCGAGAAAACCTGCAAGGCACTGCTCACTTCACATTGTTGATTGACCTACCTACTCAGTCGGTATAGGCACCTTTACCTGATCTTCCCATTCAACTTACACATAATAACTTACGTAATTTTATGAAGTTTTTAAAATCTTAAACACTAAAAGTTCCCTTCAACAACTAGGTAAGACTACTTACTACGTTTGCTAATGTCTGAACAGATTATTCTCAATAAGTATTGATTAGCCATTTAACATTTAGTACTTACGGACACTGCACACACGCATTTTTAGGCCATCCTGCTCCTCAATATTAAGGAGGTAAGTAGGTACCGTACGTATGAACAACACTAATCATTCTGTTAAACCGGTGGAGGCGCTGAATGATGTTGTTCTCTAACAAAAATAATTTAAATAAACCTAAGGGGTGATATTCTCAGCGGGATTGTCCGAAAGGGTTACCGCTACCCCGGAACATAAAGGGCGAAGGAAGGTACATGGGTGGGTTTTAGTCAGTAAGAGTCTGACACTCCCTTCCGCTCCACCCAGAGCGGGAGGGGTCATTTGATGATTTCCCACCAGAAAAAAAAAGGGGTAATATTCAATAGTTACTGAGGTATATTAACGACTCTAGTCTAATAATATTATTAGACTTTCGCTATGGAACCAACTCTGTGGTATAGAAACCTAAATCAGTTGTTCCATACAAAAATGCAGTACTACGCGATCAAAATGTACGAAACAGCAGATTTTTTTTTTTATTACGGGGTTGCACCCACAACAAAAGTTATTAATATGTAAGCCTCAATAATATTATCTTCTAGGCCTCCCCCATATTCTTCCACGATATTGTTGACCATACTACTTTGATTGATATTCGTTGCTGAATGTAGCCTCGAATGCCACTGCGCAGGTGATCAAACTATATACTAACTTTCTTTGGGCGATCGCAATGGCGGTGCAGATGCGGATAATTGCGCCTACGAGCTAAGCCAAGCTAAGCCCAGTCAGTGCCTGTGCACTGACTAGGTACGCACCACGGATATCGCGCACCGTCCGCAGGGTTTAGATCTATATCTAAACCCTCCTTCACCATACAACTTCGGCTAGGGGTTTATTGAGAATAACCCTATCCTGGACATGTTTAAGAATGAATAACTTGTAAAGAAGGAAATTGGAATTACAAGTCATTTTTGTAACGTTCATAAATAGGTACGTGTCTACATCAGGCTAGGCTGGAAGCAGACTTCAACACAGTTGGGAAAATACTAGACAGACGATAACGAGTAGGTAATTACTTGCCTAGGTAGGTACCTATAGCTTAGGAATAGGTACTATTGTAATAATTCAGAAACCGAAAATGACGCGATACTCACTGGATGACTGGACCCCCATCACAAGTTATTCATTCTTATCATATTACTTACTTTAATTAATTTCTTGCACGTAAGATATTTAATAATAATTTACTAGAAGTTCCAATAAATATTAGAGATATAATCAATATATTCCTAAAGAATCGAAAGATCGGTTTATATATTTTCGTAAAACAGATATTTGAAATGCATTATTATTGGATTAAATACTTATTTATTTATTTATTGAATGCTTGACATACAAAAAAAATGATGATTTCAATCATCTGTAATAACAGTAATTAAAATAATTTATTGTAACAAAATACTTAGCTTAATCCAACTAAACATTCACGAACATGAACATGAAATACGAGAAATAAACTTATAAAAAAAACTTTAAAAGCATAATTAGGTCTATGTTCCCAAAGTTAGTACCGAAGTATATTTCTCATGCTGATTTGGCGATTTAACAAGCGCAATAATTTAAGAATTAAGTTGATAGTTGGGCAATTTGATAAACAAATCATAAAAAATAACATTTACAATATAACAAATTAAACACTTCTTAGTTCTAGTATAACGTGACTATACTTGCTAAAGATTACAATTATGTTATCATACTTAATAGTGAATAAGCTTCCATCTACTTCAATCAACCATTAATATTTAAATATTTAGGTAGGTAAACGTCTATAATATTATGATAATGGTAAAATTCATTACTGAATACAATAAAATATAGGGATTGTAAAATATATAATTAATAGCATAACTTCAATAATAGGTAATAATTATAAAATAGGGAATCAAATTAATATAGAAAATGAAAAAGTTAAAAGTAATCTTAATTAGTTGGACCACATAGATAGGATTAAAGCTTACCATGTAAAAGGATACGTAGAAACATTAAAGGTATGTATAGAATTTAGAATACACGTAGATTTCAAAAAATTTCAAAACATTTCCAAAATGACCGTTTGACATTCGTATTATTATTCCATTTAGCACGTTCCATTGTTCATTTCCATTTTTTTAGGTATTTATTCCATTTTGCAGGTTTCTTCCAGGTATTCAATCCGTTTTTTTAAAGACGCGATAGTGCTCTCAATGTCGTGTTGCGATTCCTCCAGATTATTTAGGCGCTCTCCATCAATTTTATCGTCGTACTCGTCAGCGTCTCGACGAGCTCGGCGCTTTGCACGCTCCAATCCTTCGTTATCACCACCGCAACTCTCGCAGTCAGCCCAGTAACGTAAATCCATGGCAGGCAAGTCCTCACAGGAACTCAGACCATCCTGAACCTCAGGAAGCAGAAAAACATTTTCTCCAATGGTGTCGATATTGTCGCCGTTGTCGCAGAGGATTCGAGCCAAGCTCGTCTCTTTCAGTTGTCGCAATTGATCTGGTTTGAACATGGATGGGTTTTCATACCAGAATCGATCTCCATCTCGCAGGCGTTTGAACTGTTCCACTAATAAGCATCTGAACAATGGCCCGACTTTTCCACCTTCTACTTGATTCTCGAGAATGCCTCCCACCCATACGTCGATGTTGTGTACTGATCCATAAAGCTCCTTCAATTTCTCACGTATGGTTTCATCGGTTATTTCCCCAGCCAGGTCGTCAAAATCGTTTACCTCAGTCATGTTACAAAATTGGCGCCATTTGGTGTACGGTGGAATACCATGATCACGGCTTCTTTGGATGTTGATAGCGGCCAAATCGAGAGCAACAGCATGAGCGCTGTAGAAAAGCTTTTCAGTAAGTTCCGAGTTCAGATTTTGCGTGGGTGTCTTTAGTTTTGCCGGTGTCATGAACATTCCTCTTAGCAAAGGATCAACTCCTCCTTCATCAACAAGCCTCCAGGGTGAGAAGAATGCATTACGAAGCAAAAGATGTCCTTGCGGAATTGTTTCGAAGTGTTCATCATAACGGTGCAAAAGTGGATTAATCATGGAATGTCCAAATCTCAAGGCGGCGGTGGCGAAAACGTTAGAAATTGATGGGTTCAAGTTTGGGTCATATCCCTTGTACTGGCCTAGTTGTTGGTATCCTTCCTGTCCTAAGACAAGTGGAAGCCAGTGCTCGTAAGTTATGATTTGAATTTGAGCACCTACTACCTTTCTGGCTTCTTGGTAAACTCGATCTCCGTCCCAAAATGAATTCAAAACTTTCAGTTGAATAGCAATTCGATTATGTTCCCGCATCCAAATGGTATGCATGGCTGCCAAACCGATTTGTTCGTTAGCTCTGATGTCACCTGCTACAAAGCAATTGCGGTTACTTTCGTCCAAATTGCGTCTGCAATCCATTCCATTGACGCCTACAGTTGGCAGTAATGGCTTTCTACCTGGGAAAGTGACACCTACCCTCAACAATCCGTTTTCATTGGTTAAATCACGTAAATCTTCAGCTACAGCTCTTTCGAAACCATAAACTTGCGACGCATCGATGAACGAAGTTAATTGATTGATTTGTTCTCTAGGCTGTAGTGTTCCAAAAATAACAGACGTCATTCCAGATCCACATACTGCACTGGTTCTAACGAAGTCGATGCAGCGACGGTTGGTAACCCGAGGATCATTAGATGGCACATCAATAGGGAAGCATGGTGCTGCATAGTCACATGTTTTTTTGCAATCTACACCATCCCAAGTCTGTGAGCTTACTGATGGTAAAGCATGATCCAAATCGTGATCTAGCCACTGACCCCATTGCATGACCATGTGAGACAACTGTAGATCTTCAGATATATCTGTAGTCGTTATGATTGAAGTGGAGACTAGCCGGGCGCTTGGTAACGTAAATCCGTTATATTTGATGTCTTTGTTCCAACCTACCGGTTGACTGAAACCATTTTCATATATAGGGTAAAGAATTCTTCTGAATCCGCTAAGTGATGATCCCCAAGTAGGATTTTCAAAATTGTTACAACTACCATCATAACTGCGATACTTGCTATGATAACACATATCAGAACAGTCTTTATTGTTTCTGTGAGCGACACAACCCGATAAACGTGCAATAACTTCAAGATGTTTATTTGACAATACGTTTTGATAAAAAAACGGTTCCGTCGAGGTTACTTTGTGGCCTGTTTGTATAAAAACCTTAACTTTGTCTAAGGTCCTTTCATAAATTTCGGCCGCGCGGGCGACTTCCCTAGCTGGTGCATTGGGGAAATTAGTAATTCGGAACAGCTGATGGACGTCTGATTTTCCTGTGTTGTTGTTATTGAATAACTCGTCCATGGTCCTTTCGATAGCTAAATCAACGTCTCTTGTTGCCTCAGTGAGAGCAATGTTAACATATTCATCACCGGGTATAACACGATCTTTTACGGTCAAGAAAGCCGACGCCGTGTCTCGTCCGTACTCGTTAAAAACTGAGCATTCATACCTACCGGTATCTCTTATTGTTAGATCATGGATAATTAAACTTCCAATGATCGTAATTGAATGTTTTAGGTTTTCATCTAGGTAGGAACCATCTTTTCTCCACTCTACTGAAGCAGGAGGCTCACTTTCTACTTCACACGGCAACTGAACGGTTGATTCTTTGAAAGCATCTGTGTCCTCTGGTTTCAAAACAATACGTGGTCGAACAATTTCGAAATTCTCAACCGTTAAGTAGGCTGACCCTTCGACAGTTCCCTCTGCATTTGCAGCTTTGCAGTGATATATGCCGTCGTCCTCTGATGTGACTGACAGAATGGTCAAATTTTGATTTTCGTTGCTCAAAATTATATTTTCGGAAGAAGGTAGCACAAGTGTGTTTCTAAACCAGTTAATAAGCGGTTTTGGCGTTCCTTTAGCAGTACATATGAATTCGACGTCAACTCCAACTCTTACTGTTTGGTTCTGTGGTTCGACGATAAATGAAGGCGAGACTAAAACAAAATAAATAAAAGATTTCAAAAAATTATATTAATTACCTAATACAGTAAAAATAATGAAGAGATAGTTAGGACTGTACCTATCATTTTAGAAGTTTTTTCATAGCAGATATTATGTTTTTTACTGCTCTACTGACCTAGACATAATCCATACTTGTTTTTGTAATACTGAATATAACACGAAAGTCACCTATAACATTGCATCTGACGGTAGTTAAAAAAGACATACTTAATTTAAAAATTCTGATAAAAAATATTTCTTACCCATAACTTCAAGGGCTGCAGTAGCATTAACTTTTCCGTTGATATTTTCAGCTAAGCAAGTGTACTTTCCAGCGTCAGATTCTTGTATATCGGCAATAAAAATGGACCCGTTACGATGTATTGATATACGTTCATTCAATAAAATCCTTTCGCCATTAAAAAGCCAAGCAATATGTGGTTTCGGGTGGCCATTAGCGACACAGTTAAATTTAATCGTCTGCTTGTTAAGCTTCGCAAATTGTTTTTGTGGCAGTAATGCAAATACGGGAGGGCCTAAAACAAGAGTAAAAAATATTAAACACTGATAAACATTTCAGTTAATATAAACAAACTGGTATTTAAACAGTTACCATTTTCCTTCGGTTTGTTTTGAACTGTCATTCTAGCAGGTTTGGAGTGCACTTCGCCAACTTGGTTTTTAGCCATGCACTCGAAATATCCTGTGTCAGACTCGTTGATGTCATGTAGCATGAGTGTGCCGTTGTCCATAACCTCGTAACGCGTGCCGTCGATGGGAATCTCGTTAGAATCTCTTAGCCAGACTATATCCGGGGTTGGGTCGCCGGTCACCACGCACGTAAACATAGCAGCGTCTCCGAAATTCACATTGATGTCTTCGGGATCCTTCTGGATTTCAGGGATTTCTAAAAATATGTGGTAAAATTTAGAACTAGCAATTAAATCACCACACAAATACAAATCATTAATGCCAAGGATACCCACTACAATCGAAGTCCTGTGCGCCCATAATAGAGAGAGGCATCCCGGTGACATTGGTGGGCTGGTAACATGTTGCATCGATGTACATGTCGTGATGTTCGGCCATCATCTTCACGAGCCACAACATGGAGCAATCGCATACCAGAGCATTGCTGTCTAATCGTAACTTGCGTAGATTAGGCATGCCCGAGAATGATCCTGATGGAATGTTCTTTAGATGGTTGTTGTGTAAGTATCTGAAATTAATTTGTTTCGTGGGTATTCAACGTGTCTGCATAGTTTTACCAGAAATAGATGGCATGGAATGCACAGAAATGTAATATGCAAATCATTGCTAATCTAAATACTCACAGTCGCTCCAAACGCGGCAGGTTTGAAAACGTTTGCGGATCGATCTGATAAATTTCATTGATGTGCAAGTACCTGAAAAAGAGAATGAATTTATTTCTATTGTAAAACGACTGTCTGCTTGTGCGGGTTGACAAACTGATAGGAATGAAGTATTACTTAGTAAAAGTATTACTTTTATATGAATTAGAACTTAATTCTAATGTAGGTACTTAGCATCCTAATGGTTTTACGCACAGTTTTACTGAAAAGATAAATAACGGTTCTGTGGTTTTACGCTTTGTCCTGCACGTTTTACGCTTTGTCCTGCACGTTTCAATCGCGGTCATCCCGATAATGTAGTACCACAAAAATAACGCTTAATCCAAATGATATGAACAAGTTAAGCAATTTCTGAAATTACCAAGCATTGTTTTTATTTATATTGATTTACTACTTCCTAAAGGGTTATCACACCGTAGTCTAAAATAGAGTAGGTATTGTCCTCTTTTGTGTAGGTGTACTTTATAATCTATGATAAAATACTCTATTTGCGTAACTCTGACTGGTACTTGCTTTTTCACCCTTATGAATTTAAAGTGACGTTTGGAAGGAGGCTGTAACTATCTTGAAAAAGACAAGTATACGTAGCTCTGTCCACCTGAGTTCCACCATTCCATTTACGCATGATAGATGACAATGAAAGACCATCAATCAATTAACGTATCGAATAACAGGTACACAAATAACTGTAAAAATTTTAAGTTTCTTTGTTTTTTATTGTGTATCGGTATCGTACACAACAATAGAACTTTCAACTATAGACTTTAGGGAGTCTCACTGGATCGTTGTGCGCTAAGCCATTAGAATGCAAGTCCGATATCGGGAATCATATAAACAAAAGAAGCATTTTTTAAATATACACCGCTTGTCAATCAACGAGGCTAACTCTTAGAACCTTTTCCTATTCCAAATATTAAATAATATTTATCTCGAAATATGCCATTACATAATCTATGATGGGGTCGCCTTCTAGTCTAACCGAATGCAGCTGAATACCATATTTGACATGGAGCGACTGCCTATCTGACCTCCATAACCCAGCGGTTATGGAGGTCAGCTAGGCAGTCGCTCCATGGAAACGGTTCTAAGAGTGGCAACCAGTCTTAGGAGGTATAGTGTGTTGTATAGTAAATGTACTAGACAACACTATACCTCCTAAGACTGGTTGCCAGACTTTTGGGCTTTGACTACCTGTAACGACTGTCTGTCATCTACGAGTACGAATGACAGCCAGTTATATTAGCTAAGTCCGCTATTCATTTTGGAACTCGACATAATTCGTTTTGCAAAGTCCTAGTTTTGTAAACATGCCTGTTTCTATCTACACATTTTCTTCATAAATAGAATAGGTAACCAGAAATCAAATCGGTACAACTCAGTGGATTTATCTAGCTTCGTAGTTAGGTAATACTCACCGGATTAAGGTCTCGTCACAAAACGACAAAGCGCGGCACTACCTTCTTCCTACGCTTTCTATATTGTAGTACCTACCTTTTATATGAAACCTATGAAATCTCAAAAATCCAATTCGTTTTCCGACTTGCACGCGAACGAAGTCCCGGACTCAGCTAGTGTACAATAAAATACTATAGGAATTAATTTTTAGATCATCTTTCGGTCTATCTGTTTTCTTATCTACCTAATCATACATATGGAAGCGGGAGAACTTATACAATAACCTTTTTTGATTAAGTTACCTTCATCTCGATTGGAAAAGTATCCTGAAAATAAACCTTGAGCTCCCTAAATAGGACTCCGTATTCTATGTAGCCTTATACAAAAGTACAACAGACCACAGACGTCCTCGCAAAACGATTTGTGTTCAGCGGGGTAATTACCTAACACACTAACAGTAGCAATGGTTATCATTCTGACAGTTCAACAACATTCATTGCGTTATTAACGTTGTTGAGCAGACAATTCGAACATATGAAGCAATGGATTAGAATTATCGATTAGAATTATTATATTATTAATTATCCTACAAAATTATTCAAATTGTGAATGATAGAGTGATACGCAATTAGTGTGCTGGATACCAGGCTCTGCTTGAAAGGCGGTGACTGTCTAGTATATGTACTAATGTAGAGTGGCTAATTACATATTTAATGGAGTGGCTAATTAAGTATTGTGTGATTAATTGACAGTTGATGGTGATGATCGTGGCGAGTTTTGAAATGAGAAAGCTCGAATTGAGTGTATAATTAAAATTAAATAAACTAATCTCGTGGTTATGTTAAGTTTGTTGTTTTTGTATTTCAATCGGACAACGTCGCGGCCATGTATATCTAGTTTAGTTATTCCTTTGAACGCGCTAGTATGAACCTGTAATACGAAGCTCTCCAAGCTAGCCACGGATTTAATTTTATTTCAAAGAACGTAAGTAAGTACCTACCTGCTGCCATTGCGGTGCTCTCTCAAGAGTTTATTTTAATACGCGAACAAATTGAGGAAGCAAGATACAGTGACTTTATGAACGTTCTTGAACCCACTTGTAGGTTCTCGTATGATACTGGTATAGTTGTACCGTTCACTCAGATTTCTAGGTTGTCAGTACTTAGGTTTCACCGTTTTGACAGCAGTGGTGGTTAAAATATTTACACAAAGTAAAGCGCCTGCCTGGGTTTCGAACCCACAACCTACAACTCGTAAGCTAGTAAGGCCCAGTGGTAACGAGCCCCCCGTTACCACTGGGCCACCACTGCTCTTCATAGTGAGGGAAAACATCGTGAGGAAACCGGCAGGTCCTAGAACCAAAAATTCGAAGACATGTGACATCTACCCATCCGCACTTTGCAAGCGTGATAGATTACAGCTTACAGCCCATTCCCTCTCGAAGAAAGGAGGCACGTGTCCCAGCAGTGGGAACATTATAGGCTGACTATGCAGTACCTAGGTTCTATTATGGCTTTCAATAAGGCAAATAATAGAATACGCTTTTTTATGTAGGTACTATTTTCTCGTGTTAGTGAAAAAGCAAATTGTACAGGCACATGTTCATAAAGATGATCGAACTATCCTGGATCCCACGACTCACGAGATTACATAAAATATTTTCAAACAAATAAATATTAAATCATAGGTTCTATCTATTATATAGCAATTTATGACTTAATTTTTATTTGTTTTAGCAATAATTAAATACAAAACGAACGACCTACTTATTGACAAAGCTAAAAAACTAAATTCATATAGAATTAAAGTTAACAATCCCAAGAAAGCGACGCAACTATTAGATCCAGATAATCCCAGATTAGAAACTTAATGAAGTATTGTGGTCCGCTTTAATAGAAACAGCGATCTCTAAAGTCAATTAATTATAGCAATCAATTGAGCAAATTCAGGGCCTGATTAACCCTTAGGCTAATTAGGGTGCAGCCTAGGGCGCGAGGATCGGGAGGGCGCGCTGAAATCGTGTCTTCGCATGCACTCTTAATCTAGCATTATTGCATCTACCCTACACTGAAAAAAAAAATCTCTTCTGACAACTATATTTTATTTACACCAAAAAAATTATTTGATAGCCCGCTGCCAATCAAATATTTAATAGTTTTAAATAAATATTTTGTAACTTCCTAACGAATTAATTATTAGATATTAAAAAATATATAGTAAAGATAATAACGATATCGATGTAATTGTCCGAAGAGAATTTTTTTTCTCAGTGTACAGACGCCAGCAGGTCAAGCTACCCTAAACTGTCAAATTTTCCCAATCAACCTTGAACCTTAATGCTTTAATGATAAAGTTGAAAATCTATTAAAGAAATTTGACAGATTGTAGTAACTTGATGTGCTGGCGTCCGTACATATTTCAACTAGATCGAGACAAAACACTAAAACTAAATGCACTGTGAACTGAAAAAGCTTGGGAGTCCCTGATTTTAACAATAAATTTTGAAATTTTAGAAAAGAAAAAACACTATGCACTATCGTCAGCGATTTCTTGCCTTGGTCCCTCTACCGCGGACTGTTCTTACGTTTCTTCGTACAACACTAGTAGCTCCCTAGTGTAGTACGTCCCTATAGTAGCGACGACGCCGACGATCTACAATGAAGACGAAATTGTAATAGAAGAAAAGCCGCCTATTCCGCCAAGTGACCCTGCACTGTGGCAAGTAAACGACTAATTTCGAGATTATAATGTTAAAAAAGGACTGCAACAAAACGATGAATTAGATTTTTCCAGATCAGAAAGGCAGTATAAAAATAAAAAAGATATCTATCTAAAAATATGATTGAGATAAAGCTTGTTAATGGCGAAATTGTGAAGAGAAGCTGGTCAGTATACTCAGAATCCACATGTCACGTGTTTTGTGGTCCTTGCAAATTATATGGAGGAACATCCGTATTTGCCAAAAGTGGATTTAATGACTGGAAAAATTCTAACTTAATAACTGATCATGACAATTCTCCGGATCATCGTAAATGTTTGGGACAATATGTATGTAGAGGAAAACTTTTACAACGATTCACTATTGACGTCGTGAAGAAATAACTTATTGGCGAAATGTATTACTACGTATAATAGAAACAATTAAGTTTTTAGCTTCTCGCGGGCTTCCATTTCATAGTCAAAATGAAATTATTGGATCTGCACTAAACGGGAATGTTCTTGGCTGTATTGAGCTTATATCTTTTGATCCTTTCATGGCTGAACATTTAGTGAGATTTGGACAAAAAGGCAGAGGTTCTCCATCGTACTTGTCATCCTCTATAATCGATGAATTTATTTCACTTCTCGCTGACGAAGTTCGACTTTCGTTTATAGGAGAAATAAAAAGAGCAAAACATTATTCGATTAACATTGATTCTGCTCTAGATATTTCACACACCGATCAGTTGACATTTATAATTTGTTATATTTTGCCTGACGGAGAAACTGTCGAACGCTTTGTCACATCATCATCATCATCATTTCAGCCGATAGACGTCCACTGCTGGACATAGGCCTCCCCCAAGTGTCGCCACATTGACCGGTCCCGTGCGACTCGCATCCAGCGGATTCCCGCAACCTTCACCAGGTCATCGGTCCACCTAGTGGGAGGCCTTCCAACGCAACGTCTTCCGGTTCGCGGTCGCCACTCCAGAACTTTTCGGCCCCATCGGCCATCCGTTCGCTTTGTCACATTTTTACCCAATTGCGGTCATAAAGGTGAAGACATCGAGAAAGCTGTTCATGCGTCAATTGATAAAACTTTGGAACCTGAAAGACTGTCGTGGCCAAAGTTAGGATAATGCTAGCAATATGTCTGTTCAATACAAAGGTCTTCAGTCTTCAGTTAAGAATTAAAGCTGTAAATCCTTTGGCTACTTTTGTTCCTTGTGCAGCGCATTCTCTCCAACTCGTGGGATCGGCTGCCGCGGAAAGTAGTGACGAGTCAGTTGATTTTTTTACACTGGAATGGATCTTCAAGCAGACTGCAGATGGCAAACTTTTTTATCCAAATTGGATGAAGAATCAATGGTACTAAAAAATCTATCAAAAACTCGATGGAGTGCGCGAGCAGATGCAAGCAAAGCCTTATACAGTTCATACAAACAAGTTCTGGAAGCATTAAACTCTATTTGCGAAGATGAAAATCAAAGTGAAGAGACCAAATAGCAAAAGCAATATTAGAAAAAATTAAAACTCTAGAAATTACAATAACGTTGTGCTCGTAAAGTTTCAAATCGTTAGTGCACAGCTACAAGCAAGTTCTGTTGATTTATCTAACGTTATACTCTTTATGAGACATTACATGCTTAACTTGATACGTTGCGCGACGAAAAAGTGTTATAAAATTTTGAATCAGAGGCAATCGAGAGATGCGGCAGTGACCACATACAAAAAAGATGTAAGAAGAAAGAAACCAAATTTCATCTTGATGAAGTTAAAACGGGGCACATTGAGTTAGAAGGGAGACGATCTTTCATCGTTAATAATTATTATGCAGCTATTGATTATCTTAAAACGCACTTAAAAAACCGGCAAATTATTTATAATACAGTAAACACAAAGTTTGGTTTCCTAAACTGCATGAACTAGACGACAGTGAATTTATTAGAAGCAAAGCGAAGGAGTTAAAACAACTATATGCCAGTGATTTAGAAGAAACCTTTGCAGAAGAATGCGTCCATTTGGCGCAGTTTTTAAAATCTGACAACGAGGCCGAGCATTCTATTTCTGCCAGAACCCCAAAGGGTTTGTTGATATTTCCTGCATATTCCCGAATGTGGAGATAATATTAAGAATTTTTTTGATAATGAGTGTTTCCAACTGCAGCAGTGAAAGGTCATTTCAGCACTTAAAAGAGTAAAAAAAATTACTTGCGCTCCACACTCCGCCAGCAAAAACTTGCAGCGCTCTCGCTATTGTACAGACGCCAGCACATCAAGCTACTACAATCTGTCAAATTTCTTTAATAGATTTTCAACTTTATCGCTGAAGCATTAAGGTTCAAGGTTGATTGGAAAAATTTGACAGTTTCGGGTAGCTTGACCTGCTGGTGTCTGTACATAGAAAGTGATTTTATTACAAACTATTAAATATAAAAAAAAGTGGAAATATTTGCAAACACCAAATCACGAAAAAGGACTTTTGTATAAGCTAATAATAATGACTTAATTACTATAATTTTCAAATAAATCATTAATCAGTTGCAAAAATGTTTCACTTGTATGATGCCTCTCCTCTTTTTTAAAGATGTGTAAATATTTAAAAAATACTTAAAGTCGAGGCAACTTCACACACTAGATGACCACGCTTGTGGTCAATGGCCGCAATAACTAAGTTGTCTATAGAAACTAAGCCAATACAAGTCATGCGGCCAAACACGACATGGATTTGGTTTTCTATGTACACACGGCTACACATCAACCTAGACTGTTTGGACTTTGGACTACTAGAAGTTGAACGCTGCGAATCGTGCGAGAGGGTGCGATATGTTTTTGTTTTTTTGTCTCACTCACGCACGTCGCAGGCCTACGCGGGAGCGCGTGGCACCAACATCAACGCATAGATAGATGCGTATCATGTATATTATTTTGTAAACAAGTTGAGCTCGTATTATAATACTAACTTCTTTCTTCTTCGTTTCTCGTTTTCGCTTAGTTCTCTTTCTGACTGTATTCATTTTGACCTAGAGCGTGATGTTGAACTGATCCGAACTTTATCATACCTATTTTGTTGCGGACTAATTTTAAAATTATGATATTTCCTAAGATGTTGATTGAAATCAAGTGATGTCTAGGGCAATTTTGTTCATACTTGTGATGAATAACTTATTTATTTGGATAAAGATTAATATTGTTAATATAACACCTTCGCAAATAATGCATTAATTTCAAACAAAGATTATCATAAAAAAGGTTATAGTGAGTCAATCTTAAAAGATAGACATATGCTGTCGCGGACTTTTTTTTAGAACAACTTTTAAAGAGGAATAATTCCTTCATACATGATTTTTGCGTAACTTAAACCGTTTACGCAGCGCACGCAACAGAAGCTCTCAAAAAGGAATCACTTTTCCCGTTTTTGCAACATTGTCCATTGATGCTCCGCTCCTATTGGTCGCAGCATGATGTCTAAAGCCTTCCTCGATAAATGGACTATCCAACACAAAAATAATTTTTCATTTCGAACCAGTAGTTCCTGAGATTAGCGCGTTCAACCAACCAAACAAACAAACTCTTTAGCTTTATAATATTAGTTTAGATGAGTTTGCACTAACACATCCATTACCATTAGATATTTATTATTATCATATTATATTTCGAGCTTGCGGTCCGCATGCGTGTAGGTAAATCAAAAATCTACATCCTGTCGGATTTTCATACAAACTTTCAACCAACACCGCCATCCAACCATTCCATTTCATTCGATTTTTATAACAAAAGCACTTAAACACGTATTGAATTGAAATTGAATTGAATTGAAAATAAAATATTTATTTCAGACGAAGCACACAGTAATTGATACAAGACTGAAACTTACTTTACTGTCAACCAAAAAATCAAATACGAATTTTGATAGATCTAACTTCAAAACGACGGATTTTCATACAAACTTTCAACCCCTTTTTTACCACCACTGCTGCTAAAAAATCAAATCAATAAAAAAAAAAACAAAGAAGCCATCCATCCATAACCATCCCACCACCCATCGCATCCCATCCCATCCCATCTATATTTATCATAAATTTAAAACTATTTGCCCCTTCTTTACGACACAACAAAGCAGTCAATACATCTACGTGATTCTGCACAGACTAGTGGGAAGCCTGAAAAATATTAAAATGTATGTTTGTTTGCTTGTAAGCCCACGTTCGCTCGGACGACGTAAAAATTTCGCGGCTGGATTTTATCGCGCAATGGATTTTAAACTTGGTGTTGAGCCGAGCGAATAGGCCTTTATACATGTTGCCTAAGCTAGCACCACATGCATTGCATAGGTATATCATCAATGTGTCGAAGAGCGCTCAAAATGAATTAACAATTTAAATATACTTCAATTCACAAAGCTCCGTGCGGGCGTCCGCGTCGGCTGACCGCGTAACAATAGTTAATACTTAATGTAATGATTCATTATTAATTTGGTCTAATTATTTAACGCTTGAAAGGCGCGGAATAACTATCATAATCTAAACATAACTACAAATTACCTCAGGAGCCAACAATAGTTAAAAATCTAAATCAACAATGAACATAAAAACAACACAGTTAAAAAAAAATATTCATCCAGTGACAACCCTCTATAATCAACTATGGCAAATAAAACTTGATATGGTTTATTGGTCTACTAATAGGTATAAGAAATATCCTCCCACTAGAGTAATTATTATGTAAATAGTAAGATAAATTATATTTATGACTTGAAAAGAAGCTGAATCCACTTAAAAAAATTGCAAACTATTAACATTTAAAACAATAAAATATTATTTTTAGATAACAGACTACTATCAAATTTAACAGCTTCGAGTTACTTCGGGAGCCAAAAATGATAACAAATAAAACAATTATCAATTAAAATAGTTAACAATAGTTTAAAATTTAAACTCCTAAATGAGTAATAGAAATCAACATAAATAAGAAAACAAAAATTTGGAAACAATGAACAATTAATCTAATTAGTTTGCCTAACTTAACGTTACTTAATAGTCGTGAATCCTGGGCGACGTTTAGAAACTGACTGGCATAGAACACTGAATTCAATACGAGTGAAACTAGCGAATGTTTTCGCCAAAATAAGTGCAACTGTGTGCGTAGGCGCAACGCAGCAAGTGCTGTGATTGGCCGATGCCACGATACGCAGTCCCTTTCCTACAATTCTCTGTATTGTACTTCTGTGTGTACTTGGTAGCCTGCAGTCACTTGTCATGATTTTGGTCGTATAATGCGTGAGGTGCTTTGCCTTTATGTACCGTCAGCTAAAAAAATGGTTTGCCACCCTAAGGTTAAATGTCGTGCAGATTAATGGACACCGTTAATTTCGCCTGCAGATCGATCTGAAAACTTTTATAGGTAGTATGAACCATGTTAAAATTTTCACACTAGTAAACAATGTCAAAACTAATCTACTTTTTAGGCCGACCGTAATACACCTGGTGAGGGCGCGTCCTCATAATTAGCCTAGGGCGGTCAGAACTCTTGATCAGTCGCTGAGCAAACTGTTTAATCCTATTAACGCAACGCTCCCGAGTGCTGCAAGCACGACAAACCGAAAAGGAGAAAAGAAACAATGATACACAATTTTGAGAACATGACACACTTTTAATTAGGTAACAATAACGATGGACAGATACGGAATAACAAATTGAAAAGTCAGCCGACATTACTAAGATCAAAGAAAAATTTTACGACTTAACAAGGAAGTTTAAGAATGGTTAAATATTCACTGTGGATAATTTAACGGTGTCGATGTGGCCGAATTCGGTCAAAACTCTAAAGAATTGGAATCATCGATATTATGAAGAGTCTAAGGAGCTGATGCGAGCAGCACAGGACCGTTTAAAGTGGCTTCGCTTGTTGCTTTAGTCTAGTAACGGACATCTTTCGGTTGAAATGATGTTGATGATTATGATAGATTAGTAAGAGCTGAAACATCGACAAAAACCCAGCTTATCATTGAAAAAGTCGGAGTCATCGTCCAACTTAATCAGAATATCAGCATATGAGACGAAACAACTGCCATCTGACCTCCGCGAAATAATCACTGAGCAAAACTGACGTCATAAGATACGTGTGTATCAGATACCTACTTACTACATGAAGAAGGGTCATGGTCTAAGCCTTTTAACTGCGGCAAGCTCTTTAATCACACAGACCAACCTTATCAGCGTGTAACTAATTAATAAACGTGTCAACACCTTCTGATCTTAGATAATCCCCGTGATCACTAAAACGACCAAAGAATGGAGAAAATGCCATGACTATAATATCAGAAATCAAATAAATGTTGAACGTCAAAGCTAAAAAGACACGAAAACGCCATCCATTATTCATGGTCCTGAGAAGAGGTAGCGCCAAAAACTTCCCCAGCAACAGCCGCACAAGAAAGAGCAACAAGTCCCCGTCTGTCATACTGCTTGGTGCCAGCAGGTTTCCCCCACTGCAGGACTGAATACCGATAATCATCTTAACATTTAACCTTAAGAGAGGTAGGAATAATAATGACATCAATACTAATATTGTAAATTCGAAAGTAACTCTGTCTGTCTGTATGTTATCTTTTCACGTCTAAATCACTGAACGATTTCCGATAAAATTTGGCAAGGAGATAGATGGCATCCTGAGAAAGGACATAGGCTATTTGTCTCAAAAATAATCTTAAAGGGGGTGATAGCGGGGCTGAACGTGCTTATGGGAGCATTAACAAACATTTCACAAGTTAGGGAAATTCAAATGTATGCTTTTGGTAACAAATAAAGAATTATGTGTTTGTGTTTTTGTAAAATCATCCCCCAAGGGGGTAAAATAGAGTAATATTAAATGATTTTGAAATTCACATGTATTTAATATTGTAAATGATTTTGAAATTCACATGTATTTAATATTGAAATTTTTGTGTAACTCTTTTTAGACGATTTAAGGGATTGAAAATATAGTGTGTGTCCTTTTTATTCCTTAATAGCTGAACGGAAATTGCCCACGGGTTGCTTACGGGTTAGCCCAGGACATGGTCTATCCGTATGCCTTTCATAAAAAATGTATCCTACGTAGATACTTTTTTATCCCGGTAGTAAATTCCCGTGGGATAATTTCCAACAATCATTCGGGCGAAGTCGCGGGCAAAAGCGTAAGTATAGTAATAATTTGCCATAATATTCTGTAACGACAGTAACAGATGATGGCCGTCTGCGTCTTAATACAATTGTATTATAATAATATGTCCATCCGTTATGAAACTGTAAGCACTTAAACAACGACTGCAAGCACTCGGTATTCATGTACGGACGCCAGCACATCAAGTTACTACAATCTGTCTTTCTTTAATAGATTTTCAACTCTATCGCTAAAGCATTAAGGTTCAAGGTTGATTGGGAAAATTTGACAGTTTCGGGTAGCTTGACCTGCTGGCGTCTGTACGTACCGACGTAAATTAATATTAGTATAGTAGTTTTTAAATTGCATATATCATTGTCCATTGAGTGTTAAATTGAGAACAATTGGGCATTGAACTTAATTTAAAAATCTTATTATTTATCGGCGAAGCTTTTGCGAGTTGGTTCTTATTAAGTAGGTACCTAGTCTTTTATTTTTATTAGTGACAATCATCACCGTCATCAGTCTCCTGCCCTTGCGATCTATTTAATTCTGTGCAAATCGCACCGTGAAAGCATACTTACATAGGTGAGGTGAGGTGTCATTCTAACTGCCGATCGATTCTGTAAATGTAAAATCTCACCGTGAAAAGTTAAGTGAAGTGAGCTTAGAGTGAGCTGTCAATAGTGTCAATCCCTAGCATTAGTTGGAATGATGATGCTATATGGATTGACACTATTGATAGCTCACTTCACCTAAGTTCTCACCGTGACATTTTTACAGAATCGCTTGGCTTATCCCAATTTATTTGATTTCTTTTTTTTTTTTTTGTTTTCTTAAAAAAAAATGTTTGGTCATTTAGGTAACTTCTGTTAGTCAGCTTCAGTGTAATCTTACACTTACACATTCATCTGAATACGTTGAAAAACCCTGGTTCTGTTTCCCTCACCTTTTTATCTATTTTTAACCGAATTCGAAAGAGATGAGGAGCTCGGTTCGTCTGTGTATGTATTTTTATGTATGTTCATCGATATGTTCATCAATTGTGTACCGATTTATAACATTATTTTTTTCATTTGGTAGGGGAAGCTGAAACATAAAAAACCTATTTACAAAACTTGACGGTGACTTCGGTTTTGTATTTTGGTTTTATGCCACCGACTTCCGCAATGGAAGTTATTTTTCGCTTAGTGTCTTTTTTTTTAAAGTCCGTTGTTTTGTTTCGTAAAAATGTTTTTTTTTTTATGTTTCACTCTATAGCTGTCGTACCTACCCGACACGAATACGTATACAACGGTGACAGGAAATTTTATAATATCAAAACTGCCGAACCAAACTTAATTACTTAAAATTAAGTTTGGTTCGGGAATGACCGCGCGAGCTTCCTGTGCTAAATGAAAAAGTTTTTTATGTTATTTTAAAAAGTACCTACTTACCTATTAATTTGCATTATCCACGTATTCTATTATCGATAATATCTTCTTATTATATAACTAAGCAAGTAACTGTGTTTCCCGTCGTTTTGAAGTTTACATAACTGCTTTGGTTTCAAAGAGTGGTCCCAATCAACATTTGTTCAACAGGAAAGGAGCTTTACTTGCTTCCCAACGTGCAGTAAACATAGGCAGTATATAAATCTACCTGCCTACGTAGGTCGATATTATATCTTACATCTGACATCTATAAAATGGCAGCCCGAACCACCTACTGTAGGTTTCAATAAGATTTTGCCGTTTCTGGAATCGTGGCCGTCGTATTACCCCGTTTTAGCAATAATTCAGTCTATGATCGAAATGTAACCAATATTGCGAAATTAGACGCGGTGTTGGACTTTGTCAATGCTTTGAGATTAGAGATATTTAATTATATCGAAATCGACTCGATCGGCATTAATTGGAACATTTGATTAGCAGTAATTTGGCGAGCTGACCCGCCGAATGGTTATTTTAAAGTCGATAGTTAACTCTAATTCTGTTTATATTTCGTAGGGAGGGAACTAATTAATATTAGGAAGGTAACTATTACTGGAACATCGCCGCATGTGCGATGGTGCTCTCTCGGTTGCTATAATGATAATCCTGTCTTCCACTTGACGACCCTAATGATCTTTACAACTACATGCACATTGACACGAAAACATAAACACGCCTCTAATTATGTTTTATCATATGCAATCCCATTAACATCTGACCAGACGTGTTGCCACGCTAAAGCACTATACATAAAACTCAATTCGTCTAGCTGTCTGTGGATGTTGAGTACATTTTCACAGCAATTTTTATTTTTTTAACCGAACATATTTTCATGAAATGTGGCAAAGGCTAGCTAGCTTAGTTAGTTTGTTTTGGTTCTGGTGGAAGTCAAAGGGTAAATCGCTTTTCGGGGGGAGGGTCGAGGGGATTGCAGCGGCTGATTTCGATTTCGAATTGAAAGGTGTTGAGGGAGCCCAACACTGTTTGCACTAGCATTCGCAATTAAGCTCTATGACTCTGTTCCGACAAATCATTACCTAGGTAGGTTAAGCAAATTCCACCGCAGGCATGCATGCTTGTAGCCTACGTTATACTACACGTTAGATTGACAGACGGCAGTGGCCGCTGGACTATTTAATGCATTATGATGTTCTGAATAGCAAAGGCAAGACCGAGCCATGCATAACTAATTATAGAATAGAGGCCACTGCTATTGGTGTGTAACCAAATGGAGGTATATGCCTAGATATGTTCGTAGTTCCAGCTTCCAACAACAATAGCTAAGATGAATAGAGTTTTAGCTCACGTGCTCATTTATCACAGTCATAAACTGTAAACTACCGCAACAAGTCTGTAATACCGATACCTATCTAGACTAGAACGTATACACATGGGCAATGCACGAGAGAAGAACATAAACAATCGCCTAATATCTAAAAAAAACTGATCAGCCAGCTCCTGAAAGCTATATTTATAACTAGCTGTACCCGCAACTTTGTTCGCGTGCATGTCGGAAAACGTTTTAATTTTTTTGCGCGGAACCCTAATTCTATTTCCTAAATAAAAATCTAACACCAGCTACCTGCCAGTGAAAGTCCCGTCAAAATCGGTCCAGCCGTTTTGGACATTAGCCGGAACAAACAGACAGTTAGATAAACATTTTTTAGATGTAAATAGATTTTTGTTATAAGTAGGCGTATATACTTTCATATGTATTTAGTAAAAAGCTGTTTTTTGACATTACAAACAGACTCTTCAATTTTAATTATTTTATAGATGTTCGGTCAGCAAAGGAGATAAGTAACCAGTGTCGTCGGATATAGTTGAAGTTTAGTAAGAAACGGATTGATGTTTTCGGATAAAATTTTGTATAATTAATAGAAAACAAACAGTTTATTTATCAAACAATCGAAAACATCCATCGGTTTCTTACTAAACTTCAACTATATCTGACGACCCTGGTTACTTATCTCCTTTGGTGACTGTACATAGAGTACCTATAGATAGTTGAGCTAAGGTTTACGGGTCCATAATTAAAAAAAAAACTTGAGGCCCTCAGTTGTGTCATCACTAATTATTATTGGTCTATTATTTTCATCTGATATTTAAAAGCATTTTCAATAAGTTTTCATTCCACCGTCCGCTACAGTAAACAACAACAGATTCATAAATACGTTAACGACGGTTATAATAACCGAAGCAGCAATACATTACGGTATTGCAAGACGTTACCAGCATTACTGTCAAGACATAAAATCTCTGTAATACTCAGTATTGGCATTGTGCCCGGGCAATCTGAAGTTAATCAATTGTGTGGATGAAGCCTTAGAATGGACGTCGTGCGGCGCGGCATAGCAACCATCGGAGTTCGTGGATCGGGTAGCGATCACTTTGATAAGTACCTAAAGCGTAAAGCTCTGCACGGCCAACCCAAACATTTACATGTTTACCAGCGGATAAAACAAACAAGTAACAAATCAAGATACGGAAAGTTTGTTAAGAAATCACTCACTAATAATGTATTAGTAAGAATGTGGTTTTACTTATCTACGTAATGTGTTGTTCCATACATAATCTGTACTTCTGTAGATACCTACATACATCGTATTTAAAGTTAAGTGCTGATTTTCTTTCTTTGTCTAATTAAATATGATTAAGGGTTTACAGGTTTTTAACAATAATTTTACCTTTAGATAAATTCCGTACTGAAAACGGAAAAGGACTTAAACTAAGTACAGTTTATCCTTGGAGAAAAGTCAAAGTACAGAAAGTGAACAAGTGGATAATCAAACTGCATCAAGACAAAAGTAGCCTAATTGTCCTGGAATTAATTTATTATTTAAAAAAATTAGGTTATCGCGCCAGTTGTGAGAGTCAAATGAGGAAAATGGGGCATTGTTACATTTATATGCGATAAACTGGCGAATTGGGGTTAGTTCTTCTCAATAATGCTGCCAACATTAGCCGGAGTTTACACTATGAAACTGGGCCCAAACCATAATCGTTTTGCACTGCAAGCCAACAGGTCAAGGTGGCAGAATTCTGCACTGGGCATGGTTCAACGTTCAAAATCGCTCTCTTTTTGTTGGCGGGATAGAGGAGTGCACGGTATTACTGTAACCCTCTTGGAGCAGAGATATCTATGTATTTGTATAAGTACCAGCTGTACAGTACAGACAAGCTTTTCAAGCTGAACTATTCCATACATAGGTATTTGTATGAGCAGATGGGCAAGAGCAGGGCAAGTTAAAACAGTAGGCAATTTGTTGAGCAATTAGTGTTCTGTTCCGCAATAAAATAACATATCAATTGAACGCAGCAGAGTTCGTGCAATAGACATTATTTTCAAAAAAGCAATTATTTAAAAAATTCGGCTCCAATGGAAGCTGCTATTTGAGACTTTTGTTACAATTACCCACCCTCATTCCTCGCTGTGTGTATGCCTATGCTACAATGCAATTATTCATTAGAGTATAAGAATATTTACTGTGATAGATAGATAGACAGACACTCCTAGTAATATACAATAAGTCAACGCAGATACCACATTTGCCATTGACACACAAAAACATGACACCTTAAAATATCTGCTGATGTAGATATCCTGCCGATATGATTAGCACAGCTATTCAATCTAGCCTGAGTGAAGGAATTCGGAGGCATTCCTGATTCCGGTTAGCATACTTTGGTCAGTTTTAGGTTTTTGCGTTTCGAAATTGCAGAAGTAAACTTAATTTATTAGGTCCTGAATTTCCGATGATTTCTGAATTATCTAAATTATGGATAGCGGAAGACTGAAAGCTAAGTATTTCTACTCACTTATGTGCCTTTTAGCACATTTTACACTTACTTATAAGCCCAAGAAAAAATTCTAGTGAAGAATTTTCGCCCGGGATTATCTTTATTTTAGGTAACAGACTAACAGAAATACTGTGTGAAAAGTCTAATGCGATAATAGATGCGAAAAAAAATGCTGTCAAAGTTCCCGAATATCAGTTTATTGGAAAAATCTCGTAAACCTTATAACTGCAGAGTAGTGGTGGCCCATTGGTTACGGCAGCGACTTACGAGTGGTAGGTAGTTCGTACCAGGCATGCGCTTTCATGTATGTTATGTATTCCTTACTAAATTATGCACAATACACATAAATCCTTCACAAGATTCAACTAAGACCCGTCGTTCTCGAGATAGAACAACATTTCGAAGCTGTCGAGATCTTTCTCGACAGCTTCGAAATGTTGCGGCAATGATGCATTTGTTTCCGCGCTACCTCTAAGGTAGAGTAAAATGGGCGTTCTCATTTAGTTGATATCATGTAACCCATGAACTCTGAATTATAACAGCATTTTATTAATGATAGGTCGTTTCCATCTTCCTCTTCCTCGTTCTACAGTTTCATCCCTATATTCATGTCAGTAGAAAATTCTATAGATGGCATATTTTAGTATTGCTTTTTCCTGTTCTCATTTTTATTGTAAGTTCAATATTGGTCGTATGGCATTAAAAAAACATACCGGTTTTGATACGTGTGTATAGGTATGTTTGTAACATGTTAGATATGTGTTGTATGTGTAGGTGGATGTGTGTTGCACTTTTATGCATAAAAATATTATTTTATTGGCAACAGTCTTTTGCGCTTTATTTAAGGCATTAACGCGGCGACAAACTAATCTGATTTAGGGTTTTAAAAATAATTAAAATGGGTAGCAAAAATGATAGGTTGGCAGCTACAGTGAAGTAGCATTTTGAGTATAAAGTAGCAGCTTTATTTTGAATTGTAAGCTTTCTTTACATTTAAATTGGCGCCAGTATCAGCCCTGTTTTTAAATACCTAAGCAACTAACACCTACCTACGAATTACCTAAGTTTAAAATACTGATTGGACTAAATATCTATTATTCAAAAATATGTTTCTGGCACTCGCCGGCCGCTGCCGCGGCACCGCTCGCTTCGCTCCCTCGGCTCGTGCGTTGTGTGGTCACAGTTCTAACTTAACCTAACCTAGCTGTTTCGATTTAAATAAGATATACATATGAGCCGCCAGTCATTATTTTTAATACCTCACCTATTATTTCATTGGCCCTGTTTAATATATTTGCTATCTTATAGTAGCAGCCATTATTTAGTTTTTATAGATCCTTGCCTTTTGTAGCTCATATAATATAATTGTGCTAAAAATATTTAATCGCCACCAAGTTATTTTTTTTTGTAACCAAGTACTTAGTCGCCTAATAAGTTGTTATTCGCCTCAAAAAATAATTACCCTATATTTAACATTTTCTGACCCGTATATTTCGAGAACCATTGGTACTATGAGAATCTTGTCTGGGACACTTTTATGTAGAATTTAATAAAGAATAAACTTCTGATAACATAAATTGACTTTCAAGACCTTTGACAGCCGATTTTTTTTACAATATATTGTAAGTACTTATTTAAATTTTCTCACAGTATTTCTAATGCCTGAAAAAAGATAATCCCTGTGATAACTCTTAACTAGGATTTATGCCGCAGATTTGCCATTAATTTAACTGAGATATATGTAAGTTCAGTTCAGTTCAGTTGAATCAAGAAATACCTAAGCTCTAAGCTCTAGCTATAAAATAGGGGCCATGTTTTACGTGCCCCTGCAGGTATCAGATCTCAGATGCAGCCGTTTCTATTTCCGCCTGAGACACACATCTAGATGACACTCATATCTTGCCAGACTACTTTCAGACTGACTAGAATACATGACAGTGCAATCGGCTCAACTGTCATTGGAAACTATTGCTGCTATTTCCTTCTGTTTTTATTATTTTAGTTTAACAACTTTATCGCCTTAAATATTGTCATTCTTTGTGATAAGTAAACAGAAGAAAATAAAATGAAAAAGTGGCATTTTAGACCGAATTATTTTTAATTCTTGGCTGTTGTTTATTAGTCAGTGGAACACTAACTGTTGCGTCTTTGTCACGTTTCAGTAGGTATCCTGTTTTCCTCCAGTGGAGAGACTTTATACTAAGTATAAAACAATGACATCATTTTCTGGGTAAACAATCTTGCAGGGTCATTCAAACACATACATATTATGTAATAGTTCGTACATATTGCTATTACATTACTACTTCATGTTTGTCTCACAGACAATTACTAGACGTCTTATATTGTATTCGTGAAGCGAATATTAGTTAACACGACTTCCTTAAATGAACGTCTCGAGAGTTTTTCATGTTAACGCTAAAGACTTGCTTATAGACTTGCCATTCCTGCAAACTGTTGGATTCATAACTCACTCGACAGCAATTTGTGTTCTCCTAATTGGAATGTGTACCTTTGAAGCTACGCGATATCGCTTGCTTTTATATAACTTAACTGAATGCTGGAGATAGGTGCTACAGTCTCATACACTTTCTGTGTATAATTACCTAACAGAATTTTGATTCAAACGTATCATTTTAGTAGCGGAAGTAGGTACCCATCTATACCCGCAAACCGTACCCCGTACGACCGTAAATATGCTTAGAACTGAAAAATATCACATACGATAAAAGGTTACTTCATAAGAAAAGTTTTTTTTTTATAAAAACTTATAAAATAATGAGATTTCGCCTCATATCGGCTGTAGATCTACTCTTTATTGTAAAAAAACGGCAATCGAAGAAAGTTTACGTCATAAGGAACAAAATAAGCCTAAAAATCTAGTTATGAACGAACCTACCCTGTCTTTTAATTCGATTACGATTTTCTATGATTTTTTCAAGTTGTCAGGTGTCAACTTAAAAAAATCATAGAAAATCGTCATCAATCGGCGGCTCCGTGTTATCGTGCAAGAATGCGTGAAGATTTTGAGAACATTAGGAGGTTTCAACCGCAGAAGACTAAGTAAGAGGACACCTCTATATAGGTTTATATAGGGGTTTGATTGGAACTCACATCCGCGCTCAATCTGAGTGAGCGAAGCGAGCATACCACGGCAGTTAGCACCAGCCAGGGATTATAATAGCTTGATTATACCTTCTTCGGTAAGGCAGATTAGGTTAGAACTGAGAATACTATTTCCTACCCCAGCAAGCGAAACGAGCAAAGCGCGTCTACTCATGACACGAATGAGCAGTGCGCGCTGAATCACACGATGAAAATTGAAAAAGCTCTTAAGACTTGCACCCTTATTACGTAACACACTTTCAATTACAATCTGAATCATTTTGAAGGATATTGCTAATCCATTGATTCATATGTTTGAAAAATTCGTCTGCTCATCAACGTAAATAATGCAATGAATGTTGTTACAACACTTACAACTATTAAGCGTGACCCAGTACTCGTCGAAATAGTACCTAAAATGACGAGTTCTGGAACAAGTAGGATTTTTTAAGTACCAATAGATGTTACATCTGAAAAAAAATACTTTTATGATAAAAGTATTACAAATGTCAATTTATATCGTTAGCAAATTAACTTAATGAATTCATCCAACAATCAGACTTACAGTAGACCCCACTGAAGTTTCACAAATTAAAACACGAGACTACGTGCTGAGTGTCACATTTAGTAGCTAAACTACAGAACAGATAAAGCTAAACTAGCAAAAAAATTAAAAGAGACACTTTTCAAGTAAAATATTTCAAATGCCATTACAGTTAATATGTTATGTATGTATATTGTATGTGTATGTTATGTACCTATGTAAAATGTATGTTATGTTAAGTGCAATATGCTACTAAAAATATAATGTTATAAAAATCGGCCAGTTTAGTGTTTAGTACTCGTAGAAAAAGATTTTGATGTTTTTAGATAATCTGAGGACTTCTGGGTCACTGTCGATTTCACCCGCGTTTACCTTACATGAGTCAGGCGACATTGATACACTGGTAACGTTCATTAAAACGATAACGACTGCAAATAAAAGTTAACAGATTTTATTATACAAACTCACAAATAACATAATATTCACTCTTTACAATTCATAATAACTCATACAATTCATTCATAGTAACATTCGTATACAAATAATAATAATGTTTCTCCGAACTTAAAAGGCAGACAGTATTTTGAATTTAATTGCCCCAAAACTAGAATAATATATCAGCTATTTTCTCCCTTCATTTAGCTAGAATTTGAGCTGAAGGAGGTCTGCCTGAGATATTTCGTGATATTAATAAATTTTCCGGCAATTCTCAACCGAGTTGTGCGTTATTTTGTTTGATACTCTGCATTGTAGTTAAGTTTTGTTTGCACATAATTCAGCAAATCAGTCATACGTGCAAATATTGAAATTATTTTTTTTAACAGTTTGGCAGTCGATGGCCAAATAAAACATAGAGTCCGTTATATTATTCTACTAAAAATATTCTTGGGTTTAATTTAGGTTAATAAAGACTACCAGATCGTGTAAACACCCGAGTCCCTTTTATCTTATCTCATGCTAGGGGTCGGGACTCAAGTTATCTTGTGTGTACCTTCCTCCTATCTTGTGGGTACTTGGAATAAAAAATATTAATTTATTTGGCAAAAAACGATAAAGAAAAGAGCTCCAAATTACACACTGTAGATAGCTGTAGAAATTAAGTGGCGATAGGCGATAGCTGGCGACTAACACCTACTTACACCTTCCGCGTCCTAATTGCATAACACACTATCAATCTCATTCTGAAGGATATTGTTAATCCACTGCTTCATAAGTATGTTCGAAAAATGTGTCTGCTCAACAACGTAAATAACGCAATGAAAACTGTTGAACTGTCAAAAAGAAAGCCATGGCTACTAGTGGCTGATAGTGTGGGACGCAATTACCCAGCGTCAGAAAGGATCATCAGCTTATTGGTTTGTAAGGTTGTTTTTATATATATATATGTTTTTCTTTTAATATTTATTGTAGAAGCAAATGAACACTTCGTTCAACTAGCAGAGTTTTTACATGATCAAATGCGACATGATCGGTTATTCAAAAGCGTACCCTAATCTGAATATATCATAACCGGGACCGCAAAGTTTTCGACAGCAACTCGAAAGTTAGAAAAAGGTGGATATCGATAGTTCCTGAACGATGCGCCAGTATTTTTCAATTTGAACCATCGACAAAATTATACTGGAGGCTAACCGTTCAATATGCTATCTATATTAAGATTTTGTGACAAATATGTAGAAGAGACGACTGTGACTAGGGTTGCCAACTCTTTTTATTTTACAAATAGAAGTTTTAAAATAATAAGGTACCCAAAAAATATAGTAGATAGCGAAAAAATAGAGTAGGTTTTAAAATGCTTTATTTCTTAAAAGCATATTTTTTGCTACTTTGAGCCTTCATAGCTATCAGTGCAATTTAAATTACTAAATACCATTACACACATAGTCAGCCTATAATGTTCCCACTGCTGGGACTCAGGCCTCCTCTCGGTGAGAGGGTAATACCATTAGCTCAGCTTTAATTAATTGTATACTGGCACTATTGCGCTCATCTCGCCATTTATCATTCATTACAGAAAATATACGCTCTGTATAGGCGGATGTTGCCAGAACTGATATTATTTTTTAAATATTTGTAAAATCTGCATCACTTAAAACTTGTTGCCATTTTTCAACTGTACCTACTTTTGAACAAAAAGTTTCATCAGGAAAAAGAATATCTAGAATTTTATTCATCTGATTTATTTCTATATACAAATCATTAAGTAGCTATTTACAAAACACAAACTCAGAGGAGAGGCGCAAAATTGACAATCTTTCAAACTCAAAGTGACATACCAGAATCGTTCAGAAATATATATATTATTGCTTAGTGGGTTTTATGCCTAATAGTATAGTAGTTTCGCCTACTATATAATTTTTTCATAAATATAGTAGTCGGGCCTCTAATACAGTAGGATATATGTATTACATAGTAGGGTTGGCAACCCTAGCTATGACATACCTATGCACTATCAGTAACTAGGCGCTACATTGCTAGAACGCAACCACGCTGACGCAACTGTACACGTGCTTTCGGTTAGCCGAGGCAATCTTTAAGTATCATATTTCTTATTATCATTAGTCATCACACACCTCTCAAAGGTCTTTGTACTATGTAAAGTTCCTTGACTCCGCGAAAGTATAAACGTGCTATCTGTAATTTTTAATAACAGTCGGCAGTATCTACTTACAGTTGTTCGAGATGCACGAGTTCCTGGAAGGTATCTTCTTCGATGTGCTGGATGCGGTTCCGGTACAGGTAGAGGTACTTGAGCCTGCGCAGGCCGAAGAAGGTGCCGGAGCGCAGCTCTTGCAAGCGGTTGTCGTTGAGGAGCAGGGACCGCAGAAAGTGCAGGTGCGACAGCACTCCTGGTTCGATTTCGGTGATCATGTTGAAGCGCAGGTCCCTGCACAAATACAAAAAGTTGGTGGATTACGTCATACGTGTCATTATACACCGGGTAGTCAAAACCTGGCAGTCTGCCTCACTCACTTCCATCTTGCTTACTGGCTAATATTGTAACCGCAGCATGATGAGCTATAGTTACGCAGTTCGTGCCGATACATGAGAGAAATAACATCTAAATATTACGTCACCATCGCTCAATCTTGATGTGGTATCGGAAATTGTTTTCAAAGAATCTTTAGACTAGTTTTGACGTCTCAACTGTCGAGCTATAGAAAACTGAACAAAGGCTTCTTGGTTTGGACCAAAACCGCAACCCACATTTACGAGTGAGTAAGTAGGTATTTTGTTATTAAGATTTCATGTTGTTGTCGGTATTGTCTTTATTTATATTCCCAGAATAGAGAAGTGTAAGACGTAGGTAAAGCCCATGTATGTCTTATATACAAACATGCATGCGAGGAAGGATAATGCACCCAGTAAATTCAACGTAAGAACATATTACCATGTAGTATAAATAAACAGACATACATTCCTTCCCTTTGTCTCCTTAAAGGTCAGGTATTCGCAGGTATCACTGGCATGTAGGTATGTCAGATGAGCGTGTATCACATTACATAGACGCTGACGGCATACAATACAGACACATTTTGACTCTGAATTTCATAATTTAGAGAGATGCATAATTTTGAAAATTCAACTTCTCTATTATTCAGTACAAAATGTGCGAGGATTGGTTTTTAGCACAGATTTCCATTTTGATTTAGTCTAACTCTTTATTTGGTTTAGTTACTTTGCAAAAATATGTAGTTCTTGAATCTACTGCACCAACGACGCCTCACCGCGATATAAACAGGTACCTAGTCCTATATCTATAACCTTCGGCAAGTAGACACTTTAGCTCATAGAGGCTGAACTATTTCAAAAGTGATCGAGACCGTTTACTGTTGTTAATGATGGGTCGGTCACAGGTGTGTTCGGCATAGATGTCCATAAGACCGTATACCTACATTACAGAATAATATTGATCGTCACGGCGTATAGTATCTACCTAGTACCTTAGTTATAGGAGCGCAAGCAGAAATATGACAAGCAAAACGTCCCGTAAAACATTTGGAAAAAAGAGCAAAATATAAGTCTGGTAATAACATGAAACCTGTTCCGTTCAGAGGTTTTCTTTTTATTTAGCGTCCGTATTCGAGAGCCCTCACCTCCTCGTCTCTTGCGTACAGTTGCCTCGCGAATATTATGATGTCATAAATGGTATAATGAGATTGGTAACGCATCTCTTTGCTGGATACGGCCACACTTTGGTGTTGCCAATCTATTAAAATATTTTCACACCACCTGCTCGAAAATGTCAAATTATATGTCAAGCAACCTTAACCTAAAGTGAGTCATTAGTGGCCGGGGGCACAGCCGGTCAATAATGTTGTACTGGATTTCATTATGACCCGCTGGTCAATAATGTGATTTGAATTTGGAATCTCACATGCTCAGCTAAATTGGCAGTATAGTACTAACAAACACCCTTTGGTGCCAGAAAGAGGAAAGCTATTCTCGATACCCTTACTACGCGTGGATGATATTCTCGATTTCCTACAAAATCATAACGACTGCTTCTTCATATCGTTGCCATGTTTTCGAAGACATAATATTGTAAGAATACAGGGCTGGTAGAATGGTTTTGGATGATTGGCTGTATGCATTTTGAATTTAGAACGTCATTGGAGACGCTCGTGAAAATAGAGTATTTTTGATAAAATGTGATAAATCGACTGTAATATAGATAGGTTTTATGATTTATTTATTTATTCACAAAATCCACAGCAATCTTTGCGCAGTTTACTTAAAATAAATTAACTAATGTTACAGCCAATTACTATTACGGTATTACGGCGCGGTACGGTATTTGTTATTATTAATTCCAGTTTAAATGTTTATTTATTTATTTATTTGGAAAACAAACAACTATACATTTCATCTTAACCTAATTATATAAACTTAACAAATATATTAATGTACAGTCAACTGCGTTTTCACGTATTACAGAATGATGTACAGTGACACGTATTTATTGTGTTCTATAGTTCGTTAAATATTATGTAAACTTATATTAACTTATCAACAAAATAATACATAAATTCGTAACAGCTAAACTTAACAATTGTTAGTTGAAGTTGGCTCATTAATTTGCAAAATGGATCTTGACTCCCTTGAAAAACCAGAACGAGTTGAGGCAAATATATCAACTTTTATAAAGTACTTGTTATAAGTTTTGACAATTCTATGCAGGGGCGCCCGCTGACCTGCATTTGTACGACAGATATTGGTGGCAAAAAGAGGATACGCACGTGACTCCCGCCTTATTACAGTTCTTGGCACTATGTAAAATATATCAGATACCAGTTCTGGGCAGTTAATATGTTATTCCATTCCTTTTAAAAAATGGTTCGTAGTTATCTAATTATTCTTACAATATTATATCTTCGAAAACATGGCAACGATATGAAGAAGCAGTCGTTATGATTTTGTAGGAAATCGAGAATATCATAAATACTTTGTTTTTCGTACTATGGCTATTATTTTCTCACAGTAGGTGTAAAAAGTAGAGTATCCTCCTCTGGGCTAAAGGTGTCTTTGCCTTGGGCTAGCTTGAATCCCTCGCTGCATTCAGGATTCTTGTATTAACTCCCTCGCTTCGCTCGTGAGTTAAACTCTTAACTCCCTCGCTGCGCTCGGGAGTTAAATCCCGAATCCTTCATTGCGCTCTAGATTCAATATGACGCCCGTGACATAAGACACAACTTTAGCCCCTCGGTGCATAATCTACTATTCTCTTTTCATATAGGTACGAAGACCCAATAGCAGTAGATGATATAAAGTGAAACGTTCTAAACTTGTTGGTTTACATTATACATCTCATTGCACTTGTTGCCCCGAAGTCTAACATAAAAGCTTCTTGAGCGCGAGCTTCGTGCTACTACATGCAAAGTTTTGCTTTGAAATGACGCGGTGTAGGCGATTTTACAAAGATTCAGAACGACTTTTCTAGCTTTTCTACATCATTTTCGATCTCACAAATACGTAACCATTTTAACGATAGATTTGATATACCTGTTGGAAACACGTAGAGAGAACTATTAGCTTTATTAGTACAACATCAAAAAGTCATTTCAGCTTAAAATAACCTATGTTGATACTATAATAGTGCGCCTTCAATCAAATATATTAGTCTAGAGTCCTAGACTGAAACATTTGATTGCAGGCGCTGTTATTTTTTTTTTTTTTACTCGAAAAACCCTTCTATCATTTTGATAATAGTAGATTATTCACTAAAGGGATAAAGCAGTGTCTTAAATCACTGGCGCTATTTTGAATCCCGAACGTTACGTAGAGTTCTATGCCTCGACTTTTAATTGTATTCAGTAACTTGACATTTGACGGGTTACCAGGTTGTGACAAAGAAAAGGTAGTGGTAGTGGTAGGTGGTAGTGTGTAATGTACTTAAATAAGTACATTATTTAAGTTCATTCAATTTCGTTCATTCTTGCACCACCTCACTAAAGGTAGTGAGGTGCTGTGGTGGATCTTTGTCAAAACCTGGTTCACATGTTATTAAATTTAAAATTAAAAGTTTGTAAACGCAAACTTTTTATTTTGTATGTCCTAAAAATGAATAAGAAGAATGATGTCAAGAATGACGTCTACATCTAGGGTAGCCAGAGGAAATAAAATTACAAAGGTAAAATAACATGATTTTTATTTTATTTCTATTAAAAGAAAACCTAAACTAATAACGACTTTTATTAATAATTATTCTTATATTCCACATCTTACATACGAATATTTAAAGTTTTATTTAAATGAAATCATTTTTATCATTCGTTTTTTACCAATTCGATTTTCGAATCAGTAATTTATGAAACCGTTAAATAACCGGGGAATACCTAGTTATGTGCAGTTTCGTACACTATTTTATCTAAATTAAATATGATCTAAGTAAATATGACGTCCACATCCAACATTCTAACGCAGGGGTACTTGCCACAACTACCGATCAGCTGATGCGATGATTTGTCGCCATTACCACCACAGATTATGAAGATACATGACTTACGGCATGTCATCGCAACTGCTGATCGGTTGCTGTGGCGCAAACCCTTCGCCAGAATGTCCCCTACATGTGAGCCGCAGCGCCGAATCGCATAGTTTGTAAAGAACACCCTGATGCCCGTCTCAAGTCGACCCATCCTGCACAGATTACGTTAAAAGCTGTCTAGAAAATGGCGTTAGAATGTTGGATTTGAGCTTCATATTTACGTACCGTATCGTAAATATATTTTTGTGTAAATAGTTTATTTATTGTGTTTTGGATGAAATTGTACGGGTTTAGACTAAAACTGTGTATGAAACTGCATATGCCTAGGTATTTCCCGGATATGTTACAGTTTCATAAGGTACTAAATCAAAATCAAATTACTTTTTATTATCTTGCTGTACGTATGTAGGTGCGAAAAGTAGAGTTTTCTCCTCGTAGACAGTTCCGGACTAGCCCTTAAGCAAATTAAGCAATTGCTTAAGGCATCACATCTCGGGGGGCACCATAAACCAGGCGCGCTCCCAGGGCGAGTCCTGACCCCCCTCCAAAATCATTCAAGCTGTCGAGAGCCCGAATGATTTACTTACTTGCCTTACAAAAACTTAAAAAAACTGTATTTGAACAACGAAGACAACGATGAGCTTTTGCACAGACGTGAAAATTTAAAATTAACGGTGATTTTTTAAAAATCTAAAATTAATTGTAGTATCAAAAAAAAAAAACATAATTTGTTCATTAAAATTATTAATATTACTCTGGTTTTTATATTTATCGGAACCCCGAGCAACAACAAGCGCAATACGTCATACTCATAGCTACAGGTATACTGTTAACATTAGCATTGCGGTGCTTATTAGCAAAAGCAAATTTACTTCAATAAGCCCTTTTTATAATATAGAATGTAGGTTGCAAGAGCGAGCGAAGCAAGCTCGGGAATTTGGGAACTCCGCTCGTACGTAAGGTTCGAACGGCTAAGGTTAAGGCCAGATTCAAAAACCTAAACTGCTGTAAAACGAGTTGAATCTTTTTCGTCCTATGTTCTCTTTCTGTATAATGGTTAAAAGAAAACAGAACCTATCCAACGTAGGGTGCTAAAATTATCAGGCTCGCTTCGCTCGCTCTTGCATTCTACATTCTTTTGATTCTTGTGCTTTTCTTCATAAGTCGACAAAGGGACACAAAAAAAAGGGAATCTAACCTATCCGACAGTGTGAAAATTTTTCGAGCTCGTTTCGTTCGCTCTTACATTCTCATAGTTACTTGGGCTTTCCTGCTTAAGTCGACAATGTAACTCCTATTTCTGATTGAAAATATAAAACAAAACCTAAACTCACCGGGGCGGGTTGTTAAAATTTTACAGCTTGCTCCGCTCACCCTACATAATATATTATTCTAATACCTACTATTTATCAAAAAAATGCTGCGAGCAATTTGTCAGCATTATTAAGTAACACCCATGTAAAAGCTGCGTCCCTGAATAGCATCATTAAGTAATGTGGAGTTGGAGATGTACCTACATGAACATTGACGGTAGCGGTAACGCTTCCGACCACTAGACCAACGAGTAGAGGTACTGCCCTAAAAATATTCCTTGACACCCATCATGACTGGGGTTCCCAAATCATGGGCTGCGACCGCGCCTGCCACTAACAGCACCGAAAAATATTTGCTAACACATGAATGGCAAGGGTGTTTGTCAACAAGATATTACAAGACCCGGAAGTCAGTCTAGAGACAGATATTTAGAAAAAAATACGAGGTGACTTGTGAATAGGAAGGCCCAGAGGCGTGGATTGCTTAGGGCATCAAGTAGTCTTAATCCGGCACTGCTCGTAAATACACGTGTCTTCACCCAGTATTCTGGTCTTAACTCTTCGCTCAGGAGTTAATCCGTCGCTCCATTCCTGGACTCCTAGGGTCCTTCGCTGCATTCGGGATTCAATATAGCGCCCGTGACTTAAGACACTCTTAGCGAAACTATTAAACAGACTAGTTGGGGATCAATTGCAATACGATCAGCTGAAGGATCTAAGTTCCGATACCAATCTACAAAATTTGCCGTTTAAGTTTAATGAAGAAATGATGTAGGTACCTACTGAATTCATGAAGCAAAGTTCAAGGAAATATTATAATACTAAGTTGGAAATAATAAAGTATTAGTTGAACCGGAGTTGCGTAACAGTGTTGAAGATGTGAGTAACTCAATATTCTTCCCTTGCCACGACTTTTAAAGACTTTTCCAGTATTTTCCGCTTTTGAGTTTCTGCTCTTTTAATATTTTAGTTTATACCTACCATGCGAAACTTGGCGAGTAATTTTCCAGTGAACTATTTTTAAGCGACTTCAAAAAAAGGATGAAGTTCTCAATTCGGTTCTTTTTTTATGTTTGTTACCTCAGAACTCCGTTTTATAAAAGCCGATTTGCAAAATTCTTTTTTAATTGATAAGGTACGCCTCAGGGGGGTCCCATATAAATATTTTGTTGACTTTGCTTGGGTAGTTTTTGAATTAGCTTTAATACTATTTTTTCTACTTAGTTTATATTAATGATATTTTAATAACTTCCCGTCACTGATATTTACATAGCTACTAGTGTTATATGAATTTGTGTGGAGTAGGTACAAATAAAAGGTGAAAAATAAAAACTTTTTTACAAAAAACAACCGACTTCTGAAAAAACTTTAATTTCGGAAGTCGGTGGCAAAAAACGAAAATATGGAACCAACGACACCGACTTCCGAAAAAGTTATTTTTCACTTTGTAGTGTTTTATTTAGAAGTCGGTTGTTTTTTTTGTAAAACAGTTTTTTTGATTGTATTGATGCACCTTTTAATACCTTTGGTTAATACAAATAAAACTTCTTTCTTATATCTATGGTTAGATCGATATTTTATAGTTTTAATAGTATGTTAACAACGAAAGTAGCTGGTACTTTTTCATTCATTCACTGGCTAACAACACAGGGCCTGAACCTAAATAGGGGGTGAAAGTCTGTATGGAAGTTCGTTATTTTCGCCGAAGCCAATCGAGCACTCGGCTCGTGTATAATATTTAAAAAACAATTTATAAGGTAAGGTAAGGTACACAAAGAGCTGCCAAACAAAAGAACAGCGTTGCTAGTTTCAAACACTCGCCTCTGCGCTCTCAATGTTAACATGCATGTTTCACTTCCAGTACAAACCATGCCAAAACTAAAGTAGCGGACGGACATGACAGGTCCGGGCTGGGCGGGGACAAGGCGGCACTCAGCCCTTTTCTGTTGTGGTTGTGGCTCGTAAAACTTTGATGACGACAAGAGTCAAAACACCTTTGTATTGAATTAGTTGAAATCATAAATGACGAAATTTGGATGTACTTCTGCCAAACCCGGGAATTACAGACGTGATATTGTTAATATTTTTTTCACTTCAGTAGCTCAAACATGTAGGTTTTGCTGCGTGAAATCAAAGAGCAAAATGCGATTTTGCTCACTGAGTGACACAAAGTAACTTTTTAATTATTTTTTTTCAGAAAGCCGCGAATATATTATTCAGCCTTGGGTTAATCATACAATTCGAAACATTCACACTATATCTTTCCCGCCATTAGAAAGAGAGAGAGACAAAGACCAGCCCTTTCGAAGTTCGGATTTTGAATGCGACCTCAAAGACAAACACGTTCGGAATTTCGTACTAACTAAAGAAATTTTGCAAAAAGAAAATTATGTCTTTTAATGTAATTTATTGATTTTTTAACGTATTGTTGTATTTAAACGAAGATAAGTATTTACTGCAAATAAAACTGATATTTAACTTGTAAATATTTATTTCTGGTTTCAATAAACGTTAGGTACGTAATATATTTTGAATAATAAAATATCATGGGTGCTATTTCCGAACACGCCTTAATTTAAATAAAAGAGCGGGAATAAAATTTCGTGACTGGCGTACAGAGTTGAATAAGTTAAAAAATATTAAAATAATCGTAAAATATGAGTGAAACTAACGACGAGAACAGTATTTTAACACCGAAAGAGTTAAAACAACAAGTTATTAATGCAGAATTAAGTTTCCTACCTGAGAAGTCTCGCGAGAAATATCTGAAAGCATACCATGTCTTCAATGAATGGAGACTTACAAAGGGTGCAAGCAGTTTTTCAGACACGGTGTTGCTATCTTACTTTTTAGATTTATCACAGACGAGGCGATCATCTACAATGTGTAGTATTTACTCAATGCTGAAAGCTACTTTAAAAACAAAACATAACGTGCATATTGAAACATACCTACGCAAAACTCGTATCTTGTCTAAAAAGAATGTCAGTTGGGCATAAGGCTAAAAAGTCCAAAATTTTCACGGCCCATAACATAGAAAAAATTCTTAATGAAGCTCCGGACTGCAATTTTCTTGCCGCTAAAGTAAGTGGTACCTATGAATCTTTGTTGTTAGTTATTAAAATGTGTGTGTAGAGTGTTATGTATAAAGATACTTACTTACTGCCTACTACTAATTTTTGGAGGCGCAATGAATCCTAGTCTGGCTTAGCAATACTGTTAAAATATTTATTACGATATGTAAAAGATGCTGTAAATGTTAAATTATGCATATTAATTATGTAATATTTTCATTACAGGTTGTACTGATCATAGGAATTAGTGGAGCGTGTCGCAATAACGAGCTATTACAGCTAACAGTTAATAATATCGAAAAGCATTCAGATAAATTACTGTTAGTAAAATTTAATAATACGAAAACAAACCTTGACAGGTCTTTTGTCGTACGCGAAGAATATGTAACTATTGTAGAAAAATACCAAAATTTACGTGCAGCCAATATAAAAACCGACCGATTTTTCATACAATACCATAATAATAACTGCTCAAGACAGCCTATGGGAGTAAATAAAATAGGTGCTATACCGCGAGAAATTGCCACTTTCTTAAAACTGGAAGAGCCTCAGCTATACACGGGTCACTGTTTTCGGAGAACTTCGGCAACGCTCTTGGCTGATTCCGGAGCCGATCTCACCACTTTAAAACGTCACGGCGGGTGGAAGTCCAATACGGTTGCTGAAGGCTATATTGAAGAATCAATAGAAAATAAGTCGAAAATCTGTAAGCGTATAGTGGAACCAAACAATAAGTCTGAATTCGACCTCGGATCCTTGGTCTCACCCACGCCCATCCACTTCCAACGACGCACAGTGTACTTATACAGAAAGCCGATCAGAGTCACCAACGTTCACCGTTGTTCCTTCTCAATCCGCCACCGAAACAGAAACCTTAACCCCAGATAATCAAACTCAACTCAATGCAACTATAACGTTGCCAAATAAATCTGTTACTTTTAATTTGCAGAATTGCAGTAATTTTACTTTTAACTTTTAAAATGTTCCATTTTATAGAATTGGTATCTACCTACAATGTTAATTATTTTGATTCACAATAAATAGTTATTTCAATCTGTTCCTGTTTATTATTTTATCTCCTAAAGTGTTCTCGCTGCTGAAGTGAAAAGTTATGTGTGTTACACGAGAGCAAAATTTTTTTGCATCCCGTGCCTTTGAATCCCTCGCCACACTCAGGATTCAAAATCAGCACTCGCAGCAAAAAACTACTTTGCTCACTTGTTGCACAAATAACTATTTTATTTCTTTTAGTTAAACAGCGCATTTTATTATTCATTGGTAAAAGTTCACAGACTTGATGGGTATCGATGGGTGGGTAAAAAAGTGAGGTATGAGGATGTGTGCCTTGTTTGGTTGCGAATTCAATCTGAAGAGTGAATTTTTACATTATTTAGGTACTTACATAGTCTTATCCTCACTGACACTATTTACAAAAAACAAAGTCTTCCATACAATTGCTAAGTAATTAATCCACGTGCGAATTCTAAACTTTCCCTAAAACTTAACGACCTCATTAGCTTGTATACCGACATCGACACCGTGCGCTCTATTATTAATTTCATAAGTATCATTCGTTATAGATAGTTGGTACTCGAGTAAACGTCTTTGATAGTTTACTGAATTTTCAGTCGACTACTGAAACAATTCCGCTGCTTTGTTAATTAAACTTAAGTTTATTATGCAGGATTGAAACCCGTTTCTATTGTGTATTTGTTAAATAAGTAAATGCAACAGAAATGTTAAGGTTTTCAGTTATTTACTCGAAGAGTCCACTGATACTCTTCGATGCGCGCTTTTTAACACAAAACAACAAAAGCCTGAAGATGCGAAGATACAAAATAGGTATTGTTTTGTTATTAAAATGTTACGATATGTGCCTTCGATGTCAGAAATGTAAGTAATATCAAGATAAAACAAACAGCCAGCGATTCACGTCGACTCGGGCGGCGCCGGGCGGCGGGCTGTTGCGAGACTTACGAGTTGCGAGTCGCAACGCTTTAAAAACGGAACAAGGACGCCGAGTGCATCTCACATTGAATCGCTCCATTTTAGTTTCACGCCGTTATCGGTCGTGAAGTCGATTACTTAGGTGTACTTACCTAATGTTTATAATGGCGCCGATTCCCTTGTTCACAAATTAAACTAAGAACGGCGAACCGCCATAATTTTTTTTTGCAAATCATTTTCTCATTTTTTGTACAAACTTTCACATAAAAACTATTTCTAAGACATAAGTACTTAGTTTGTTTTGGCAAGAGGGAACAGGAGAAATAAATAACGCAATGTTTATTATATTCTATAGTCTATCTATTCTATAACTGTATTTATACTTAGATTATTCTTTTTGTTCCAATACCTACTAATAAATTACGACGATGACCACTTACAATGGATGAAAGCGACGATTTTATTTACCGAAGTTCCGAATAGTTTGTATGTAGGTAAATAAAACGAGAGAGAAGAGAAATACCAAATAATAATATTCTAAAGCTTTTTAATATCTAAGGTTCAGCTTTTGTATAATATGAAGTCTAAACAATCAGTAAACTGTGCTGAGAAAAATTGAAAACTGAAATCGATAAAGTGCTGGTTTATTGAAAACTACGTGATGTTTAATGTTTTAATACATAAGTCTAAGCATATTAAATTTACAAGAAAACAGACACCCCACTGGCGTACGTATTTACCAGTTTACCTACCCCTGGAAGAAGTGTCTTGGATTCGCGACTTAGTCGTAATTATAGATTGCCCAGTCAAGTTTAAACACTATCTTGGATTCGCGACTTAGGCGTAATTATAGATTGCCCAGTCAAGTTTAAACACTATCTTGGATTCGCGACTTAGGCGTAATTATAGATTGCCCAGTCAAGTTTAAACACTATACTTATAGATAATATAGATCAGAAGTCTCGCATCTTCGCGACGGGTTTTGTAGCGCGACAGCTCAGGGAATTTAGGGGATCCAAAAATTACAATTCCAGTTTTTAACTGCATCGTTTGCAGTTTGTTGGAGTATGGAATCCTACTTATGATGTCTAATCTAGTAAATTAGAGCGAGTTTAAAACACTTTCTGCCAACTTAAGTTAATAACCAGTGTATACATAGAAACCTCAAATCCTATGAATCAAAGTTAAAATACTTCATACTCTAAAACAGGGTATGTGACCATCTTCACATACCAAGACCCCTCCGTGCCTCGGAAAGCACGTTAAGCCGTTGGCCCCGGCTGTCATTCGTGGATCTTTGACAGTCGTTACGGGTCGTCAGTAGCCCGAAAGTCTGACAACCAGTCTTACCAAGGGGTATCGTATTACCCCGTAACTGGGTTGTGGAGGTCAGATAGGCAGTCGATGTAAAATGTAAAATACTGGTATTCAGCTGCATCCGGTTAGACTGGAAGCCGACCGCAACATAGTTGGGAAAAGGCTAGGCAGATGATGATGATGATTGGAGGGCCGCAGAAACAAATACCTACATTAACTTTGAACAACAAAGCGCACACAAATATACAGTTGGGAATTCAGATACCGATAACTTGTTGTCATCCGAATAAATATTTCATTAGTTTTATTTGGGATAGGTACCATAAAAATATAACATGTTCTACGAAAATAAAAATTGTTAAAGGAATATTTTTTTATTTGCGATAGATAAAAAATATTTTTCGGCCGATTTTTATTGAAATTTCAAACAACTTTTTTAAATGAAATGTTTTTTTAATAATTTTTTAGGCAATTACCTATTCTGTGTATAACAACACCTTTCATGAGTTCATCGATTCCCGTCCCCAAGATTTCTTTAGCGCAGCCTAGGCATCACGGCACTTCAATTAAAATGGCAAAGGTGCATCAACTATAATAGCCGATTAACAAAACTTTTCATAGGTAAACACCTATTTAGCCGGCGCACAAACTCAGCCGTGCTTCGGACAGCCCTGCTTTAGCAGATCACTCTATGCTCTAGAAGAAAAGCCGCGGATATTGTTTACTTGTTGATTGTGAAGGTTGGCTGGAGAGAATTCAACTTGCTGTCCCACGCCAGAGCAATCATTTATGAAATAGGCGCACAGTTGTGATGCTTCATTGCAGAACAAATATTAAACAACATGCTCCATTTTATAGAAAATGTTTCCAGCTACAACGGTGTGAGGCAGCATTTTGATATTTCCCCGAGACCTTAGTATCAGCCAAAAAATAAGATTAAGATGAGCCTGTGCAACCTTTCGAATAATAATAATTAGTCCAACTGCAGCATATTATTTGCTTATACCTATTACCTATTACTAGCGGACCCGGCAGACGTCGTCCTGCCCGGAAAAGCAGCGCCACCTACCGGGTTCAATTGTGTTCTCAAACCATCCAGGAACCCATTCAAATATACACACAATATTTCATCCAAATCGGTCCAGCCGTTTAGGAGGAGTTAGGTGACAAACACACGTACAGAAGAATTATACATATAGGTACAATACGTAACGGAAAGGGTATGCATATACATACCAAGCGCACGGCTTCTTTGGATGATACGAGTATCAAACGATATTGGAAGGGTTTTGCAATCCTATCTCTACATGTTCGGAAGTTATGAGATTTTTTAATACATTGATACCAGGAACCAACCTAGGCGCGCAAAATTACGGAAGAGATTTATCGTGATATTGGCAAGTAACGTGGAAAGTTATTAAATCTACGTAGTGCGGCGACACGTTCGCTAAGATTTGAATTTAAGAAACATATGAAACCGAAAATTTGATATTTATTCTTAGTTTTTTTTTTTGAGTTGAAGCTACGTATAGTGATTAATATTACCAGCTGTTATCTTTAGTGCTAGCATACCTTAGGATAGCATACTTTAGGATAGCAATAGGGTTTCTGTTACACATTGTATAATTAATTTTAACTACTTAGCTCTCATACATTGTGTATGCTGTGTTTACTATTTTAGGACATGCAGTATTAGGTATGTGTTTATTTTTAAGTTTACCTAGTAAGTGTATATATTAAGATTAATAATTAATTTTAACTACTTAGCTCATAAATTGTGTATGCTGTGTTTACTATTTTAGGACATGCAGTATTATGTGTTTTCTTTTTAAGTTTACCTAGTGAGTATGTGTATTGCCCGATTTGTGAACCTTTTTTTAATCAGGTGAATTCGAGCAAGTAAATGTATTGTCTGTGGCCATGACGTGCCAACAAACAATCTTGACTTAATGTCTACTGAAAAAAAAAAGTATTCACAATAATACTCTATATTTGCAACAACTTATATACTACCTATCACAATAATACCTTTATACTTCTTCTTCTTCGTACAGTAATGTTAACATTAACAGTTTCATATTTATTTAAATGAAAGAACAAATTAGTGCAACTTCTGCAGTTGCAAACTATAATGACGTAACAAAATAATTTGGGCACGACATCATTATTTTGTTACGTGCCACCCAATGGCACGCGTGCTCTGGGTCGCCGTCCTTGTCCTAGGTGAACGGGTTTACAAACTTCCAACTTGATGGACTAAGAGGAAGTTGGCGATAATTGCCTAGTATGGGACCCAATTCTGGACAAGTTAACGTACGTCTTCGGGTAAGTAATCCGGAGCAGAAACTGATTCACAAAACTTACATGGAGTTCGATAAGTTAAGGGTAGGTGTTAAGGGTACATGGCATGTGGTGGTAAATTACCAATGACGAACTACTACTTCTTAGGGTTGCGTACGTACGAATGAAAAAACAGGTTTGTCTATCTGTACGTCCGCCACAGCCAATTTGCTACGAAACTAATGGACCGATTAAATTTAAATTTGGTATACTTATGAATTTATGTGACCCAAACAAGGACGTGAAACGAATTTTAAATCTGGAAGTCACTTTTGGGACGCACTTATGAAAGATAAAAAAAAAGTGTTGCATATTGTACCGTGTGGCATATCAAATGTAGGAGGTTACTTCGAGGGTCTCAAATACTTATATATATATATTTAATACAATTATAAAATACTTAAATAGTTTTAAAGTTATTTAAGAAAATATATGAAAATGGCGAGCAATTTTGAAAAAAAGTACGGAAAATAATTCTATACTTATAAATTACAGGAAAACCTCTAATTCGTAATTAAAAGTTTGCATTTCACCCAGCAGCATAATTGCGTAACAGACTATCAATGACAATCGGAATCATTTTGAAGGATATTGCTAATCGAATCCATCAACTCAGCCTATCGCAGTCCACTACTGGACACTCTGTCCCCCGCCTTCCACATCCAGTCCGTCCCAGCAACCTTCTTTATGTCGAAAAATATAATATGTATGTTCGAAAAATTATAGTCTGCTTAATAACGTAAAACCGCAATGAATGTTGTTGAACTGTCAAAATGAAAGCCATTCCTAGTGTTGTGTGTTACGCAACTACCCCTCTGTTTGTTCCAAGAATGTATTTATTTCCTTGTTCTTTACTTGTAGCTTCAGAATAGTAAATTAAGCAGACTAAGTACTTAGCGCCCACCCTTTCAAACTGGTCTTACTAGCAGTTTGGAACAGCCCGACTTGCAATTTGTTAATGATGTTTTCTCAAGTACCTACCTAAATACTACCTACTTGTTCTGCTTTGCCAGGTTTACAGCTATTATTAAAAGTGCTTATTTTCATGGAACTGTGGGCGTACCTTACTATTATTATATTACGTCTCCACTCTCCATAGGTTATCTAGACAGACTTAAAGCAAACTAGATCAAAGGAAGTGCAATTTTATTTTCCTGCTACTGATAGGAGCCCGCTAAATGAAATATCATTTAGCGGGCTCATAAAGTGGCAGTGTAAAAATAAAGCATGAGCTTGTTTCAAAGGAAAAATATTGTTCTCTGATAATAGAAATTGAATTTAATAAGTTCCCTGGAGAGTTACTTATCTAGAAAAGCATTAAAAAAATGAAGTGAGTGCTGTGTAAAACTCATCAAAGAATTAAGTGGCACCTATAATTTTTCATGCATTTTAATTTGTCAGATGCAAATATTTCGTACCTAAGTTTATATGGCACATCAGTCTACCTTCGTGGGATATAGCTCGCATCTCAACAAAACAAAACCTGCACGACACAGGCACCTTTTTTTTTGTTATAAATGGCATCTCGCAGGTCAACCTAGAAGGTTGTCGGCTGCTTAATCGGGATTGCCTGTGGGTGCCTCAATAAATTAAGTCCTCCAACCACGGTTCCACACGGGCACTTATCTCTTACTAACTATTTGTAAATTCGTAACCAGCTTGCACTGAGGATGACCAAAAAATTAGAGAGAGAAAAAGTTCCATCTTTGTATCAAAAAAATGAAACGGTCGAGACGAAAACTACTTAAATAACGTAGGTATTTCATAAGAGACTTATATTTTTCCTTTTGAGCAATCAGCTCATATTTAGAGGATTATTATTATTATTATTATTTCATTTTATTTAGATTACAATATTCATTGTTACAACTAACTAACAGAACGTAGTAGGTAAGTAACTTGCTACTTCATAAATAATAGCTTAGGACATCAAATTAATTCAAGCACGTTACACATCACTGTCACTGGAAAAGTGCCCAAAAGGCCAGCCTTTTGCCATTCACCGTGGCAATGGAGATTATCTAAATAGTAATAATAATAATAATACTTATTACTTATTTTTTATATTTTTAAATGTTTTTATATCTTTTATATTCTAATATTTAAAAATATAATTTATATGTTTACATTGAAATAAAGGAAATAATACTTATGTAATTATTTTTTGTTATTGCGAATTTGTGATATTCTGTCGTATACCTACATAGTGTAGCGAAATAAATAACACACTTCACTTTATCACGTCTTAATTTGACTAAATAAAATAAAATATTAATAGAAACTAAGAAAAGAAACAGAATGAATATTATTAAAAAAGATTACGTCGTGACGCCGACGCGGACGTTTTTGGTGTTCAAGCCCTATAATAAATTTTACGTATTCTTGTTACGCGCCGATTAAGATATCTACGTTTGCAAACGTATCTTAATCGACTAAACTTACGTAACTAGATAAATACGAGGACGACCTAATGGGTAATCGGCACCAAGTCAATTCGTAATTAAGAAGCGAGATAATAATTTAAACGGCTAATTGGTAGTACATCAAGTAATAGGCTCAACTGAAAACTAAGTTACATAAAATATGAAACCCCGGTCCTAGGCTCCACGCTGACAATCGGAAGGCGCTGACCAGAATCGCTGGCCGGAATCAGAATCCTCTTAAATGTGCTGGTCGTGCGCAAGATGTTATGTTGGGTTCGATTCCCAACAGGAAGCTTGTAAACATCTGGTACTAGCGTGGCGGGTAGGGCGAATTCTAGATCGCCCTACAGTCTTCGGACTAATTTACAGAAAATAACGAAAAATGACAATCCGAGACGCAGGCAGAATTTTTTATAACAAAAGAGCTGAAGAAAAGAAAAATACACACCGAATGTTCACGCTTCGGCTCGAGACCACTTTTTAGTGATGCAATACGTTTATTTTCGGGAACACTGCCTATTACAAAGAAAAGAATGGGTAAAATTTAAAAAAGATAAGAACTTTTGAATAATCAATAGGAAAGCAAACACCCTTGGATCCAGTGGATGACCGCACAGAACTCGATCGTTCAATCTTTCATAGATTACCGTTAGCAAATTATTTAATTTTGAAAGCAGGAAAAAATAATATTTAGACTTCCGTCCTGTGTCCAATCATTCCAATCAAAAATCTCGATAGGAGAAAAAACCTGACACTTTTTGATTCAAAATTCAAAACCAATATGAAGAAAAACACTTTTCTGGTTAAAAATAAGGATGGATTTGTTATAAAAGAAGGTCGTTCGTGATAAAATTATAATGTAGCATTTGCCAATGCTGCAATAGGTAGTAAGTAACACGCCAAAGGAAATGTGGCCTGGTAAAACAGAGAATGCCTCTACCACTACTGTAACTACCGTACAAAACACCCTTTAAAAATAGCTTTGATAGGAGCATTGAAAAGACCGGGATTGAAGCTTCATTATATGAATTATACACTTTATAAGGAAGCAGCAAAGTGGTTCGATCAATGTACGCTTGACGAGAAGATGTTGCATTGAATAGAAGGCGCGATGAATGCACTTGTTAATATTGGTCGTACGTATTTGTCAGCTAACTGTGACTGGTATGCAAATTGCGTTGGTCGGTCAGGAGTTCGAATTTTTGTTTTAAATGTTGATACCGATTTATTGCTTCCCACAATGTAATAATTATTGAAGCACAAGGCTTTATCTAAGCATATTATATGAATTTCGTATAATTAAAATCTTATGAAAATAAATAAACAATTTAGATTGAAATAACAACCGCAATACATAGTATTAAATGGATTCGTGGTTCGTCGAATTGTCGGGCTTTCAATTCAAAAGTAATGAATTGAGTTTTACATTGCCTTTTAAATAGTTGTGGTTTCATTCCGAATAGGAATAATTTACTGGTTTACGTTACAATCACAAATGATACATTGCTACTAAATAAAGGCCCTTGTCAAAATTAAATTTTAATTTGAAAAGCCCGTTTAATGCATTTGCTTTGTCTAAATTAATATTCTGAAATGTCGGTTAATTACCTATGTTAGGTACTTAATATAGGCTGGTGTCCGCAACTCCACGTCAATGTGTGTATTTAGCGTACGGATGTTGTTGAATTATGACCGTTATCGGTAGTAATAGGATAGTTTTCTCGTATTTATATTTTATTTAATTGCATTAAAACATAAAATGTGTCTTAAAGGTAAGTAAATGATTTAAAAAAATAGTTGCGAAACCACGTTTTCACCACCAATTTTGGCTTAAATGAAAAGGCAATACGAGAACCTCAGCCTATCGCAGTGCAGTCCACTGCGGGACATAGGCCTCTCCCAGGCTGCGCCACAACACCCGTTCCTCCGCCTTCCGCATCCAGTCCGTCCCACCCAACTTCTTTGGGTCGTCTGTCGAACTTAAGGTATACCGAGTAGTAAATCTGTTACGTATTTGTTTTCCGATCCTAGGAATCGATTGCAATCGGTTTTTAGTTCGTGATCACTAAATTACGTAAACTTTCGAATGAATAATATCTTATAAAGATGAACCCTAGTTATCCCGGTTAAAGGGCCGGAAGCAACGCTTGTTAACTGGTTCTACACCTAAGACAAATAAATCATGAATCACCGCTGAAAGCGCAAATAAGGGAAAATACATACCAAATTCGAAAAGTATCGTATATCATTATTGCAGATTACACGCATGAAGCCTGGTCATATATATTCATTTCAATTTACATGGCACAATTTAAAATTATGATTCGAAAATAGGGTTCGACTGGATTCAGTTCATATTTTTCAGCAACTGACTTTTCTTCCAATATTCAAATTAATTACTTGTTAAGTTTAACCTAAGAAGATTCTTCACAAAAATCTACAATACGTATTGTCAGTTGTTTGACTTCAAACGAAGGACGAACGTGTATCCATAAGTAGGTACCTACTTAGGTGCTGTGTCGCCACGTGCCTGTGATAAGCACGATGCTCACTAACTATTGAAAATATTAAAATGAGACAACAGTACCATCGTCACTGTATGTATTAATTTATGTTGTTTGAACTCCTGAACTGTTAAGCCCCCTGATACGTGTGATAACGCGGTCGGAGTCGCACCCATATGATACCCACACCCACGTTGTGTCTAAAAAAAATCGTCTGACATTAAGTACCCTCCAACCCAGTTTTTTGCCTCACTCTGTGATTCAATACAGAAGGGAATAAAATGCAGCCTACAGACTGTTCAAGATGCAGCTGACTTTTTGTCTGAGCTTAATTTAGATTTTCCGTTCTTACAGTTTTACTCGTTCGACTCTGTCCATTAAAAAGGTACCTAGGTAATATTTTCAATTCGATAAAAAAAATCCAGCCGAAGTGGTTTTAGGAATAATTGAGACAATTCAGAACGAAATCTATAAGCTTGTAATAAAAAACAGGTATTACTATGCTCGAATCTAAATACACAAAAAATCAAGACACGAACAGAGTTATGTCACAAGTAGTAGGTAGGTACCTAATTCAATTTACATTGTCAGGATCAACGTGCAAGGCATGAAATTCAATTAAAATCTGTACTGAACCACTGAACTAGAGTCAGTCAGTATACCTACCCATCAATGATGGGATGGCAAAATATAATCCATTGGGAACGTAGACCTAGAGCAAATATACCTACAGATAACGATTTTGAAACTGAGGCCCGACTTCGCCTTATCAGAAAAGATATCAGTCAACATACTTAATTATACTTGATTGTAGTTGTTAGTACGTAAATCATCGTGTAATCGAACTAAATAGGTGCTCCATAGTTGGCCACACCAAGGTATGATGTAATAAACGGATTAATTCGACCATAAATTATTCATGTCAATGGCAACGCTATTTTTGACATCATTGTGGTACATACTGGGTGCGTCCGGCGCTCCTAAGTTATGGTCCATGGAGCCAGCTGATATCACTGTAGAGCTAACCAATTAGGTATATCTGTACCTTGGTACTTGGTACGAGCCTGGGCTAATTGTCAGGAGATCAATCCAACTAAATCAAGAGGACTCGAGTCAAGTTTCACCAAACAGACGCATAAATAGGAATGCAGGGATATAAATTAATTTCGTACGGCAATCGAAAATATCAGCTCTGCAAAAATCCTCGGGCGAAGGCAAATATCCGATTATTTGGAATTAAAAAAACATTTTCGAATACATCCACGATATTTCGAGAATCATTGCAAATATGAACGTGATATTGTAATAAGTATAATGTTTGCAGCCAGTATTGACTTGCCTTGAAAGCTATACCGATAAACAATTACCGAATTCGCTTGTTGTCAAGCACGCACGGCCAGTGTGCAGTGCTTACACTGTTAACATTACTCTTTGGCTTGAAGCAAACCAGACTGTTTATTAAATCCTAGTTTCAGACCAACATAATTAGACCAGTTTATTTTGTTTAGTTTTGCGCAGAGGAAAAATGGTGTTTTCCAACGATGGCTGCAAAAGCCACGAATTTGCTAATTTTAGACGGAACATGATTTTGCACGGGCGTTTTATCTTGCTCACGGAAAAGTAATGTACCGACAGCAAGCCTCCCCTATCCAAATAAAGAAAAAACTGGCGAACACGTTGGTGCACCCTCGCTGACGGAGGATATTTCTACGTTTTTTTATCGTACTCATTTATTGCAATCATACATCATTTTCTTTTCAACAAATTGGTACTTACAAATAATTTCGTATGTTTTTAATTTTGTAAAACATTCATTTTGCATAGGTATAATAATCCACGCGGACGAAGTACCTACTAGAACATACTGCACAGTTACCTCTGCGGTTAAAACCTCACCTCTTAGGTTAAAACCTTTGCTGTTTCTAAATTATGACTGGTCATTGATGTTTTTTAAACGAAGTTCGTATTTTTGACATGACAAGCAAATATATTTGATAGAATCCGCGCAAATTTGACGCTGGCAGAATAGTCGACACGGCTCCGATGCCATAGAAAAAAAAAAGTCTGCGCGCTATCAAAATCGGAAGTAATCGTTTGCCGCCACAGAACAGATCTGTTCTGTGTTTGCCGCCATCTCGAAGTTTATATCAAGTGTTAAGAGAGTGTGCTGTGTTCCGTGTTTTCCAAAGTAATTTATTCGCCATCATTATGCCGAATGTGATTACAAGTGCTGGCAGGGAAATCAAGTTCAAACACACGCACAGACTTAGCTTGCGCGCACTCTAGATCAAAATTTTCTTTAGTTACCTGACAACTGAGCACCTGGCTTCACCTGAAATAATTTTCATATTGATGGAATCCTAGTAATCTATTTCCAAATTGCTGCATATTGTACAAGCATGTACTGATCCCCGCCAGCGTGCGATGTCTGAAGTCTTGATGTTGAGCATTCGCATCATGAGTTGACCACACTGACTGTGGCATAAGAAACTCTTCAAATCTGGTGCGTATTTCTTCTAATTTCCGGCCTTCTTCTCCCTCAGCGAACCTTTTCCTTTTTTCTTCTTTTCTCTTGCAAGCCAGTCACTCGGCGCTTTCTTGGCCCTTTTCCCGGATACCGGATCATCTAACAGGCATGCAAGACTAAGGTGTTGCCTTCATCAACCCAGCTGCAGAGTATTCCTGTACCTAAGACCAGCAATGCGATTCTGTAACCATCTCACCGTGAAAACTTAGGTGAAGTGAACGTGTAGTGAGGTGTCATTCCAACTAATGGTAGGGATTGACACTATTGACAGCTCACTCTAAGCTCACTTCACCTAACTTTTCACGGTGAAATTTTTACAGAATCGATCGGCAGCACGACTTTATTTCACGTCGTGTGGCTGTTAAATCACCAGCAGTTCAGTTGAAAGCTCCTTAACTTCAAGACCATTTTCTTCTGTGTCCAGGAAACTACAATTTCTAACAACTATTGCGAACATTTATGCTCTCTGACGTCCTTTTATGTCAGGACAACTTAGCTAATGTATTTTAGATTAAATTCCTTTTAAAAGCTGTGCAAAGGACGATGGGCTATAGTTGTATACGTACTATAAATAGTCCCCGTTCCCAATTTTTTTTTATCCAACCGACTTTAGTTTTTTCTCATATTTTTCGTTACAGGCAGGCTAGACAATAACAAACCGTTTATTTGAACTTTTAAAATTTTCCGTTTCATTTATATAACTAATGAAAATAATAAAATAATTTGAAGTTTATTTAGTATTACAAGTTTGTAAATATTATCTTAAAATGAATAAAAATATCAGGTACTAAATGAAAATATGGATGTTTCTTTTCTATTCTGCATCACCATAAAAGCGATTATACATAATAATTACCGACTTATATAATATGGCAACAACAAAACATAACCACGCCTATATTCCACGAAGCAGTAGGTAGAAGTGTGTGGAACATTCACATTTCGCAATTTATGTTATACTAGCTGTGCCCGCGACTTCGTTCGCGTGGATGACGAAACTTATCAATGAGTTTTTTGTGTAAAGTGGTATTTGTGTAGAACGTTATCTATCGAGCATACCGGTATTAATACTTCTGTCCCGGAGCGGGCCCCTACCTATACTTGAAATTAAAATCTATAGGTACGGTCTACGCCTTATATAAGTAAACCTAAGTACATACCTAATTTAAAAAAAAAAAACTCAATAACAGAAAATAAAATACCTACCTACCTAATAAACCTATTTCTGATGATAACTAATCTAAACTCAATAAATAAGCAAAATCCCTAAAAACTAATATCTATACGAATGACTAATCCTACCTAACAGTATTATAAAATAACCTACGGTCACTACGTACACTATCAAATATACTACCTATAGGTACTTTAAAATTAAAATCTATACCTACGACTTATAAAAATAAACCTAAATAACTCTACCTTAAACTGTACTTAGTAAAAACTAAAAGGAATAAAAAGGTCGCACTGAAAAGCACGGTTTAGAATTGCAAGTAGCAGATAAAACATACAATTTATAGAATGCTAATAAGAACGAACGCTCGCCACTCGACACGACACGTTCAAATCAAAGTTCAAAAAATGTATGATGCGCGCGCTCAGACTCCGTGCCTAATTATACGGTAGCGATCCGTGGCGGCCGCGCGCCAAGCGTGTGCTGCGAACGGTGCAAGCCAAATTCAACCTTCAGCACTACATTTACAGCATAACTTAGGGGCGCTGCACACGACTAAGATACTATAATATTTTATCTTAGGATACAATATCGCTCGCCATACAAATTCATCTTAGGATACGAAAATATGAAATATTATTTATTATCTTCGTCGTGTGTGATAGTCCATTGAATTGTTGTAATTATTAATCACATTTTTGGGTTCGGTGTCGGTCTAGTAACACCCCCCTGCCATTTATTTTTTTGATATTTTCAATGTACAGAATTTTCACTTCTACAGATTTATTATAAGTATAGATTTCGCGATGTATTATCGCAATTAATTTTACTTACATAACATCACACAAGTATTCCTCGTAGAGAAGGGTAGGCAGAGGTACACCTCTATAATCGGTTGCTAAATAGGTAAGTGCTGTAAAATAATACTCACAGAAGAGCAGTGTGACTACTCCGGCCTGAAAGAGTTGACTCCGTAACCAGAGTCGGAATTATCTTACACGACCTTAAAATAAGCATATCCAACCCGCTGGGAATGTTCAACAACGTCTACCGAGTGCGGAGGTATTATACAAGTGGGGTACGCCAATATGTAAAATAACATATTCGATTTTCATTTTTTTTTTACATCAAACTCATTGTCTAGTACGAAATATGACCACATTTTTTTTGTTTTCCCTTAAATCCCCATACTTATGACTGTCGCTGCCATGGTAAAAATTTGAAGTACCTTAAGCAAAAACCAATACGATTTTCACTTATTTTTTACTACAGTTGTACCATTATATTTACTTCTTTTCCCTGAAAACCCCATAGTTTTGACGGTCGTCGCCGTAGTAAAGAATGATCAGTAAGCCAAGACCTTTTAAATGAGATACCTACGTCTCAAATCTGTTGACTAAGTTTCAATTTTGGGGACGTTAAGTCCCATCGTCCTTAGTGCCAACGAGCCTAAAAACCGATTGTAATCGATTCGCTAGTTCGTGAAATTTGTCATATTTTACCCTAAAAGATACTCTGAAATTGATACACTCTTCTAATTTCTCGTCTTCCTATTATTTTTTACAGTTGCAATATTGTCTTGTCACTAATAACCTTTTTGTGTTCAGATTTCTTTTTAACTTTTGTATTTAAAATTTGTTTTTTCTTAAAAATTATAATATGTTTTTATTCTATGCGATAGTGATTTTTTTTTGTATTTCGGTTTTTTATTTGTAGGCCACAGCCGAAAATATTGTATTTTTTGGCGAAAATTGGCTAAAATTGATATTTTCACACATACTCGTAGTACTAGGCCAACAAGAAACTTCTCTCCTTGGTTCAATACATACACATAAAATTATCCTGTCATCAACCGGGTTCCTGCCCGTATATGTAAACGATACACCCAGTTTATTCTCCCGTTCTTCAGTTTATTATAATTAGTTTGAACAGGTATTGCACCTTGAATATTGAGTCAGAATTCAGATTTACAGTTGAACACCACACAGTCAAAAGTAAGAACCAGGTAATTCAATAAAGCTCAAAGTAAGAGCATGTCAGGGTCTTACACCAGTTCGTGTGTTTGCATGATAATTATTCATTGTTGATTTCATTCATGGCTAGAGGCACAGGCAGAGGTTCCTAAGCTTACATTGCTTACATGCACGTGATATGCAGGCTACTGCAGAAGCCCGCTTTAGAATGGAGAATACACACTCGGACTGACGAGACTCATACTTGTATTCTCACCTTTTGTGATCAGTGGAGTTAAATATGAAAATTGCATAAATAGAGCTGTCTAGAACTGTAAATTGCATCAATTTGATATGTGTCGTACTCGACTCAACCTTTTAAGAAGAATGTTTTCGATAGTGGAAACGTGCTAGAAATGGCCCTATCTGCCAATCTTCATCAATTTGGTCTGTGCTGTTTGTGTTTATTTTTACCGTTTAAGTGTTATTAAACGCGGACGTACGTTTATCGAATTAGCTATTTGGTATCGCTCCGAAAAAATATTCCTATTATTTGTTCACTTCACATAGATCTACCAAATAAATAATAAATAATCCGAAATACCACGTCAGACATACTTATGTCTGACGTGGTACAATGTACCAATCTACTTAGATTGGTACATTGTACATTTGTTTCATTGGCCCACTAGACTCTGAAGAGAGAATGTACCTAATATTTCATGGAACTGCGTTTGGATTAAACACGATTTCGGGCACAAAGCTATGAGCACAGTAACGACTTCTAATAACATTAGGAACATTGAAACCTGATATTGTTGAGCTACAAAGGAACTTATGGCAGTGGGCTTACAAAGGCTCTCTCCTAGAAACCGTTAAGCTCGGGGCGTCAATATCACACAAGTAAGTAATTGGTTTTAAATACATATGTATAAACTTGAAATTCTGAAAATACGGTACGAACCTGAATAAAAAACAAAATAAAAGCCAGACATGATACAACACTCCAATTCGAATATTGTGTTTCAAACACAATACCGTCCGTCGTATGTTTTGTTGTGAGTTGCGTTAATAAACTAATGGCTTTTTTGTGTTTGCAAAGTTGCAAACTGCAGACTATATTTAATTAAACCTTACTGATTGATTTGTGATTTGTAAAATCCAATTTGGATTCCGGCAAGCTAATTATGATAATTTTGATCTTCTGTCCTATCAATTTGAAAGTAATACCTTAGTAGATACTCGTAAACTTGCTTCGTTCCGATGACAATGCATTTTTATTTGTTATTTTATGCCTGATGTTGCAGCCAGGATTGTCCCTAGCTCCCTGATCGAGGGAACTCTCTAAAATAACGGTTACTAACTTGCTGGTTAGTCTTCATAGAAAATGGAACATTAAATAGAATAAAAGCACGTTAAGCCGTTGGTCCCGGCTGTCATTCGTAGATCTTTGACAGTCGTTACGGGTAGTCAGAAGCCCGAAAGTCTGACAACCAGTCTTACCAAGGGGTATCGTATTACCCAGTAACTGGGTTGTGGAGGACAGATAGGCAGTCGCTCCATGTAAAATACTGGTATCCAGCTGAATCCGGTTAGACTGGAAGCCGACCCCAACATAGTTGGGAACAGGCTAGGCAGATGATGAAATAGAATAGAATAGAATACATTTATTTGCTTTAATTATGATCTTTCATGTTTCACCAAAGACTAGCATACTGATAAACACATCGGACACATATCGGAGGTCCTAATTCCTCACGGACAACCCGCGTTAACAACCCATTGTGCATTGGTGACAATTCCATTTTTATGGATGACAACGCTCGCGCCCGCCGGTCTGGCGTGTGCATCCAATAGGGCACATCTGGGATGTTCTGAAGTGACGTATAAGAGCAGTATAGCCCGCTCTGCAAAACTGCAAACAATTTCTACATTTGATTCCAGATTTTAGATATCCAACGAACTAAACTACTTTGTACCTAACACTTCTTACCAATTTTGAACGGGCTTCAGAAATTAGGAGATCCTCAATTATATTGTATTTTTCCTTCAGCTCCAGAAATTTTTGAAGGATTTTGTTATTCGTTTTATTACTAGATTCATTATAAATTTTGTCATGATCTGATAAAGAACTCTGCTCTGCCCTGTTTGTTTCCAATCTAAGTAAATCCAGCCTATCTCCCTCAATTGCTGCCAAACTAAAGGCAAATGAATACTCAATAAAAAAAATCTACCTATTACCCTTTTCCCAACTATGTTGATTTCGGCTTCCAGTGTAACCGGATGCAGCTGAATACCAGTATTTTGCATGGAGCGACTGCCTATCTGATAATCTGGTCTCCACATTGTTTCTTTTTTTATACAAAAATAATCTCATTGAAATAATTTTAGGCTATTTTCAACTTCCGACACTTTTCGTTCTTTACTAAATTGCTAACAATAAACCTTTATATTATATTGTTACAAAAATATGTCAATTCGAAACCGCGTAAACGCCTGTCTTCTACACCACCTGGTTGTTCATAACTCGAATCAACACCTAATTAGTGTGCTTCGTGTATTGGAATTCAACAAACTGACTACTTACCTGATTTATTTCTTGGAACGTATCGGTTAACCTAAAATATGCAATCTACTTATGTATGTATTTCTAATTAATTAGTTCTAAACAGAAATACCTACTGTTTAATGATGGAATCAGTATAAAGATATTATCAAAGATTTAGTAGTAGGTACGATATACTTGCCTACCTTACTAGACGTACTTATATTTTAGAGCTGTTTAAAAGCTGTCTGGTTATCTTCTTTTCGGTAAGTATAAGCGTAGTTAGAAATAAAGCTAACAATGGCGTTGGTAGGTTAGGTAGTAATGGGTATCTGATGCAACTATAGTCACTTTCCAAGAGTTTCAGAAAGTTGTGATTGCGATTAAAGCTTCTGGAGAATGTCTTTGAGTCTTTCTTATCGCGGCTACGAACACAGGTGTAACTGATGTTTTATAATAACGAACTTAAAACTAATCGCTAAGCGTTTCCTTGGAATTTAGTTTCAATGAGAGCTTTTAAATAAACCTCGGCTGAAACAGATGCTTTCGCAACAATAACATTTCGCGATCGCCCGCTCGCGGCCGCTGCTATGAATCGCACACTTATTTATAAAGCCATGGTAACAACTCGCTATTTATAAACGAGCAGGCAACAAAACTTGGTAAACTTAAGGATAATGTAATACTTACAAACTGCGAGTGTCGCCCGATAGCTTCGGAACGGTCAACAGGTCTTGGTGTAAGCACGCAACTTTGTTCCGGAAGCATTGACATTTAGAAGGGCAGTGTTTGGATAAAGTAAAGTTTAAAAAGTTGAAGATAAGTAAAAACTTAAAAAAAAGTATGGGCCTCATTGTTGAGAATTAAAGTTGAAAAGTGAGTAAGTAATGCTTTTCGCGATACGGTGTGCCGCTGTGCGAGCGGCTGGATGCGAGTGCACCGTGCAGACGTCGACTGGCGGAGTGTCGGCGGCCGGCAAGTGACTGTGGCTGTAGCGCGGGACGCGATGACGGCAGGCAGGCAGGCGGCAGGCACTCGCACCGCGCCGCGCGGATTGCGTTTCCCGAACAAACAAGTAGGTAATGCGCTCGGACGCCCGGGATATTTATTTATTTATTTTTTTTATAACAGCTTAAACTATCATTACAGCGTTTACCGTTAATGCGACAGTCAAGAACTTAAACTACGTTCAACAGAAGCGATTACAAAATTTCTGAAGTTTATAAGATAATTTATTTTCTTTATCTGCTGCACATTTTACACAGGTTTTATTACCTTAAAGAACTTCCGAGATCAGATAATGCAAACAGGCATTTATGCAGTTAGCAACATGTCCATTAACAGTTCAGTTTTTAAATAATGATTAATTGGACACACTATAATAAAACTTCAATAAAAAGCGAAAATCTAAATACTTACAAGTAAATTAAAAATAAAACTTTTAAATCCTGTAGACAGCAAGAAGAAATGTAAAAAAAAACCGGTCAAGTGCGAGTCGGACTTGCGCACCGGGGGTTCCGTAGAAATTTGTAGGTATGTAACTACAAATATACGGTTTTCGGATTTTTTCCTTTACTTGTGCTACATGACATTGCTTCTTGCCAAATTTCATGATTCTAGGTCAACGGGAAATACCCTATAGGTTTTGATTACCTTGCGAGTTTTGAAAATTTGCGGCATAAACGGGTGTATCATTTGATTGCGTTGGCTTAGAAGTTTGATTTTTTCACAGCTTTTTTTCCTTTTGAGGTACGGAACCCTAAAAACATGAGAAATGGCAAGGGGGCGTGTCTGTGTCTTCGCGGCATGTTCAAAACGACCATGTCTTGGCAAATGGCCGTCTCCGCGAACTAGAGTGCTTTCGACCGTGATCGTGAAAAAATATAAGAATGCTGTGTTGTTCAGTGGTTTCTTGTAAAAACCGATGCCAAAACCAAAACTTTGTAAATCATGAAATCACTTACCATATTTAAATATAAGTAGTTTACTATATTTGTCTTTCAAATCATGAAAAACAACAAATTGTAAAGTATTTCTTGCTTTTACTACGTTAATTTTGTTTTCAAATATCGCAGCTACTGTACTATTTTCACAATAAATACATTGCTCCTTAACAACTACCTAAATATGTCGCTAAGTGACTAGACAAGCAATGTAAAAATCGCAAAACGATACTTTATTTATGCGGTATACTGCATAGTACGGCCGCTGCTTCTTGCGGCTAGTTCAATAAATCTTCTTGCGGTTAGTCAAAAAATTAAAAAAAAAAAATATTTACTTACTAATTTTTTTTTTCCTATTTTTTATTGATTTATAATATAATATTTTCTGGACACATCGTTTTTTATTTATTTTATTTTCAGAACCCCAAATTTTTTTTAGTACTTACAATAATAAATGGGAGAATCGATAACTTTCCGATTTACACTAGCGTATATGTAAAATAAATGGCTTTTGCACAGCACAACGACGGAACGACCGAACAACGGTGCATGGTAAATGCACGCTGTGTTTGATGAGTTAAGGTTTATAACACTAGTTTACAAAAATGAACATTTTTTTTATACCCCAAAATAAATTTATATAAATATGTTATTCTAGCTTCCTTAAACCTAAAAGTGTTAGCAGAAATATTTTATCACGTCACAATTTTTTCCTGCAGTCATTTGTTTTTTTTTTCAACTACCTACCGTGGTAACGACAGTTAATTGTTCATTCGTTCGCTTCAAACGACAATTATCTTGTTTCGAATTGATTTAAAATGTCAAGTAGAAAGTGTAAACAAAATTCTGATCGTTTTTGTTATGTTTGTGGGCAGTTTATATTTTCAAAGAAGAGAAGACCCATTGTTGATTCGTTAAAAAGTGCATATCTTCATTATTTTGGATTTCCTGTTGCAAATCAGGATAAAAAGTGGGTGCCTCGTGTGTTTTGCGAAAGCTGTAGAATCGTCTTACTCCAATGGTCATCAGGAGAAAACGTTACCTTCCATTTGGTTCACCAATGCTATGGAGAGAACCTAGTAATCATGAAAATGATTGTTACTTTTGTGTTACAAAAACATTGGGATATAATAAAAAAAAATAAGGCAAGTATTATATATGCCGAAGTTCCGTCTGTTACTAAGCCCATATTACATTCGAAATATCTACCATATCCAGTTTGTCCCGGTAAATCGAGTGCATGCATGATTTTTTTGGGAAATAAAAAAAGTGAAAATTACAAAGAAATTATTACCGATTTATTGAAAAATTTTCAAAAGATGGGAGTAAACATGTCATTAAAGATTCTTTTTCTGCACTCGCATCTGAGCTTTTTCCCTGAAAACTTAGGAAGTATGAGTGACGAACAAGGGGAACGATTTCACCAAGATTTAAAGGTTTTTTAAGAACGACATCAAGGATTTTGGGATGAAAACATGTTAGGGGATTATTGTTCGTCCATTATAAGAGAAACTGATTCAACAAACTATAAAAAGAAGGCAAAAATTAACCATTTTTAATTAAAAAAAAAAAAAAATTGTATTATTACCAAACCTATGTATTTCAGTTGAATTAATAAATATTTCTTAAACCAGATGTGACAGAATTTTTTTATTATTTTTTCTGGATAATTGTGCCTAAATGAGTAATAAAACAACAACTTTCAGCTGGGGTATGAAAATCGTGTAAACTAGTGTAATTGATTGAGTATTACGTTCTGATTTATGAATTGCAAGTGTGTGCGCGACTTTGTATCTATTGCTTTTACTGAACTACATGTGTAGTAGTGGCGCGGTAGTGGGATCGTCTTCCAGACATGGAGTTCTGATACATTTTCAACTACAGGGCATATCTCCTTTCATCCTATATCTATGTGTATTACCTACCTACACAAGTTTATTACCTATATTGAAGATTAAATAATTAAAACTTTCAGCTTTAATTGAATTTTGTTGCTGACTTTACCAACCTTCTTTAAATTTTAGTACCAGATCAACACAATAGCCGCCATGCTGTCTGTGTGACTGCTGGGAGTTCAATTTCCGAGTAGGGCAAAAAGTTATGTAAAAAGTACTTACCTACTTAGGGGTTATATTAAGCTTTAAGTACTTATAAGCATTTTTATTGCTTTGCAAGAGGTTCCAACAAGATAGATGAAGAAGGTTAATGTACAGATGCCAGCACATCAAGTTACTACAATCTGTCAAATTTCTTTAATAGATTTTCAACTTTATCGTTAAAGCATTAAGGTTCAAGGTTAATTGGGAAAAATTGACAGTTTCGGGTAGCTTGACCTGCTGGCGTCTGTACAACCGCGTACCCTGGTCGCCACGCACCGCCAGTGTCCGCGATGGCACCACTAAAATATCCAGTTATGAAAAATTAATCACCTTTGTTTCTTTTATGATTTATTTTTAAGTGAGTGTTACTGTATTAGATAAGAACCACGTAATATTTTTCTTTACAGGATTTGATAACACAGGAATAGTTCATCCTGACCAAAAGCTCGTCACGAGTTTTACGACCTATAGTTTCAGTCAGATGTTCCTTTCACCCAGTGCTTGGGCTATAGCCTAAAGCTTAACAATCAGGTTTCTCTATTTATACCTAGAGGAAGGTAAGTATAAGTTTGGTTTTTCATCCGAAAATCCCATCTTAAAACTAATTAGTACCTACCTAAATAGTGTCACTGTCGAGCTATCGTAGGATGCAAATGCCATAATATATAAAAAGTTTTTACGAGGGATCAGTACCAGCGTAACAAATGTTTTGAGTAAAGCTTTAAAAAGTTATTTGGTCGTAGTTTCAATAAGCTGGAGAGATGCTGCCGTACCTACTTACAGACGGTAGCGACTGGCGACGGCACTGTACAGCTAACTTTATGTGCTGTTATTTTGCGAATCTCGTTTGAAAGTTAATTAGCCTGCGCTGTTTATTTATGTTTCATAATTTTTATTTGGTTATAAGTTTGGATCAACTACCTATGTATATTTTTTATTTTTATTAGCCGACATTGTGCCCACTGGTGGGCAAAGGCTTCCCCTTTTTCCTTCCAAACCTCCCTTTCTTGTTCGATCCGATGTCTCGTCACACCACCTTCGCCGTGGTCTACCTCGCCGGCGATGTCCTCCCTCAGGCGTCCAGCGAGTGACGATCTGGTAACGTACCTCCCTATTAGGTACCTATCTAGAAGAAACAATTTGTCTTTGGTTTCATCAGCACCTACACCAAACATATTGCGAACCTCTCTATCATGGCCTTACTTATCCTGCTCAGGATTCAGGTCAAAAAAATCAGGACCAGCACCACTTCATTCAATGGGGTAATTGGATGAAGACACATAACACACTGTCAGTAGTCATGTTTTCCATTTTGACAATTCAACAACATTCATTGCGTTATTTACGTTGCTGAGCAGATAAATTTATTGAACATATGAAGCAATGGATTAGCAGTATCCTTCAACATGATTCAGATTAGGATTGATAGTGTGCTACGCAATTAGGGTGCTGGGTTCGATGAAATCAAGTAGGAACTCAATTAGCACAGACACCAGAGAAATGGAACTTTTTTTTATATAAGCATATATGTATGTTATGTAACTGCCTTAATAAATACGGGATCAAATTAAATTAGCGGCGATAACATAGAAAAATTAAAGATTTATTGTCTTTTTTAGGGGTCAACGACCGTTGGTAGTGTTGTTACTTGAAATATGAGTTAATAAAATATGTTTTATCGTGTTTCGATATCGATACTAATCCACGTCTGTGAAGTTAACACACAAAAAACTGATATTTCAAGTGACGAACGAACGAGGACCCCACAAAAAAAAATCATCAAATTAATTTCATTTTGGTTTTATCAATTTTAAATAGGATCAGATCGGGGGATCCGACCGGAATAATTCAAATATTGATACCCATCACGTCTGCGGTGTTTCGCTAGCTAATTTAATTTAACCCTGTATATTGTTCTCTTTTGCATAGTCGGTAAACTGCACGTAAAATCTCGAGATTGTATTCATCCAGCTAGGGCACCGGGTTTATTTGACGGGAAACGTGCGAAAGTTTTCGAGTCGCTTATAAAATCTGATAGACTTTGAATCTAGGTTAGATGTAGTACGGTAGGTACCTACTATTTCAATTTTATTTCCTCTCATATTCTGTTTAAAACCTATAGAACCTGACACGTATCCTGTGGTTGTGTGTAAGTACCCAAGTCCGGGGTCTGAAAAAAATATCTGAAATAGTCAGGAAATTTGGGAAGAGGTGTCTCTGTAGTAGTACACTACTTACTAGTTATGTTACAAATAGTAACCGACCGAAGGTTCGGTTTCGGATTCGGCCAAAAAATCTGGTTTCGGCCGAAGTTTCGGTTTCGGCCAAAAAGTGTATGGCGTTCGTGGGCTGTCGGATTTTATAGAATGCGAACGAACGACTGAAAGATAGACGACTTAGTAATGGGATTCCGTTTTCACCCTTTTTGTACAAAATCAAAAATATAAGTGTTTCCTTATAAATAGAAGTCAAATTTCTTAGCAGACACGCTGCTTTTAGTATCAGCGAATAGGGATTTATTCGCTTTCTGGAAGATTGATACAAGCTGTAAGGACAACAGCCGATGCATCTTAGCGACTGTGAGTTCGGTCACAATAGCAAAATCGCACGTATCAGCAATTACTTCGACGCTGCATCGCATTTTGGGGACTAGTTCCGTTTCAGTTCCTACGGCTTAAAAAATTGCATTTTCTAACGACACTGGATTTTTCCACAGAGAGATAAAGCGTTGTCGTTAAGCATATCGAGCTTCTGAAAAGTAATTAAATCGCTGATTGCTAATACTAAAATTATGCGGTGTTAAGAGTTGAATCGAGCATCTGAAAAATTACTAAATTGCTAATCGCAAAAGCTAACAGTAACAAATCTACGAAAAATGACGGGTCTCAGAAAATAATATCATTTACTGACTTTTTCTTAACTTCATAAGTTACGATTTCGTCGAAACTGGAAGAGGAGCCGAAGGCCGAGGAACCTAGTTACAAGTTCCATGTAATAGAAGTCGACACTAGTACGTAGTACAACAATAACCGACTTACTTACATGTAGGTATGTAAGTTTAAGGTAAGTTTTTTTTTAAGGAAATACGTATTAAATAACTCTTTGCCGTACTCAAAGCTGTAAATACCCCAGACTTATCCTAGTCAAAAATCAAGTCAAAAGTCATTTATTTAAATTAGGCTGAGAATCGGCACTTTTCGAACGTCAAAATTAAAAAAGACAATCCCCCAAAAACGCCCGCCCTTCACCACTTCCTAGTGCTATCGCTGGGAAGAAGAAGTTGCGCAACAAACTCCCCAGCAGCACAGCTGTCTGTTCAGTTAGAAAATTGATTGTATACAATACTAGGTACCTATGTTAAGTAATTAACATTACAAGACACAGAACATAAAATTATTTGCCATATGTCAGCTAGCCACGCCAATATACCAACAAATATAATAAAAAACTTTACTTAACCAAGGTAAAAAATAATTAATCAAAATTAAAATGTAAATAAAAGCCTTCAGGCATAAAGCGGCGTGACAACTTACATATTTATGCATTGCTGGGTTCTGTTCACATAGCTGTCACTTGAAGTCACAAATGATAAACTAGGACCATCGAAGTAAAATAAATAAATAAGTTAATACTATTAACAATAACCTGTCAAAACATTGTCTTGCGTTAACTAAGGCAACCAATTATTCTTATCGTGTAAGTAGTCCTTGATGGAATCGTACCTAGTGGTAGGTTAGTCACTTTGAGCGTGGGACTCAGAGTGACTAATAAAGTTTGATAGTGTTTATTATACCTAGTAGTCACTTCTTTAGTAACTAAACTTTTCTTCACCATTCTCCTCTAATAAATAATTAATTCGGTGGAAAAATATCAGAGTATGATAATCCGTCGACCGTTATTAAATCCCGTGTATATCTACCCATTAAGTCAATTATTGAAATATTTCGAAGCATAAATGTTGGCGAGGAATATGGTGAAATAAACTGGACGGCCTAGGCCCTCAAAATCTGTGAAAATCAATATTATCATCCACCTAGCTTTTCTCAACATTTTTGGGTTGAGAGTTCGGCTTCCAGCCTAACCGGGTGGGTACAACTGAATACGGTGAGTACCTAGGTAGCTATATGGAACGACTGACTATTTGACCCGTCACAAAACAGCTACTGGCCAACAATATACCCCTTGTTAATAGACGGGTTATCAGAGCGGACTCCAGCGTAAGTGTAACTTTGTATATTAAAAATAAAGGTCCAAAGACCGACCGTAGCAAGCGTTGGTAGCAGCTGGATGATCTTTGGAGGCCTTTGTCCAAAAATGGATTAATGAAAATTTAATCACAATCTAATCAATTCACAATTCAATTCTCAATTCTTTATTGCGAACCATAATGTAGGTAGGGAAATAATGTGAGTCACAATTATGGACCCTGTCGGCCACAGCATAGAATCAATCAAATCAAATCAAAAATATAGGCTGATTGATGATGATGATAGTGTGACACTAGTGCTTCCTACAGTAGCATTGTTTAATGTGATCAGTTTACCAGTAAAATCACTATAGGTTCTCATACTAAGATGTCAGAGGATATGAGTTCATATGTCTTGAGATACGTAATCAGCATATAATGTTCCCACTACTGTGACACAGGCCTCCTCTCTTCCAGTACGTAAAGGCTGAAACAAAGAAGAAACAATTATTGAAACGTTTTCAATTAATCAGCCTATCTCACTGCTGGGACACCGGGCTCCTCTCAGTGAGAGGGAGTGACCCGTAATCCACCACGCGGGCCCAGTGCGGGTTGGTAGATGTCACATATCTTCAGATTTTTGGTTCTGGGACATGCCGGTTTCCTCTCGATGTTTTCCTTCGCCGTTTTGAGAGCAGTGGTGATGAAAATATTTACACAAAGTAAAATAGTAAAGTGGCTGGGTACGAACCCACGACCTACAACTCGTAAGTCGCGGCCGTTACCAGTGAGCCACCACTACTCCAACTGTCTTGAGTAACTTGCATTAATTTGTAATAATATTATGGTAATTTGCATGGAGTCCTGCGTTTACCTATATTTTTTTAGTGGCCCATCATAAGGAATTTCCTAGTGGCCCTCATTTCGTGAGTAGTGTGGGATATTAGGAGTTCAATTGCATCCGGCCACAAAATTGGTTCAAGTATGCGAACGAACCGCTACTCAGAAATTCCTAATGGCTTATAGGTACGCAGGGTTCTGTATTGTAACTAAGTACATCTCGAAAGACCGCTTCGGGGAATAAAAGTTTAATTAATTAGATCAAAGATGGATTTGGCAGCAATTAATCAGTGTGGGACATTAAATCCTAGAATCCCCCAAACGGGTGAAGCCCTGAAACCCTACAGGAGACAATCGTTACTGAAGAAGTCGTGATTGAATATTTAATTTGAACTAACATAGTCATGTCACTTGTCTTTTAAATATCTATTTTCCACAAATGCCGCTAATATATGCTGAAACTGATTACTGAACTGAATACTTCCAAAATCTACTTAGGTACTTATAAAAAGTTATAAGTATGTTCACTAACAGTACCAATAAAATAAATAGGTATAAATACAGAGCCTGAGACGCCCTGGTGGCTGTTCTTACTTGTGGCAAGGCAGAAGTTGTGCTTAACGCATTTTCAGTGCCACAACATTTTATTTTTGTACTGCCGTTTGTATCGCGGTTGGTCCGTGGATGACCATCTTTACATACCAAAAGCCTCTATGTCTCGGATAACACGTTAAGCCGTTGGTCCCGGCGGTCATTCGCGGATCTTCACAGTCGGACAGTCGTTACGGGTCGTCAGAAACCCGAAAGTCTGACAATCAGACTTATCAAGTGGTATCGTATTACCCAGTAACTGGTTTGTGGAGGTCAGGTAGGCAATCGCTCCATGTAAAATACTGGTATTCAGCTACATCCGGTTAGATTGGAAGTCGACACCAACATAGTTGGGAAAAGGCGAGGCCGATGATGATGATAAATCCTTAATATATGGTCTGCGATCGATAAAAAATACTATCTGCCTGCACATCACCCAAAATTACTAAAAATTTAGCTCTAAGGGAAAATTTTTGCTCGACAAGATTCGTTATAGATATTCAGTTTTTTTGGAACGAAGTTCTTTAACGGAGCTTGCGGTAGGAGTAAATTTGGAGAAATTGTCACGTAACGTTTCTTTATTTTCTTTCTTTCTTTCAAGGGTGCTGAAGCCAATAGCATTCTCCTGCCCTTATTCTAATTTATTTGGGGTCGGCGCAGCATGTCTTTTTCTTCCATACTTCTCTATTAATTGTCATCTCGGTAGTCACCCCCTTTCTAACAATATCATCATTCACAAATTCCACCCATCGTTTCTTTGGTCTTCCCCTACTCTTATAGCCATCGACATTCATACTCAACTCTCCTCACAAAATTTTCTTCATTTCTCCGTAAAACATACCATGACAACCAATTTCCACACAACTTTTCAGTTACCGGTGCCACTTTCAGACTTCCTCATAAGTACTCATTTCTTATTATATCCGCTCATGTAACACCACACATCCCTCTCAGCATTCTGATCCATACTGATTTTCAAGCCAACATTGGAGAATGTTGGCTTGAAAATCAATCAATGAACAGAAGCTGGAGAGCTTCTGTTGCCATTTCTCCAATCTGCTCTGAATCTCAGGTCCATCTTCACCGACAAGAACAATGTCATCGGCAAACAACATGCACCAGGGTGCCTCCTCCTGGATGTCCGACGTAAAAGCGTCCATAATCAACAGGAAGAGGTAAGGACTTAAGCCGACTTAAATCCCTTTTTTTTTTTTTTTTGTTCCGGGGTGGAAAATCCTCATGGATGTCCGCCGCCCTGGGGCGGGCGACGGGGTCTGTCAGACTCTTACTGACTAAAAACCACCCCAGTGTTCCATCTCTCACCTACGCCGGGGGTCGCGGGAACGTAAGATCCTTCCGCAACCCCCGACTGGTGCCGGCCCGCCACCGCGGGCCTCCTCGGGTCAGGGGGGGGAGTGAGGTGTTTGACTCCCCCCGCGACGTCTAAGAGAGGCGCGCGTGGAACACTACGCGCCGCCATCTCGGGTCCTGATGTGTGGGGAGCGACGGACGTCCCCAAGTCCGTCGCCCCTGGACCCATTTAGGGGGGCTGGAAGAGGGCGTTATCCGCCCTCCGCCGACGCCCGGTGCGCCTGCTGCGGGCCGGGTGAGAGGACGAGATCTCCCTCTCCCTTTCCGCAGCCTCCTTCTGCGAGACGACCGTTTCGCAGAAGGAAACCACCGCGTCCCAGGACTCTTCGCTGCCGACCATCGACTCGACCACGGCCGGCAGCGACAGGTCACTGCCTACTTCTGAGATGAGGGCACGGCGCGGCTCCTCCCAAGCGGCACACTCTGCCAGCGTATGCCGCGCCGTGCCCTCCCGACAGTCGACGCAGTGGTGACACCGGGCGTCCGGCTCCCTGTTTATGCGACACAGGTACTTCCCGAAGCAACCATGCCCCGAGAGCACCTGCGTCACCCGAAACGACAGGGAGCCGTGCCTCCTCCCGAGCCAGCGCTCGAGCACCGGCCGGACCGCCTCGATGGTGACGAGGCCGGCGGTAGGGCGTGTGAGCCTGTCCCGCCATTCCGCCACCAGGACCTCGCGAAGCTGAGACCGACGCAGCTCCATGTGTCGCTGCATCGGTCGCTCGCCCCGCGCCCTCGCTTCCTCGCGCCACCGAAACATTGACGCGAGTACTTTCGCCTCTAGGTCCCAGGGCGGGGATCCGGCCAGTGCGCAGGCCGCCTCGTAGGAGATCGTGCGATATCCTCTGATGACTCTGACGGCCATCGCTCTCTGCGGTTTCCGCAGTACCGCGATACTGCCGGCCGTCAGGTCAGAGGCCCACACCGGGGCCCCATACAGGGCCATCGATCGCACGACGCCCACGTAGAGCCGCCTACAGGCGGCGCTCGGGCCCCCCAGATTGGGAAGCAGCGTTGACAGCGCCCCAGCCGCGCCCAACAACTTGGGCGCCAGCCGCCGGAAGTGGGGGCCAAAATCCCACCGGCTGTCGAGCACCAATCCTAGGTACTTAATGGTAGACTCGACAGCGATCCGAGCCCCCCCGACCACGATGTGTGAACCGGGCGGCGGCGCCCGGGGGGGGCCATGAAACATCATGGCCTCCGACTTGCTGAGGGCCACCTCCAGGCCTAGGCGACGTATGCGGCCCACCACCTGTGAGACCGCAGCCGTCGCCAGCAACGCTGCTTCCCGGTGCGAGCTCCCCCGGGCAGTGACCAGCGTGTCATCCGCATACGACGACTTAAATCCCTGGTGCAAGCCTACAGTCACACTGAACTCGTCGGTATTGCCAGCAGCCGACCGAACGTAGGTACGAGATTGACTGTAGGTACATAGCTCGAAATAGCTCTACATACTTCCCGGGTAAACCTTTCTCTTTCAAGGCCCACCACAGCACATCACGAGGTACCCTATCATACGCTTGCGCCAGTAGTGAAAATGTAAGATGGCGGCTGTGAATATTTTCAAATTTTCGCAGTCGCACTCTAGGATTTTCATTTTGAACTTCGTTCCTGCCGGGGGTCCCCCGACCCCACACATTTTTTTTTTATAAAGTAGTTTGTCTAAAGCCGAGGGTCCGTGGAGGTGACGTACTTTGGGGTCATCCCCAAAGTACAGACGCCAGCACATCAAGCTACTACAATCTATCAAATTTCTTTAATAGATTTTCAGCTTTATCCCTAAAGCATTAAGGTTCAAGGTTGATTGGAAAAATTTGACAGTTTCGGGTAGCTTGACCTGCTGGCGTCTGTACGTCACCTCCACGAACCCTCAGCTTTCCAAAGCAATATAAAAAATAAATTCTTTTCTTGACATTATTTGGAAAAATTGGAGTTTGAACATAAGTTAAGGCAAAAACAATTTTTTTCATACTTGGAAGAATGTGTTTCCGCTTGAAGTTCAGTCAGAAGTAATGGGGTGATTTGGGAAACCCTTGAGACCCTTCTCAACATTTTTTTTGGACTTCGTTTCATGATCAGTCCTTTTTAAGAAATATTTACAACTGGATGAATATGAATATCCGAACTGATTTTCTTTTCTGTGGTATTATTAATTTATGAGTCACTGTCAAATATGTCAAAGTGGCTAATGAGCTGTCAAATGTCAAACTTGCGTGGTGGTTGCTTTGGTTGATGTAATCGGTGCCTAATAATTGGTAAAGAGTGTATAGTGTACATAGCGGCATGCTCGTGCATGATGCAAAATACCATAGTATTCGTGAATATCACTACAGCACAGGCCCACGCGATCGGTCGCACCAAATGCGCCTCTGGTAACATAACCGTGTATAAACAACGTTTTGAAATTCGCAAGTGACGTGAATGCTCGTGCGATGGTGTCTTGAGATTAGTAAACGGAATTTCCCGCACATTAAACGAGTTATTGACTGTCAACAATGGCAGGATCCACTCTGCCCGAGAGGGTGGCTCAGATTTATTACACTTACGGACTATTTTGTTCGTCTTATCCCATCACAGCCATCACATTAGCATTATCTGTATTGTTACTATGTTGGTAAGTGTTTATTTTCATATTAACTATTATTAAATGATCCATAATAGATGACTTACTCAGTTGTATTTATTTCCAGCTATCCTCTTCTAAATGTGCCTCTCCCTGGGAACATACCAACTGTAGTAACATTGCCGCTGCATGGTGTTGATATCTATGATTTCACAAGTCCGGATTGCAGTAAAAAAAAATGTTTACAAGGTAACTACTTGATGATATAATTTATGAAATATTCAATCATTACTATAAACATTTCAAATGCTAATGTTGATTATTCATACATTTTACAGAAAGACCGTCACATTTAGATATCCTGTACAATGAAACACAGAAACTTCCTTATATTTGGGCGAAAGACAAACCTCTTCTATATGTGCAGCAAATCATTATGAAAATAGGTAATAGTTAATAGTCACTTATTAAGAAAGAAATAGAGATAAGTAAATATCTTAAAACAAACAATTAAATTAAGTACTTTAGTTGTTAACAATAAAGTTTTGTTTGTCAGATAGGCTTACTAAAGTAGTTCCAATATAATGTAAGTGCATTATTATTACATTGAGCAACAGTATTAATGTCTCCCCGAAATCCTTGTGTATAACAATATTTTTAGAAGACTTTCTTTAGGTACATAAACCAATGCTAAGGGACTCCAATGCTCAGTTGCTGAGGCATTTCAACTCAAAGCTTATCTATTTGTTATCTATTATTATTATTATTTGGTTAGACACACTAGCAGCTAATTAGCTGATGCATGTGTTTCGTATAGCTTGGAGATATTTAATCTGTCCAGTCGATTCTTGATGCAGTTCAGTGTGAGAGCCGTCACTACATTTTCCGGGAGTCTATTCCATGCTGTTACAACTCGGTTAGACAAGAATTGCTTCAAGGGCTTTTTTTTTGACGAATTGTCCCATAGCTTTAGGGAATGCCCACGCAGTGTGTAAAGGTCTTGAAGGCTGGGCACTTCGTAGTGTTCTGTATCTTGTACGTTTCAATGAGCCTACCCCTCTGTCTGCGCTGTTCCAGTGTGCTAAGGCCAAGGTCTTTGAGGCGTTGTTCGTAAGGTAGGTTGCGCATGATGTGAACCATCTTGGTTGCCCTTCTTTGTACATTATCAAGTAGAGTGATGTCCTTTTTTAAATAAGTGTCCCAGATGACATTAGCATACTCCAAGAGTGGTCTTATGTAGGTCTTGTACAACTTGACAAATGTCCCAGGTGGCAGGCACTTGAATGCCTTGTGGATGATATAAAGTTTCGAATTTGCTCTTTTGACAATACCGGATATATGTGCTTACCATTTTAGGTTGTTGGACACAACAACATCCATGTCTTTCTGTGACTCAACAGCTGAGAGTTTGTAAAGTAAATAAGTTTTTCGTGGATTGTTTTTACCTATGTGCAAAACGGTACATTAGTCAACAACCAGTCTTGAGTCCATTTTTATATAGTGTTTTGGATATTTTGCCAGTGGTCACGAGGATTCCCAAAAAACGTTGTATCGTCTGCAAATAACAAAAATGGCATGCGGAGCGTGTTTTCAAGTCTGTGAGGTATAAAATAAATATGAGTGGACCGAGCACCGATCCTTGAGGAACACCGCTGAGCACTATACGAGCCGTAGAAAGAACGTCTCTAATACGCACACGGAATGTCCTTTTTGTAAGAAAATCACTTATCCAGGCTAACACACTGCTGCGTATGCCAAAGTGTTCCAGTTTGTGGATTAGGCGTCGCAAGGGGACGCGATCAAACGCTTTTTATAATCCAAGTATGTCACATCTGTGGGGTGCCCTCTATAATGCCACTATCCATTCGTCTAGCCACATTACATTTCTGGTAATTTTAAGAACATCCACGGTCTGATCCGTCTCAATCTGTCAAAAATACCTCTAATTTCCATACATTTTTGACAAGTTTTTAACATTGATTGTCGCTGAGATGAGATTGCGACTAGATTTTGAACGTTTTTAATTACGGGAATTTCCCTTCTGAGTCAAGGAAGAACTTTGCTTAAAGATAACTTTGTTGAATCAATTGCTTTGAGAGTTTATTTTGAGATCCTCTGAAACTGGGCATCAGTGAATAGTATGCCTGACTGATAAAACACATTTTATTGTTTGAATTGTTTAAAATCATTCCTTTTTTTATATAATGACGTGCATTCTAATAGTACTTTTCTTTAGGTGTCTCTCCATGGAATAACAATCTAAAGATGTGGGATGCATTCAGGGCTCCTTTGCAAGAAGTGTTTCGATTGCTGGAAACTATAAGGAACCATGAAGATCCAGATACGTAAGTTGTTACTACACTTATTAAAAAGTTTAAATAATAGCCTACCTATACATATTGTATTTAGATGGATATGCAAAGGGTAATGCCGGACGCAAGATAAATTCTGTATAGTATCAACTAAATAGTCGCATTTTTCTATGAAAGTAAGAATGTTGTTGCTCTCTTTAAGTTGTTACAGACAACAGTGTGACAGTAGTGCTTTTTATTTGTTCAAGTAATCATGTTTGACGCGGAAAATTAATCATTGTTTAAAAGCTCTGCTGTGTGCGACTGGGTAGTTACCATTTTATAAAACGAAAGTACATACACAATGAAACACTCAAATATTATAGAATTCTCAATTTCGAATAATGTATCAATTTAGCACTATTCTTGTGACGCACATCATATTTTCGTTTTATCTATCTTATGCAAATAGATGTGGTTGAGTACATTCACAAATTCTGCATTGAGTACTAATGAGTTTGCGAAAGATACAGTCAGTGATAGGTATGTCGGATTACAGGGGGCGCCGGATTAGACTGGGGCCGGATTACCGGGGCTCCACTGTATTATATTTGATAGGAAGATTTGATTTGATTTATATTTTTTAGGAAGCCCTAACCTGTATGATGACATATTAGTCTGCAGAATACATGAAGCATTTGTTTAAGAAACCTGTTTTTAACGTTTCTTGGGTAATGTGCGGTGTAGGTCAGATGTTAGGGTTATTAATGGGTGTTCAGTCAGAAGTCAATAATTTTATAAGAATATATATCTGTTCTGTGACTTTTCTCAGTTATATGAAACTCCCCTGTTTCCATTCATTCAGATAAATTGTTAACTCATTGCGCTTTTCCTAAAATTATTAACTTTTTACAAAAGCTGATGTCTATTAATACACAATTATGCCCCTTTTTAACCACACCAATTATTTACCTACCAGCTCTTCTCCTGTGAGTCACAAGCTCAATAAATTAGGCATGCTGTTATTTAGAAGTATTTATTATTATACTTATTGCATCTGCAATTTCCCTACATAAGCTATTGCGTCGAAAAATTGTCAAGCATATAAAAAATTATAGGTTGTTGAGTCACCCTCATCTTCATACACTCATAAACAAACTTAAGTTTTCTGTTGAACTTACTGTTATTCCATCGCTGGCGTATTATAAACATTGATTTCCTCTCATCTGCCCACAGTCATCAAAAAGTACAGTTGTTGTTTTTTTACCGTTACTTGCATAGCTAGTCTCTTCGAAGACTAATACAAAAACTTCAGCTTTTTGTTATAAACTTAGTATTTGTTGCATAGCTGGCGTGTTAAACATAGATTGTATGTATGAGTCATTCTCATCTACGTAGTCATCAGAAACTTTGGTTATGAACCGTTACTTGCATAGCTGTGTCTTTGTAAAATTACACAGAAACATTAGTTTTCTATTATTTGTTGCATAGCTGGCATATAAAACATTGATTTTAAATGAGTCATTGTCATCTTCGTAGTCATCAGAAACTTCAGTTTTCTGTTATGAACCGTTACTTGCATAGCTAGTGTCTTCATAAACTAATACAGAAACCTCAGTTTTCTGATAAGAAAGAAGCATTTTTTGCATAGCTGGCGTATTAAACATAAATTCTATGAGTAATTCTCATCTTCGTACTCATTAAAAACTTCGGTTATGAACCGGTACCTACTTGCATAGCTGGTGTCTTTGTAAAGTTACACAGAAACTTTAATTTTATGTTATGAACTAAGTATTTGTTGCATAGCTGGCGTATTAAAAATAGATAGAATGAGTCATTCTCATCTTCATAGTCATCAGAAACTTCAGTTTTCGGTTAAGAACCGTTATTTGCATAGCTGGTGTCTTCGTAAATTATTACAGAAACCTCTGTTTTCTGATAAGAAAGAAGTATTTGTCGCATAGCTGGCGTATTAAAACAATGATTCTATGAGCCTCTCATCTTTCTACAGTCATCAGAAACTTCGGTTTTCTGTTATGAACCGTTACTTGAACAGCTGGTGTCTTCTACACAGAATCTTCAGTTTTCTAATAAGAAAGAAGTATTTGTTGCATAGCTGGCGTATTAATCATAGATTGTAAGAGTTATTCTCATCGTCGTAGTCAAGATAAACTTCAGTTTTCGATAGCGAACCGTTACTGCTGGTGTCTTCTTAAACTAACACAGAATCTTCAGATTTCTGAAAAGAAAGTAGAATTTGTTGCATAGCTTGCGTATTAAACATATATTGTAAGAGTTATTCTCATCGTCGTAGTCAACATAAACTTCAGTTTTCGGTTATGAACAGTTACTTGCATTGCTGGTGTCTTCGTATAATTATATAGAATCTTCAACTTTCTGATAAGAAAAAAACATTTTTTGCATAGCTGGCGTATTTAACATACATCATAAGATATATTCTCATCGTCGTAGTCATCAGAAACTTCAGTTTTCGGTTATGAACCGTAACTTGCATAGCTGGTGTCTTCGTATAATTATGCAGAAACTTCAACTTTCTGATAAGAAAAAAGTATTTTTTGCATAGCTACTTCTGTCTTCGTAAATTATTACAGAAACCTCAGTTTTCTGATAAGAAAGAAGTATTTGTTCCAAAGCTGGGGTATTAAACATATGATTTTATGAGTCGTTCTCATCTTCGAAGTCGTTAGAAACTTCAGTTTTCGATTATGAACTGTTTATTCCATAGCTGGCGTATTAAAACAATGATTCTATGAGCTTCTCTCATCTTCCTACAGTCTTCAGAAACTACAGTTTTCTGTTATAAACTGGTACTTGCATAGCTGGTGTCTTCTTAATCTAATACAGAATCTTCATTTTTCTGAAAAGAAAGAATAATTTGTTGCATAGCTGGCGTATTTAACATAGAGAGAGATATTCTCATCGTCGTAGTCATCAGAAACTTTAGTTTTCGGTTATGAACCGTAATTTGCATAGCTGATGTCTTTGTAAACTAATGCAAAACCTCGGTTTTTTTATAAGAAAGAAGTATTTGTTGCATAGCTGGCGTATTAGACATAGATTGTAAGTCATTCTCATCTTAGTAGTCATCAGAAACTTCAGTTTTTGGTTATGAACCGTCACTTGCATAGCATGTCCCTCTGGTCTCCTCTCTTCGAGAGGGAGTGGGCTGTAATCCACCACGCGGGCCCAGTGCGGGTTGGTAGATGTCACATGGAAACACAGGGAATATGTATTGACATATTCCCTGTAAATTAAGAGATCTGGCTCTTGTGATACAGGAACAACTAGTACAAGAGCCAGCGCTTCACAAAGGTGCGGTTGCGGTTTTCATCATCATTTAGAGAATTGATTCCGGAACACTTATGCGTATAATACATCAATATTTAACTTACTATAGATATGGCTCAGAAATCTAGACGTTTTGATATGTCGCCTCATCAGTATAGTTATAGTAGATCGTACCCGTGAGGTGCAGGGCCGGGTCGCTAGTTCTATAATTTATCGCTTGTTTCAGAAAAAGCACGCTACTTCAGCATTGCTACCAAATCGGAGGCATCAAGCGGAGAGACAGTAAGGCTAGCACGGAGCGAGTGCTGCCTGAATACAGCTGCTTACTGCTGTCGCCTGCCAACCTGTGGCAGCAGAACCTGCAGTCATTCTCACTCGATGCCAACATCATTAACACAGTTTACAACTACCAGGTACATCTAGCTATTATTATAAATGCGTTTCGGTTTGCCTTTCTTCCACGCAGAAACGCATCTCCAGATCGATGTGATTTTTTGCAATTTATTTGCCGAAGAATGAGTTCTTATCCCGGAAAAATGCACGGTTCGGGTTAGACTACGCGGGTAAAATTAGGAGTGTTTCTCAAGGGGTTCTGTCGTAACAGATCTTAACTTATTCTATTATACATATTATATAACACTGCCATTACGAGCAATCTTCTCAAGGCGATTCTCAGCTAGGCGATGATTGTAGACAAATTGCTGAGAGCGGAAACAACGCGGTAGCGAGTTACTGCTCTGCATCAAGACCTTGTTGACGACTTGACTCAATGACTATATTTTATTGAACGGCTTATGTTATATGGACTACGAAAATGTTGCATTTTGTAAAATTACTATTCTTAGGCCGGCAACACATGACAGTTGGTTTTAGTCACTCGAGGTCGTTGCAAGTTGGCGCAGATGAGCAACTTAGTCTAAACAAAAAAGACGTATTGACATGGTGTCAATACATCTTGAATGACGCCGAGCAACTGAGCGAATAAAGCACATTTCATAGTCATACCTAAGTGAAACCGGGTAGCACGCGCGGTAATTCGTCGACGTGATTCTTTTTAAGTAAGGCACCGACACTGTCGTCGTGCTCAAAAATTGAACTCATAAAACGGTCCCGCCATTTTAGAAAAAAAAAGCTGTCGGTCTAGCTTGACAACCTAAATAATTATGATTTATCTTAATTGGCTTAGAAGATCCTGAGATATTGCTTGACCTCCCTATTATATGCAGTCATACAAGGGCGGAGTCATGGTTGATTCGAATGTCGTGATGATTTGTTTAAGGTCAGAGATGGCAGTCATTTATTACAACTATTAATTTGATGGTTGGTAACCCACTAATTGGTACTTAATCGCTAGCACAGCTAGTTTTAAATTTAAAAAGTATTTAGATATTTTAAATTATTACAGACAATTCAAATATTAACGTCAAATAGATATCAACAAGGCCCTTACAGTTAAGTTTCTTACCGTTTTCAGAATCTTCAGAAAGCTAAAGCATCAATAGCAGAAATGGCTTTTGGTATGCAGCTCCGAGAAACTGGCATCAAAAGGTATCCCCTAAGAGCCAGGCCACGAGTGCTGCAGTATGCTATTACGATATTCTACCAACAGCCAGACCAAAGGCAAGTAAAATATTGAGAAATATAAACTCACCCTAGGTTACAAAAAAACAGCGTAACTATTGCCCCTGACAGTTTTTCGAAATAAAGATTCATGAAGCTGTTTTATCAGCAGCTTGCTTTAAAAATATCTTAAAAATCTATTTTATTTTTTTCAGATTTATCCAATCGCTAACGAAGAAGCTAACGGAAATGTACCCATTATATCAAGAGATGCCATACACACACGTTAACGAATTCACGCTAGTTTATTATCCAGGACAGTTTAACTATCGTGAACTTGTCCCTTTGACTATAACTTTCGTGGGACTATTTCTTTATGTATATTTTTCTGTGCGAAAAATAGAATTTATCAGATCCAAATTAGGCCTGGCTGCATGTGCCGTTCTTACTATTGGCGGGAGTCTTGCCATGTCAATGGGCATTTGTCTTTATTTCGGATTTTCCCTGAGTTTACAAGGCAAAGAAATTTTCCCCTACCTAGTAATCATTGTTGGACTGGAAAATGTTTTAGTCCTAACCAAGAGCGTTACATCCACTGATTCTCGGCTCGATGTGAAGATCCGACTCGCTCAGGGACTCAGCAAAGAAGGCTGGTCCATCACCAAGAACTTACTTACAGAAATAACGATACTCACTGTAAGCTTCTTTACTTTCGTTCCATTTATCCAAGAGTTCTCAATATTCATGATAGTCAGTTTAATATCAGACTATTTTATTCAAATGGCATTTTTTGCTACAATACTGGGAGTCGATGTCCGCCGTATGGAATATTTTAAAGATCAAAACAATAAGTTACACCTGAAGGAATACTTTAATGCTAATAACGCCCTTAACTGGAGATTTAGTAAGAACTACGTAGAAGAAAATAGTTTTTCACCACAGAGGATGACAAAGTCAAAATCTCATCCGAGGTTGAACGGCCTGGCACACAACAGCCCGACAGACGTCGTGGCCAAGAGAAATTCCAGTCCGGGTCATCACGACCACAGAGTACCGAAGCGCATCCGCTTGGTGAACATGTGGGCGAGGACGCGCTTCTTCCAACGAGCATTCATGGTCTGGATGCTCGTGTGGGTATCAATGATAGTGTACAACTCCGGGGTAGTGGATTATTTCATAAGCAACATAGAAAAAACTGAAGCCGAAGTAAATAGAAAGAATTATGAGAAACGCGAGCAAAAACAATCCACGTTCGTGTTTTACAACAATAGCGAAAGAAATCCACTTGTGTTCCCGCCACTATTAGACATTGACGCCGAAAAAACCGTAGTGGATGCAAACGACACCATTATGTTAAAACATTCTCCACACTCACGGCCCTGGTCGAGGTGAGATTACTAATTAATACATATTTATTACATAACACACAACATATTCACTATTTTACAGTAAACACTAAACATTTAACAATTGTCAATTTGTTCAACAAACTCTGCTACTCTTACACTTAAAATTGCAATCCATTCTTGTTAGATTGTAACTTCTTAATAATGAGTATTAGAGGCATCGTAATACTTAAACATTTCGCATTTTAAAAGCAATACCGCAGAAACTTTCGAACTATTTGTGGCGATAGTCCTTTTTTAGCATTTTCCGCGTCTCCATGTTCAACGTTTAAATTGCTTCTTTTTTAGCATTTTCCGCGTCTCCATGTTCAACGTTTAAATTGCTTTTCTTACTACTTAATAAGGTAAACATGTTATTGTAGACTTTGATGCTCTTGCATTTCATTGACGTTAAAATGACAAAGTATTCATAAATGATGTCATCACATCAACTAACCATTCTTAGATTATGGTTATTTTCTTTAATGTAAAGACACCTCTCTATCCATAAACGCTGATATCAAATAAGCTCAGTTCTAAATGTGTAAATTATTTAGTGATCAATGGTGCAAGTGAGCCTTAGTGTAGCAATGTGGCCTACACTGTCCTCCCATACCTATTACACTGCAATTTAGAAATATTGTAAAAGTCCATTACTTTTATAAGTGAAACCGTGGAGTTTCTTGTCAGCTCTTCTCCATAGGAAACAACCAATTGGAACCGTGCACCTAGCTTCTTACACTTCACACGTGCATGTATATTATATATTTTTTATTTTAAATGTTTATATGACCATGTTCAGGTTGTCGTCCCACCACTGGTCGGCGATCCTGTCGCACTACAACGAGTCGGTAGCGGGGCGGCACGTGGCCGTACTGCCGCCGCTGCTGTTCAGTCAGCGCGTTGCACCCGAGCTGGCGGCCGGCGTGCGTAACCCGGACGAGCGCGACCCACCGCCGCTGCGGTGGCAGGCATTAGCCGCTGCGCTTGACCCCATCGATATGCTGCCGGGTACATAACATATACCACTATCAACTCTCTTGATTCATAAGCCACTTTCGGTACTGTCATTATTTTACCTGCGCATAAACTGCCAAGCTAATGAAATGGTGTGAGCCTTAATAGTTATCCATATCAGCTGTTACAATTCTGGTATACAGTCAAGTCTTTTATACCTATTTTCATCAGGACACAAACCTTTTGAACCTACAGCACTGAGAAGACTATTGCAGAGAAAACTATATTTAATTACTTGATAACAAAGATTAATATAGCTGACACCTTTGACCCATGTCGTTGATATCAGATTTTTTACTGGCCTGACCATTTTTCTGGCCTCACCTTTTTAATGGCCTGACCATTTTATGAAATATGTATATTTTTTTATAGTAGATCGGGCGCATCTGCCTTGAAGCCCAATAGCGTTAAGATATATGATATACCAATGTAAAGATCTCATTAAAGTGAATATTTATTTATTATGATCACTTCTCTTGATTACGCGCGCGCTTCTCTTGTACGTAAGGAGCTACAGAGCTCTAAATGTGTATAATTAAGTATTAATGAAATTCCGGTATTTCGTCAATTTATTAACTTTCATAAATGCTGTGGCTTGCTAACATTATCGTTTAAACCTATAAATGGACATTTTAAAACATTGGCCTCCTAGATCTGGTCTTAAGAACAATGTTATTAAGAGTCGGTCGGCCAGATAGAACGTTAATCCTGCCGCACCCGACAATAGCGTTAAGATATATGCCAATGGAAAGATCTCTTCAAGGGGAATATTCCGTGATATGACGACTTCTTGCAATTGTTAGTCAGTGACGAGCTACAGAGCTCTAAATGTGAGCAATTAGGTAAGTATTATCGAAAACATTAACTCCGAACAGACTAACAATTGGCAAAAGTCGTGTCTGATAGGAAACGTTCTCCTTGAAAAGCTCTTTCTATTGGTATATATCTTATGGCTATTGTGCTTCAGGAACCTATACTTTGTTTACCATTCTCCTTTAGTCATGAAAATCCATCAGTGTCACATTTTTAATTCGGTCAGACATTTTAAGAAGATTGCTGAAACATTTAACCATTTTCTTATAATTTCATTTATTCTGCCGTATAGACATTACGACGCAATATATATTGCTGAGTCGGTAAAGTAGATTCTATCGTCCAATGAAAATAACCCGTAAGGTGACGAACATATTTTGAATATGCCTGTACATACCATATCCCACTATCAACTCTCTTGATACATATGCCACTTTCGTTACTGTGAACTTATCATTATCTGCGCATAAACTTCCATGCAAATGAAATAGTGCGCGCCGTTATAGTATTTTTTATAATAGCTGTTATAATATTGGTGTACAACAAAGCTTTTTTGTCTATCTGAACAGATTTCGAGGCAACAGAGGGTAAAGGCTCCCCTCACCAGTGGGGAAAGGGCTCGGACCTGCCCATATACCCGACAACGCCGATGGAAATCCTTCTGCTAGCCATCCTCTGCACGATAAGTGTCGCCGTCATTGCATACATGATGGTGGTACTTTACCGGTAATTATAATTATGCCAAAATTATGTTTTCGCGGAGCGCAGCAGATATTCTCCCGACCGCATTCCGCAGAATATAATATACCCTATTGCCTACGTCTATCTATGTGCCAATTTTCATCCAAGTCCTTTCTGCCGTTTTCCGCATTTATAATATTAATTAGGATTATATGCAGTCAGATAGGCAGTCGCTCCATATAAAATACTGGTATTCAACTGCATCCGGTTAGACTGGAGGTCGACCTCAACATAGTTGGCAGATGATGATGCAAATATGAACTTTATAGTTTGTAGGAAAAAGAAAGAAAGAAATAAAATACGTTTATTTGGGGTAAACATGACGCATAAAAAAAGACAAAAAAAAAATAACAAGACAACTGACTTATCTTACCGAACTTTGGGGCAAAAAAATATATATTTTGTGAATGCATTCTGTCGCGTTCCGTCCTTGAGGATTGAATCGTATTTAAAGTCTACATTCAAATAAACAACTTAGCTCATAATTACTATGAATACAGAGCCGAACCAATGTTTTGCAGATGCGTGTGTTCTCGCCACTATGCTGAATGGCGGGCGTCGTGGAGTGACGACGACGAGTACAGGAAGATCGTCGCGAAGCAACCCGCAGTGCAGGTATAATAAAACATGTTTGGATTCACTACAGTTAACGTGTCGCACTGCCTAACAGGCAATGTTTCCAACGTATCCGGTGACTACAAGGGGGTCTACTACGAAGTGCAAAGTGCGAATGACCGGATCGGACCGACACATGGCCGAAGCGAATGTTATGGAAATATGCGAAAAATGTTCGGATCGGCTCAGTTGGGTCGGGACCATAGTCAATATTCGAAAGAGTGTAGGATCGGGAACGATCGAACCAAATAGTAACTACGTAGTAGGAAACGGCCGAACATTCGGCCGATACCACTTCGTAGTAGACCCCCTGGGCTCCCGACATGTACCGCGACATCTCGTCGCATAAACTATAAGCTATGCGCTGTGCTGTTCTTAGCTAAGCTAACTTTCACATATTATATTTTTTTTGCAAACAACTTTGAACTGTGCGAGGTGTGCTGTGATAGAAAGCAGTCAATGTAACATGATGCCGCATGCGTGCGTGCACGTACTGAGTACAAGCGAGATAGACGCAAAACACAGCGGGTGGGAGCGAATAAGCACGTATCATGCGAACCCTCTTGTATTTTAAACAAACAATCCACACAAATCGCATTGCTGCAGGGTTTTTTTGTTTCTCGTTTCGCCTCTCCTCGCCTTCTTCCTACGAGGGCAGAAACGATAGAACGCCACCTGCTGATACATCATCTATACATACATAATATAAATTAAAGTCGCTTTCATATGTGTCTGTGTGACCGCTTTTGATGCGATTTTCACCATTATTTGCGGATTTTATTCCGGAGGATTAATATGTATGAATATTATATACTACATAAATATTAAACTAACATAATAATTAAGAAACCACGATGTTTTGTCAAGTCATAAAAACCGTACGAAGCAGGAGCAGATCGCTAGTGTTGTATATACGTTATGGTTTTACTGTCGAGAGTAAAACCATAACCTGAGCTGAATAGGTAAAACCGTATTTAATAATTGCGTGGTTTTGGGTGGCTTTATAATTGTTCAAAATTAGATTTACATCCACCTATAATGTAGACTTGTACCCTTCTATGAAAAACATCTATACAGCAAACAATTTTCATCACTGCTCAAACTGTACATGATTCTGAACCTCCCTTCATTGAATTTTTCAGTCGGACATTAATAAAAATTTGCTATGCCATACATTTTGACCGCGTAGGAATTGCACTTTTCCAAGAAAAAGCAGTTAATTTAGAAACAAAGTAAGTTAAAAGGACATTTTCTTAAACGTAATAAAAATCTCTTTCCTCGCTTTATTTTCACTTATTTAAATAATCAAGCTTTTGAGGGGTTTCATCATGCTCCACCACTTGGGCCCAGTACGGGTTTGTTGATGTCACATGTCACAATTTGGTTCTAGGACTTGCCGGTTTCCTCAATGTTTTCCTTCACCGTTTTGAGAGCAGTGGTGATGAAATTAAATTCATAAAGTGCCTCCCTGGGTTGGAACTCACGACCTACAAGTCGTAGGTTGCGGCCGTTACCGCTGAGCCACCACTGCTCCTCGTTTTAGCAGAACTAAGCTCAATTATGAATGATTGTTGCGTTTTCCAGTTGGTGATGGAAGCAGTGCCATTAGTGGTGGCGGGCCACAGTCAGGAGGTGGAGTGCTTGGTCACCGACGGCGAGAAGGTCGTCAGTTCCTGTCTGCAAGGCAACATCAAAGTATGGGACTCCCAGAACGGGGAGATCATCACAAACATCGACCGCGGCGCGTGAGTGTCTTCACTTATCCCGCGAAAAGTCAAACAGTTGTCACTAAATACATGGGTACCACAAAGCAGGGAACTGCCAGCAGCGACGCCGGTTCTTATAATTTTCGTGCCGGCGCTATTAGCCCTGAGCGCCAATTTGGCTGTCATGGCATTGTCAGAATTGTCACGGGCCAACAGTTATTAGTTAGACGCATACTCTGTACGTGCGTGTTCGCTTGTTGTACAGCGCCGACCTTCTGGACCTACCTATTTTAAGCAGTTGTCGCAAGATTTCAACTGGCGTTAAAGCTAAGCAGAACTAACTGCTTAGCTTTACGCCAGTTAATGGAACGCAAAAGACCCATTTGGGCCACGAACAAAAACTGAGATCTATTAACTCTACTGTGCACTTACTTAGGCTACGCGTTATTCCTGTCATTATCGCACAAGTACCGAACTACAAGTGAAAGATAGAGACGGGAACATGCCTAACCCCAAAGCACGGAAAGTACGTTAATAGGTTTCAGCTTAAGTTCTAAGAGGCGTTGTAAAAAATTGTCTGAAAACACTGGTTTCAATATTATTAATAACTTAACACTCTATAAACCTATCATAATATCAAAAGTTCCAATTCCAAACTATTAAAAAGAAAGTTAACATACATGTTTATTTCTTTCAGCTTCTTCAAGCTGCAAAAGGACCTGTATGAAAAGGTTTCAAAGAAAAGTAGTTTAGCATACGAGGCAAGTGAAGGTACGGTCCTCATTTTTAATTATTTTAATTTCTATTTTTTAAATCAGGATCTTTGATTGTAACACAAACTCAATGTCAGTTCAAATTCCATTGCAACAGATTCATTTGTGCTTTTTTTATTACCAATGGTCGAAAATCAAGTTTGAGTAGTCTAAGTTGAGTATATAATAACGCTTAAGTAGAAAGTTGATTGATTTTACAATACATGTAAGTTGTAATCTAAGATTGTGTATTCAAGTAAGAATAATGAATGGGATATTTTTATGTATTAAAGATGCATTTATTTTACTTTTAGTTAATCACAGTCCTGAAACGTCTCCGACTAACGAGGTAAGTAGCCGTGATTTCCTTATAAGATAGAAGTAAATGAAGCAGTCTGCTAATTACACTGATGCAGCTCAATAGACGAGTAATACTAACGTAGTAGGTTTTTAATTTAGGAGGATTATCTTAGTAAATAATAAGACATGCTATTATGCGCCAGGCCCCACATGATCATATGAAAATCAACGGCTCTGACGATCACGTTATGTTTTGTCCATTTTGGAAGTCTGAAAGTGGATCCCTGACCATGGGGCTCGCATCTGTAACTTTTCAAATATATTTTCGGTGTTCTCTAATTATGTCACACAGTCAGCCATAAACTTTTCGCCCCCTCGCTCCTTCTCACAGAGAGGAGGCCTGTGTCTCAGCAGTGGGAACATTATAGGCTGATTATGTATACTTTCCGCCCTGCTTATGCTGACTCAAAAACGCTCTGAGATCCCCTACCAATATTTTTGGAAATAATAGTTGTTTTACATGTGTTTAACGTGTAACATGTGTGCTTTAATGGCACAGGTTGACGTTTTTTACGGAGTTCCTTACTGGGTGTTACTTGTACTTAAAACTCGATTCTAAAACGGATTTTATAAACGTCTTGGATGCTCAAATCCAAGACCTCGACAGAGGTGTATATCATACGAGGCGGGTCCTTTACAAGCTAAATTATCTAAGAAATTATTCCAATCACAACTGTCATTCTTCAACAGTTGTGTCAAATGGGTATGACGCGGCCAATTGACGTAAGATTTCAATTTGAGAATTAATGTCCCTGACTGTACGAAACGTATCAATTAAATCGTCACGTTTCCGTTTTGTTGACTTTGACATTTGAATAGTATTATCTCGCTCCTTAGTACTGAAACTCGTATCTATCATTTCATACGGGATGTGTGAGCTCACTCTTGTCAGTATCGACATTATTGCGTGACCTAAGTACGGTGAGGCCAATCTAACAATTTAAATATTTTACCAGAACGTGCACAGACTCCGCAAAGGGTTGAGCAGTTACCTGAGCGGGCTGCGGTTCCGGGCGGTGCGACCGCGCGACTCACCGCGCCATCTCTCCACCGCCGAAACCACCAAATATGATTTCGCAAAAAATTTCAGGTAATCTTGACACTAGCGCTAGCATTTAATCTGTTTCTGCCGCTTTTATAACGTCCAAAAAAGATATCTAGACAAACTTTTCAACTCAAGAATGTGAACAACTTTCACTATGGGACCAACACTGCAATATGAAAAAAATAAACACTTTATTTCGCATTATACATATTTGAATTATTAGTTGTCACTATTATACACACTAAAACGTCACGCTTACGTTTTGAAGAATTTGCCGAATGGTGTTACCACACTCAACCGATCGACATTTTTTTTTACTAGACGAACAAATGAAACGCGTCATCCAATAACGTTGATAGACCAGTCGACTGTGTGATGTGCCTTTACTTAGAACAAACAGTGACTGCAAAATGTGGACAACGTTACACCGCCCATATTAATTAGAACTTTAAAATAATCACTTTATTATAAATTGCGTTTATAGTGCTTCGACTAACTGCCCAATAAGTTATAGAAAAAAAGTAATTTGGCGGCACGGTGCTTTGTTTAGGGTTATAAAAATATGAAAACTCCCAAAATAACTGAGAATTATGATATTTCAGAAACTTATACTGCGGCGACCAACAAGACGTTTTATATAATTGTTACGAGGCTAAAGAAAATGTGGATACTAGTAATTTAAATATAAGTAATCAAGATTTAATAAACAAAAGTGTTACGAATAGTGATAACTGTGATGAAGACATATTCGTATTTAATTCAAGTGAAAATTCTGTAAATAGTGTACCTATTAAGTGTAATGATAAGTTGACAATAAGTGACAATGAGCCCACAGTTGAGGAAGACAGTAGGCAAGACATAGCGAGTAATATAGACTGGAGAGGGAAGGCGATCAAAGAATCTCCTGTGTGGTGTATGGACTTTTGTAACGATCTTATTATATTGGGTTGTGCTGACGGACGACTCGAGTTTTGGGAAGCCAGCTCTGGGAAGCTCATGGTAAAGTATTACTTTTATTTAACATAGACCTTAGACTGATTGACATAGACAAACTATTCCTCCCAAGGTATTGTGAGGCACTATGTGCCCCGTTTTATCCCTTTGTGCGGTGATTAATGCATTACAATCTGTCGTCTAGAATTAGTTTCATTTTGATATGAAACCCTACTGTACTCAGCTTGAGGAAAGTCAATGTTCGCTCTTTACAGGGTCAAATTAATTTAGCTAGCGTAACTCCGCAGACGTGATGTACATGTGACGTAGGAGCGTTTTTGACCTCATACGTACAAATCTTTTTCCGTTAGAAGTTCGTATTAGTATATGTGTTCAGGGTTCCATACCTCACAACGAAAAAACGGAACTCTTATTGGATCATTTCGCTGTTCGTCCAGTTGAATTTAATGTTCAAAAATTCAAACTTTAGTCATCGCAGTCAAGAGAAACAGTCAATTATTTAATATATTTGAATGATTTTCTCACTTTGCAAAACCATTTCCCGTTGACCTAGCTTTGCAGCGTGTAATTTGGCAAGAAGCAAGGGTACAAGTAAATGAAAAAATCCATAGGCCGAATCACTTGAGTGAAACCGCGGGCAGCCGTGCACAGCTTTGAGAACCCTTTGGTTGCGAGTCATACTCGCAGTTGTCCGGATTTTTTTTCCGTACAAGTTGCAAATAAGTACTTCTTATTTATTTTTGTCTATTTGTATAAAAACTTGTTTGAATTGGTATCCAAACAAGTTTTTATATATGATAAATGGTAAAGTGGTAGTGTACAGCGCTACAAGGTTATTTTTGCGCATGGCCAAAATCGAAACGAATGCCGCCATCTTGTATTTTTAATAAATTCCAATTGCAAATGACATATCACAAAACAGCTGCACAAATGTGAACTTTTAAGCAATTATTTTGTGATATGTAATAACCGGTCAAATGCGAGTCGGACTCGCGCACCGAGGGTTCCGTACTTTGTAGGTATGTAACTACAAATTTACGGTTTGCGAATTTTTACCTTTACATTGCATCTTGCATGATTTTAGGTCAACGAGAAATACGTTTTGATTCCCTTGCGAGTGTCAAAATATGCGGCATAAACCCGTATATTTTGATGGCGTTGACTTAGAAGTTGGATCTTTTCACTGCTTCAAGGGATTGCAACCCTGAGTATTTGATATTAATTTTATCTTAATAAGTCTACGCGTTCCTGAGAAAAACGGTCTTGACAGACGGACAAACAAGTGATCTTATAAAGGTTCCGTTTTTCATTTTGAGGTACGAAACCCTAAAAAAGGAATATAAACTATATTGTACAGTACTGGACTTTCGGAGAGTAGAGTTTGTGTACTCAACCTCAAATTCGAGGGAAAAAACATTCATACAAGCAACATTCAAGCATATGCAACTACTCTGGATTCAACAGATCAAGACAAAGAAATTTTTTTTATGAAATACTGCAAAAAGCACAAACACAACCTTATTCTGATGGGCGACTTCAACTGCAAGATAGGACAACAAAATGCGGAGAACTGATGATACTGGGAACCTATTGCTATGGGAAAAGAAACCCCGGGGGAGTCACTTTACTCCCAATCGCATTAAAGAACAAACTAAAAATAATAAACACAATAGTCAGTAAGAAAAAAAAAAACCTGTGGACTTGGATTTCCCTCTACAAAAAGACGTAGAATCAAATCGACTTTATTTTAAATAAGAACTCAAAACAACTTATTAACTTTGAGGCGGTGAATAACAACATGTTTCCCTCAGACCACAGACTGATACGGGGTACCTTCAGTCTTTGAGCAGAGTACAAAATTCTAGTAGAAACTACAGGTCTACAAACCTACGACGTTCAGAGATTCAACATAAAAGACAACAAAGCGTTGAAGACAAAAAAGAACTTTCACAATTATATAAGACAACAAACAAGAACCTTACAAGAGTACCACAGGCATAGAACCCAAGTGGTTGAAAAAGCTCTCAGCAACAGTGGGAGCCTTACGAAAGCATACAATTAAACAAAAATAAAACTTAGATACCACGAGTAAGTACGAAAAAGAAGGGCACACAAATAAGGTCAGATATTGTAAATATAGCTACGGGTTTCTATAAGAACCTATATGACGTTCAAACGACACATAACTACCTACGACGCTATAGAAACATCAGAGAGATAACTCCAAAAATATCTGAAAATTTTACCGTAATGGAAATTATTCAAAATATGGAGAAACTGAAAACAGACAAAAGTCCGGGGCCAGACAGTATAACCAACGAGGCTTTGAAACTGTGTAAATTCCCTCTAGCTACGCCCCTTACAGATTCTTAAAAGAACGCGGAGTCCCAAAAAAGGTGGTAGTTTCAAACATTATTCTCTTGTACAAGAAAGGAGACCCGACAGATATCGGTAACTACCGTCCTATATAAGCCTGCTACCAGCATGCAGCAATGCAAAGCATCATGTCTTGAAAAACACATAAATAAGAGAGAAATACCAACTAGAAGAGCAAGCAGGTTTCCGCAAGGGTTTCAGCACTATTGCTCATATCTCATCTACATATTAGACCAAGTTACTGAAATATACATCTAGTTTCGACAGCCCCTATGACTTGTTTATATAGACTACGCGAAAGATTTTTACTCAATAGCCCACGAAATGCCTACAATTAAATATAAACAAAACGAAGGTAGCAGTTACAAACAGCCTTAAGTATCACATAACAGTAAATGGATCAGTTCTTGAATACGTAGAAGACTTTACACACTCGTAGCTGGGAAAGCAAACATCTTTCAAACCCTTAAAAAACGAAAAAGAAATCAGTAGGCGAGTGTCCATGACATGGAAAAACTTCTGGAGCCACAAAGAAGTCCTAAATATAAAACTGCCACTACATCTGAAAAACAGAAGATGGTAGAGGTACTCATGTATACGCCTGCCAGACATAAAACTTCAACAACAAAAACAAAAAAAAATACATGCCAGCGCGCTGTGGAAAGAAGCATATTGAACATTAAACTACGAAACGACAAACAAAAAAACACTACCATCCGCAAGAAGACAAGAGTGATAGACGCCCTACAACACTCGCAGAAACTGAAGTGGAAATGCGAATGAGACACGTAGCACGCTCAGAAAACATAAAATGGAGTAAAAGAACCACCATGTGGGCAGGCCCAAAAGGAAAACAAAAACAAGGACTGCCCGAAAAAAATGGGTCGACGAAATTGAGAAGGTAGCGGGTCAGAATTGGCTTCTAGCAGCACAGGACAGAAAAGATTGCCAAGAAACGCATGTGGAGGCGTTTATTAATTTCCTCGTTTTATTTATTATTTACTTTTTTATTGTAATACTTTGTTACTTTTGAATTAAGGAATAGAGGCTTTATTATTATGTGCCTTATGTTGCAGTGCGTGTGGTGGAGTGCGGAGGCGCAAGGCGGGCGCGGCGCGACGCACGTGCGCGCGTTGGCAGGCGCGCGACGCGTTTGCGTGGCGTCGCTGGCGGGACACCTCACGCTACTGCGCCTCGACGCCTACAACGCCGCGTCGGGCGCGCACGTCGACTGGCAGTTCAGCACGGCGCATCGACGCAGTCAGTGCTCTCCTCACTTATAAACTACGCTTACAATTTAAATTACTTTAATTATTCTCCTGTCCTTATCTCAATGTATTTGAATTCGGCGCAACTTGTATTTTTCTTCCATACTTATCTATTAATCATTTAGTAGTCATCACTTCCTTTCTTGCCATATCATCTGTCACACAGTCCATCCATTGTTTCTTTGATGTAACCATATAGTTACTTTTGCCTTCGCATAAAGTTTATTTTTCGCTATTCCATCTGGTTTTAAATAGTAAACCGATCTTCGATCGACCAACATCGATCGAAAATATTGCAATCTTGTGCATCGTTACAAATAGAACTCGATTTTAAATATTCCACAAAAAAACTACTACTACTTTATTAACTAACTAAAGTTTACTAAATACCTATACACATAGTTGAGCCTTAAATTGAGTCTAATCACCTCTGCCTACATTGCTGTTATCCTGCAGGCATGATTTTACCACAGTAACCGTATAATGTTATATTCAGCGCACAAACGAACGGGCTCCGCCGGCTCGCTGCGAGCAGCATACACACCGGACTCCGACGACATGCGCGCCAGAATGAGCTTCTCCTATGAGACTGATTACAGCGAAGGAGAAGGTAAGATGAAGACTAGCTATCGATTATTCTCTTGCTCAAAAAACGCCCAAAAGAAGTAGGACCCGTGTCAATAAAAGACCAGTTTAGAAGGTATGAGGAACAGGGTGTAAAATTCACTCATCCTCCATAGAAAAGGGAGGATCCTCCGACCAGACGGGTGTTGTGTCTGGCGGGCAATTGCCCAACGATCGATGTTGGGAAATTGTATCTATGCTAATTGCGCGGTAAACTCTGCTTGCGAGATGCAGGATTTGCGTGACGTCAGTAGGACGCGTTGTTCGCATGTGGCGTTGTAGATACCGCTACACATATATTAATAGTTGATCGGTGAAAAGTCTTTACTCGCTTCTCGCTAATCGCCGGCGGTGGAATAAGTGCCTTACAGTTATTGTATAGTTTGCTCAATTGTAAATCAATTGAATTAATCTCCGATGAAGACTGGATAATTGCTTGTCTATGACAGAGGCCTATGTCCAGCAGCGGACGGTCTTTCGGCTGAACATTGATGATGATGAAGCCCTCTAGAAGACGTATTCATGTGGTGTTAATAGAAATATCCGCCACACAGCAACGCTGTTTGCGGCAGATACAGGTATGGTATAACAAGTGCCCGCTAAAAAATAGTGCTGATTATAGAGGTGGTGTGCGTGAGGATAGCGCAATGTCGACCGCATCAGCAGCCCATCACTGAGATGCACTCCGAAGGCGGCCGCATCGTCACCGGCGCCCAGGACCACGTGCTTAAGGTACTTCAATATCACTTATTGTAACATATTGTCCTTCACAAATCATTTCTCCTGTATCTTGTAGTAGCTTTGGTACTTTTAGAAACCCAAAACTCGCATCTACAGTCAGAGAAATGTTATGTTCACACTACGTAAATGTGCCGTGTCATTTCTTACGACGAACAAAAAATTTAATTTTTGATTTGCATATAAGTACGGACAATTTAAGTTGATAATAATGTCTCTTCTTTACTACACTTTAATATCAGTCACCGTCTTTGTTACGCCGAAATAATGATCATAGTGAAGATTTATTTATCGATATTAGTATCTAATGTAACCACATTAGATACTAATATCGATAAATAAATCATCACTATGATCCTGTCATACTTGAATAAAACCTTTTATTTTATTAGAAAATGCATTATTTCAATGGAATTCCGGAATTACAAATACGCTTTCAACTGGTTAGTTGAAAGCGTATTTGTAATTTGAAAAATTAGTACCTACTGGGCCCTATTTCTCGAAACTTATTATACTATTAATACGAGTCCATGAACGAATATTTTTTACAAGTTTGCTAGTGTCCGTTTCTCGAAGCTATGGTAATAAAATATTAGTTACTAGTTGCTAACTAATACATATTGGCGCCGATTCCCATATCTTTTTCTTTCTATAAGTTTAGTTTCGTTTGTGAACAAGGGAATCGGCGCCATTAGCTAAATTTACCTGAGTAAATTCAATTTGGATTCATAAAAAAATATGTTATTAAATACTCTTGTAAATTACACTGATAAAGCTATTAGTTTCAGAAGGCTTGTAAAAAATATTAGTTTGGTTTGTACAAACCTACTTACAAAATAAAATCATTTATCATATTTTTTCATGAAACCAAATTGAATTTACTCAGGTAATTTTAGCTAATATTTATTAGTTTTCAACTAGTAACTAATATTTTACTACCGTAGCTTCAAGAAACGCACAATAGCAAACTTGTAAAAAATATTCGTTCATGGACTCATATATTCTAATAAGTTTCGAGAAACAGGGCCCTGCTATGTCAATTCGAGAAATCCCTCAAAACTGCACTGCTTAAAAATCATTACTGGTCATAATTATTGACTTTGAAGGAGTGCCACCAAGAGCCCCTACGTCAATTAGTTTGAATAGACTTCTGGTAGTCAGTAATGTGTTCGTATTTGTCAGGTGTTCTCCAGCGCTGACCTGAACCAGCTGTTCACGCTGCACGGTCACTGTGGCCCCATCACCAGCTGTTTCATCGACCACGCGACCCCTACCATCGCCGGCAGCGGGTCGCAAGACGGCTTGCTCTGCGTATGGGACTTACATACCGGTAAGTTTATACGAATTGACAAACTTAAGGCCGTATCATACTAGCGATTAGCGAACCTGTTTCCAGCAAGGTGATTAATTAACGCACTCAATGCGTGTACGTAGTAAGCACGCCACGTGTGCGCAATATGTTCGCCGCGTTTACGTAACAAGAGTTATTGAAGTGTGCACAAGTTTTTTTTTTTTTTTTATGGCGGCCACGTATTAATCCTATATAAACCGATAGCTGACAACAATGCAAACAGAAAACATACAAAGACTAAATGTCACGTCTCCGAGATATTTCGATTCCGAGGTAGGTATGCCAGGCTTCATATAAATATCTTCAATCCCCTTTACCTACTTAATTAAAATTAAACAACAAAGAAAACACGTCGCCGATATATGCGAAATAGTTACCTATTACTAACGAGTGAATCTCGGTGACCGATCTGGCTGTCCGAACTAAAGTGTTGGAGGAATGTGGTTGAACTGATACACGTTGCTCTTAAAATTATGTTTAACTTTTACTTAATCGTAATTTTTACCCAGAAAAAGAAGGCTGGCAGACGATGACCTTATTGTGTTACCTTTTCAGGAGCTTGCCTGTACAGCATGCAGGCGCACGACGGCGCGGTGACGTCACTCGCATATACCGCCTCCTACGTGGTGTCTGCGGGCGCAGACGAACGTCTGTGCATCTGGGATCGATTCCAGGGACATATGCTGAACTCCATTCACATAGTAACTACCTATTCTTGTTTTCATGTCGTAAACCTATGGACTCTTTTCCAACGAAATAGTATCGCAGGAAAATAAATATATGGATCTACGTCGCGTTACAAAAATCTATGTGTTTCTCGATTTTTACGCCTTTGTACAGACGCCAGCAGGTCAAGTTACCCGAAACTGTCAAATTTTCCTAAACTACTTTGAACCTTACTGCTGTAGCAATAAAGTTGAAAATCTATTAAAGAAATTTGACAGATTGTAGTAGCTTGATGTGTTGGCTGGCCGTCTGTACATATCGAGACTACAACGCCGTTAAAAGAAATGTTAGTTCTACTAATAATAAATTAGTTGACGTAACCTTGATTGATACCACCATGGGCTTCAATAAAAGGCTTTACTTAAAAGTCACCCAAAGGCCATTAATATGTAGACCATCATTATTTACAAAGTGAAAGCTGCAACCAGTCAGTTTTCTTCAATGAATTGATAATTCAAACATAGAAGTACAGTTATGTCATTTTATTGAAATAGTGGGGAGACATTTATCCAGGAGTGGGGACATAACATCACGCCTGTAATACCCGAAGGGTTAGGCAGAGGTGTACAGTCACAAGCATAAATATATTACTATAAACAGACTGGCAATAATACAAGATGTCGTTTTGCATCCTCGTCAAATTCTAGGAGGTAACTATGCTACTGATTCTCGACACGAATAAATAATAAAATAAGTAGGTTTTTTTTCTAATTTTCGGATATCGACATTTGTGTGACACGCATTTTAAAACGCGGCCTATGTGAGACCGCACTGTAACTGCCCTTTTACACACACATAAAAACTCTCTTCTAATATTCTGAAATACTGCCAAACTCAAATAACTAAAAAAACAAGTATGTATTCATTATTTACCAGGGATCGTAATTTTATTTGATTATTTATGTCGAAAATATATAAATCCAATCATCATTTCATGCTGATTGCATGAAATGATGATTGGATTTATATATTTTCGATCATAACGAGGTATCACATTCTTCTGAATTTAACTGAGTAGGCAGATATTTATGACGCAAGACACCGACGTGTCACATAATTTTGAAGCCGGTGCAGTGTCCTATATTTTGGCGTCCCTTAAATCGCCAGATAGTTTTGGTGTTCCTTCGATTTTGTGCTGCTACTTGTATATCACATATATTTGCCTTCATATTTTAAACGATGCCCCACACTAGGAATTACTCCTTACAAACATTTAAACTCACATACCTACACAAACAGCCAGACCCGGAACAACTACCTGTAGGCAGTACAAATATATTTTTCCGTGCGGGAATCGAACCCACGACACGCAGCGCAGCAGTCGATCGCTCAGCCACTGCGCCAACCGTGTCGTCGAGTATTAATGAATGAATCATGCAATCAGAAAGACAATTCTTGTATTTTTAAGAACGTTCGTATTCTAATCTCAGTCGTAATCTAAAAATATGTACAATCAATTTACATACATTTTTAACCAGTTTTTGACATTGGTTGTCGCTGAGATGAGATTACGACTAGAATTTGAACGTTCATTAAGTACGAGAATTGTCCTTCAGATATAGCCGAGCTGTTCATAGTAATATATTTAAATCATAAATGATTATATTTCAGTAAGTAGATTTGTACAAACACTTTTACACGTCAATCATATTTTTTTAAACTAGATGATTTCGGCGTTACTGTACCTGTAGTACACCCACACTTACTGTACCTGTAGTACACCCACACTTACTGTACCTGTAGTACACCCACACTTACTGTACCTGTAGTACACCCACACTTACTGTACCTGTAGTACACCCACACTTACTGTACCTGTAGTACACCCACACTTACTGTACCTGTAGTACACCCACACTTACTCTACCTGTAGTACACCCACACTTACTGTACCTGTAGTACACCCACACTTACTGTACCTGTAGTACACCCACACTTACTGTACCTGTAGTACACCCACACTTACTGTACCTGTAGTACACCCACACTTACTGTACCTGTAGTACACCCACACTTACTGTACCTGTAGTACACCCACACTTACTGTACCTGTAGTACACCCACACTTACTGTACCTGTAGTACACCCACACTTACTGTACCTGTAGTACACCCACACTTACTGTACCTGTAGTACACCCACACTTACTGTACCTGTAGTACACCCACACTTGCTGTACCTGTAGTACACCCACACTTGCTGTACCTGTAGTACACCCACACTTGCTGTACCTGTAGTACACCCACACTTACTGTACCTGTAGTACACCCACACTTGCTGTACCTGTAGTACACCCACACTTGCTGTACCTGTAGTACACCCACACTTACTGTACCTGTAGTACACCCACACTTACTGTACCTGTAGTACACCCACACTTACTGTACCTGTAGTACACCCACACTTACTGTACCTGTAGTACACCCACACTTACTGTACCTGTAGTACACCCACACTTACTGTACCTGTAGTACACCCACACTTACTGTACCTGTAGTACACCCACACTTACTGTACCTGTAGTACACCCACACTTACTGTACCTGTAGTACACCCACACTTACTGTACCTGTAGTACACCCACACTTGCTGTACCTGTAGTACACCCACACTTCGCCAGTTATGTTTAAAGGCCTATTCAGATATAAACGATATCGCTGTCACGCTCGGTACGATACTGGTTCACCTTTTTTCGGTTAGTCGCTTTGGACCAGTATCGCTAACGAGCGCGACAGCGATATCGCTTTTGTCTAAATAGGCCTTTAAACCTAACTGACGAAATAACTCTGAGTGGACTTACAATTGCCAAAAGTCGTGTTAGTAGCAGAGGTTCTCTTGGAAAAGCTCTTGCCATTGGTTTATATCTTATGGCTATTGGGCGCCAAAAAAATCCTTAACTTCGTTGCCCAACAAGGTCATTAACTCCGAACTCCCTAACAATTGGCGAAAGTCGTGTTAGCAGGAATGGTTCCCATTGAAAAGCTCTTTTCCATTGGTGTCCATTCTCCTTTAAAATAAGTATGATTCTTTAAACACAAACAAAAGAGGAAACCGAGTCAAAATAGGGACGGCCTCAAAATTTGATGAAACAGTATTAAACAGTGCTACTGTGTGTAGGGACTCAACTACATGAGCCGCATGCTGCCGCTGACGCACACCATGCTTGTGATGGGGGACCGCAGCGGACTGACCGCGTACGACCTCAGTAGCGGCGACGTCATACGACGAGTACTTCTAGGTAAGATTATGTCACCTACTTTAACCTCTCGAGCCTCACTAAGTCCCAAGGGAGCTAGGATACTTTTTATCCCGATATTCCCAAGGGATCTAAACTTATGCGGGTACCGCGGGGCGCAGCCAGTAATAAATAATCGTTTCGTCATCTGTATATTCGATAAAACTGAAGATTGTATCAACCTTCTGTATTGTGTTTCAGGCCAAAGCGACGGATGTATCTTCGTGCGACAGATATTACCGTTGAAAGACGCGATAGTTTGTGACTACGCGAATCAGCTGCGCATCGTTCGCTTCCCACTCGTGTCCAGATTATGTGATATGAAAAACGAGTAGCACTACCAACCAATTACCGGTTAAATATTGCTCGGCTTAAACAACCGGTGACAATTTAATATTTTAAGAGTATTTAATGAAATGTACATCTTTAATGGTATAAGAAACGATAGACTTGACAGTGTCTTATTAACAGTTATCATGTGCTTACTTCACAAGTTTAAAATAACATGTATATAGTTAACGGTACAAAAATAGTATATATGTTGTATTGTCGTAAAACACGCAAGAAATAAGTTTCAAAATAAAAATAACGAATATTTCAAGTGATATTTGTAATTTAAGATATTTTTGAGACATGTCTGAACATAATGTAAGCTTCAAATGAGAATAATAAAATCAGATGAAATTCCCATAAAAATAAATTGTAAACGTTTTCTTTCATAACGATTCGTCGCCTCCGTATTGCGAAAAATTAAGTGTAAACTGGCATCATAATGTTTACAAAGGGGATTGGAGATTTTGATATGGAACCAGGCATACCTACTACCGCGCCATTTTTTTTTTATTCGCGGCCATGCTTGAAACATATAAATAACATTACAAGACCAAACCCCGTAGTGTCATGTTTCCGAGATATTAACGTTCTGTTTGCATTGATGTCAGCTATCAGCTTATATAGGAATCATGCGTGGCTGCCATTTTGAAAAAAAAACACAATGGCGGACAAAGTAAGTATGCCAGGGGATGCTCTTCAAAGCCCTTTGTAAAGTAACGGATTTTGATTGATAAGCAGATTGACTGTCAACTTAACCTACTGAGCGCCAAGCTCGTCATAAGAAATCGTCCATTGAGGCTAGATACCCGCCAGCCGCGGCTTTGCAAAAATAGGGAAAGACAGATCGAAAAGTAGTAAAAAAAGTACTATCATTTTGTATTCTAAATTGTGATAATTTAGGATACTAATTAGCCTTACCATGGCGCCGATTCCCTTGTTCACAAACTAAACTAAATTTAAGTTCAGTGCATCTTTTTCTTTCTATTTCATTAAGAAATTAACATACTCCATAGACACGTTTAGACGTGATTAAAAACATGGCTACTAAAAATACGTCAATTTACGTCAGGCGCTGACTAATTTGACAGGACTAAACTGATATTTATCTTCTGTCTTTTTCTTAATGAAATAGGAAGAAAAAGATGCACTGAACTTAAATTTAGTTTAGTTTGTGAACAAAGGAATCGCGCCATTGGCCCTGCAATTTAAAAATATAACTTTATGCAAGAGGTAGTCAATATTTAATTAAGTAAATATTGGCTACTACAACGGATTTATTTCTGATGATATTGATTAGCTAATAGTTTTTTTTTAATATTCGGCCACTTTTTAACTACACTCACTTCTACCAATTTATTCTAGATATATTGCAAAGTGTATTTTTATACTTACCTTACTAAATGTGCTGTCTTTTGTGTTAGATTATTATAATTTCGTTCTAATGCATTCCATGATGATTATTTCCTACTGGTGTAAAAAATGTGTTATAATATTTCATGCTAGCCGGGGAATCCTAACAATAAATAGAACAAACCTTTCCGTTCGCGTCAACCTTAACAATGTTTACGATCTCTGAAAAATGTTTTTTTTAATATATGTCAAACTCAAACTATTTATTTCAACTAAACCAATTACAGGTTCTTTTGTTGTCAATGGTCGGTCAGTCAAAAAGATGAAGCTAGTTGCCCATTCCAAAGCGTAGTAGGTACCTATAGAGAAGAACGGCCAAGAAACTCCATGGACACTCTTTTAACTCACAATAATACGGCCAAGAAACTCCATGGACACTTTTTTAACTCACAATAATATTGTTACAAAGTATTGTTTACATCATTCATGTTAAAAATTATGCATGTGAGTATGGTGCAGAACGTTAAAAGCGTCCATAAGGAAAAGATAAAAAAAACAATTCAAATATTAATTTAAATCAAAATAAGCCATGGCAGCGAAGAGTTGACCAGTCCCTACTGACGGCGCCCGTTCGCGAACATGACGCATAGATTAGCACCAATCAGCTCAACCATTTTGAAGGGAGCTAAATGATCCAACACATGCGCCACCATCAGCGAGACATTATAGTGAGCATGACATACTCTCAGCTGCCAAGGCACATTCAAGTCAATGAAAGACGTACCCAGTAAATAAGTATGTACATAGTACTCACATATGTACTGTGCAATTATACAATACTAGGAGATTGAATTTATATAATGCAAAATAGTATTTTAAAATCTTCAGCAGCTCCAACATTATCTAGGTAGGGTAGGCGTGTGTGAAGTATTTTCAAATGCTAATCAATTTATTTATGCGTCCTGTGTAGCAGGACCAGATTATGATGATGATGTAATCCCCCAACTTATATTATGCTTGGCTGCATAGTGTGTGTTTTATGTAAGATTTGAATTTCGTTTCATTGAGTTGGGAGTATCTGGGGAGGTATTTTATTGTAACATTTTAAACAGTACCCCATGAAGGAAGAGTCTACTTTAGCCAGTCTGAAACCTGGTTGAACTAATTGGTCCCTATTTCAACTTCTATAGGTGTGTCTGTCAGCTCTTTTACTGAAAAGATTTAATTTTTTTCTGTACGTCATGTACATGTTGTTGATGTTTTCATAGATATATTGACAAGGTACCATCATCATATTAATATCTTTAAACAGATCCATTAGAGAATCACGCCTGCGGAGGCCATATATTGCTCTGATAGGTCTTTTCTGCAGAATAAAAATAGACTCGATATCTACAGCCCGTCCCCATAGTAAAATACCGTAAGACATGATACTATGAAAGTAACTGAAATAGACTAGCCTCGCAGTAACTACAGTAACTGACGGATTGTTCTTATAGCATATGCTGCTGAACTTAGCCGCCCTGCAAGAGATGTTAAATGAGGACCCCATTGCAGCCTTGAGTCGAGCATTATCCCGAGGAAAACAGTTTTATCGACGAATCCTAGTTTCTCTTTATTCAATACTACGAGTATGTCACAATCACTACTTTTATCATTCGGTAAAGCAAATCTTATGCATTTAGTTTTTTTCCCATTTAATACTAAACTATTAGCAGTGAACCAATTTTGCACTTGCAGTAGGGCGTTATTTACGTCGTCAAGATTTGATGCACGTCTATTTATCTTAAAAATTAAGGAAGTATCGTCAGCAAATAACACCATTTGTGGTTGGTTTTTTAATAAATGGGGTAGGTTATTTATATAAACTAAAAAGAGAAAAGAACCTAATATCGAGCCTTGTGGAACACCCAGTTTTACTTGTAAACCAAGTCAATTGACACCATTTATTTGAACTGTTTGTTGTCTATCATGTAAATAAGATTTTACTAAACTGAGCCGCAAGTTTACCTAATCCGTAATGCTCAAGTTTCAAGAGTAAGGTTTCGTGATTAATGCAGTCAAATGCCTTGGAGAGGTCACAAAAGATTCCTATGGCATCTTGGGCTTCTTCCCACGCTGTAAATATGTGTTTTAATAAGGTGACACCGGCGTCAGTCGTACAACGTCCTTTGGTGAAACCATAATGCTGATCATGTAAGATTTTGTTATTGTTAAAATGATTATGCATCTAATTGAGCATTACCTTTTCGAATACTTTGCTGAATACCGGCAACACGGATACTGGTCCATAATTATTAGTGTCTTTGCTGTCCCCAAATTCAAAAGTGGAATAACCTTACTGTATTTCATTAAATCTGGGAAGACGCCTTGGTCTACACACAAACTAAACACTAAAGCTAAGTATGGTGATATAGTCTCGATTATGGATGTACAAACTTTGATAGACATTCCCCATAGATTTCCGGTCAATTTGATTTTGATTTGTCGAAAAGCTTTTATAACTATCATAGGGTTTATATGTTTAAATTGAAATTCAGCCGGGCAGCTTGGAACGTTCGCTCTTAGTAAATCAAGTGATACGTTGGGTGAGGAATTTAAGGCTTCCGTCGTTTTTGATGGTATATTCGTAAAGAAATTTACAAATTCTTTAGCTACTCCTAAATTAGAGCATATGACACCACGTGAAGTCCCCAATGTGTAATCAGTGTTTCGTTTTTTATTCCTACTAGTTTCGTTATTTATAATTTTCCAAAATGTTTTTTTTTTTGTTTTCTGCTGATTTGATTTTGTTGCTAATGTACAGGGCTTTGGCTATCTTGCAGGTATTTCTAAAAAAGGGTTTAGCCGGATAAATATGACGAGTCGGCCCCCAAATGGAAACCTGTATCAAAACTTATGTTTTAATATCGACTTGATGAGTAAACACAATTTATGTAAGTTTTACGATCAGCTTTTGCTTTGACCTTGGGATATGGGAAAAAATAATTGTATGCATGACTATTATTTAAAGTAATATATCTTAAAAACTAAATAAGCTAGAGGAATGAAACCAATGCGAGGCTTTAGGTTACATTACAGAGTATATCATATATTTTTTTTAAATTTTTAGAATATTTTTTTATATAAAAAAATAAAATAAATACGGAAGTCATAATTTTTTTTTTGTGTTCTCTGAAACTTACAATCACGAAAATAATATATGTTATGCTCCTTTATATGCACTATTACTCATAAAAATTGCATAAGAAAAAAATTGGTGCAACACTTCGAAAATAAATAAAATATAATTCGCGCCTTGTGATGTATGGGTATAAACACGACTACCTATACGCGCAAAATTGTAAACAAGTCGGAAATTATATTTTATAGCTTACTAACGTCGCATAGTCATTGTTATTGCTGTAGAAGGTAGCTTATGATTTGGTTTTACGGGTTTTTATTTCAAGATTTGGAAATTAGTGACAGTTAAACTGAATTATTATTGCTATTATTATTGCTATTATTATTATTATAATTATTTGGTAATAATGTCTGACAAGTGTAAATACTGTAACAAATATCTTCGTAAGATTATTGGTTACAAAAAAGTTATTAAAACTGAAGAAGAAGCTAAGGTGTTTAGTGATTGTTTGAATAAAACAGTAACAGTTAATGATATATTTTGTAACAAGTGTCGACTTATCCCATATACTAACAAAAAAGCTTCGAGTTCTAAATGTCTGATGAGGTACCTTTAACCATGGAAGTATGCGATGAAGCATCAGCAACTACAAGAGTGCAGAAAGAAACTTACGTCAACTCTGAAGATTGTGATACCAGTAGTGACAGTGATGTTACATATAAGTACAATTCAAGCGATGATTCTATTGTAATTCCATTCCAACGTGTTGCATCTACGCACAAGTATTGTATTGTATGCCAAAAAACAACTGACCTCAAGACAATATGTTTAGAAACACGAATACAAATATTTATTAAAAAACAAATATTCATACCAAAAGGTGATCGTTGTTGTTCGACGCACTTAATTGGCAAATATTTTTATGAAGATGATTTGTCGCATCTACGCATAGTATCTAATACCAGTACAATAGAAAAAACAGAATTCACCGAGTTATAGTACAAGGGTACTATAAGGCACGAATTACATTTTATTTATTTTCGAAGTGTTGCACCAATTTTTTTCTTACGCAATTTTTATGAGTAATAGTGCATATAAAGGAGCATAACATATATTATTTTCGTGATTGTAAGTTTCAGAGAACACAAAAAAAAAATTATGACTTACGTATTTATTTTATTTTTTTATATAAAAAAATATTCTAAAAATTAAAAAAAAAATATATGATATACTCTGTAATGTAACCTAAAGCCTCGCATTGGTTTCATTCCTCTAGCTTAATTAGTTTTTAAGATATATTACTTTAAAGCATACAGTTATTTTTTCCCATATCCCAAGGTCAAAGCAAAAGCTGATCGTAAAACTTACATAAATTGTGTTTACTCATCAAGTCGATATTAAAACATAAGTTTTGATACAGGTTTCCATTTGGGGGCCGACTCGTCATATTTATCCGGCTAAACCCTTTGGAATACGTAGCAACATACTTGTTGAAAGTTTCTGTATTGATGTAAGGCTTAAGGCCATACAGCTCGAACTGTCTTTCCCTACTTATCCTAATACCTCTAGTTGCCCAGTCACTAAATATAAAATTAGGGCAAATATTTTTAGTTTTCTTTTCAAAAGTTTTATTGAATTGAGTGTGCACAACTGGAAAGAAATCCTCGTACAATTTATTTGCATCATCCATATTATGGCCCAGATCATTTAACTTATTATTTAGGGTACTATTGAATCTATTTAGTTTACCAGTTGTTATTGGTCTAAATTGTATTTGCACAGTGCAAACGTGTTTTAAACTTAAAAGTTACCGTTTGTCCACTATGATCAGACGGCAGATAATTTACGATGGCTTTATCTAAATAATCACAATCGCAAAAGACATTATCTATACAAGTAGCAGAAGTTGGAGTTTCTCTAGACGGTTCTGTAAAGACATTGGATAAATTAAAAGATTTGTAAAGGCTTAATAATCTACTGCTATTTGAGTTATTTTCCAAAATATTAATATTAAAATCACCACACATAATAGCAGCTTTGTTATTGGATGCTAGTTTCGCTCGCTAGGACATCTTCCATTATTGACTCAAATAACGAAAAGTTCTGATAATTAGGAGGTGTGTAAACGCACACTACAACATGCTTATCGAGCTCAACACAGGGCAGTTCGATGCAAATTTTAATCAAGATTAGAGAACCTCCACGCAGCATAGATTTACGATTAAAACAACTGTCCGCACTATAGTTCTCATAATTAATTAGCATTTGGTAATCCTTTAACCAATGTTCAGTACAACAAACAACGTCAAACTTTGTTTTTTCTAAAAACATTTGAATTTCTAATAATTTGGAAGAAATACCTTGAATATTTTGATGAAATAGTTTCAAGGCATTCTGCTGATCTCTTTTTTGATATTTACTCAATTTATACCAAGAAGATACCTTGTTGTTGTTAGGTATAAGAATATTATTACTGATACCTTCTGTTGTCTTACAAACTAGTTTAAATGATTATCCGGAGTTAATCCCAAGACTTCAATATCATCACCAGGCAGTGAGCTCATAGTGCATGAGGGGAATGGAACCTCTATCGTACAATTTGTATAAATATTTATAGCATTTGAGCTACACTCATTTAGATTAACCACCTTATTATTAGTATTATTACTAACTGTTATGGTGTTAATAATACAAGACTTCGACATACTACTTATGTCTGAGTTTATGTAAAATGCTAATAGCCTTGCTATAATGTGTCTAAAACTAACAGGCAGATACACAGTATCCCTAGGCGACTTTAAAGTTTCCACAAAACTGTTGGTGTCAAAATATACAAGCTTGTCACTGTAATGACTAACTAAAAAGTGCATATGCTTATAAGTTAGTTACCAACTAAACAAATACACAGTCACAGTCTTTGTTATTATTGTTATAGATCTCGCAGGTATCGAAATTATAGGAAAGCAGGGCACTAATAATTAGCGTAGGTACCTACTTGTACATTTTACAAAAGAAAATATATTTTTATAAACATCTAATAATAATAAAACAATGATATTTTTTTGATTGCTATGTTTGAGCTAAGAAACTCTGGGAATTTTTGATTATTATTTATTTATATACATATACTTTATTGTACACCAGAAAATACTAACAAAAAAGGTAACAAAAAAAGTACATTTATTTTAACACTACAAAACATACAATTATATTGCAAAACAATTACAATTTTTAATTGTTTCTTTTGTTATTTATAATATAAGTACCTTGGAGTCGGAATGCTATCCATAAAAGAATATGTATCGAGGATTATAAACTGTACACCACAGTAACACTTTTTTCTACTAAAATGAACAAGAATTTGCGGTGAAATACGAATAAACCTTCAATGAGGCCAATCACACGTAAGGAGCGTAGAAGGACGCTCCTTACGTGTGATTGGCCTCCAACTAAATGAAGCTGGCAACGATTCGGTTAAAGCCCGTCGTACTTTGTTAGTCGTTTGAAATGGCTTACAAAATAAATACCTTACATGGTGTGTGCTCATCTGCTGTACGATCAATTTCCGTGATTGAAAAGGCGCTGTCCAACTGCACCGCACGAACACGCAATGCATGGTGGATGCATGCATGACTTATAACGTCATTGACGCGCGCGCGCGTTTTAACGCGCGATGCCTTTAGGACTAGCACGAATAGTTGGACATATCACAACGTATCGCATAAGTAAGTGAATTTTTAATCAAAAATAATGTTATGTAACATGAACACTTTGCAACAGAAATACACAGGTAATTTTAGTAAAATAATAATATGTGAGAAAGGTATATTTCTGATTCAAAATTACTCAACGCGTTGGCGTAGTAAAGTGTTGTTTGGTGTACAGTACTATACAAAGAAATAATTCTAAAATTTTCGTTATTAATCGTATGTGCCATAAACCGCACGTTAGTAGTAACATTTGTGATGTAGTGGAGAATCACGCATCTAGACGAGTGGACCTACGCTGCTCCCGTGCGCAGCCTCTCCGTGGGCTCGCCGCATATTGGCTACTATCGCTTGAGCGACTTACTTAATGTGCAAACTCTTAACAGTACATTCTGAATGCTAGAAATGGTTCTTGTCCTTAAAAGAACTTGTTATTATTAAAACTAACTTGTAAAGTCCGTTTCAGTAAAGAAGTCTCGTAGACGCGGCGCCACTGTCGTAGGACGGAATCATAAATATTGATTTATTTATTTATCTCGACATCATATATGAGTAGCAGGCTTGATTATTGGTTAATAAAATGCACATTCTTAAATAGAGAAAGGTGTCTGGGGTATTGGAATGTTGCTAACTATATAATAATAATTAGTTCCACTTATTGCCGCGGGACTTCTTTCGGGAAACGGACTGTACATGGTTTTTTTTTTTAATGTTTCTAAAGACTATTTTATATTTCATGCAGAAATTACATAATTAGTTTATTAATACATTATTTCGAAGACAAGTTTTTAAAATACATCCCGCTGTTGTTTTTTTACACCTTTTCTCTCTTAATTCTGGGTGATCCTGTCTGCAATAGGTACCCAAGTAGCACTGCGATGTCTTAAAAAGGTATTGTTTTTGTCTTGAAGACATCTTCAAGACAAAAATTAAATTCTTGGCTATTGTCTTGGTTTTAACCATATCGACCATCAAGATATATTGAGGATATTTACTAAGAGAGACTTAAGCGAAAGTGGGCACAGATTTACAGAATAAGTTAAGAAAGACTTCAATACTACTTTTCAAATAAATCCAGTACGATTTAGGAGTAACACCATTGGTGTATTCTTCATGTTATCTTCAAGATATCTCGACGCTATACATATACTAAAGACATAATATTGGTATGTAAGATAATATCTACAATACCAAGTTAAGAATTTAGAAACAAAGAAAATATGTGTGTTTAACCCAGGTTAAGTAATTTCCTAAAATTACCACAAATAATTATTAAACAAGACAAAAACTAACTTTACAAGTATTAATCTCAGATCTACTTTAGTTAGGGGCCATCCATAAATTACGTCACATGTTAAGGGGGAGGGAGGGGGTCGACGAAGTGTGACAAGGGGGTGGGAGGGGTCCTAAATTTCGTGACGTCATATTTCAAAATCTATTATAATCTAAGTGTTAAAACATGAACTTTGAACTATTAACGAAAAACTCAAAAACGTTTGCAACTCTATCTGTATACAAATAAGGTTCATATTGTTTTGTCGGCCACACGCTCTGCTAGTGTTACGCGCCGACCACCTAAGCGCCCTTTAGCGCGGGTATGTAACCATAGAAAAAGATGACTCCGAAGGTAAATTCGCTCCACTGTTACTTCAGCTAGATTTGGATCTCTGAGCGTCATCACATTTGAAGCAAGTTCCGTATGATAGCTAATGCCCCAGTGTCGAGGCATACCTACTTGTATAAGCGATCATGTGGCATCTATGGTCTATAATTTGCACCATACAAGGCCACTAATCAACACAAGCAATCACATAAGAGTCAACAAGAAGTTTTGCCCATCGCGAAGATTCGTTCTCAAAGAATTGCTGGTAGACGTGCCAGATAATTTTTCTGTTTGGATGATGATGATGATGCTGTATGGTTGGATGAAAAAGATGTTGACACAACGAATGTTCCTGACATTAGCAACCCAAACGAGAACGAAGTGGCTGCTATGTCAGTTATAAATAATTTAAAGGAGTGGGTTCAAAGTCCATGGAGTCAAGATGATTAAGTTTTGTATTTTTAATTAATATAATTAATTGTTTTTTGTTTTGTTAATAATAATAATTCTTGAAATGTTTGATGTGATGTTAATTTTATTAAAAAATAATTTAAATGGAAATAAAAGTAATTTCGAAACTGCTGTTTTAATTCAATAATATCTAGATGTAAAATTGCAAAATATGTGACGTCACACTAGGGAGGGGGGGAGTCTCACAAATGTGACCAGCTGTGACAAGGACGGGGGAAGGGGGCAAAAAATCATGAAATTCGTGTGACGTAATTTATGGATGGCCCCTTACGTTCACCTTATAGACATAGAATGTACTACTTATAAAGGCCCGCGCAGTACAAACAGCTGTACTTAAAATGTCCTGCCTGACGGGTAGGAAAACAGTGCTGAGATAGGTGGCACTGCTACTTCTTATTTTCCAGTTCGAAAAAATATTTTATGAACCACTGAAAAATTCTGCCGCTTAGATACGGGTAATAAACGTTGACTAACTAAAATGAAAAAAAAAGAAATTCCCATCCTTAATCAGAATTGAATATAACGTGCTCTGAGCGCCAAGGACTTGAAACTCCCGTATTATTATTAAACTCCTTGACTTGAAATGAAGTCAACGGGTGACGTTATGAAACAAATAATAGAGATTTAGTACCACATTTCTTATAGCTCTAATTGAGTTATGCATTTGTTTCTTTAATACTTATAACTTATACTGGTGTAGAGGGACGTGCTTGTGAGTGAATTAAAAGGCGTCTGTTCTGTACGATGTATATTTATTGACTGCGCGCTAATCTACGTACATGGTATACCTACTCTTAATGTTACACACTACATCACCCTACTTAAAAGAGAAAAAAAAAATTAAATATAAACTTATACTACACTACTACTTAAACATTTTTTTTTTTTCATTCCTGTTTTTACCTTAAACTATATATGGTTTTGTACGGTTTTTATGAACCGTTTCCACGTTACTATTTTTTATTATCTTAACATTAGGTCCAACTTCTTCAACCACAACATACGGTCCATTGTACAATCTGTTCATTTTATTAGTGTTTTCACTCCTTATTAAAATTAAATCATCTTTCTTATAACTAACAGGGTTTACATTTCTATCATAAATGACCTTTCTCTTCAACTTATCATCTATTAATCTTTTCCTCTCATCCTTATGTGCTAACTGGAGTCTATATTTTAATTCTAAAGCGTAATTTTCTACATTATACAATGGTTCTAGATCATCTTTTAATCTACTTGGAATATTACATGGCTTACCGAATACGAGTTCATACGGTGTATAGTTAGTTGAAGTGTGAACTGTAGTATTAAAAGGAAAACACCAAAAAGGAAGCCAATGGCTCCAAGTATATGAGTTTTCCTCACATTGGATACGTAAGAAATTACGTAAATTTTTGTGTGTGTTTTCTAAAGCTCCTATGCTTTGGTGGTGATAGGCTGTGGAGTTAATTTTTTCTATTTCCAATAACTTACATACTTCCGTCATGGTGGAAGACGGGAATTCAGTACCACGATCAGTTGCTATTGCTTTCGGTACGCCATACCTTAAAATAAAATTACTTACTAAAGACCTCGCTACTACAGTTGTCTCCTTTGTTGGTAGAGGGTAAGCTTCCACATATTTTGAAAGTTCACACTGAAGGGTTAATATGTATTGGTTACCTTCATCATCTCTGTCCAGGGGTCCCACAAGATCTAGAAAGATCTTTTCAAACGCTGAATTTGCCGTGGTTGTTATCACCATAGGTTCCTTGCAACTGGGTGAATGTTTCATCACCTGGCACTTAGTGCACTTAGCTACGTAATTTCTGTCGTCATGTTCTAGTCCTGGCCAGTAGTACTTACTTTTAATGTTGTTCACCATTCGTCGAACGCCGGCATGTCCGCTCGAAGGCAATAAATGATAATCATTTAATATGACTGTCATGTCGTCCTTATCGAAAATTCTCCTAACATTTCTTAAAATATGAATACGCGGTGGTCCGGACCACTCTTTTCTACTATCTATTTCCTCACATAATTCTTTTATAAATTTATCGTTATTATTTTCTTTAATTATACAAACTTCTTTTACATTTATTTTCTTACAAAACTCACTTAATATATTCACAAATACGTCTCGCGTGAAGTGTGACATATAACTAAGGTTAATGTAAATAATTAATTGCTTTTCTACGTAAGCTAAACATTTTTCTTCTTTACTTATTATTTTCTTTTCTCGAAGTCTGTCTAACTCTTTACTTCCTATAAATTTCATTTCCACTGAGTCAATTGGTTTTTTAAATATCTCCACGATTTTTGGTTGATCAGGCCTCAAATCAATGGGTTTACTTAAAAAATCCTGCGAACTCCTTTCCTCTCCTAATTCTTTTAATCTGTGTTCTTTCTTAATTTTCTTACTCTGTGCTCGTGTTGTCACTAATATATTTTCATGTATTCTTTTTAAGTCGTCCGAAGTTAAAGTTATTCTACTTAGTGCGTCTGCTATTACGTTATCTTTTCCTTTGATATAAACAATCTTGTAGTCATATTCTTCTAACTGTAACCTGAACTTTAATAATCTACTTGAGGGGTCCTTTATACTAAAAAGATAAACTAATGGCTGCTTTAGTTAATGGTCTGCTCGCATAAGCGATTGGCTTTAAATCTTTATTGCATAAAACTGATCCTATAGATGTACCTGACGCGTCGGTTTGTAGTATGAATTCATTTTCTGTCGAAATATCTGGGTACTGTAAAACTGGTGGAGTCATAAGGGTTTTTTTTTTAAATTTCAAAAGAAGTTTTACAATTTTCTGTCCAATCAAATTTTATGTTTTTCCTACATAGTTTATTAAGTGGAATAGTGATATCTGCGAAATGTGGGATAAACTTACGATAATAATTACACATTGCTACGAATCGTCGTACATCGTCTGAATTTTGTGGTATTGTATAATTTTGAATAGCCTTTACCTTGTCTGGATCCGGTAAGACACCTTTAGCAGTTACAATATGACCTAGATATAATAATTCCTTTTTACAAAAATTGCACTTTTTTGGATTTATTTTTAAATTGACTTTCCTTAATCTTTCGAGTACTTTTATCAAATTTTGATTATGATTTTCTAGGTTCCTACCAATGATAATTAAGTCATCCATATATGTTATGCATTTTTCAAAATTTAGTCCTGACATAGCAATTGACATGACACGTGAGAATGCACCTGGGCTAATTTTTAATCCCATTGGTAAGCGTGTCATCTGATACTGCCCGGAGCTTGTAGTAAAGGCTGTTACGTTCCTGCTATTTAAGTCAAGGTCAACTTGATAATAACTTTGAGATAAGTCTAGGTGACTAAAGTAAATGCAACCGGAAAGAGAGTCTAATATTTCTGTAATGTTCGGTAGTGGGAACTTGTCATCTTGTGTTTTCTCATTTATTTTTCTATAATCGACTACTAATCTCCACTTTTTATTATTATTTTCGCTTTTCTTTGGAACGAGTAGTATGGGACTATTCCATTCGCTATTGGCTGGTTCTATTATTCCATCATCTAACATTTGCCTAACTTGTTTATCAATTTCTGACTTTGTAGATTGTGGTAGTCTGTATGGTTTCTTATAAATCGGTGCAGCACCTGGCTTTAAATTAATAGATTGATTCATTATATTGGTAGTGCTCAGCTTATCTCCTTCTAAGTGAAAAACGTCTGCATATTTTGCACAAATCTGTTCAATAGTTTTTTGCTCATCTAATTGTAAATAATTCAGGTTTAAAGTAGATAAAAGTTTTTTTACGCGATACGCATCCGTTTCTGTTTTGTTATATTGACAAATAATGTAGTCTGTCAATTTTTCTAATTCGGGTTTAAAATATGGTAAGTTAATATCTTCTTCACTTGTGTTTAATATTTTAATAGGAATTTTCCTATTTCTTGGCTGTACTATACTTCCTGCCAAAAATATGTTTTCCGCTAATTGGGCTGGTGTAACTACCTACGTAATCATTTTGTGAATTTGAATGTATGCACTTCTGCGTGGCAAGTAAAAACTTTTATTTAAACCGTTATTCTGGCTCATTTCTATTAAAAACTCTTCGTTATTACTTTGTAATTTTAAAACGTTATTTAACAAGTCAATGTTTGCATTATACATTCTGAGAAAGTCTAAGCCAATAATTCCATCCGCCTGACATGGCATGTTATTTAATACATAAAACTTGAATGTAAACATCGCTGTTTCTTTGTAACTTGAATATGACTGTGTGTGTGTGGTGAAGTGTAATCGTAATGTCAAGTCAGCGATTTCATGGGAATAAATGCTACCACCAATGCCTTTGATTTTTGTATGGTTACTTTGTATTGTCATATATTGTGGTACTTTATTTTTAGCTATGACTGATAATGTTGCCCCTGTATCTACCAAAAATGAACATAACTCATTACCTATTTTAAATTTTACGCAATGTAGTCCCTGACATGTTAATATTTTATGCTCGAAAAAACGTATTTGGGTTATTCAACTCACAGTTTTCTGTAGTACTCTGTTGCTGCTGCTGATTTGCTCGTTGGTCAGCAACATATGCAGTTTGTTGTGGGTTGTCTCGACCACAGAACAGATAAAAGAGGTTAGAAGGGCCTTGTGGGCGGGGCAGGCGCGCCGCACTTTTGAGCAGACGCTCAAAAGTCAACCGAAATTTAAATCACCGGTCAACAATCGCGCTCTTGTTGTGACAGCGTTCGAAGCTCCGCGGAAAAAAAGAATTATGCCGTCTTGCGCTATTATAACGTGTCGGAAAAGAAGTCAGGAGTGTAATGTGGCCCGAGGAGGGATTTCTTTTCACCGGTTAGTCCAAAAACCTTAAAATACGAGTGATATTTGTAATTATTACAAAAGTATTATGTAGTTTGTAGACAAAAACGATAAAATCGCATTCAGATGCAAAATTATACATTGCTTGCAATACATGGGTACGATCTTGTACGTCATGAGCGGTCGCGCAATGTATTGCGTTCACTGCGAACATCACATGTGTCGAGCCAAAATGCGCGTCGATAGTGTTGTACCAAATTGTAAACAATGTCGATATTAAGTAAGTGTATACGAATAATTATGTTCAGAAATATGTATTACAATTAAAATAACTTTGTTTTTATTAACACCAATTATTGTCTAATGTGAATTATTAATTTAATTTCTTAGTTGGTTTTTCGTCTAAAATTTGGTTTGAGGTTAGTAATTTACGATGAAAAATATTTTTTTTAGTTTTCCAAGAGATAAAAAGAGACAAGAAAACTGTGGATTGAGGCAACTGGTAGAATTGAATGGATACCTACTAAATGTAGCACAATTTGTTCGCAACATTTTTCAGAAAATGATTATGTAATTAAAAAGTCATTTATTTGCTCACTTACTTACTTTAGCCCATGTCTTTGTACGCTTGAATGACGTTAATCACGGACACAGACAGCCCTGAAGGCTAATTCTTGTAATTAAAAAAAAACAAAATCTAGTCGCAGTTTCATCTCAGCGACAAAAAAAATGTCAAAAACTGGTCAGAAATGTAGGGAAATTAAAGGTGTTTTTGACCGATTGAAACTGAGTTAAGACTGTGAACGTTCTTAAAATAAAGAGAATTGCCGCTCTTAATTAATCCTTTCCAAATAAATACGTTACTCATCACAAGTATTTAATTTTGAACAAAATTGCCCTTGACGTCATTGGATTTCAATGAATATCTTAGGAGATATCATGGTTTTAAAATAACTCCGCAAGGCGGCCGGTCATTAGCTTCCTATAGTAATGTACGGACGCCAGCACATCAAGTTACTACAATCTGTCAAATTTCTTTAATAGATTTTCAACTTTATCGCTAAAGCATTAAGGTTCAAGGTTGATTGAGAAAATTTGACAGTTTCGGGTAGCTTGACCTGCTGGCGTCTGTACTAAGTGATAATCGTAAGTAATACTCTTAAAGTAATGGAATATATGTATTATTTTAGTAGGATTTTTCCTAAAATTAATGCGAGTGAAACCGGCGGACATAGCTATTATTCATAAATTAACATGATAAAATTAATAAATACATTTTTCACAGAGTAATTCACAATAAATTAATTAGATTATATTATGTTAATTCGACTCAGCATTCGATATGGCCGTGAAATTTAAAATTTATTTTTAGTTTTTTTGCAAATTGTAGCTTTGTTTTACATTTTATGTTATTCAAAATGTTAAATTTCTTTCATTCTATTATTATGACGTAAAACAGAGCTGCAACTAGCATAAAACGAAAGAAAATTTAAATTTCGCGGCAGTATTGGATGTTCCCCCTTAATTTCACTTTGATTTAATTTAATTTATATGTAATTAGGAAGTCCACATTATTCGTACCGTACCCGCAACTTAAAAAATTGCAAAACTTTAATTACCAAAATTACAGTAATTTTATCGATATGATCAATCGACCTTTTGGTCGCCGTAAAATATTTGAGAAACAAAATTACTTTTAAACGTGTGTGAGTGTACGTCCAGAGCAGAATTTGCGTTAGTGTGACAACCAATAGCAAACACGCGATCTAAGTGCATGTGGTTTATTTGTGTGCGTAATGCGCGTACGTATTGATCTCTTGCTTGTAGTGGAGAGTGAGAGTGGGAGACATGCGGCGACACGCGTTCTAATACAAATCAGGAACTATTTCCTTTCTATCCTCTTTTATCTGTTCTGTGGTCTCGACTGTGAAATTGTCTATTATGACCTCTAAAACCTCGTCCACGTCCGTAACCTGGCTGTGATAGAAATCGTGGGGAACTATTTCCTCGTCCTTGATTATACCAATTATTATTCCTTCCTCTATAGTTTGAAGTATTGGCGCGTCCACGATGGAAAGAATTATTATGATAATAGTGATTACCTTGATTGTAGTTACTTTGATTGTAGAACCCACGGCCGCGATTATTTTGCCATCTGCCTCTGCCCCTTGGCTTACCTCTTAAGTGCATTACCGCTTGCTGGGTCGACTGGTCTGGCTCCTCATCTTGTGCTGCACGAGTGGCGTCCTTCAGCTGCTGGTAATCGCGAGCCGCAATGATTGTGCTGAGTCTTCTATTTCGAAGGCCATCTGAAAACCGTTTTATAGCATATTTTTCATTTATAGGTTGTATAACGTCACTCGCAGCTTCGTTACCGTCCGACTGTGAAATAGTTAAATTAATAAAAAGCTCTTCTAGCTTACTCCCGTATTCTGCTATACTCAAGTCGTTCTGTGTCAATTTATTTGTCGTCGCAAGCAAATTCCTAGCGACAGGCGATACCTTATATTAAGCTTGAGTGATTGTTTATAGAAATAAGGCTCCTGATTGGACAAACTGTTAATACTGTGAACACCCTGTGGTGGCGCTAGCATCGCACATCACTCGTGAGCAGGGTCGGTCGCGGCCGCCGAAAGATTGAATCCGTGACGCTCTCGGTCGATACACGCGGCGCGCACCGAAACTGCTAAGTTCACTTTGAATGATTAATTAAGAATTTAAGAGACATTATAAATTAGTGAGTTAATAGCTGTTAGTTAGGTGATTAGTGTAACTATCCTAGAATTATTAAACTGTGAGTGTGTTATCAAATAGTGTGTTTAATTGAGACTATGGAGAACCCACAAAGAGACGATGGCGAGAACGCGCCCCACGATAATTTACCGCACGCTGCGTTATCAGAAGTGGGATCTGCTCAGGCACCACAATCTGATGCTTATTGGAAGCAGTTATTAGAACAGCAGTCACAAACAATGTTGCGCATGGTTGAGGCTATGCACGGATCAACGAAATCAGCTGCAATAAAGTTGCCGGAATTCAATCCAGACCTGCCAGATGTTGACCCTCGTTCCTGGTCTTCCACGGTGGACATTTGCCTCACAGAAAACCCGTTGGAAGGTGGAGCTCTGATCATCGCACTAAGCAAGTCCCTAAAAGGCAGTGCTTCGTTGTGGCTTTCTCAAGTTTCGCATCCTGGTATGACCTGGAATCAGTTCAAAGACCTTTTCTTAGCACGATACGATAGTGTTGAAACCTGTGCAGCGACTATAATAAACGCTAACAACAGCAGACCGAAGGAAGGCGAAAGTTTGGCTGCATATGCGAGTCGCTTGATGACGTCACTTTCATCTAAATGGAAGAATATGACCACGGAGGAAATTGCTGTTTCTTATGTGCTAGCTCATGTCGCACAAATCGATAATCGCATCAATCGTTTGGCGTTCACGACCGAAATCAAAACGAGATCGAAATTAGTGCAAGAAATACAAGCGCATTCCTTAAAGCGTAAACAAGACCGAAATCTTGAAAGCTTCACTCCGGATGCGAAACGTACTCAAACCAATGTGAGCAAAGTCGAATGTAACTATTGTCACAAAATCGGACACAAGTGGATGGACTGTCGTGCACGGAAGAGTAAGATGTCAACTACATCATTCAAACCGTCGGCATCATCATCAACATCATCATCATCGATGAAAGACCACTCTCATGTAACCTGTTACCGTTGCGGGGAAAAAGGCCACTTCGCAACAAGATGTCCGAAGAGCAGCGGAGCAGCACGCGGCGGCGGCGGCAGCAGCGCGGCGCCGGTCAGCACTGAGGCCAGCAAGGCGTTAGAACGGCGTGTAAACTCTTGTCAAGTCCAAGGTGTGCGTGGAGAGTTAAAAGTATCCGGTGAGCCGTACCCCTTTTATTTTGATAGTGGCGCTGAATGTTCTCTCGTTAAACAGAGTATAGCAAACAAATTTTTGGGAACGCGTTCGATTACTAACGTACGTTTGATAGGCTTAGGTAACACGCATGTTTATGCCACTGAACAAATTTTATGTGACGTACTTATAGACGGGCATTGTTTAAAAATTTTGTTTCTTATCTTGCCAGACGAAAACATGCCGCATGATATAATGATCGGCTCAGATATTTTACAACATGACGTGACTGTAAACCTCTCTAAAGAGCGTTTAACTATTTCAAAACCGATCGCTTGCTTAAGTGCCCTTACTGAAATTGATTTTAGTGTGATAAAAACTGATGTACCGGCTGCGTTTAAAGATAGTCTCATGCGCGTATTGAATGAATTTTCGTTTACTTTTATTAACGGTTTACCGCAAACCCGTGTGACAACTGGTGATTTAAAAATTAGGTTAAAAGATCCAACTCGTACTGTTTATCGGCGTCCTTATCGCCTTAGCCCACACGAAAGAGAGGTAGTGCGCAGTAAAGTGGACGAGTTATTAAGTGCGAACATAATCCGGCCGAGTAATTCCCCGTATGCGAGCCCGATTCTTCTAGTACAAAAACGTGACGGTACTGCACGCATGGTTATAGATTACCGTGAACTCAATTCTAATACGGTGCCAGATCGCTTTCCATTGCCGCGTATTGACGACCAAATTGCTAGGCTGAATGGCGCTAATTATTTCACTTGTTTAGATTGTGCAAGCGGTTTTAACCAGATACCCATATTGGACCCGGAAAGCATTGAGCGCACTGCTTTCGTGACACCTGATGGACAATACGAGTACTTAGCTATGCCCTTCGGATTACGTAATGCGCCTAGTATTTTCCAGCGAGCTGTGTCTAATGCGTTAGGTTCTCTGACCAATTCTTACGTGATCTTGTACATGGATGACATCTTAATACCATCATGTAATGTGGAAGAAGGCCTCACTAGACTACAAGAAGTATTGACTTGTTTATGCAATGCTGGTTTTTCACTTAACATTTCAAAATGCTCTTTTCTCATGTCGCAAGTTGAATTTTTGGGCTACAAAGTTTCTTCAGGGCAAATACAACCAAATCCCTGTAAAGTCGAGGCACTTACAAGGCTTCCTCCACCAGATAATAACACTCAGCTTAGGCAGTTCATTGGACTTGCGTCCTATTTCCGGAAATTCATAAAGGATTTTTCACGTATTATGCTTCCTTTATTTCATTTGAACACTTGTGCCCAATTCAATTGGAAGCCTGAACATGAAGAAGTCAGACAGCAAATAATTTCAACCTTGACAAATGAGCCAATACTCACAATTTTTAACCCAGACCTTCCAGTCGAATTGCACACTGACGCCAGTGCCGTTGGTTATGGCGGCATTCTGTTCCAAAAAGATAATGATCAATTGCGCGTTGTCGAGTATTATAGCCGTAGGACCACGGACGTTGAGTCTAGATACCACTCATACGAGTTGGAAACTCTAGCGGTAGTAAGAGCTGTAGAACATTTCCATCATTTCTTGCAAGGTCGTCATTTTGTTGTTGTTACGGATTGTAACTCACTCAAAGCGTCTCATAATAAAACGAATCTTTCTCCACGTGTACATCGTTACTGGGCATTCTTACAGGCATACGAATTTGAGATTGTTTATAGAGAGGGCAAGCGTATGGCTCACGTTGATTTCTTATCTCGTAACCCTATACCCGAATCGTCTACAACCAACACCGCGTTGACTGTAGTCACCGATAAGGTAGAACAAAGACGAATTGACCTTAGTACACTTTCTGAGAATTGGCTTTTAGCTGAGCAATTGCGCGATAATGAAATTCAAGCTATCGTCGTAAAGCTGAAAGAAAATGAACTCCCTGCAGACATTTCCAAAACGTATGAGACCCGAAAAGGTGTTTTGCATCGTCGCGTTCAGAGAAATAACCGCACGTGTTGTTTACCCATAGTACCGCGCGCTTTTCGTTGGGCAGTTGTTAATCACGTGCATGAATCAGTAATGCATCTAGGGGCAGATAAAACATTAGAAAAGCTGTACGAACACTACTGGTTTGATAGTATGGCTAAGTATGTCCGCAAGTTTGTAGATAACTGCATTACGTGCAAAGTTTCTAAATCACACTCCGGTCGAGTGCAAGCAGAGCTTCATCCAATACCAAAAATTACTGTTCCATGGCATACTGTCCACGTCGATATATCCGGGAAGTTAAGTGGTAAAAACGATAAGAAAGAATACGTCATAGTACTTATAGACGCGTTCACAAAGTTTGTGCTTTTGTATCACACATTCCGCATAGATACGCCTAGTGCTATAAGTGCACTTAAGTCGAGTGTTGCCCTCTTTGGTGCGCCCTCACGAGTAATAGCAGACCAAGGTCGTTGCTTCGCGAGCAAAGATTTCAAAGAATACTGCGAATTGCATAATATTCACCTGCATCTTATTGCTACGGGTTCGAGTCGCGCAAACGGCCAGGTTGAGCGCGTAATGAGCACGCTTAAGGGGATGCTCACTGCGGTCGAGACATCGGACAGATCGTGGCAAGATGCTCTTGAAGAGGTTCAGTTAGCGATAAACTGCACTGTTAACCGAGTAACAAAAGCAAGCCCTTTAGAGCTTATGATCGGACGTGTAGCAAGGCCTCTTAATCTTTTGACTTTAAATGATACTGAAATAGAAGTAGACTTAATCCAGACGAGAGAACAAGCAGCCCAAAATATCGAACGAAATGCCAGTTATGAAAAGTCACGTTTTGATAAGAATAAGGCTAAATTAGTGAAGTTTGATGTTGGAGATCTTGTCCTCCTTCAAAATGAAGAGAGAAACCAAACTAAGCTAGATCCTAAATACAAAGGACCTTTTAAAGTAATCGAAGTACTCGATGGCGATCGTTATACTTTGAAATCATTGTCAAGCAAAAGAACTTACAAGTACGCACACGATCGTCTTAGAAAAATGCCTCAGAGTAATTTACCACCTGAATTAGAATCCGATGAAGAAAGACCTAGTGAAGGCACTTCAGCTAAAGTTTGATGACGTTACACACATAGCACGGCGACTTTGTCTCTGTCACACACATGCTTCAGTCGTAGTCGTAACTGCAATTCATGAATTGAACAGGGCGCGATGCGCGGCTGGAGATGTGGGGTGTCATGAGGCTGTATTACTGGGTCTGTGTGACCGCATACTGGGTCTGTGTGACCGCATACTGGGTCTGTGTGACCGCTTACTGGGTCTGTGTGACCGCATACTGGGTCTGTGTGACCGCATACTGGGTCTGTGTGACCGCTTACTGGGTCTGTGTGACCGCATACTGGGTCTGTGTGACCGCTTACTGGGTCTGTGTGACCGCATACTGGGTCTGTGTGACCGCTTACTGGGTCTGTGTGACTACATACTGGGTCTGTGTGACCACCTGAGCTATGTTTATGTGTGAGCGTCTTTGTGATTTGTTAAAAGCTACATTTGATTAAATCAAATTTGAGTTTTTGATGCTATGAGGCATTTACTGGATGACGGTTAGGTAATCCACCAGCGCCAGGAGCGAAGCTCATAAGTTAAGACGAAGAATGAAGCATTAATTTTCTTTTTTTAATCTGCTTTGTTATCTGTTTACCCTTACTCTTGTAGTCAGGTTAAGCCGAGCGCTACCGTTTACTCCAAGTATGACATTTGTTTCAGGGACACACGAGGACGTGTGACTTGTCAGTCTGGCCGTGTCGTCGCAAGCAAATTCCTAGCGACAGGCGATACCTTATATTAAGCTTGAGTGATTGTTTATAGAAATAAGGCTCCTGATTGGACAAACTGTTAATACTGTGAACACCCTGTGGTGGCGCTAGCATCGCACATCACTCGTGAGCAGGGTCGGTCGCGGCCGCCGAAAGATTGAATCCGTGACGCTCTCGGTCGATACACGCGGCGCGCACCGAAACTGCTAAGTTCACTTTGAATGATTAATTAAGAATTTAAGAGACATTATAAATTAGTGAGTTAATAGCTGTTAGTTAGGTGATTAGTGTAACTATCCTAGAATTATTAAACTGTGAGTGTGTTATCAAATAGTGTGTTTAATTGAGACTATGGAGAACCCACAAAGAGACGATGGCGAGAACGCGCCCCACGATAATTTACCGCACGCTGCGTTATATTCATTTGCATAAGTATGGAATTTGCTGACTTTTTTGTTAATAGAAATGATTTTATATCTGTAATTAATAGATCCACACTGGAATAATTTGATTTTAACTTTAATTTTGCTAGTTTTGTCAGTCGAGTTTTAAGCACAAAAGTAATTAGTAGTTTCTTATCTGCTGCTGCAGTTAAACAAGAATCATACATTTCCATACCTTGTATAATTTTTTCCGTGGTCTCCTCTTTACCATCCATCACTGGAATAAGTGAACTTGCCGTTTTTAAATCGAAACTTGCCATGTTGTCAGATGATTTAGACCCACTGTAACTTAATATTTTTATATAAGTTTCTTCTATTGATTTACACAAATTATCAATCAATAGCCCTGAATATTCAGTAGTTAAGTGTTTCACTTCTAATTCCTTAATACATACTTTATAAGAGTTATATACTTCTTTAGCTTGTCTTATTTTACTTAGGCCTATCTCTCGTAATCTTTTCTCTGGTCCTAATTTCCTGAGATTTACTTTGATATAATGTAACTCTTTATATAGTTTGTTAAGCTGAATTTCCATGAATCATAATCATAATTTATTACTAATCTTAAAATTATCACTTAAAGTTCTAAAAATGTTCATAATATATGTCACGATGGATGTTCATGTCTTCGTGAAAATGACGCAGTTATTAAAAGGAGTTTTTTTTTTTTCCTCGTTACACTTTTGACACTAAATGCACTTCACTTTTTTTTATTTTTTATTTAACACTTTAGGCGTACCTACGTAGGCTCTCACTCCCATTGATGCCTGTTCACTCCTTCAAGCAGCGTCCTCCTCAGCAGGGCGGGCTCGTCCTCGGCCCGACATCCGTTCCTGCATCCGCCTAATAAAATCCGCCTGCATGCCGTTTTGTATTCCTGTACGCACCCATTCACTGTGACATCTCCTGTATTGGGCGTATAGAACGTATAAGACAGCTCCAGCGCAAACAGCAACCATCACTCCCAGTAGGATATTGCTCGTTCGGAAGTGTGAAGACACATCAGCTCCGCCATTGTTTTCGTTGCCATGTTGTGTGATGATGGTTTCCTTATTTTCACATAAACATTTACTGCACTCTTTCCCCATTTTTTTGGTTTAAATAAATCTGAACACACGCCGGTTCTAACGATATTCTCCGTAATCTGAAGTCGCCTTCATACTCAAACACGGTGCCCGCCGCGCTCCCACGGTTAAAACGCTGACACTGACACATTCTTTTGTCGCGACGCAATTAAACACCGTGCCTCAGGCAGGGTCGCCATGTAGAGGGACGTGCTTGTGAGTGAATTAAAAGGCGTCTGTTCTGTACGATGTATATTTATTGACTGCGCGCTAATCTACGTACATGGTATACCTACTCTTAATGTTACACACTACACTGGGTTTTCTCACTAACGATACCGTGAAATAAATTAAGTAAATTAAAACTCAAAACTCAAAGTATTTATTTCAATTAAACCAATTACAGGCACTTTTGAATTGTCAAGGGGTCGGTCAGTCAGAGAAATGAAGCTAGTTGCCCATTCCAAAGCGTAGTAGGTACCTATGGAGAAGAACGGGCAAGAAACTCCATGGACACTCTTTTAAATCAAAATATGGTTACAAAGTATTAGTTACATCATTCATGTTAAAAATTATGCATGTGAGAACGATGCAGAACGTTAAAAGCGTCCGTAATGAAAAGCCTAAAACAATCCAAATATTAAATTAAATTAAAATAAGCCATGGCAGCAAAGAGATGACCAGTCCCCACTGACGGCGCCCGTTCACGAACATGACGCACGGATTAGCACCATTCAGCTCAACCATTTTGAAGGGAGCTAAATGATCCAACACATGTGCCACCATCAGCGAGACATTTGAGTGAGCATGACATACTCTCAGCCGCCAGGGCACATTCAAGTCAATGAAAGACGTACCCAGTAAATGGTAGCTTTATAGTATTTACCTACACAGTACTCACACATGTGCTATACAATTATACAATACTAGGAGATTGAATTTATATAATGCAAAAATAGTATTTTACAATCTTCAGCGGCGCCAACAGTACTTTCAAATGCTAATCAATTTATTTATGCGTCCTGTGGAGCAGGACCAGCGTTTAGCCAAGCATTTTTATCAGCGATGTAATCTCCCAATTTATAATATGCCTGGCTGCATAGTGTGCGTTTTATACAAGATTTAAATTTCGTTTCATTCTGTTCAATTATGTGGGGAGGTATTTTATTGTAACATTTTAAACAGTACCCCATGAAAGATGAGTCTACTTTAGCCAGCCTGAAACCTGGTTGAACTAATTGGTCCCTATTTCTAGTGATATAATTGTGTCTTTCACCTCTTTTACTAAAAATATGTAGATTTTTCCTTACGTACATAATGTTTTCATATATATATTGACAAGGTACCGTCATGATGTTAATATCTTCAAACAGTTCTCTTAGAGAGTAACGCCTGCGGAGGCTATAAATGGCTCTGATGGCTCTTTTCTGCAGAATAAAAATAGACTCGATGTCAGCAGCCCGTCCCCATAGTAAAATACCGTACGACATAATACTATGAAAGTAACTAAAATAGACCAGTCTCGCGGTATCGACATCAGTAAATTGACGGATTTTTCTCACAGCATACGCTGCTGAACTTAGTCGTCCTGCAAGGGATGTTAAATGAGGACCCCATTGAAGCCTTGAGTCGAGCGTGAACCCCAGGAAAACAGTTTCATCGACGAATTCTAGTTTCTCTTGATTCAATTCTATCTCACAATGACTACTTTTGACATTTGGTAAAGAAAATCTTATACACTTCGTTTTTTTTCCATTTAATACTAAATTATTAGCAGTGAACCAATTTTGGATCTGCAGTAGGGCGTTATTTACGTCGTCAAGATTTGATGCGCGTCTATTAATTTTAAAAATCAAGGAAGTATCGTCAGCAAATAACACCATCTGTGGTTGGGTTTTTAACAAATGGGGTAGATCATTTATATAAACTAAAAAGAGGAAAGGACCTATTATCGAGCCTTGCGGAACACCCATTTTTACTTTTAAACCGAGTGAATTGACACCATTTATTTGAACTTGCTGTTGTCTATCATTTAAATAAGATTTTACTAAACTGAGCGCAAGTTTTCCTATTCCGTAATGCTCAAGTTTTAAAAGTAAGGTTTCGTGGTCGACGCAATCAAAAGCCTTGGAGAGGTCACAAAAAATTCCTATGGCGTCTTGGGACTCTTCCCACGCTGTAAAAATGTGTTTTAATAAGGTGATACCGGCATCAGTCGTACAACGTCCCTTGGTGAAACCATACTGTTGGTCGTGTAATATTCTGTTGGTGTTAAAATGATTGAGCATTTGGTTCAGCATCACCTTTTCAAACACCTTGCTGAAGACCGGTAACACGGATACGGGTCTATAATTATTGGTAAGTTTACTGTCCCTCGATTTTAAAAGGGGTATCACCTTGCTGTATTTCATTAGATCTGGGAAGACTCCTTGATCCACACACAAATTAAATATTAAGGCTAAGTACGGCGCTATAGTCTCAATAATGGAGGTACAAACTTTGATAGACATTCCCCATAGATCTTCGGTTAGTTTGATCTTGATTTGCTTGAAAGCTTTTATTACTATAATGGGGTTTATATGCTTGAATTTAAATTCAATCTGGCAGGATGAGACGTTTGCTCTTAATAAATTAATAGAACGCAAGGGCGAGGAATTTAAGATGTAAGGAAATATTAAGTCAGCTTTTATTTATATTCGTAAATATATACTTAAAACTTGAACGTAGGCGTATAAATCTCATAGGACGATATCCTCATCACTACTTTTTACTGTAAATTTCGTTATATATTTATAGCTTGGCGCTGGACGAGGCATCGCGTCCTGTTGGAAAAGTTAAATACCAAGTGTGTGTGTGGACTAATATTGAACACTTCACTAAACGAGAGCTGGAAAAACCGACCCAGTACGTCGGACCACGCACAATGAAGGGTTCCGTAGTTGGGATTTTATACCAAGGACAAACATAACATTGCAGTTGAAAAAAGATATACATTCCAACTGTAAATGCATCATTACCATGATATTTTATAGCCATAGACTTATAATAGGTTTTCCGGTTTTCTATAAAAACTAAGTATCACACTTTTTAAATTGGAATATCTTGTGTACTTAAAAAGTTACTTACTTTCGAAATAAAAATGACTCGAAAAAGATTTTAATTTTGTATATAAAACTCCATAGTTGAGAACCTTCTTTTAAGAAATGGCTGAAAAAAGCTAATCCTTTTCGAATTACAATTTTACCATTAATTCGTTTTTGTTTCTGTTTTTGTTTTCAAATTTTTTCTTGATCGACGAGTCTTGTTATAAAAGCTGAGTTAGACGACAGCACAAATTTTATTTATCATGCCTCTTTCACCTGAAGAATGTGCTAGGATCATGACTTTTCTGGAACTAGGCATCAGTATGCGTCGTACTGTAAGAATGGTGGGTGTGACGTTACGAACGGTCCAGAAGGTGAAGCGAATGTACGAAGAGACTGGAAACCATCTGAGGAGACCTTGTAATGGCAGACCCAGGTGTACTAGTGCCCGAGAAGACCGTTATATTGTTTCCACTGTGTTGAGAAATCGCCACCTTAATGCAGTTAAAGTCCAGCAACAGCTTCTTCAGACCCGAAGGGACTACATTAGTGACAGTACATTGAGAAGAAGACTTGCTGAAGCAAATCTAAAACCCCGAAGACCAGCGAGTGGCCCCAAACTAGAGAGAGAGCATCGAGTAGCGAGACTGCGATACGCCCGTGAACACATACAGTGGGATGAAGAAGAGTGGTCAAGAATTTTGTTCACAGATGAGTCTCGATTCTCACTTTACACTTCTGATGGAAGGCGAAGTGTCTATAGGCGGCCTGGTGAGCGATACCTTCAAGACTGCTTCTCAGAAAGAGTCCAGTACGGTGGAGGCAGTGTACATGAATGGACTGGCATATATTCAGAACGTAGCACAGAGTTAATAGCCATAGAAAATGGCACTCAGACTGGGGAAAGATATGCCCAAGAGATTCTTAACGAGTATGCAGGGCCATATTTAGCAAATATGGGTGATGGATCGTTGCTGATGCATGATAATACCCGGCCACACACGGCTCAGGTCGTGCAAAAGTATATTCAGGAGGTTGGTATCAGCGTGATGGCTTGGCCGAACCCGATTAAGCATGCCTGGGATAAGCTAGGGAGGCTACTCAGAAGCTGCGGACCACCACCTACCACCCTCAGGGCACTAAAACAGGCCCTGATTGAAGAATGGTAGAATTTTCCCCAACATCGACTCCGAAACCTCGTGTTTAGTATGCCAAACCGGCTCGAAGCTGTAGTCAGAGCCCGAGGAGGCAATACCAGTTATTAAAAATTAAATAACATGTAAAACATACTTATAAATGTTAATTGAGTTTTTTGACACTAAGGTAAAAATGGCTATTTTTATTGTTTTATCTTTCTTTTTAAGTTAAAAATGTTACTAATGTATAGTTTACTAGTTTCAAAGAAAGCTGATACAATTTGCTGTAAAACGGGTATTTATTTTAAATCTCTAACTTCAGCATAATATTTGTTCAGTTTATAATATTAGTAGTAGCAGCTTTGTAATAGTAGTTATTAGTAGATGAGTTTTCACTAATACACCCATTACCATTAGGTATTTATAATTATCATTTAAGCATATTATTATATTATATTTCAAGCTTTTTTTTTTTTTTTTTTTGGGATGGGAAATCATCAAATGACTCCTCCCGCTCTGGGTGGAGCGGAAGGGAGTGTCAGACTCTTACTGACTAAAACCCACCCATGTTCCTTCCTTCGCCCTTTATGTTCCGGGGCAGCGGTAACCCTTTCGGACAATCCCGCTGCCCCGGCAGGCTTCGGCCCTGAGGGGCCCCTCGTTATGCTGACATCTCTTTGAGGCGCGCGTGGAACACTTACGCGCCGTCCGGCACGGGCCTGGTCCTGATCGGGCGGTGAGCTACCCATTGCTCTCCGCCCGCAGGCCCGCGCCTACGGTGGCCGGTAGTCGTCTCTCGACTCCCGACGCCCGGGGCGTCTCCCGCGGCGGCTTGGACGGGAGGCTCTCTCCCTCATCCGTCCCGCCACCTCCTTCGCTAGCATGACTGCTTCGCAGAAGGAGGCGACTGCCTCCCACTCCCTCTCGCTCCGGACCATGGCTTGCACCAGGTCCGGGCGCGAGAGGCCGCCGCCGCTGCCGATCGCCTCCACGAGGACACGGCGGTGCTCCGCCCAAGCGGGGCAGACCTCCACCGTGTGCTCCACCGTGTCCTCTGGGCGATCCTGGCAATGGTGACACCCGGGCGTTTCCTCCCGCCTGATCATGTGCAGGAACCTCCCGAAACTTCCGTGTCCGGTGAGGACCTGCGTCAGGCGGTAGGTGAGGGCGCCGTGGCGCCTCTCTAGCCACTCCTCAAAGAGGGGTCTTATCGCCGCTATCGCGGCGTGCCCTGCGCTGGGTTGCGACAGTCGCTCTTTCCATGTCGCCATGAGATCGAGCCGGAGGTCCGTCCGCTCCGCAGCAATTTGCCGCGGGAGCGGACTTTCCCCCCGGCGTAGTGCCTCCGCGCGCCACTCATACAGGCGCGCGAGGACTATCGCCTCCAGATCCCATGGCGGCAGTCCGGCAAGGAGGCTTGCCGCCTCGCGCGAGATCGTGCGGTAGCCCCGGATTAGCCTTACGGCTACCACCTTCTGGGGCGCGTTCAGGTAGTGGGCGGCTCGCCGCCGCAGTGAACGCGCCCACACCGGGGCCCCGTATATGGCCATGGACCGCACGACCCCCGCGTAAAGCCTCCGGCAGGAGGCGTTTGGCCCCCCCAGGTTGGGCAAGAGCCGCTTGAAGGCGGCCCCAGCCCGTTCCAGTTTGGGGGCCAAACGTCGGAAGTGCTCGACGAAGTTCCACCGGCTGTCGAGGACGAGACCCAGGTACTTCATCGTCGTCTCGATGCCGATGTGAACCCCTCCTGCCGTTAGTTGGGATCCCGGTGGTGGCGCGTTCCGGGGCCCATGAAACGTCATGGCCTCGGACTTGTGCAATGCCACCTCGAGACCCAACTGCCGGATCCTCTCCACGACTATCGCAACCCCGCGTGTCATCGCGTCGGCCGCCGCCTGATGCGACCTCCCCTGCGCCAGGACCAGCGTGTCGTCAGCGTAGCAAACCACGCTGACGCCATCAGGGAGGTCGGCCCGCAGCACCCAGTCGTAGCCGATGTCCCACAGGAACGGCCCCACAACCGATCCCTGCGGGACACCGCACGACATCTCTCGCCGGTTCCACTCCCCATCGCGACCGGGGTAGCTGACGGCTCTGTCCGTCAGATACGCCTCGACTATTCGACGGAGGTAGGGCGGCACTCGGTGATACCGGAGTGCCTCCACAATGCAGCTCCAGGGCAGGGTGTTGAACGCGTTGGCGATGTCGAGTGACACCGCCACGACGACCCCACCCCGGGACACCGCGTCCCCCGTCGTGAGGGCTCTCACGCGCATGATGGCGTCCACCGTCGAGCGCCCCTTGCGGAAGCCAAACTGGCTGTCCGCAAGATCCGGCCCCGTCCTCACCAAGTGCCCGACGAGGCGGTTTACAATTACTCTCTCAAAGAGCTTGCCCACCTCGTCGAGCAGCACGATGGGCCGGTATGCGGACGGAGAGTCCGCTGGGCGCCCTGGCTTCCGAATGAGGACCAGCTTCCCCGTCTTCCAACGAAGCGGGAACTGGCCTCTCTCCAAACATGCGCTTAAGAGCGCCTCCAGTCGAGGCCCGAGAGCCCTCGAGGCCAGGACCCAGGCTTTACCTGGCAAGCCGTCGGGTCCTGGGGCGGTATTTTTGGCCTTCAGCCTTCCTACCGCCACTCTCAGTTCTACCCCGGTCACTTCAGGGATGTCGTCGTCGTCCGCGTGGTCCGCTTCGGGCACCGCAATTGGCGGAGCCATGGGCGGGGGTGTGTGCACCCCCCGTGAGGGGAACAGAGCGCTCACCACCTCCTCCACCAGCTGGGGGCGGAGACTCTGCGTCAGCGGGGGGGCCCAGGTGCGGAGTTTATTCCGCACCATTTTATAAGGGCGCCCCCACGGATCTCTGTTCAGAGTCTCCACCATCTCCTCGCGGGCCATATCCTTGGCCCGCCGGACAGCCTCTCGGAGGGCGGTCTTCGCCGCTCTGTACCCCTCGTAAAGCTCCGCCTCCGTGGCTTCCGCATCCGGAGGGCGGATGCGGAGCCTGCGGTGCCTGGTGTACCGGTGTCGCGCGTCGACGCACGCCTTGCGTAGCGACCCTAACTCGTGCGACCACCAGTACACCCGACGCCGGGCGCGTCCCGGCCGGACTCGGGGCATTGCCACGTCGCAAATGTCGGACATGGCCTCCCGGAACCACTCCGCCTCATCGTCGATATCGGCAGGCCTGTCCGGTGATGACACCCAGGCCTGCACGATCGAGGCTTCCAGGAGGAGCTCCCGGTCCAGCTGCTTCAGCGCCCACCGCGGACCACTCGGGGCCTGTCGGACCAGCGCGCTAGAGGTCTGGGTGGAGACGTCGAACCGGATATACCGGTGATCGGAGTAGGTCTCCACCTCCTCCATGACGCGCCAGTCAATGACACGCTGTGACAGAGCGGGGCTGGCGAACGAGATGTCCACCACCGACTCCCCCCGCATCCGCACACACGTGGGAACAGAGCCCCGATTTAGGACGACCAGGCCTGTTTCCAGAGCCCAGTCCTCCACCATCCTGCCCCGCACATCCGTGCAACGGGAACCCCAGGCCAAATTCTTGGCGTTGAAGTCCCCGAGCACTAGAACGGGGAAGGGATGGCTTCCGGCGACGACGACACTCAACTCTATTAAAGAGTTGTGGAACTCGGCGAGAGTTCGGCTCGGAGAGAAGTACACTCCCACTACTACAATCTCTCCGAACCGTGCTGCTACGCACCCCTGTCCCTTCGTGACGCATTCGAGGGACGGGGTGCCGGCGGCGGCCGACGAAATTATGGCCACTGAGCCGCTCAGGTCCTCCACCCAGTCATCCCTGGGCGGGACAAAGTACGGCTCAGCGACCACGGCGATGTTAATCGACCACTGCGCCACGCTCTGGAGCAACAGGTCCTGAGCGCAGGCGCAGTGGTTGATGTTCGCCTGAAGGAGGCGTAATGGAGGAGCCATTACTCCTCCATTTCAGCCCCCTCCCGGGCCCCCTGTGAGGGCCCCTCGCCAGAGATGGCAGCGGCGGCGGCGGCGGCGGCGGCGGCGGCGACGGTGGCGGTGGCGACGGTGGCAGAGGGCCTGCCCTTCCACTTCGCTCCGGTGGGCGGAGCGCAGGGTTTGCTCCCCGCCCGGTGATCGGCCGGCTTGCCAGCTGCCGCACATGCGATGCAGTGCGGCGCGGCGTCGCACGAGCCGGCTATATTTCAAGCTTGCGGTCCGCATGCGTGTAGGTAATTCGGAAATCTACATCCTGTCGGATTTTCAACAAACTTTCAACCAACAACGCCATCTAACCATTTATAATCCAGCCTTTTATAACAAAAACACTGAAACACGTATTACTTTATTGTCAACCAAAAAAAAAAATACGAATTTAGATAGTAAATCTATCAAAATTCGTATTTCTTTCTTTTCTACTTCAAAACGACGGATTTTCATACAAAGTTTCAATCCCTTTTTTACCACTACTGCTGCACTGCTTTTATAAAATCACAAACATTTCTAAATAATCATAATATTTATCATAAATTTTCCCCAACTTTACGACACAACAAAGCAATTAATAAATCGACGTGACTCTGGAAAATATTAAAATGAATGTTTGTTTGCCTGTAAAGCGGTCTACACACCAAAGCCGCTGACCCGGCGGCACAGCCTTAGCTTAGTGCCGGCGGCTTCAGAATGTCCAAGCCGAACGACTTTGCCGGCGGCAATGCCGGCGGCACGACAGCCGCGGCATGTGGTGTTCTAGTAATTGCCAAATAGTCGTAGAGATTGGACGTGTGTGTTTCGAATAATTCAGAAGTAGTATTTTCAGTACCTAATTGACATGGAGGAGGACGATAACAGTGATTTAATAATAGCAGTTTGTGGAGTTATTATCGGTGGATCCCTCAACACACGAAAGTGTTGGGTTAGGCCAAGTTTAATGAGTCGCAATAAATACAGTACTTGTCAAAGATTAAGTGATTTAAAGGAAGACGACTTGGTTCTATACAAACCCATTTCTTTTAAGACTTTCCTGTACCGACTTTGAATATTTACTGAATATTGTTGGACACATAATAGCTAAACAAGACACAAATTACAGAAAAGCAGTTTCACCAGTGGAAAGATTGTCAATAACGTTAAAATACCTAAGCTCAGGAAATTCTTTTAGTAGCCTGTGCGACGTCTTTAAAGTATCTCCTCAACTAATTTCAAGCATTATTCCTGAAGTATGTGATGCTTTAGTTGAAGGACTTTCAGATTATGTGAAAATTCCAAGGAGTCAGGAAGGATGGAGAGAAATTGCAGATGAATATTTAAAAAGATGGCAAATACCCAATTGTCTTGGGTCAATGGATGGGAAACACATAAAACTTCAATGTCCCCCAAAAAGTGGAAGTGATTATATAAACTATAAAAAATATTTCAGTATTGTGCTCTTTGCTTTAGTAGATGCTGATTACAACTTTTTGTACGCTAATGTGGGATGTCAGGGTCGGATTTCAGATGGTGGGGTTTTTAATAATTCAGCATTATGTCGATTGTTAAATGATAATGAATTGAATATGCCACATAAAACCCCTTTACCCGGAAGGAATCTACCAGTACCGTATTTTTTTTTTGGGTGATGACGCGTTTCCTCTGCAACCCCATATTATAAAGGCTTATGATGGTAATCACACAATGGGATCATCTAAGAGGGTGTCGTGTAGCGACAAGAAACTAAGTTTAAATTAAAGAAAGGGAAGTTGAAGTTAATTAAAGATTTAATAATAAGTAAAGATTATATAAAAAAATGGAGATGATCTGGTCAGTGGTGTATAGTGTGTGGGTGAGGAAGGATGAAGATGGGTGATTGGTGGGTTGAGGAGGCTGAAGAGGTAGACGCGACGCGAGGCAGGTGCCGGTGACAGGTGCAGGTGCAGGCGTGGTCAGGTGCTGGTGCGTGTGCGGCACGGAGGATACCCGTAGGGGCCCACGCGGCAGAAGTAGGTCGCAGCACGGCCACGTGACAGCAGGCACGGCAGCACGGGAGAGCAGGCACGGTAGGGGCCCACGCGACAGTAGTAGGTCGCAGCACGGCCGCACGGTAGGGCAGGCACGGCGGCGCGAGAGAGCAGGCACGGCAGCGCGCGGTCAGCCCGCCAGGAGAGACGGCCCTCGGTTGAGGCGCGGCCCAGTAGAGGGTGTTCCGGCGAGGCACGCCAGCGGTCCAACTGGTACGGAGGACGGAGGACGGAGGTGTAGCGCTAGTCCGTCAGGTACCGGAGTCTTGGAGAGGGACACACCAAGAGTTCCCTGGATAGGTGACTCCGGAGTACCAGCACTATCTTGAGGGTTCGCTATAGAGGCGAAACTCGAACTCCAACTCGAACTCCCTCTGTCACCTGCGTTGCTTGGATTCCTCAGGTAAACTCGTAGAATAGCAACTTGAAGAAATAAATATGAATTTGAAATATGATGGCCAGTATTGATTTGCGAAAGTCTGAATATATTTTCAGCTAAAAGTTACAGGCTGATAAGAATTTATAAGCAAACTTGTCATGGCGACGTATTAAACGTCGTTGTCAGAACTGTCATAATAAAATATATTAATAAAATACAATTAAATATAAGTATAGTTATTTCGTATTAAAAGCGTATTCAAAGTATAGTGTTTATAGGAAAAATGATATCAATTAATGTGGGCGAAATTTCCAGCCCTTGGATGTTACTAAATCGTCGTAGTGTTATGTTGAAGTTTGATGACTGTCTGTGTACTGATTATGGATTAAACGTGACCTGGTGTCGTGAGGAATAGTCAGATCAGCGCCTAACGGTGACGGAATGCTTGTCTGACCTGGAGGAATGAATGTAGATAACTGTGAGTATGTACATTACGTTACATTTTCCCCCCGACCCTAGAAAATTTTCGACTCAGAGAAAATTTTTATGAAGCTTTCCAAAGTAAACCGTAAAACACAACTTCGCAGATTCATACCTCTCCATTCAACCAATCGTACTATCTCTTTTAAGCAATCTCCTGCATTCCGGTAAGGGTGGAGTTCACATTCAATGACTGCCACTCTAGAAGGGTGTTTTTTAAACGACGTTAAGGCTTCATTAAGGAGTTGTCAGCCGTCCCAGACATGAAAAAAAAAGAAAAGGTATTGAATTACCTTACACAAATTAAGTATAGGAAATTAAGCTCATACAAGAGTGATAGAGTTAAGTAATAGTAGATAGATACATTTGGTTTAGGCTTATTTAGTGAGTAACCAACCGCTCCTGCAAGGGCTTATTTATAGAGTTGCAACCGCTCTTTAGAGTATATATGAATATATACAATAGTTAGTTAGCTTAAGATTGGATAGCTTAGATTACCAATGGTTTAGAGCCAATTGATAAAGCATAACCAGTGATAAATGCAGTAGAGCATCATGATCATTATAACTATGGCTGTAGGGCCCGTAGTTATAGAAAGAGTAAAAGATGGATGGAGTAGGCCATCATCTTTTAAAACCATTTGGATTTACCAAATAGTTGAAGTTGTGCTTAAGAGCACGAGTTAAATAAGTATTTATAGAATAAAAATATGATAATGTAGTGAGTGATATTTATATACAATATATACATATTTTGATAATTAGTGTTTAGAAATGTTCGAATTAGTACAGTGTGCTCAAGTGATGTGTTTGGTTGATAAAAATTTAGCCAAAAGGTTTAGGTGACACTAGACGAAGTGTTGTTTTAGAATTTAGGAAAAGTGTGCTCAAGTGATGTGTTTAGTGAAAAAAATATTAGCCAAAAAGTTTAGGTGACACTAGACGAAGTGTTGTTTTTGAATTTAGGAATAAACAGCATGTCCATCAGTCTTTGTTGAGTAGCTGGTGAATTGGTAAGTCCAAAGGGCATTACTTTGAATCTGAACATACCTCTTCCAGGTACATAAAAGGCAGTCTTGTCCTTATCAGCAGGATTCAGGGGAATTTCCCAGAAGGCTTTCGCAATATCTATGCTTGACAGGTATTTAGCATTTCTGAGGTTGTCTAAAAATTTCGCTTATAAGTGGTAGACTATAAGCATCACGTTTCGTAACTGCGTTCAGCTTTCTGCTATCTACGCAAAAACGCCATTCACCATTCTTCTTTGGAGTAATAAGTACTGGAGATAACCAAGGGCTTTCACATTGTTCAATAACATTCCAACCCAGCATTTTATCAACTTCGTTAGCTAATGCCTTTTGTTTTTCAGGAGACAGTCTATAACATCTTTGTTTGATGGGCAGCAAATCCCCGGTGTCAATCTTGTGAGTGATGAGATGAGTGTTTCCCAGAACACCCTTTTCTTCGAATGAGATAGTCTTGAAGCGTTGGATAATATCATCAGCAATGTTTTTCTGATTTGCAGTTAAATGTTCATAAGGTAATACTTTGAAATCAGTTGTCTCGATAGTTGAGCATTCAAGTTCTCTAAAGCTGGTTGAAGACAGAATGTTAGGTAAAAGATTATATTTTTTCCAAAAGTCTATGCCTAATAGAGCAAGAGCCCACGACGGCCAGACCTTCGTTATTTTATAAAAGCTGAAAGTTCTTCTGTGCATGTCCCCTATATAGGTAAGAACGACCAGCGACTATAGAGTTTGGGTTGTGGTTACTTGGGCAGGTAACAGGTAGTAAAGGTGTACAAAATAGTACCTAAAATTCGTTAAAGTATAAAGCTCAATTTTTTTATATTTTCTTCGGGGTAACTTTAGAAATCTCGTCATCCATTGCCGGACACTTATGACAGTTGCTACCCCCTGCCAGACATCCCTAAACTTTAATAAATTATAATTATACTTTCGTTATAGTATAAAACCTAAATTTTATGTATGTTACTTGGGGACCTATAAAAAAATGTTACCTCAATAGCCGGACAGTTTTAATGGTTTTTACATCTTGCCAGACACATTGAAAGTCCGCTGTAGGTGCAAACGCGAGGTTAAAACTGTTCAAACGGGTGCGAGTCAGATAGGGCGCTTAGTCGACTGCGATCTTTTACTGTGCATCATCTGTCATTTAGTGATGTATTGAACAAATTATTGAAAAAAAAAAGTGCAGTTTTTTTGTGAAGTATGCAGATGCTTACGGGTACTGGCGATAATTTAAAATATTTGGACCTAACCAAAATACATGCAGAGTTGGGACAGTTAATTTGTCAGAGCTTACCTGGATTTCATGCCATCACAGGTTGTGATTTTAATCCAGCGTTCTTCAGAAAAGGAAAATTAAAACCATACAAGACATTAAAACAATGTCCAGTGTACCAGGAAGCTTTCAAGAACTTCGGCAACAGCGAATGAATTGAAAATTTAGATTATCAACAAAACATCTTTAATATTATTCAGAGATTTATATGCAATGTTTACAATGTCCCTAATGTAATTGATGTTGATGCCGCTAGACTTCAAATATTCATCGACTCGTATACAGTCTCTGATGTAAACGAAGCTTTTGACCGAAAGAAGTTGCGAAATTTTGACGCTAGCAATCTACCACCTTGCAAAAGCGAGTTATTGCAGTAATTTCTGCGAGCAAATTATGTATGTACGGACGCCAGCACATCAAGTTACTGCAATCTGTCAAATTTCTCTAATAGATTTTCAGCTTTATCGCTGAAGTATTAAGGTTCAAGGTTGATTGGGAAAATTTGACAGTTTCGGGTAGCTTGACCTGCTGGCGTCTGTACCATTTGGAATAATGCTCATCTGAAAAATCCAACCACATATCAACCAGACAATAACGGCTGGGTATTGAAAGATGACAAATACCAGTTCAAATGGTTTGAAGCGGATCAACTACCAAGTTATGTTAGTGATTCGTTCAAAACTCAATCAGGTATGTAAATATTATGACAAATTATTATGATATTGATGACGACCATGACATCGACTGGAGGAGTAATGGTGAAGAAAATGAAAATATCGACGACAATGATGAAATTTATAAAAACGATTAAATATTTTTTTTACATGTAATAATAGGTACTTTTCTTGGATTTTATGATATTAAAATAACATTTTTTACTTTATATGGCTATGAACGTAATGAAATTATTTTTTTATTGGATATCTTAAAAGATCGCAATCGACTAAGCACTCGCGCTCGCACCTACAGCGGACTTTCAATGTGTCTGGCAAGATGTAAAAACCATTAAAACTGTCCGGCTATTGAGGTAACATTTTTTTATAGGTCCCCAAGTAACATACATAAAATTTAGCTTTTATACTATAACGAAAGTATAATTATAATTTATTAAAGTTTAGGGGTGTCTGGCAGGGGGTAGCAACTGTCATAAGTGTCCGGCAATGGATGACGAGATTTCTAAAGTTATCCCGAAGAAAATATAAAAAAATTGAGCTTTATACTTTAACGAATTTAAGGTACTATTTTGTACACCTTTACTACCTGTTACCTGCCCAAGTAACCACAACCCAAACTCTATAGTCGCTGGTCGTTCTTACCTGTATAGGGGACATGCACAGAAGAATTTTCAGCTTTTATAAAATAACGAAGGTCTGGCCGTCGTGGGCTCTTAGGCTATAATATTAAAGACGGTGAAATTTCTGGAAAAATATAAGCCTTAATTAAGTGAGTCTGTTTGTTAAAATAAATTGGAAGATCAAAGTAACCTATGGATTTAATTTTTTGGTTACTTGCTGTAGATATAGTAATATAGTCTGACTTGAAAAGTTTACAGCCTAGTTTGAGAATTTCTAAATGGGAGTTATTACCAAGAATAGTAATTGAACTACCAGAGTCGAGTAATCCAGACATGGATAAATTGTAAACTTTGATGTTAACGAAAGGTCGTTTATAATCTTTTTCATTAGAGTATAGAGTTGAAGATATTTTGTAGCATGAAAATATTTTTTTAAGAGTTTTAATCCAATCGTTCCAATCATTGGCATCAAAGTTTGTTTTACTTTTCAAGTCAGTTATTAGTTTTTTGAGTTAGAGTTGGGTTTAGGTGGGCAATTAGGACAATCTGAGGTTTTAAAACCTTTAAGACCACATTTGAAACAAATAACAAAGTGAGGTTGAGTACAAGTCCGTAAAGTATGTCCATGCTTACGACAGCGAACGCAAAAGGTATTTTCTTGCGAGTTATTAGCTTGGTGTAGGCTATTAACTTGCCTGGGAGGGTTTTTGTAAGGATTATTAAATTTATTGGTATATGGAGGAGGTCTTGGATTAGGAAATGAGGTAGAAGTCTCAGAAGAAGTAGAATGTACTTGTTTGTAGTTAAATTCCGCAGTAAGCGGGTTTTGTTGAGAATTTGGTTCTTTAAATTGTTTATCTCGGTCCAAAAATCTTTCATAATTTTGGCAAGTAGCCAAAAGTGAATCGATAGAGTCGATATCCTTTAAAGCAACGAATACTGAGTAGCATGGTCTTATATTTCTCAAAATAATTTCCAATTGTTCCGTTTCAGAAAGTTTTTTGGAAAGGCGAGAGAACATTCCCGACATAATCGAAATATAAATAATAATTGGTTCGTCACGACCTTGGGTACGACTTTTAATTGCTTCTAATAGTTTATAATCGTAGTCAAAACCACCAAAGTCTTTAATTAGTAATAAAGAAATCTCTTCCCATGTTATGTTTGGGTTTTGGTTTAGCTTGAACCTAAACCAATGGAGGGCATTCTCAGTAAAAATTTCATAAGCTTGAGTGATTAGTAGATTTTTAGGTACACTCCGAGCTAGGCAGTATTCGTCAAGTTTTTGTAGAAAAGATCTAGGACAAGATTTTCCATTATAGGTATGTCTTTTCAGATCTTTGAACAAACTAAGATTTGAAATAGTCGGAATAAGAGGAGGAGGAGAAGAGGATTCAGGAGGATTTAAGAGGAGGGGAGGGGAAGGAGGAGGTATTTGAAAACGATGCTTTGAGGACGGATCTGAAAGCAAAAAAAGCGAGTTAAATGTCTCAAATTTTTCCTTTAAAGAGTAGTGTATGGGTTTATAGTCAGGGTTCAAGTCTATGTCTATGCGTTCCAACCTGTGAAATAAATGGTTAATATATGCTTCAATTAAACGAGAATATCTCAAATCACCCTGGGAAAGTTTTTCTATTTTAGTATCTAAGTATTTTAAAGTAAAATCTATTTGTGATAAGTCTTCCTCGATAGGTAATGGTGAAATTAATATTTCCTCCGATGGAGTAACTGAAGCTAGGCGAAGAATTTGTTTTTTTAACAATAGCACTGTACTTGCTGGTTCCTCGAGTCGTATTTTGACTTCATATTCGAGTTCAGACTTGTTTAAAAATTCAAACTTAATTGAATGAGACATAATTATAAATTGAAAAGATAGTTACGTAAAAATATTCTTTTAGTTTTCCTGTTGAGAGAACACAAAAAGGTTAGGTGTAAAGAGGATAGATGAGTTTTAGAAATGATGGCCAGTATTGATTTGCGAAAGTCTGAATATATATTTTCAGCTAAAAGTTACAGGCTGATAAGAATTTATAAACAAACTTGTCATGGCGACGTATTAAACGTCGTTGTCAGAACTGTCATAATAAAATATATTAATAAAATACAATTAAATATAAGTATAGTTATTTCGTATTAAAAGTGTATTCAAAGTATAGTGTTTATAGGAAAAATGATATCAATGAATGTGGGCGAAATTTCCAGCCCTTGGATGTTACTAAATCGTCGTAGTGTTATGTTGAAGTTTGATGACTGTCTGTGTACTGATTATGGATTAAACGTGACCTGGTGTCGTGAGGAATAGTCAGATCAGCGCCTAACGGTGACGGAATGCTTGTCTGACCTGGAGGAATGAATGTAGATAACTGTGAGTATGTACATTACGTTACAAGGGTTTTTAACTATCGCGTATGTCGAGGGCGAAGAGTAGTTGAAAACGTGTTTGGGCAGTTAACACACAAATTTAAGATTTTTCATAGACCTATTCAGCTAATCCCAGAAAAAGCTACTACTGTAACTTTGGCGTGTATACATTTATTTAATTATATCAAACGAACCGCTGCAACTCAGCAAAACGAATACGATACTGAAAATAATCAAGGAGAAGTCTTTCCCGGTGAATGGCGTAGACATCTTGAAAACGACAGTTGCTTAGATAATATGTCAGGAGAAGACAATCAAACCTCGGATACTGCAGTGACCGCTGAGGATACAAGAGTGGAGTTGACTCATTATTTTCTTTCTAGTGTCGGAGGATTAGAATGGCAATATAACCAATAAACGCCCATTAGTCGAATAAAATTAAAACTCATATAATCAATATTATTTTTAATCATTAAGTAGTTCCATGTATTATCCATTAAATATAAAATCGTAAATTACACATAGTGTCTGTGTGTAGTGTGTGTAAATCGTAAATTACACACACTTTTATTGTGATTCGTATAATAAAGTTTTAAACAAAATAAGAAATGTGTTTTTGTAAACCAATAACATGATATTAACTATTGGTAACAGTAGAAGTGTCACTAAACTAAAATTAAAACCTTGCTATTCCTTTCGCACATATGTCAAGCTCTACTCGTGTGAAGGGAATAGTCAACACTAATTTTAAATTTAACTTTAATGGGGCTACCTATAGCTACCTTTATTATACCAAAAAGAAAATTAAATATTTATAACATATTTTGAAGATTACTTTATAACACTATCAGAAGGATTTAGAGCTAGGTATTCTTCAGCAAATGTTTCTAGTGACGAAGGTTGAATTGTTTGTGGATCTGGGTTTGTTTGGGCAGAGTATTCAGAAGAAGTTAAGTTATTTGTAGAAGGGCTTACAACCGTCTGTTGAAGTGAAGATGCTGTATAGTATCCTGGATGACTGTGTGAACTAGAAACACTACTTGGTCTTGCAAAATCCGTAAATGTATCGGATATATATCCAGTTTCGGCTTCAAATATTATATTGTTGATCCGATGTCTCACAATAGCTTTCATTTGTCGATCCATTTGTCTTAACTGACCCGCAATATAATCTCCAAATAAACCATCCTCATCTTTTGTCACATTTGGTCGTTGGGAGACATTCTTCATAATATTCAATGCTTCGGATATCAACTCTTTATTAGGGTTGATTTTAGGACGTTTATTTCGTTGCCAAGTTGTATTTTCTGGCGACATCTGTGGTAAATCATTTTGATTTGATTGTGAATCTCGTTGTGAATCGTGGCTCGTCGACGGTGTGTCCTGCGAAAAAAGACGAAAAAGACTGCCCGTTTAGCCGTTTTACTTTTATTTAATAAAAAATAAATAAGTATATCTAGTCAAAATCAACATTTATTGTGTATTTTTTTATTATGGATTTTATTAAAGGCACTGAATAAGTCTTCAACATTTCAATTTTTTTTTTTTCAAACACATTTTTTTTTACCTGAGTGGCAACTATTTTGCCAATGCCCGGGAAAGGGTTAAAATGTAAATACAAAGATACACTAATAAATAAACTAATATTATTATATGTCTATGGGGCCCTAGTTGCCTGATTATAAATAAAAAAAAATTAAATCTTTACTTACAGTATCGGTGGTTCCAGTAGGCACATTTTTGTTCTGCAGAAAATTTAGTGATTTGTAGGCAAACCATTTACTATGATAAATATCATCAGTACCCGCACCAGACTTATTTGAATTATCTTCTTTTTTTTTCTCTCAGTAATAATGACTAGTTAAATTTTTTATCTTTCTCTCGATTTCCGGAACATCAGTAGCAAATAATAATAATAAAATAATAATAAATCCCTGGACATTTCACACAGCACCATTTGTCCCAAGCTAAGCAACCTAATGCTTGTGTTATGGTAACAAGATGGCTGATAAACTACTTATATACATTTTTTTTTTTTTGTAAATACATACATATTATAGATAGAAAAACACCCAGACTCGGAACAAATACATGTAGGTCATACAAATATTTGTTCCGTGCGGGAATCGAACCCGCGACACGCAGCGCAGCAGTCAATCGCTTAACCACTGCGCCAACCGTGCCGTCAAAATTCACTGAAAAATTCACTGGCAATTTCATTAAATGCGTCGTAACGCTTTGGCCGGCTTTTGTAGTCACGGTTTTTTGGGTTCCATAATATTTCTTTTAAATGATAGAGGTCTATTAGTTTTATAACTGTTGCATCGTCCCACTCCACATTGGTTAGTTGATAAAAAATAAAAGTGCCGACACTTCACAACAACAGAGAATGAATAAGTGATACGTCACTACTCTATGAAAGCCGGCGGGCAACTGACTGAGTGAGTGGAGAGGGATGCCGTCGGCATCGGCATGCTGCCCCGCCGGCTTGCCCGCGCGGGCGCAAGCCGGCGGCATGATTGTACAAAATAAGGCCGGCAGGTTGGGCCGGCGATCCGTGCCGCCGGGTCAGCGGCTTTGGTGTGTAGACCGCTTAAGCCCACGTTCGCACGGACGACGTAAAAATATCGCGGCGGGATTTTATCGCGCAATGGTTTTTAAACTCGTTGGTGTTGAGCCGAGCGTTAAGAACTTTACAGAGTGTATCCCAACGCGTCGAAAAAACACAGTTTGATTTTCGACTCTCGGCGCTAATGTTGAAAATCGCAGTGTGTCGTATTGCGACAAGAAACTAACTTTAGATTAAGAAAGCAAAGAAAGGGAAATTGAAGTTGATTAAAGTTTTATTTATAAGGTATATAAAAGATGGAGATGAACTGGTCAGTGGTGTGTAGTGTGTGGGTGAGTAAGGATTTATTTATTTTATTTAAATTCTTTATTTCATTTAGGGACTTTTATATAAAATACATGTCAGTCCCATCGTACCTTTTCACAAACATTCTTACACACACAAAAAAATAACAAAACAAACTTAAACTAATTACTTACTCATAAATCGAAGGCAAACAAATCTAAACAAACTTTTAGCACCGTCGGATATTGGTGTAGACAAAATTTCATGAAACAATCCAATATTATGTTTATTTAACTGTAAACTATTCATTAATACTTCTCTCTCAGCTCGAAACCGGTCGCATTCAGTCAACAAATGCACAACATCTTCCACTGTACCACATACCTCGCAGTTTGAGGAGCTACACTTTTTCATAAGAAAACCGAAATTGTTGAGTGGCATGTGACCAGATCTCAACCTGAGAGCCATTACCAATAATTGTCTACTCATCTTAGCATTATTGAACCAGGGAATACGAGGAGGTTCGGCAACTATTGTTTTATACCAGATGCCTTTTGTCCTGGACCTCAAATTAAAGTATTCCACCCAAAGTTGGTAACACAGATCTCTATATTTGGGTAATACTTCTGAAAAGGCCGGTTTTACATCTAAATCTATTCCTTCAGACGCCGCTTTCTTAGCCAATTCATCAGCCTCCTCGTTGCCCCTTAAGCCCACGTGTGAGGGAACCCATTGCAATCTCAGATCAATGCCGCTATTTGATAAAATGTCTATCTTAGAAATAATATTATAGGCTATCGAAGTACCTCTGTGGCCAGAGGCACAACGAGCCACATGCTGAAGAGCACTTTTGCTATCTACGCATATTAATATTTTTCTATGTTCAATGGTACCAACGTATGTTAAGGCTTCTGAGATTGCAATGAGCTCCAACGACATAATACTCAAAGCGTTGGTTATTTTAAATAATTTACTACTTTCCGGTCTAATAGGATCATAATAAGCCGCGCCTCTACCCTCAGCAGTTTTGGAACCGTCAGTGTAGATAACATAATATTCACAGTACTTATCTTTTAGCTCCGAAACCGTAGAAAAATACAAATAGTTCGGGTCATATGACTTCTTTGGCATTTTGATTACTGTTGTAGTCTATGGTTTTTGTCTATGCGGAGGAAGAGGACTGCCTTCCGCTGGTCTATGATACGTCGCTGTCTTTTCACCGTGTCTTTTTATTGTAATAAAAATAAGCAGTCTAATCAGTCTACCTAATGGTTTTAATTGAAAGCCCTGGCAGCCGCCTCCCGACAGGACAAATAAATAAACATGGTGTCAGAAGAAACGACAATGAAAATGGAAGATCAGAGGTTCAGCGTGGTTATGACTGCCACGATCAAACCGCTGAACGTCGATTCAGATCTCACAGCAATGTCAACCGCATGGAGATTATGGAAGCAGAAGTTCCTCATCTACCTCGAGGCAAATTCAATCGATAAAGAAGCGGTAAGCCGACAAATAGCCATTTTTCTAAGTCTAATTGGAGATGATTGTCTAGAAATTTTCAACTCATTTGGTCTAGATAGAAAAGATTCGTCACTGACACTCGAGAAAGTCATTCAAAAATTTGATAATAAATTCCTTCCACACAAAAATATCACTGTCGAAAGATATAATTTCTTCACGAGGAAACAAATGAATGAAGAATCAATTGAAGAATACGTCACAAAATTAACAAATATGGCAATCAGATGCGAATTTGAAAATCTGAAAGAACAACTCATTTGCGACATGTTTGTAATAGGAATAACAAACAGAAAAACCCAGGAAAAATTACTGCAACAAGAGGCATTAACAATAGAGAAAGCTATAAAAATTGCAAAAAGCATCGAGATTTCGCAGAGAGAAACTGAAAAACTTCAAATGTCAAATACAAAAGTAGAACAAGAAAGTTCTGTCCAAGCTGTCAAGTCATATCATCAAAAAGAAGCAGCCAACTCAAGTCAAAGAAAGCAATCAAAGTCTCCGACAAGAAATAATAACCATTCTAGATTCCAGGTCTCAACACAATCACAATCACCTAACCAAAAGTCATGTAACAGGTGCGGTCAAGTTCACAGGTTTAAGTGCCCTGCTAAAGGGAAAATCTGTTCAAAATGCAAGAAGTATAACCATTTTGCTCAATATTGCTTCTCCAATAAAGATACCAACACTAAAAATGTAAGTATGGTATGCCAGTCTTTTCAGTCACAAAATTATGAAGAAATAAATCAATTGAATCACTATGTCATAAATGCTGTAAATAAAGAGTCAAATGAATGGAATATTACAGTCAAATATCAGGATTATGCATTATTGTGTAGAATTGATACAGGGGCCGACACAAATGTCATTTCGAAACATACATTGGATAAAATAATGTATGCAACAGGTCAGGAAATTAACATTTTTAAAACCAACAATAAAGTGTTCTCATTTTCAGGACAATTAATTCCAAATACAGGTTCATGCATACTGAAATGTAACTTTGAAAATGGACTTACAGCAAACATATGCTTTGTTGTTGTTAACGCTCAATGTCAAACAATCCTTGGTTGGAAAATATGTGAAAAACTGGGTATAGTAAAAAGAATATTTGCATTGTCTGAAGAAACATGTCATAAAAACCAAAGGTCTGTAAATGATATTGTAAATAAATATTCATCAACATTTGAAGGCTTAGGATGTCTTCCTACTCAGGCACACATAGATGTTGATTCCAGTATTACACCAAAGGTATGTCCGGTCAGAAAAATTCCATTTGCACTCCATGATAGGCTAAAACAAGAATTATCTAGCATGGAAAAACTGGGAGTCATTGAAAAAGTGATAAAGCCAACCAAATGGGTAAATTCAATTGTCCTTGTCGAAAAACCCAATGGTAAATTGCGTTTATGTCTTGATCCGAGAAATCTAAATGTAGCAGTCAAAAGACCTCATTATCCATACCCTACATTTGATGAATTACGCTCCAAAATTGCAGGTGCCACAATTTTCTCAAAATTTGACGCCAATTCAGGTTATTGGATGATACCACTAGATTCGGAGAGTAGTGACCTCTGTACATTCAACACACCATTTGGCAGGTATAAATTTTTAAGGTTACCTTATGGAGTCAATTCAAGTGGAGAAATATTTCATAGAACAATGTCAGAGCTTTTTGAAGGGCTCCCAGGAGTAATTGTGTATATAGATGATATCTTGGTATACGGGTCAAATGAAAATGAACACAAACAACGTCTAGAAAGTGTATTTAAACGAGCACAAGAAATTAATTTAAAGTTTAACAGGTCTAAATGTCAATTTGGAGTTAAGGAAGTAAAATATGTAGGTCATATTTTCAATGAAAAAGGTATTTCACCTGATATGTCAAAAATAGAAGTCATAACCAAAATGTCTAGTCCGAAAAATGTCAAAGAACTGCAAAGATTTCTAGGTATGGTCAATTATTTAGGTAGTTTTATTCCTAATTTGTCAACAAAAACAAATATGCTTAGAGATCTACTCAAAAAACAAAATACATGGCAATGGTCACCCATGCATGAACAACAGTTCACAAAGTTAAAGTCAATAATTTGTCATACACCAGTACTAGTTCACTATGATGTCAAGAAGCAAATTAGAATGTCTGTAGATGCATCAAAGGATACAGTGGGTGCTGTAATTTTTCATGACAAAAATCCAATTGCATATGCATCAAAGTCATTAACGCAATGTCAAGAAAATTATGCTCAAATTGAGAAAGAATTATATGCTATTGTATTTGGTTGTAAGAAGTTCCATCAATATGTTTATGGAAAACCAGTCTATGTAGAAACAGATCATCAACCACTAGTAACCTTGTTCAAAAAGCCTTTGTCTGATGTCCCAACAAGACTTCAAAGAATGATGATCACCTTACAAGCATACCATTTAATTGTAACTTACACAAAAGGTACAGAAATGTATATTTCAGATACATTGTCGAGGTCAAAAGTCAATAACATAGAGGTCAATGAAATTCTAGAAGAAATAGAAGATAATATAGAAAGTCATGTCAATTTATTAACATCAAATTTAGCAATCACACAAGAAAAGTTGAAAGAAATTTTGATGAATACAAACGCAGATAATACATTGCAAAAGTTAAAAGAATTTTACAGACTAGGATGGCCAAGTTGTAAACAAAATTGTGATCCAAACACATTACCTTACTGGAACATTAGGCATGAAATACATGTAATTAACGATTTGATATTCAAAAATAATGCCATTATTATTCCTACTATAATGAGACCAGAAATACTGTGTATTTTACATGCAGGTCATATGGGTATTGAAAAAACTAAAACATTAGCTCGAGGAGTAGTCTATTGGCCTAACATGAATCATGAAATTGAGGTTCTCATAAAACAATGTGAGTCTTGTCTAACATTTAGTCCAAATAAAACAAAGGAGCCTTTATTGCCACATGATCAGCCCACACTCCCATGGCAAAAACTAGCCACAGATTTATTTGAATACAAAGGAAAGAAATATTTAATTGTTGTAGATTTTTACTCAAATTATTTTGAAGTAGCACAGTTAAATCAAAACACCACTCATTCTACTGTCATAACACAATTAAAGTCAATTTTTTCTCGTCATGGAATCCCCTTGCAATTAGTCAGTGATGGAGGTCCGCCATTCAATTCAATAAATTTCAAAAAATTTATAAGTGAATGGGACATTGAACATATTGTCTCAAGTCCACACTTATCCAGGTCAAATGGTTTGGCAGAAGCAACTGTGAAAATAGTCAAAAACATTTTTAGAAAATGTGATGATTCCAATACAGATACCTATCTAGCCCTATTACAATATAGAACCACCCCAAGAGGTAATTTAAAGTCGCCCTCACAGCTACTAATGTCTCGTCAATTAAGAACTAAATTACCAACTCAATTGTCTAGTCTAAAACCTAAAGTTGTTGAATTTTCAGAACATAATCTACAGAAACAAACAAACATACAAAACACAAAAAAGTATTATGACAAGAGTTCCAAAACATATCCAGAGTTAGAGATAAATGATGATATCTATTTCAAAAAAGATCCAAAAGGAATCATATGGTCAAAAGGAATTGTCATTTCTAAAACTAAATTTCCACGTTCTTACATAGTCAAAGACGAAGTAGGAAATAGTTACAGACGAAGCTCTCAGCATATTCAGTTGACACATAAAAATCAATCAAACTCTCAGTCGATTTCGAGTCAGTCACACTCACACTCAGACAGTCATAGTCTCTTGGATAACTCATTTCAGTCAAATAATACTTTTCACCCCCAGTCAGGTCAAAATTCAAGTCCACAAACAAAGTCAAAAAGTCAGTCTGAGGAAAAGGAAAAAGATGATGAGATAATTACATATTTAATTTATAAACCGCCTCAGCCTAGATCAAGGTCAGATAGTCATTCATCAATTTCAAATTTGTCAAATCAGTCCACAAACTCATTTTATGAATCTATACAGTCTGATGATATAGAGTCTCCCATATTTGTAGATGTGAATGCAAGACAAGAACTATATAGTCATGATGATACACTAGTAGCAGAAACTAGTTCAAGTAATGATTTTAAAAACAGTGTAATCTCAGTTCATCCTTCAGAAAGTCCACCACCATCAACTTCTTATTCAAATGTCCAATCCGAGACCAGTTCTCAAGAGTTAACTGAGAATAGTCCAGCTCAGAATGCACCCCTAGCTGATATGCCAGTGTACAGCAGTAGAGGAAGGTTAATTAAGAAAAAACAACCGTTTGATGTATAAATGTTTATTGTAAACTTTGTTGAACCTGAAAACATAAAAAAAAAAAAAAAAAAAAAAAAAAAAAAAAAAAAAAAAAAAATGTAGACGTCACTTCACCTAAAAACAAAAAAGTGTCTTACAAATAGTTTAGTCAATAATTAGTTTATTTAGTTATAAGTTATAATTAAATAAATGTCCTCCTTTAAGATTAAATAATATTATGTATCGTCCTTGCAAAAACTATTGTAAACAAGTTTGAAGTACATATTTGATTTACTGTCAATTCATAATGTCAATGTCATAACTGTCAAAGTAACTTCAACTTTTTTCTTTATTGTCAAAGTCTCGAAAAGGGGCATGTTGTAGTCTATGGTTTTTGTCTATGCGGAGGAAGAGGACTGCCTTCCGCTGGTCTATGATACGTCGCTGTCTTTTCACCGTGTCTTTTTATTGTAATAAAAATAAGCAGTCTAATCAGTCTACCTAATGGTTTTAATTGAAAGCCCTGGCAGCCGCCTCCCGACAGGACAAATAAATAAACAATTACGTCTAGATTTAGACTAATTAAATTTTTAATATTAAGTTTAGTAACCCATGTACTTAAACTAAACATGTCCAGAGGTGATTGATCTATAGTTTCACCTGTGACTTCTTTATATGTCATACTTAATAATGGCATGTCCTTATTTGCCCAATATCCGATTTGTTCAAAACTTCCTAGTTCGGCTAATAGTTTGTTTGTTACATTATTGGTTGTGGAGAGGGATTTTAGAACAAACCTATATGCTAACCATTTTCTTCTTAAATATAAGGGAGGGATACAGAGCTCGCTTTCCATAACCTGGATCGGAGTACTCCTAATAAATCCACCTACTACTCTAAGAGCCTGGTTCTGTACTTTATCTATTTTGTATCGGTGGGTTTTAGCACTATTGTTGTAAAGAAAAGATCCGTAATCTAATCTACTCCTAACAACGGCTATGTATATTCTTCGTAAATGGCTATGATGTACCCCCCATGATGAACTTGCTAGCACTTTGAGTATGTTAATGTATTTAAGACTCTTTTCAACAATCTCGTTAATATGCTTGCTCCAGCGTAAAGATTTGTCAAGCCAAATTCCCAAATACTTATAAGTGTCTACACCAGTGAGAGGGATATTGTTTACTTGCAGGTTAATTTGTGGCTGTCTTCGACCTCTGCTGAAGATACAATACTTTGATTTATTTACAGATAAAACCAATCCCAACTCTTCCAATATTTTAGTAAATAAACCTAAAGAATTTTGAATTTTCTCCACACTCTCAAAAATGTTTTTACCCGTTGTGTACACCACGAAATCGTCAGCATATTGGCATATACATATATTAATAGCAATGTCTTTACAAATTTTATACGTGGCGATATTAAAAAGAAGGGGAGATAAAGGATCACCCTGAGCTAAACCGTTCCTTGCATATCTGACCACTTCATCAGTATCTTCCACTGTATCACTCGCGATTCTAAGATGTCTTTCACTCAGGAAATTCCATATGTACTGACATATACTTTTACCTACATTCAAATCGTCAAGAATAGATACCAATTTATTAATCAAAACACTATTATATGCACTTTCTATGTCTAAAAAACAGGCAAGAGTGGGAAGGTTCTTTGAAAAACCAATTTGAATTTGAGTTATCAAACGTGCAAGACAGTCTAAACAAGATTGACCTCTCCGAAAGCCAGTAGTAAATGGTGATAAGATCTTATACTTTTCAATAAACCATTCGATTCTCTTTGCAATCATCGCATGAAAAATCTTACAGATGCAAGATATCAAGGATATAGGTCTAAGTTTAGAGCTGGAATTCGAAGAACTACCTGGCTTGGGAATGGCCAAGACTTTAACGTCACGCCATTGGTATGGAAGATCACCAGATTTGAGTATGAGGTTAAATAACTGTAGTAATTGTACCTCTCCAACGAGGGGTAAGTGTGAAATCATTGAGTATGTGATCATGTCTTCACCTGGAGCTGTCTTTTTTTTTATAACAACCACGCATTTCATTTATATTGAACTCTGACTCTAATAACTCGTTAAAAGAAGAAAAGGATGGCGGCCGCGACGTAACAAAATCAGGAGTAAGAGAATGCAATAATTCTGCTTTAGCATTTTGACCTATGTAAACCTTTCGCCTTTTGTAGCCCTTAAGCCAACGCATTTTACTCCACATATTAGAGGCCGACAGTGTATGATCTACACTATTACAAAATGTTTGCCAGTCTTGAAATTTTGCTTTACAAATAGCACTTTTGGCATTTAACGTCTTCTCTTCAAGTATATTTAAATTACTCGGAGTGGGGTTTTTCCGAAAATTTGCCAAAGCTAATCTTCGTTCACCAACTAATTTTGATATGGACTGAGACCAATAACTCTTTGGTTTAAAATTACTGTTAGGATTATGGCAATACTTTTTAGTTGGTATACTTTCATCGGCGGCTTTATTAATATGATAGATAAAGGAATTATATATGACTTGAACATTCAATATTTCCGCAGGACATGATAAATATTCACTTATAAGTCTTTTATAAGAGTTCCAGTCAGCTAATTTAAAATTTCGTGTTTTAGAAATACATATTTCATCAAAGTATTGAAATTTTATTTTAATAAATAGATGGTCACTCCCCAGGCTTTCACTAATGACTGACCATTCAAAGCATATTGCAATATCTGCCGATGAAAATGAGACGTCGGGAGACGACTCCTGTAGATAATTATTAACGAGTTTAGATCGAGTAGACTGACCATTATTTAGAGACATAAATCCAAATTCTAAAGCTGATTCGTAAACTTGTTTACCTCTGCAATCAGTTTTATACGACCAGTTAGTATGATGCGCATTAAAATCTCCAACCATCAGACATTTTTTATGAAACTTAGAGAATAAAATATCCCAGTCACTCTGTGATGTATGTACCGAACTTGGACAATAAACCAGAATAATGTATTCAATACTGCCACAATTTGTTAATCTAATACCTATAATTTCAATACCAGGGTTATTCACACTTACCGGAATCTCCTGTACTTTAATTGAATTATGTGTGATAATGGAAACACCTCCGTAAGAATCATCTCTGTCGTGTCTAAATATGTTATATCCACTTATGTTAAGTACTGAATCAGGCTTTAACCAGGTTTCGGATACTAGAGCAACATGTACTTTTTCTTGAGATAATAGAAGTTTAAACTCTTCTAATTTAGGTCTTAAGCTCTGCGCATTCCATTGCATTAAATTTATTATAAAATCCCTTCCACCGCTAGCCATTTTTAAATAGTTTCAACAGATTTCCCAAAATATCTACATCTTTAAATATTCTAACAATAACTCGTGTAAATTCTTCAAAAATAAATCTAATCACAAATTCAATTTTGTCATTAAAACTGGTACCGGACATACAAATACTCTTTAATTTCTCAAATACCCGCTCGTAGTCTATAAGTTTATGTTTAGACTCTTCTTTTGTTTTGGATTCAGCACATTGTTCAGGTGTAGTGTCGGCAGGCGGGAATACTATATCATTCTCATCTTGTCGCGCTTTTCCTTGTCGTTTCTTCTTTAAGAGATGTCTCTTCTTTGTAATACTTGTTAGAATTGGAGAGGCCCTAGATATTTCCATGTTATTATCTTCATCATCCTTGTCCTCAGAATTTGAAGTACTCGAATGTGCCACATTACTACTCACAAGAACATCTCTAAAAGATTTATTCGCAGTTTGCGGCTTTTCACTTTTTTGTGTCTCCAAGATGACCCCTGAATCCTCCTTGTCTTCTGCAAACTTACTAGATTTTGACACGTAATTTGTCATATATATTTCAAGTCCCTTTCTATACGTACAGTTTAATTCAGACATTGTGTTCCTAATCTGTTTCTCTTTCAAAAATACTGGACATTTACTCTTTTCCAATGCCATATGGTTTCCTTTGCAGTTCACACATATGTATTTTTGTGTTTCGCAATTATCGTGATTTCCCGCACATTTAGGACAAATTACTTTCTTTGTTGGACACGATCGACTAAGGTGGCCATATTTCCAACAACTGGAGCACTGGGAGACTGGAAAGACATACAGTTCAACTTTAAACTCGTATCCGTATCCATAAATATACGGAGGCAAAGTTGTACCCTTGAAACCTAGGCGTATGGTCTCACTATCTACCCACTCTCCTCCCGTCATCTGTTTCTTTAATCTTCTAATTGAAACAATTTCGCAGTCACATTTCAAATTGTCCTGAATCTCTTCTTCGGTCATGTCTAAGTCCACATATCTCACGATACCATAAGAAACTGTGATTTCGTCCAACAATCTACAGCTGTAATTGTTACTTTTAAATTTTTCTGAATTAATTAATTTCTCTGATTCCTCTCTGTTCTCAAAGTAAACATAACTTTTATATGGGTTTTTGTATTGAATTTTTGAAATGTTTTTAATATTCTCTGACCTCAGCAACTTAGCCATACCAAATTGTTTTGGCAATATGTCCTTCCCTGTTATGCATACTATATATGTGACGTCATTCCTCGCAATAATACTCCTTCCATTTGAATTAGTTTCCACTTCTCTTGTTCTATTTCTTGCCATTCTCTTATGATCTCTCCTCACAGTTATGAAACCAACATCATCCTCTATTATTTCCTCACTATCCTGTCTGGGTCTTTTCTCGGGAACAGGCAAATGTTCCTCCTGCTCCTTCTCCATTTGTTTCTCCTTGCTTCTCTCAAAACTTTTGTCAACTTGTTGCTCACACATTACTTCTTCAATTATATCATCTTCACTCGTATTACTAAAAGAGTCTCTTATCTCATCCATTGTTAAAATTAAACATCATAATAATACAAAATGTAGGGTATTAATATAAAAAATAGCCGGGCGAAACAACGCTCACTTATCAAACGCGCACTCGGTACGGCGTCTCGCGCGCGACTGTGTGAGTAAGGATGAAGATGAGTGATAGGTGGGTTGAGGAGTCTGTGGTGTAGTTACAGATGGAGCTGTAGAGGTAGAGCGACGCGAGGCAGGTGCCGGTGACAGGTGCAGGTGCAAGTGCAGGTGAGGGCAGGTGCAGGTGCGTGTGCGGCCCGGAGGATACCCGTAGGGGGGCCCACGCAGCAGCAGGAGTAGGACACAGCGCGGTAGCAGGAGGGAGTAGGCACGGCGGGGACGCTATCAATCCACCAGGAGAGGCGGCCCTCGGATGAGGCGTGGCCCAGTAGATTCAGGAGAGTCTTCTGAGGCGGCCCTCGGATGAGGCGCAGCCCAATAGGTTCAGGACGGTCTTCTGAGGCGGCCCTCGGATGAGGCGCAGCCCAATAGGTACAGGAGGGTCTTCGGAGTGCTCCGGCGCGCCAGCGGTCCGACTGGTACGGAGGACGGAGGACGGAGGTGTAGCCCTCTACAAGCGTAAAATGAAACAAAATGCGATCGAAACGAAACCAATTAATCTCAATCATTTGCCGAAGATGGTTCCGCAAATAGGCTACGTACTTAACTAAGGTATGAGAACTTAAAAGACCAGCTGCATCCGCATTACACAGTGTAGAAACAACAGACTTATGCAAATGAATAGTTTTGAACGAAAGTTGGTCAATTAGATATAAATCTGCCAAAAACTTTGCTACCACTGAGCCTTCTGGATTAACGGGGTTAATTATATGCTCTCCACCCATTTAAGCCATCGTAACCAAGCAACTTTGTAGGTCTTACGAGTTGAGTTCCGCCAGGATGATTGTAATAAATTGATTTGATCAGAATTCCAGTCTAATAGATTTTGATTCCACCCCCACATTTCCATACCTCTAGAGTTATATCTTGGACTTTTGGAGGTGGAAGGCCCGTTGACGTGTCCACTGGGGAATGACTGAGGTTCCGTATGGTGAACGGAGCTGCTATTGCTCGTGCTTTCAGGTCTCCCCTCCAGTAAACTCGATCCCACCAAGGGACTATCAGAAGGAAAATTTCGGAGGCTCGATTGAGATGCGCTAGTACTCTTGGCACGAGACAAGGTGGTGGAAATATCACGCTAATCGGAAATTCCAGTCCATCGAAAACGCGTCGTGGTGAATTGCCTGTTTGTCGTTCATATCTCGTGTAGTTTCTGATGCAAAAAAGTCTATCACAGAGATCCCGAATTTCCTGAATATAATTTCTGTGCAATGAGGTACAGACGCCAGCAGGTCAAGCTACCCGAAACTGTCAAATTTTCCCAATCAACCTTGAACCTTAATGCTTTAACGATAAAGTTGAAAATTTATTAAAGACATTTGACAGATTGTAGTAGCTTGATGTGCTGGCGTCTGTACCAAGTGCCATTCCACAGCGCTTCGACGCCGAGATAGGCGATCGGCAAGAATATTGAATCTGCCTGGTAAATGAAAAACTTTTAGAACGATGCAATGTTGCTCCAGAATTTTGAATACCTCTTAATGTTCATCAGAGGCTTTGATATCGTATAAAGGCCGATTGCCCAATTGACGCGTCTTTTGTTAGGAAATGACTTGGTGGTGTAATGTGAATCGGTGACGAGGCCTGGTAATTTTGTAGCCACCACTTCAGATTTGTATGTGCTTCTGCTGGAACAGTATGTAGCTCCTTTGACGATTTTGGTATTTAATGGCCACCAATACTACACATTAAGTACATACATCTACAAACAAATTCACAAGAAATTGAACATTGTCGATATTGGTGTTGCATTGTTGTTGTATGTCCGTTTGGATTGAGGAGCCACTTCACGATTTTAAAAGGAAACTCACCCCCTTATTTAGTAGGAAAGCAGATAATTTTGTAGGCCAAATTCTGAAATTTGTAGTAAAACATATACAAAGTTATATCAATGTAAAAGTGGCTCCTCAATCCAAACGTCTGAATTGAGGAGCCACCTGGAACACGGAAAGTATTTGTTGAATATTTTTGAAAATTTTTAGTTCTTAGATTTGTATTGCATTGTGTTACTACCAAAGCTCATTTAAAACTGTCTTTATTTAAAACATGTTAAATCTGTATTTTCTATGAAATAAAGTTATTATTATTTCCTTTATTTCATTTAAATACCTACAAATTACATTTTTAAATATTTTTATAAACAAAAAGATAAAAAAACATTAAAAAATAAAAAAAATAGTAGCCCACCGGTATCGGGAACAGGGTCCAAGTTACCAGCGGTCGGGGCTCCAGAGAGAGGAACCTCCTGACAATGCGAGCCGTGATTATTATTAATATTATTATTTCTTCAATTATTATTATTATTATATTAAATTACATTCATCATCTCTAACTGAGAAATGCAATTCCACCTTTCCCGCCGTTTTTCATCAAAAGTCATCTATGGGCTGCCACAACTCAAAAGTATCAAATGTTAAAAATGACAATGTTGCAATCCACAAATAATATTAGTTAAATAGTCGATTAAGTGAAATAATGTATTATACACAAAAACCTTCTGCAATAAATGCCCTAAATGATGAACTATTTAACCCTTTACCACATGGAATTTTAGATTTGGTTCAAATTAATTTACATGGTTCTATGGCATAATAGGTATCCCAGTATTTTTTTATTTATTTTTTCGGACATTAGAAACCGAAATAATTGCTTCGAAACACAAAATCTCACATTTGATACAACATGCAGTCCAGGTAACGGAATATACGACATCAGATGTGGTACAACATGCAGTTGGGGTAAATATTTTGGTATATCTATATATATATATATATTATTAAGTATTAATTTTATTGAATGAATAAGATTCACATTTTATGCCAATATTTAATGCAAAACCACATGAAAATTCTTGAAACAATTACGATCTTTGTTTAAACAAAAAAAACATTCGCATTTACTACAGGAAATGTAAGATAGGCGTGAACAATTTTTGCATCTCTGCCGTTTTGCGCCCCAGTTGGGCCAATGTCCAATCCCGTCGTATACCACTTCTTGCGGAGGCAGTTCAATACGTTGTTTCCTTTTTCTTATATGTTCTAGATCATGTTCTAGAGCAGGCCGCCGTAATTGTGTTGTTGGTCCAAGTCAATTTATCCTTTTTTGCCTTTTTTTTTGTTTGTCCCTTTGTTCTTCTGTTTTTGTCCGTTGTACCCGTTGATGTTGACGGTTCTATGATGTCATTCATGGTTTCCGCACTTTCCAAACTTTCATATTCAAAATCGTCTTCGAGATATAGGTACGCACGGCTACACATCAAGCTATACATAACCAGAATAAGCTGACTTCTGAATGTACGAAAAACCTATACAATGCGAGGTCAGCTAAAACTGGAAATGTATAGCTTGATGTGTAGCCGTGTGTACTGCTTCCAATGCATCTTGAGTAAGACTCCCTTCATCTTCACTTTTATCAGAAGAATCGTACTCCGAATCTTTTTCTTCGATGGTTACGCCTTTGGGCGGTAAAAAATAATCTTCATCATCGGTCAGGTCTTCATCATCGCTATCTAAAGGAATATCACGCCCGCTTGCGTGTCGAGTCCCTGAAAATAAATCAAACACTAAATACCTTCATAAGCCCCAAACGTTTAAAGCACGAGTAAATAAGAACAAGCAAAAAAACGTATTTTTTATAACATTAGATGAACCCACCACGGTGTAAAACTTACCAAATAAACAAACACGTTCGCTTGTTCTACTTTCTTACTATCAGTTATTATAAAAAAATTAAATCCCTGTACAATGTACTTATTGCATGTAGTATCATATCTGACCGAGCACTGGCACAAACTCTAATGCATGAAGTATCATATTTGAAAAACGTATGCATACATAACTGCATAGAGTATCATTTCAGATACAAAGTTCTAGTCCGTTTTTCGTCAAGAAGTATTTGATATTACTTACATGTTTTTCCGTAAAACTTCTTGGGATCCATTTCATTCACTCGCAAATAACAAAAATAATTTTAGCTAGAGGAAAAAGTAGCCAAAATCGGCTTTTACAATCCACAAACCGCACTCACTGTTTGAATCGGCGGTTTGAACTATTCGGTGACAGAAATAACAAACCACAGACAAGGTAGAAATCTGCCTATTTCTGTTTCATGTTCGGATACAACCATTCTCTAGATATCAGTCATCAACACGTGGTATAGGAGACCCAAAAATTATTTATCTTTGGAAACTCGTAGTGTATCAAATTTGGTACGGACGCCAGCACATCAAGTTACTACAATCTGTCAAATTTCTTTAATAGATTTTCAACTTTATCGCTAAAACATTAAGGTTCAAGGTTGATTGGGAAAATTTGACAGTTTCGGGTAGCTTGACCTGCTGGCGTCTGTACAGTATGCGGTAAAGGAGGTGCATTCGGCTAACTCCGAAAATCGGGATATTCCAATAATTACAAATTTCTTGAAATCGTGGCAATATTTTTTTAAATTGAGTGTTAATGTAAAAAATACGATAGGTATTTCACTTTAAATTGTAAAAAATCCTCTTTTTTATTTAAAGTGGAATATCGTATTTTTTTGCCTAAAAATTACTTAAGTATGCTATGAATATCATAAATAGTATTTTATTTTGCTTACGCGAATCTCTTACTTTTGTATACTTTAAGTAGAATGTTAATGATCACATTATCATTTCATTTTGATTAAACTTTATTACTTATACTTGTACAAATGGTATACCTACTTACTAAAAGTTTGACTACTGTAGACAACTTGTAGGGTAATTCCGAAATATAAATATCACATATTTATGTTTAGGCTACCGAGAGGTCAAAATCGAGAAATATTTCTTTTTGAGGGTAAATCTGAACAAAAAAGAAATATTTTTTCTATGCACAAACTAAATAACCCACTTTTAACTGTCATTCAGATTTACCCGAACATACTTCGGAATTAAACTGGTACAAAGTAAAAATAATTAGGATTTTTAAACACTTGTATCTATACATATCAAGGATATTTATAAAAGTTTTTCAAATAGAGCTTTAAGCTGTATATTCAAGTAAATAAAGCGACGTAAATTAGCACCATTAGCTCCACCAATTCTGAGTGTTAGTTAAAATATAAACATGCCACCAACTCTTTAAAAATCCTTTCGTAATAATCTACTGAGAAAGAAGTTTGTAAAAAAGAAAACAGCTGTCAAGTAGTAGTTTTACATGTGCATGGTATTTTTTAACTCATACTAGCGACTCCTGCCTGCCTTAATAAACCCAATAGCCAAAACCCCGAACATAGGTTATCCTCGGGTAACAAACTATCAAGATCCTTTGAATAGAGAAGTTTCTTTCAAAGCACCACACATTATGACGAAAATTAGGGTGAAAACAAATACCTAGTAAAATTTCTTTTCTCTAAAATTTCTGTAAAATTTCTTTCTTCTTTCTGTAAAAAGTAGTAGCTTGATGTGCTGGCGTCAGTCTGGTACGGACGCTAGCACATCAAGTTACTACAATCTGTCAAATTTCTTTAATAGATTTTCCCCTTCAAAATTAAGTTGGCAATACTCGCGCTCAATTCCATAGATAGACAGACTCCACACCAATCTCAATACGATCTCAATCTACTATCCATGTTTTTGGAATTTGTATCAAGCAGTCAGTAGTACGCACTTATTATTTATTAAGAGTAAAACAGTGCTTTAGGTGTTGGGATAACTTGGTTTTTAAAATAATACTTTGCGGGCGGCGCGTACTGTTAGCAATGAAAAAACGATGAGCCTGTAGTGCTGGCATTGGTGGTATTTATTTCGACAATTTTAATTTGTATAAAATAACACGATAGCATCTGTCATACAAGACTACGGTACGTATTTGAAACTATTTATTAATATTTAGATACATAGTTTATATGATTGTTCTGCATTATTAAACGACAAGTTTGTTTTGCAGTTCATGAGTAATAATATTGAACAAAATGGCCGCCAGCCGCCTTTACCGCAACAGACAGTGCCATCAACGACGGCACCTACGGCGACAACGGTAATCAACAAGAATTCGGCTCCAACGGACCCACGGATTAGAAATGTCAATGTGACACCGACCGAACAACAAAGTAAAAAATGCCGCGACTTTGTGTGGGGTATTTGTACGAAAGGCGCTCAATGCAGGTTCCGTCATGAATTAGATGTGGAATCCATGAAAGACATTCTGAAGTTCTGCCACGATTATCAGAACAGAACGGGTTGTACCAGGCCAGATTGCACATATTTGCATACGTCAAGAGAAGAAGAAAACCTGTTTCTGACTACAGGTCAGATACCTAGAGCGTTGGCTGAAAGGTATGCAGCAATGTCTACTGCACAGATGAACACGTATGTGAGCGAGTACCTGGTGCAGGCCCCACCGCCACCGCCGCCGCCGCCGCCGCCGCCAAGCTCAGCCGCGCCGCCTCCACCACTGCCAGCACCTCTGCCTGCCCTACTGGCGCCGCCGCCCCCTCCGCCACCGCCACCGCCACCACCGACAACTACAACTGCACCTGTTAGGATGACACCACCCACATTCTCAGGTATTTGTTTTCAGTTTCAGTTGAAACTTCTCTATTCAAAGGATCTTGATAGTTTGTTACCCGAGGATAACCTAATATGTTCGGGGTTTTGGCTATTGGGTTTATTAAGGCAGGCAGGAGTCGCTAGTATGAGTTAAAAACTACTACTTGACAGCTGTTTTCTTTTTACAAACTTCTTTCTCAGTAGATTATTACGAAAGGATTTTTAAAGAGTTGGTGGCATGTCTAAATTTTAACTAACACTCAGAATTGGTGGAGCTAATGGTGCTAATTTACGTCGCTTTATTTACTTGAATATACAGCCTAAAGCTCTATTTGAAAAACTTTTATAAATATCCTTGATATGTATAGATACAAGTGTTTAAAAATCCTAATTATTTTTACTTTGTACCAGTTCAATTCCGAAGTATGTTCGGGTAAATCTGAATGACAGTTAAAAGTGGGTTATTTCGTTTGTGCATAGAAAAAATATTTCTTTTTTGTTCAGATTTACCCTCAAAAAGAAATATTTCTCGATTTTGACCTCTCGGTAGCCTAAACATAAATATGTGATATTTATATTTCGGAATTACCCTACAAGTTGTCTACAGTAGGTAGTCAAACTTTTAGTAAGTAGGTATACCATTTGTACAAGTATAAGTAATAAAGTTTAATCAAAATGAAATGATAATGTGATCATTAACATTCTACTTAAAGTATACAAAAGTAAGAGATTCGCGTAAGCAAAATAAAATACTATTTATGATATTCATAGCATACTTAAGTAATTTTTAGGCAAAAAAATACGTTATTCCACTTTAAATAAAAAAGAGGATTTTTTAAAATTTAAAGTGAAATACCTATCGTATTTTTTTAAATTAACACTCAATTTAAAAAAATATTGCCACGATTTCAAGAAATTTGTAATTATTGGAATATCCCGATTTTCGGAGTTAGCCGAATGCACCTTAAATAGTTCATCATTTAGGGCATTTATTGCAGAAGGTTTTTGTGTATAATACATTATTTCACTTAATACAGCATTGAAATCTCGATGTTTTGACATGTCGACAATCCCACCTCCGCTTAGCAAGGGCTGGTCGCTAGAGTAACATAAATAGGGGTGCGGTTGCCATTAGTTTAAGCACATTTTTATTTTGTTTGGAGCGATATGTGATTATAATAATTATGTTTTCTTTTACAGGTCCACCTCCCTTCAACACTCCCACAATATTTTCAGCTACCCAGCCGCCACCTCCTCTACCGCCCATGTAAGTAGTTATTAATCTATGTTACTTAAATATTTCAAGTCAATCATTTTCGAACATGGGATCCAAAAAATATGGACAAGCATGAAGGAAATATCTTACAATATGTTTTGTTAACATTTCAGGTTTGACGCAAGTAGACCTCCTCCTCCATTTCCAACAAATGCAACTCCAAGTAAAAGTGGAGCAATGAAACGTGCTGCGGGGCCTTCTGAGGGTAATTATCTGACTACATTATTAACTGATTTTTTGCCAAATTTTACCAGTTCAATATTGAAAGAGAATGGGTACTGAAGTATAGGAATTTACTCCACCCTCCTATAGCCATAAGATATAATCCAATGTAATGATAATATATTTACTGATTTAAATAATTATATAAATCTTCAACATATTTCTCCAAGTTATATTTGATCGGAAATATGACTATTTCATGCAAACATGAAGTATCCCTATGTGTAGAAGGCACTGTATTAGTAAAAAAACATTAACAACATTCAACAATTTAATTTGATTAATCACAATGTTGCTCTAACTCCGAATGGTTTAGTAAACTACACAAAAATTTCCCTAAAGCCTTGGAGGAGAACCATCCATTGGTATAAACCTTATTGCTATTGAGGGGTGGGGCAGTTTAGATCATTGAAATTCAAAGGAGTTAATTGCTCAGCGAAAAGCAAAAAAGAATATCAATTGTCTTCAATGAGTTTAAGAAAAGTTAAAATCAGAATAATTCGTCCTAGCATGCGCGAATACTTAGCACAGAATATTATGGAATACCTTAAATATAATTTACTGTGACATGCAATATCCCTTTTTACTATAATTACTAAATCAGTTTAGGCTTTGTGCGTGCAACAGAAATTTCTGTTTCTGATAATTTGTAACAACTTTATCTACTAACTTGCTTATTTGTTGTTACAATTTGTATTGTCACATTCATTTGACTGGACGTCAGTTTTCGTAATTTTTGGGCCATAATAGATAATTATCACATCTAAAATGATACATAAACATAAATAAAGTCAAGATTTTTTCAGACATTTGTTTGTACTGGTTGAGTTTATGCTAGGCCAAAGTGGTAAATGAGCCCGGTGGGAGTGGTCCATTTGGGAGAAAACTAAAACTATGTTATATGTAGTTTTTTTTTATATTCTTGGTCTACCCACTAAATTGAATAAAAAGGTGCAAAGGAATGTATGAAATTAAATAAGTGAAAAATTCACCTACATTTTCTTTAAAGGACATCATCCATTTTGGTACGAAATTGAAAGCACCAAGATAATATTTTTGCTATAGTCATTTAGAATTTATCCTTCTAAGCATTTGGTATTATGGCACTAAAACTGTAGGGCCATTGGCCTTTTCAAATTCAAATTCAAATTCTTTATTTCAGACCTGGGTCCATAGTGTTAGTAACAACAAAATAACTTAATAACTAGTGTTAGTAATACTTTTACTTCACTCTGAAAAATAATTCTTTTCATACATTTTCGATTTAATAAATTAACAAAAACAAATGAAATGTGTTAACATGGCATGACATTTCGAAAATATTCTAGAAAACAGAAATAATAGTTCTGAGTCCAATTTTAATGACCTTGGAACTATCGTTTCGAGCTTTCATTGAAATAGTTTATTGAGTATTTTTTGCAGTCTTTTTCTGAGTAGAAATGAGAATAATAGCCTAGGTAACATCTAACATAGCTCATAAACCATACAGAGTGTAAGGGACATTCGACGCGCAAAATGTTTCTTTGGCCAGTACTTTCACATTTAGACCAAAAATTTATGAAACTGAGTAGAACTCTTTACAAATAACATTCTTTGGCTGGATTTGATCCTTACTGGTACAGTACGGTCGCTGGGTGATAAAAATTTTGGGGTTGGTTCCTGGCCCACCATACTTATTGTCAATTTTCATTTTCATCCTGTATATCAAAAAAAAAAAAATTTTCAAAGCGTTGCCCCACACAATTTCTCCTGTATCGTGGGTGCGTTTACAGACATATTAACTCACATACACAAACGGCCAGACCCGAAACAACTACTTGTAGGTCATACAATTTTTTGTTTAAAACGGGAATCGAACCCGCGACACGTAGCGCAGCAGTCTATCGCTTAACCACTGCGCCAACCGTGTCGTCAGTCAAAATAATAACATGATTTAAATTTCGTGTTTAAATGTCAAGCATTTCAAAAACGTTTTTAAAATTTAACTGTTTTATACACGGTTTTTTATATCAAATACAATTTGTTAGGCAAGCAATATATTTCAACTATGACCCTGCAATACTCAGCAATATTATTCGATTTTCCCAGACAAAACCAATTGGATTTGACATTTTTTGTTGTAAGTGTCCTCTATCCATATAAGTATTGATTGTTTTTTTAACTAGGACCATATGGGGAAAAGAAATCATACAGGGGTTTACTGAAATCTGGGTGGTATTGTATACGTGAATGTTTCATGTCGATATGAGAAAGAACTGTGAAGTAATATTTGAAGTCCTGGACTTGCACTTGGTCATGATAAAGTGTGTTCTCCATGTGCATAGACCATTTTACACCCACTTATTCCAAGCCATGAATGAGTTGCTCACGAACTGTCAAGAGAATGTTTCCAACGAACACGTTTTCTTTAAAATACAGCTAAAGAATTCCACTGCGGCTCTAGCCCCTCACATGGTGGACCAAAGACCTGGTGTAAGCCGTGGGAATCCGCTGTATGCGATAGGCACAGGACAGGTCTATATATACATCATATCTATCATATATATCAATCGCTATTAACATATTGCATTACTTCTTGGGGTGTTACATTTAAAACAATCCTTTTACCTCTCGCAAGGGTTCAAAGGGCGGATCTAAAGGTGGCACTGTCTCTTGGCTTCCGTCATCCCATTAAAGATGTTTATAACTCATCAAATCTCTCAATTCGTCAGCTTTTTATTCTACATGTTGCTTTAAAACAACAATCTCTTATCCGTTTTGGTTTCCCAGAAAAATATTGATGTGCGCAAAAACCCGCCAGTTTGGCTCAGACACGGCTTGGCACCTGAACCAAAAGTACAGGTTTTGTACAGGTACTTAGCAGTTTATGCCTTACCATACGGTGCAGTACCGATACTGATTAGAAATACCAATAGTATAGGTACTATGTTTGGTACCAATAGCGCAGGTACAACTCTGGAACCAGTATCACACCAAGGCCAATGGTGCCGATTCTCAAAAATACCTGTATTTAAAACTCTGTGCCCAGGTACAGAAATAAATTTTATATTGCCAAAGTAGTAAGTTAAGTCAACTAAGTTTGTCGCGATACGTCATGTGGACGGTATAGGTCTTCATGAAAATAAGAGATTCGTAGCTTTGTTTTATGAAAAACTGGTCTGCCAGTCAGAAGCTAAACAGCTCTTTTCTCTCAATGGAAATTGTATGTGTAGGGATTGAAGATTTTTATATCGAGCCTGGATCTTCAAATCCCTTTTTATTCCGTTTTGACTAAATTAAAATAACATGACAAATTCTGCCCGCCTTATCTCATCTAAAAGTACCTGCGCACGTACGTCTTATATCTCAGAATTGCGGAACAATAATTCACCTAAGTTTCCATAACATACAATGACATTCTCAGGAAGCCCTAAAAGAAGCCTCTATGACCCGCAGTACTGTTGGTTACCTGGGTTGTCTTAATCCATTCGTTTCTTTGCTAGCCCACGTTTACTCCTATATTTTAGATTGCAGATGGGATTGCTCTTAGCTACATTTCCGTACAAAATAGTACCTACTTTTAAAAAAAGCAGACTACAATGAGATCTATAGTGTTAGTAACAAAATAGCTTAGCCTATGTTAGTAGTACTTAATAACTAAAACAGATCGGGTCCTATTTGTGTGCGCCCACACTAGCAGGCTGTCTGCCCGGTCGGCTGTCGATTGCAGGATGTGTTGGGACTGCCATAGAGCCTGCGGAGGAACGAGAACGAGGCAGATTTCTTACGTCACAGTGCACAAAGCCGTCAGTGAGTGCAACAACAACAACCAACAATACCGACAACAAACAACACCGACAACAACACCGTGAATGCGTTATGGATGATATTGGATACGCAGGGCATTGTAAGCCTTTTGTGTATATGTGAACCAAAGGGCTCCCGGGTTCAGTGCTGTGCATTAAGCCTTTAAATAAATATGTATAAAAGGGTTATTTTAATTACGTCTGTAGAAAATCAGCGGGCGAGCACATTTCTTCTAACTGACAATGCTCTGAGCTCCTTTAGATCAATATCATCTTACAGGACATCAGTAACCAGATAACCCAGGTATTTAAATTTATAGACCCTGTTTATCGGGTGACCTTTCATTAAGAATGGCAAAGGCGGCATGACTCAGACACAGCTCTTCTATGGGTAGAAGAGCACCTGAGTCTCTTGGTTCAGGTATCAGTGCTTGAGGAGTAAAAGCAAGAACAGACAGCGCTGGTGCCAGAGTTGTCTGTTCTAGCTTTTGCCTAAGATGATCGTATGGGACATGGTCAAAGGCCCTGGACAAATCAAGGAAAACCGCATAAATAGGCGTATTTCTATTCGTGTAATACCCGACAACGTTCGTCGGTGCAACACTTAACATTGAGCTAGCCTAGCGTAGTAGGTACGGAGTTTCAATAGAATAAGGCCAGCTTATACTGACGTGCGACTTCCTGTACATGAGAGCTTAAATATATTGGAAAAATTGTAGTACAAAATTATACATAACATTTTTATTTTATTTATTTATTCAAAATTGTATTAACAATAGCATACATAAAGTCTGCCAAACTGCAGAAACAATAGAAGTGCTGCTCTCGTAGCTAATTCATTGAGTAACCTGTGTTTGTTTGTTTCAATGGCATTAACTGAGCTCATATTTCTGATTGCCGGGACAAACATTTTCTTGCAATAGTGCAAAAATATATTGCCAGTATGCTTGGGCCATAGTTGATAAGATAATATTGCAGCCACATATTTGGTTAGATGCCATATAAGCCTAACTAAAATTATGTAACAAAATTGTTACTCCCCCTTACTTCGCCGACTTTAAAATGACAGACTGCTAGTATTCATAAAATGTGTTAACATGTGAGGGACTAAAATAAGCAATAGTTAAGCATTTAGCCACTACCTTCATTTATGTTAATTGAATTTATTAATATGATTTTTATTCAATTGCACATTTTGAATAACAGTCAACTACCCCATGGTATTAATATTAAATATGTTCTTCAGATGCTGTTTTCATGTGCCAAATATATTTCCTTAGCAATAAATTTTATTGAACACATTAATGCATTTCTAATTTGCATTTGCGTAATTTCGCATTTTTACACTAACAAAGTCACAATAGGTACCTATTGATATTAATTTATCGGAAGTGCATATTTGAACTCAAGCAAGCGGAAATGGGAATTTTGTATCTGATTTTGAACCTTTGGTAAGTTCGTGATCTCGTATAGCGCGCATAACTTCTGAGGCTTGGACGGTCGACAATAAATAAAAAAAATTATCTATTAAGCGCTGATTTCTTATGCGTGTTTCATTTTACTTAATGACTCACAGCAGTGTTACCCAGTAAATGGTTTGTGGAGGCCAGATAGGCAGTCGCTCCACGTTAAATGCAGGTATTCAGCTGCATCCTGCATTCGGTTAGACTAGAAGCCTACCCCAACATAATTGGGAAAAGCTAGGCAGATGATGAAAGGTTTTTCTTAACTAGCCCAGTTAAGAAAAACCTTTCATCATCCAATAACATAATTATTACACGGGTTGAGTTTATGAAATGAAATATACTTTAGAAAAGTGTTTATGTGCTTAATTTTGTAGAATACAAGATTTTATATTACTCCTGTTTAATCCGAAGTTCCATGATTATGAATAATCTAAGAGATATTTGGAACTAGGCTCTAAAATTGCGGGAAATAATGTCTCTAAAAAGCTCTACAAGTTTATGTTGGGTTCAAAATCAGATATGCAGTTTCACTCATTTCTACATGTATAGGTTAATAAACCAAAGATGACTAAACAAATAGATTCATCATTTATTCCCACTGGCGACACTGAACAAAAAATGCCATTAGTCTGCAGTGGAAATACTCATCACATTTTGTTTTTGTGATCCTTGGTTTATCATATTATTACTGATTGTTAAAGTTTAAGTTCCTTAACCGCTTCACAATTAATAAGTTCAATGCATTTTGCTCATATTTTTAGTAGTAAGATACACTTAGGATAGCTAATGTTATTTGCTTGGCGCGTATTTATTTTGTTCCCAGCCGGGCCAAAGAAAGCGAGGAAAGCGGAGTGCTCCAAAATAGTAGAAACTGTCTGCGAAAATTGTATCCAGCGGGAACTCAGGTTTGCAATGATAAGATTCTTCTCCATATTAATTTGTCCGCATGATATAATTTGAAATATATTTAAGTAATAATAATTGACGCTGTGTTATTTTACCGGGAATTGTTTGATATGATGAAGTATGAGAGTGGTCATGAATCGGCGAGTGTTAATAAGCGAAGCGCGTTCTGATTCAAATTATAATATTTTGAGAAGCGAATTTTTAGTATTCAGTATGTAATAATGTTTATATATTTGCTTGCATAATGCAAAATTTTATAAATACGCAGACATCTACCTCGTCAAGTTAAATTGTCCGGTTTATTTTAATGAAAACTAACATCATAACGGTAAAGAATTTAATGATAAATTACTCGCGGGGTTGAAATGGAAATAAAATGCTGTGCGATATAACAAGTAAAGCAAAAAAGGTTAATCAAAATAACATAACGAGCCAAAATACTTTTTAGAACTAGTATTTTAATTTGCAAAGCACTATGCTATGTAATGTATGTAAGTCTCGGTTACATCACTTGGATCAATGTAATTAAAAAATATTCACATTGCAAGCAATACACCTGGGATGAGCCTGCACAGCGATGATAATATCTAAAATTCTAAATAATGATACAGTGGCTCTTGGTTTTATGGTCTAGTGTTGTTGAGTGTTATCGCGCCCTTGGCCCTGTTCGCCATACTATCCGGTAATCATCACAACTGTACGGTTAATGTCATATCCGGTAATCATCACAACTGTACGGTTGATTGGAGATCGCTTATTTGATATTAGAAAATAGCTGCTACACGCTAACACACACCTGTTTAGTTTTATGAAAAGCATTGCATGAGTCATGACTAAACTTTTCAATATATATGTTTAGGAGTGAGCTGTACCTTCAGGAATTACAAAAATTGGAGCGCGAGAGTGAATACAAAACTTATTTATTTGAAAAAAAGTCCGCGGAAAATGCAAATGGCCGGTTGTTGTTGAAGTCGACAGTGAGTCCAGAGCTGTTCCGCATACTGGATGAATATACGGAGGTAATATAGTCATGAACGTACCAAATATTTGACTGAAATAATTTCATACGAATTTTGACATTTATTAAGGTGTTGTGTTCATATAGGAGCCGAGTCAACAGGTGCAAGTTCAAGATTTGCTGGGCCAGTTTAATCAAACTCCGTCGTTCGATTCCGTAAGTCTGATAACTTTTGTTCGTGTATTCATTTGGGAAAAATTCGTAAAGCCCTTCGTTGAAGCATGTCCTACATCTGCTCAAACGAATTTAAATCCGAAGACCGTATGGGCCAGTCCAGGGCCACAACATTATGTTTCTACTGCCACTGACTTATCACTTGAGCATGTGTCGCAGGTGCAATCTAGAACCTTAAGCAACCGGTGAGGGCACCATATCCCTGGTTTTTTTTTTCATTTAAGTATATATATATATATATATATTTATATTTTTGTTTGTTAAAGCTTTAACTAAAGAAGTTTTTAAGGTAATTTAAATATTCAATTTTTTTCCTGTCCTGCTTAATTTTAACTACGATTATACTATAATTATATATATATTATATATATTATATTATATTATATTATATTATTATTATTATAATCAAACTAAAATTTGCAATTTCTATACAATCACGGTATTGCTGTATTGTCTCTGTTTATTGTTCATGTTACATGAAACTCATTAGTACTGATCAAAAACTCTAAAAATACAAATTAAGTTAAATACAGAATTATATTAAAAAAAACGGCTACACTGAAAGGTTCCGTAGTTGCGATGAATTTACCCCAAAACAAACTTAGCATTGTAGTTGAAAGACATGTTCTCCCTTACATCGATATACGTCACGGTCAATTCTCCAACTGCAATAGGCTACTTGACACTTATCTAATTTCATACAATAAATGAGTGTTTCTTACAATATTTAGCTTATGAAAACGAAATATATCGATTTTAATAACAAAAAGCGTAAGATTAATTTATAAATTCAATTTAAAAAATGTGTTTTTTTTTTTATTTGAATCGCCGAAAACGCTTTCGTCCATGATGTGACGTCATACAAATTGTAAACAAAACGAGTACTCGTGATTTGACGTTATTACAAGTATAAATATTTCGATAAAAACTCCTTAACACGTTCTTAATTTATTTGCTTTATTGAAAAACAATAATAAATTCATTATGGACGTTGGTTTCACAAAAGCAGACAGCACAAATTTGCCAAAAATTGATACATTAATGGTTGGTAATTTCTTTGCCTTGAATGATTTAAAAAACCTAAAAAAGTATTTCAAAAGTAACTAAAAGTTTCTGTACTTTGGTAGGTACTTACATCAAAGTGATCTTCGCAAAAATAAATTTGAGTTCCAGTTGATAATGATTCAGGATCCCTTTGAGCAAGTCTTAGCCATGTTTTGCGAATATTTGTTTCACTAGGCACTCTAATCCACAACTCTCCTGGGGTCTTTATCGATGTGTTTTTGCATTCTCGGACGATGCATTAACGATAATTACTGTATTTTTCATGTAAATTAGTTGGAATCATGTTTTTAAAGTAAAGTAAACTGGAAAATTGTCCATTATGTGTGTGTCAAATGTTTGTTTACAATACGTATGACGTCAGAGCACAGATAATCTATGGACTAAAATGGCGGACAGCGTTTTCGCACCTACATGAAGAGTTTGTTTTTAAATTACAGTTTTGTAGTTTCATAGGTGTTGAAAAAATTTAGTAATATTTTTTTTACCTTAGTAGAACAAATATGAACTATTTAGGACCTAGTTTAAAAAAGAGTCAACTAGGCTATTGAGAGTTTGTAATCGCAATTTTGTTTTTTTTTTTTGTGATAAACTGATCTTCGATCTATTTCCTTTAATTGTGCTATGAGACCTTGCTTCTTGACACATTCCATGATTATAGGTTTTTTTTTGTTGTGTTGCTTTAGAAGCTTTACTTTTTAAGAGCTCCACCATAGACTTTGACATTAATTTCAACTTGATTCCTCAACTCGTTCTTGACATATAAGGTCTTGGCAGACGGAAAGACGGACGGACAACAAAGTGACCCTATAAGAGTTCCTTTTTTCCTTTTGAGGTACGGAACCCTAAAAACTCAATTTTGATCTCTAAGCTCTTTACTGATTTTGCTCTACATAAGTCATAACAACATAATTTCTATGGTAACTTAAATATGACCTATATTATTTCTCATAATAATATGTAGTTGGGTTGTAGTGGTCAGATAGGCAGTCGCTCCATATAAAATACTGGTGTTCAGCTGCATCCGGTTAGACTGGATGCCGACCCCAAAATAGTTGAAAAAAGGCTAGGCAGATATGATTATTAAAAATATGAAATATTTTATTTTTTATTAAAAGTATATTATTATTATTGTTGATTATTTCTCATATGAACAAAATGTATTTAATTACGTCGCCAAGAATTGCACATTTCCCGTGTAAGCCCACCATTACTATGGATATAAATCAAAGACTGGTCTTCATTATTACATATAATTTCCAGGAAATATCGACAGTGCCGAGACAGTTCCTACTCCAACTAATGGGATGCCTTTTGAAGCAAAGGACTTTGGTGGAATCTGTAAGTATAACAGATAGGATTATAAAAAAACCGGGCAAGAGCGGGTCGCACTACACTCATACCCATATTCTAAGAAGTAACTTGGAAAGTTCCTCCACCGCCACTCATTCCAGGTTACCTTAAGGACTACCTCAAGGAATCCTCGCAATCGGTATTCTTAGTTAAAACTGTGTCTTGTCATGAGGTAATCTTGAGGATCCTCCAGTGAGGTTGAGTCGAGGTCGAGTCGAGGTAAAACGTCATTGAATACTTCATTGAACCATAGATTACAGTATAAGCTTTGTTTTTTTTTTGTCTATGGTCACTCAAAATTGTCAGATTGCGGTTTTTTTTATCTGTGTCATCGCGTCGGTTCGGTCCTGTCATCCTGCGTAGGTGGTAGGTTTACCTTACGTTGAAACTTTAATAATTTAATTGTGTTGTGACTCGAAAGTTTTTTTTAGTTTAAAGTTTCAGCAAGATTTTACTTACTTGAAAATTTCCAGTTGCATAAAATCTTAACGTCCTAAAACGATAGCGTATTTGGAATTCTTCATAATCATAAAATTCTATTAGCAAATAACTGCATGCAGGGTAATCGTACGGATTATCATACAGATAATTCAGAAACTGTTGGAAATCCATTGATAACACTATTAGAAAAACTATTCAAATAAATTCATCAGTTCTGTTTACAAGCGTGAGCGAAAACAACGTTAAGAATGGCGTAAATCTTCGTTGAGTGTTCCTTAGAGCCATTTCACAAAATTGCAACGCTCGAGTTTAGGTAAAAGACGGCAGAATTACGTATGTGTGTGTAGCTACCCACACTTTCAAAATGCTAGTAGTGTAGCGCGAGTGTTAAGGCGGACTAAACAGTGTCCGTTACCCTGGCCAGATGTTGTCGAAAATGGTAATTTGAATCTTATAGATAATTAGATTTGCGGCTTCTGTAATTGTTGCGCACATTTTTAAATTTGTTGCGCTTATAGTTTTTTAATTATTTCACAAAAACATTTCCTGCTGCGGTAACGTTACCCTAGCCAGACCTTTTTCTTTCTAATGGGAATATTTATATAAAAACTAGCTATAAAATTAGTTGTCTAGATGAAGTAAATGTTGTGCCTTATTTTGTATTCAAGTTTTCTTCGGTTGCGAAGTTATTCGAGATTTTGCTGGAGTAACGTTTCTGGTTTTGCTAGATCTTTGAAACGGTTAAACGGATTCTTATCATATTTTGTACATGACTTCTTAGGAACTAGTTTAAATTTGTTTTTCAATAAAAAAACCAAAATAATGCATAGCTTAAAGGTTATTTCATTAAATAGAAAAACACTTCAATTGGTCCCAGCACTCTCAATAAGAAGTCTAAAGACTTACTTTAAACATTATTTTGAAGCTTGTAACTGCCTTCAAATGTATCTGAAGTTTCATTAGTATCCTGTAAGTATTTAACAAGTTATGATTATATTCAGTTCCTCAGGAGCACGGTCTTGATGCGTGCGGTGTTATTTGGCCACTGGATTGGATATATGAACTGAATGTTATGTCAATTATTAGTTTTTTAGTTCAGTTGTATATCAGTAAAATTTCAGCTCAGTACATTGGATAATTAATGAGATAATACGATTAAAGTCATTAGGAAGTGAATGACCGTGGTAACCCGACCAAGTTTAGGTGGTTATGAAAAAGCGAAAACGCAGAACATTATGATACCTTCTAAAATATGTAGGATAGTGTTGCAAATTTAGTACAGACATGTACACAAGTTTTAAAAAAAACTACATGATTATTAAAAATGTTTATTTACAGGTAAAATAATCATTTCAATTGAACTTTTAAAGTATTAATAAACTTAACGGCTATTGCTATGTTGCCATTCTGTTTATACCTACAATAAAAAGAAAGAGTACATTTTTTGTCTAAATCCATAATGGGGATAACGGTAAAAATCGGTCGCTAAGTCATGAATTTCATTAATCAAGTTTCAAGTCATATGTTGACAATGTACTACACAAAAACCTTCCACTTGAATCAATCTATTAAAAACCTGCTTCAGTATCCGTTGCGTAGTTTTAAAGATTTAAGCAAACAGGTACCGACAAACGGAAAGCGACTTTGTTTTATAGGTACTATGTAGCGAAGGATAAATATGTCGTTATCATTGTTGAGAATTCCAGTTCAGGTAATAACTAAGTACGAGAAAAAAAGAAAATAATAAGAAAGGTTCTAAAATCAAATAATTAAGCATTAAAATAAATACAGTTTTAGATAAGTACCTAACAGTCTACATATTATTAATAATTTTGCCACTATTTCTGTAGTTACATTATGCAAGCTTACCTTGTTCGTGAATTCAGCAAGCAGCCCGCACCATAATTAATATGATCATCAATAGAAGCACTCCACATTAGCAGCAGTAATTCGCCACACTTGTTATTATAAATAGCTCTCACGCACTCGATAAATATTTGCAAAAACAGGAAACGGAACTGCCGAAGCGCACGCGCACTCTCTACAAGATGAATTATGTGATTATGGAGCATGTTTAGTGCGTTATGCAAACAATGTATTATCCCTTCACCCCACCCCTCCCGCGTCCCACCGAACTACATGTTAAATCGGTGATTTTTGTTATGTCTGTGCAACTGGAAGATAATAATAATGTTTTCATAGTACAGAAAATATTATTATATTATTGTGTATTTAACAGTGTACGCGTCTGTACCGAAATTGTAAGGTGTATTATACTAAACATTTCAAAAGATAGTATAATGTTCTGCGTTTTCGCTTTTTCGTAACCACCTAAACTTGGTCGGGTTACAACGGTCATTCACTTCCTAATGACTTTAATCGTATTATCTCATTAATTATCCAACGTACTGAGCTGAAATTTTACTGTTATACAACTGAACTAAAAAACTAATAATTGACATAACATTCAGTTCATATATCCAATCCAGTGGCCAAATAACACTGCGCGCATCAAGACCGTGCTCGTGAGGAACTGAATATCATCATAACTTGTTAAATACTTACAGGATACTAATGAAACTTCAGATACATTTGAAGGCAGTTACAAGCTTCAAAATAATGTTTAAAGTAAGTCTTTAGACCTCTTATTGAGAGTGCTGGGACCAATTGAAGTGTTTTTCTATTTAATGAAATAACCTTTAAGCTATGTATTATTTTGGTTTTTTTATTGAAAAACAAATTTAAACTAGTTCCTAAGAAGTCATGTACAAAATATGATAAGAATCCGTTTAACCGTTTCAAAGATCTAGCAAAACCAGAAACGTTACTCCAGCAAAATCTCGAATAACTTCGCAACCGAAGAAAACTTGAATACAAAATAAGGCACAACATTTACTTCATCTAGACAACTAATTTTATAGCTAGTTTTTATTTAAATATTCCCATTAGAAAGAAAAAGGTCTGGCTAGGGTAACGTTACCGCAGCAGGAAATGTTTTTGTGAAATAATTAAAAAACTATAAGCGCAACAAATTTAAAAATGTGCGCAACAATTACAGAAGCCGCAAATCTAATTATCTATAAGATTCAAATTACCATTTTCGACAACATCTGGCCAGGGTAACGGACACGACTAAACAATCTTGAGTCGCTATAATCGTAATGCACCTTTATGAAAAAAGTGATTTCATTTATTCAATAGAATTCAGGTTTTTAGACTAATAAATAAGAAACTTATAACTGTTGTATAAAGTATAATTATAATAAAAAAAATAAATGAATATTTGATGTAAAGGCATAGATCTTGTCTTTCGAGGGTCCACAATTTCAGGCAATACACATTTTTGATAAAATTGACTTAATTTGGGAAACATTTTTTCTTCCCAAAAAAACGTCATCTTTTGCGACCCTCACGACTTTCAACGGAAAATCAGGACCAGTCCACACGGCAAATAAACATACGTCTTTTTTGGTAATGTGCAACTGGCCTTGCACCTGGTAGCACCAGTCATGTTTTTCGTTCATTGTGACATGAAACTATCTAATTTAAAACTTTTCAGTTTTTTTCCTGTATGGCGGTATCGGGATCGATTCCGGAAAGTGAGCTGGGACATTTCACCTCCACTAATCCTTCACTGAACAATCCATCCGGTGTCGCGCCTAAATAACAATGTGTCTCATCTATAAAAAGGCCACATTTTGCGATAGCAATGTTTTCTTGTACACTCAGTTGTGCCAACGCCTTAGGTTCATTGTCCCTGCCATGTTTAATTGAAGGAATGTGGTCCAATTTGTACGTGTAAAGAATTTATTTTACCAGGGGGGCAGAGTTTTGGTTCGCTCGCCTTTTGCAAACTTTCCCAAAGGAGGATGCCGTGAGTATGCACCTTCCGAGTTCAAGCCACAAAGAACTTTCTGCTTGTAACACAGTAGCCCTCTCAATTTCATGACGTTTTGACGCCTGTTCTTGTTTGTTAATCAAAAATAATTCTTTTCCTTTTTCATAATCGTCGGGGTCCATATCTGGTCTTTCACATTCCACTCCGTAGTGAGCATCTTTAGGATTATAATTTATTCTTTTACGAGCACTCCCTGTTCGAGCCATCACTTCACGCATATTTTTAGTGTCTCCTGGCTTCCAATACTTTGAGGGATTTTCCTGGACTAGCGTGACAGATTGACTTGTAAAATGTGTATTGTGGCTTGCCGGTATTAAATGATACCACTGCTGCATAGCATCGTGTAGTATAGGAGTCTTTCAACGAAAAGTTGACACGTTTTCCACCTACCATTTTAGCCACGATGCTATTAAATTATTCTGCACGATTATTAGTGTAGCAGTGTAAAAGACTGCGAGAGTTGTATGCGAGTTGCGATGCATTCTTTTTAAGTTTCAGAAGAAGCGTTGGTATAAGTGGGACTAGGTTGGGTTCTTTTTTCCTCTCTTCTGTACAATAATAATTGTTACACTGTGAATGAAAATGAAATTCTATTTTAGTTGAAATAGTACAATAATTTTGTTGCCTATATCTGATAGCAGCACGAACAGCAGTACGTAGCCTTTTCAAACGGTCCATTAAGTCGAAACAAAAAATGACCTGATTGCGCTTCAGAGTATCGCGTTGCTGAGAAAATTGGAGACCAATATCATTATATGAATTTTAAATTCAAATATCTCGGTAACACGATACTTTAGAGCTTTTTTTTTTGTTTAAGAGTCCTCAACCCATACAGTTGATCAATCAGTTGATCAATTTCATTGTAAGCCGTCATTCTGACTGAAGATAAACTAAAATGACGATGGCTGATAATGGTAATTTGGTTCAAAACCCAAATCAAAAAAACTAAAGAAACAGAGTACAAAAGTATTTACTTTTGAGTCCGAAGGTTCTATTGATTCGTCAAGTCCGGGATCCAATGTAACAGGTTCCTTCACCTATAACATTTTTGAAACACTATTAAGTATTTAATAAAGAAATTTATGTTTTGAATATAAAACTGTTCATAAAACATACAATTTCTATTATTGAATCTAACTCTTCACTAGTACCCGCCTCAACGTCCATTCCCGAAGTACTTCCCTCCTTTAATGCAATAGCGCGATTTCTCATTCTAAAATCATAAACATAAAATGTAGCTAGTAATTTATGATATGTACCTAAGAAGAAGTTATTATTATTATTATTGGTCAATAATATCAAACAAATTAGCAATATTCTGTAAATGCTTAGTCCTGAATGACTGACTGATTTTGCATAAACATTCATTAACAGAATTGATGGAAGACGTGTTTCGTATTTTATTGAAATTCATCGTCTAACGGGGTTAAAAAGTGTTTTTGATTTAAATTAAATTTTATTTTGACACAATCGTGTTTGACACATTAAATTTGTGTAGTCCATATTTATTACTTTGTATATAAAATGCAAAAAAATATCCACCTCGCTTCTGTTGCTTTCTTTAAGGCTGCAGAATTATTACGTTTCCTTTTTTGACACAATGGTATACAGTTTTCTTGCGCCCCATTGCTAAAACGAATGAAATAAAATTACATAATTGTTCTACAAACAAGTAAAATAATACTCAACTTGATATTCAATAAAATCCTTACCTTAAGAAAAATAACACACGGTGAATCAAAACGTTTTGGTCGTAGTATAATAATGCGTAGACAATACGAGCGCTCGAAAACCGGGACGCGGAAAAAAAATGACATAGGTCCTACCTCGACGGGCGCTCGCGCCGTACTAATCGGTGACCGCTTGTGCATCGTAATTTATTGTGATTTAGAGTGATATTAAAATAATCGTAATATCTAATTATACTAAAGGATTTTAGATTAAACTCTAGAATATCATTCTTTAAAGAACTTACTTTATTTTGACATAATATTTTTGTTGAAATTGTGCTTTATTTAATCTAAAAAATCGCTGCGAAATTGCGATATAAAACGTAAAAATTGGCCTAAGTCTTCATTTTTTTACTAATTAATGTCACAAATAATCGAAAATATGGTACATTAATAGACAATAAGAGTATATGTCTGATGCCTACGATTTTTTATTCACCCAAATTTGTGAATATTAATGATAAATATTGGAATCTTAAGTAGACGCTGCGATGAATTTGTAGAAAACTTGTGTTGGGAGATTGATCACCACAAAGTCACCAAGTTGTTTTTTGAAAATGTGATACATTACTCCAACAGAACAAAGATTGGTCTATTTTTTACATTTAGTCAACAATTTCAGGATATATCCTAAGATAGTGAATTAGGCGATTAAAATCTTTGAAATTCGCGTGAAAACGTGAAATGGCTCTTAAGGTACGTCTCGATGTACCTTGAGTTTGACAGTTGTTTCCTCACCTTGACTGAGGAAAAATGTCGCGAGACGCCAAGTGGAGGTGATTTTTTAACACCTGTGAATACAGATTTCATTGAATGAGGTTGAGTGGAGTCGAGAGTATGTCACCAACACAGTCTGTGGAACGGTCGCTGGCCTGTCGTAATTACTGTACTGCGCGTTTACTAATTCGTTTTCTAAAATAAAAGTTTCCTAAATTCTTATAACATCAGCTATCTGCCAGTGGAAGTCCCGTCAAAATCAGTCCAGCCGTTTCGGAGATTAGCCGGAACAGACGGGCAGACAAAATTGAAAAAAAAAACCATACACCCTTTGTATGACTTAGGTCTATACACCTTGCTCAAGCGTACGATGAGAGTTCTGTACACTTGTGATTATGGAATACGCGGGGATGATAAATTAAACCGCCCGTGTTGAGTGTGGTAAAGTCACTGATTTATTATTTTTTCTTCGCTAATTTACGAAATGGTCGCGCGTATGCAAACGCTGACGTAGCTTAACCTACTTAATATTATGAAATGTGCGGGTTCACCGTACATACTGCCAACTCTGAAGGAGAGGGCGAAGGAATATGTTAAGCCTGGATGAAACCTAATGTGGCTAAATACAATATAAATGATGACTTAGGATAAATGATATAATTTTTTGTTGAAAACTGATACAAGGTGATTTCAACAATAACTATTCTAAATCCTATGCGTACGTAACACTTACTAGTCTGTTTTTGTTCTAGTTAATATTTCACCATGGGAGAAGTCCCTTTATTTACACTTTCTGTTGACTTACTTATATCACTGAACTCACTGATCACTGGCACTGGCACAGTTTCACGCGCGCACTCAGTAGATCCCAGCCCGGTGCGGTCAGCTTGTGCCTCCGCCCCCGGGGCTCGCTCGCCCTCCCTAACACGTACCTCCAACTCCAACATCTCACGCTGCTGCGGTGCAGGTGTGGCTTGGCATTTATTTCTTATAATTAAGAATACGCATATGCCGCCTAAGATGAGAACCAAGACCAAGGCAAGGTACCCAACGGAATAATGGTGAATGTCGTGGACGTTTAGTTGCGTAGAAGATTGTTCCTTTATGTAGGTTATTTGGTCTCTTAGCTGATTCCACATATGGGTGTGGTTTTCCGGTACGTCGAAATCGTTGGGCAAGGTTGTGTTTATTAGAGAGTTCAGGATGGAAACCTCTGGGACTTCGATGTCTGTTCGCATGTTCAAATAGCGTAAGTAGTTGTTGTGGGTGTGAATACTGTACGAGTCGGATTTCAGTGTGCATCCATAACCTAGGTCAATGATACCACTGCCCCGTATAACTGTCGTTGTTGTGTCAGCGGTACAGGAAATACGGAGTTCGCATGACTCACAACAGGTGTAAAACCAAGAGTTCAAGTTATGTAACTTGACCCAATAATTGTGGCACGTGGAAACTTCTTTTTTACAAGCGCTCAAATTACTTACAGTCTGGATATCGCATAACGACTGTTTTATTCCAAGATTGTATACTGGTTTATCAATGGCGCACAGTAGGCGATTGCTACTTGTTATGTGGAAACAGGCTTGCAGGTCGCTATCTGATAGGAGAAGAGCGAAGTCCTTTTGTATGTTGTAGGCGATATATGGTGAGCTTGGGACAGTGCGAACGTGATTCGACCCCCTTTTCTGTGGGATAGGTATAATTCTGTCTAATTCGAATATATCGTTGCTCACAAGCGGAATCTTTATCTCTATAATAAGATAGCCTTCATACAACTTCGCAGATGCCTTCATAATCTTGTACAGCTCAGATAGGTTTGATGACTCGATTGGGGTCATTAGATTCCCTTGCAATTGTCCGGAGATAGTATTGATCTGATGAGCCAGCTGTTCGGGAGTCAAAAGGTACGGGTCGATGCGACCGTGGCTGATGTCTGTCACGGTGTCGATAAGTGTATGTTGGATTCGCATCAGGTTTGACAATATGATACTCGCCGCTAGGGCGGATGATGTTACGTAAATGCCGTTTCTATTGTCCAGGCGCACCTTATTGATTTCAACAGTGACGTTTTGAATATGTTCTTTTATAAATTTGAACTGTTTGTTCATAGTCTCCTCACTGCGTCGCAGAATGTTGTATTCCGATTCCACGACCAAGGTTTGATTTTTCAGTAACCTTTGAAGATGGTTTTCATTATTAGTTATTCTTTCTATATCTTGCTTATACTGTTGAGCGAAGTTTTCGTCCAATACTCCGAACAACGTGTTTGCCAGGTATCCTACTCCGTTGATTAAACCACGTTTCTGTCTTCTCGCATTTGGGTTTTCAAGGAGTTTTTGATAATGTTCAAGTTCCTTTATTTCGTGCTCTAATTGTAGGATAACGCTGTCTTATTGCGAACCCATGCAATCGGCGGTTTGTTTTAAGTGCTTGACATAGTTTTTAATGTTCGATGCTCCGTGATAGAACGTGGACATGTTATAAAACACGATGAGTTTCCAATCGTCCTTGATAACTTGGAGGTTGGACATCTTGTCAAAGTAAAGTCCTTGGTTTGTGGTAATTTGCGTAACGTTGTATGTCGTCACTTTCTGTTGTAAACTAGGAGATGCAAACAGAAGCATTAGCAAAACACTGATAAAAAAGGCTTGCCATGTTTTTTGCTTTCGTGGTCCCGGAGGCCGCTTTTTGTCTTCAGCTTGATCTGATGACGGAGTGGAAGGCTCATCCACACACTGGTTCACGAATTGAGAGGGGGATATCACGTCATTTACAGGCAAGTATACAAGTTTGTTGACGGGACGCTGTATGGTGTTATTGCTTGTCTTGACAGTCACTACTCTCACATACCCGTCTTTTCCAGGATGAAGTAGGTGTACTCGACCCATTGCCCATTTACCCGGAGGTACATTCTCTTCACGGATGAGGACGAAGTCATCGACTTCAAAATTACGTCGTGCCTGTTGCCACTTGGTCCTGGTTTGTAGCTGTTGCAGATACTCCGAGGACCACCGTTGCCAGATATTCTTTGTCATAGCTTGGACAAGCTGCCATCGTGCCTTTAGCGTTGATGATTCCGGTTCAGTTTGAGGCCGTGATAAAATCGGTGCTCCAGTCAGGAAGTGTCCCGGAGTTAGGCAGTCGTCGTCTGCATTTTCCGTGAGTTGACATAGTGGTCTGGAATTGAGACACGCCTCTATTTGGCAAAGTAACGTCGAGAACTCCTCGAAGTAAGACGTTGATCACCTATGACCCTTTTCAAATGGTATTTCAGGCTCTTCACAGCCGCCTCCCAAAGTCCCCCAGCATTAGGCCAGGCTGGTGCGTTAAAGTGCCACTGGATGTTCATCTCACTGATTTTGTCCAAGAAGTCCGTGTTGATATTCTGGATAATCTCCTTATACTCCTTCTTCATGAGTCGATTAGCGCCTACAAAATTTGTACCGTTGTCACTATACATGTGGCCTGGTGATCCACGTCGGGAGCAGAAACGACGAAACGCTGCTAGAAAGGCTGCTGTACTTAGATCTGAAACCAGTTCTAGATGGACCGCTTTGGTGGACAGGCAGACGAAGACTGCTACGTATCCTTTCGTCGTTTTGATCCCGCGTCCTTTATTGATTTTCAGCTCTACGTGGCCCGTAAAATCGACACCAGTATGGGTGAATGGCCTTGACGGAGTGACTCTGGCGCGTGGTAAATCTGCCATAAGTTGTTGTTGAACTTCGTTGTTAAACCGGCGACACTTGAGGCACAGTCTTAACTGTCGTTTTACCGTCCTGACTCCGCTTATGATCCAGTATCTATCCCTTATGTAAGAAAGTGTTAGTCGGGGACCACCGTGCAAGGTTATTATGTGTGCCTGGCTGATGACAAGATCAGTAAGTCGACCGTGGCTTGGTAGGATGATGGGATGCTTCGCCGATGTACTAATACTGGCGTGTTTTAAACGTCCACCAACTCTTAATAGCCCATTTTCATCTAGCCAAGGGTTTAGACTGCAAATCTTGCTTTTTGAGTTCACGTGTTGTTTACACTTAATATTTTGCAATTCTTGTTGAAATTCATGTAATTGCACTTCTTTAATAATTAAATTGCAAGCGTCGTTTATTTCTGATGACTCCAGAAAACGATGTATTGTAAACTGTTTGTTGCGAATTCGCTTGATGAAACGTGAAACCCAGCCAATAATCCGCACAATCCGTGTCAACGAACTGTAATTTTGCAGATGATGATTTTTTGATGATTTTTTTTTTCAGATAATACAGTTAATGATAACGTGGTTAACAGTATTTCTTCGTTATCGGCGGCGACGTGATTGACGTTATGCTGTGCCGGTGATGGCTGTACAGTAGCACACGTCGTCGCTGCGGCTTGTTGATTTGGTACACACACTTCGTGTATTAAAGTGTTGTGCTCTAAATTGCACTGCTTGCAGCGTTTTGTGCTGTTGCATTCGCTGTCAGGATGATAGTGTAGGCAATTTTTGCAATATTGACTCTTTGTTACCAAAGTCAACTTATCACCCGGAGTCATTTTCATAAATTTCCTGCAACGAAATATAGGGTGACGTATATTACAGATTGGACAGTCTGGGCCTTGTGTTGTGGCGACTTGGTACTGTTTCTTGTAGTGGTTCCCATGATTTGCAGGTTTGTCACGCTGCTGACCAAATTCCCGTTTAAAGGCAGGCTTCGTTGTTTCTCTCTCCCTTCGGTGTAGGGGTTCCAGGGCTGTAAACTTGTTTTCGAGGAACGTCATAAATTCCGACAAGGATGGGAGCTCTCTGGGTGATGTACGCGCCTGTTTGTAATCACAGTAAGTCTCCTGGTCCAGTTTCTTGCTGAGCAGATGTACTAGCAACGGATCCCATGTATTTGTGTTCACACCAAGGTTGTGAATAGCGTGGATGCACTCCGTTGTGATATCATATAACCGCTTTAATTCATAAGCTGTTTGTTTGGAGATAGAAGGCTGATTTAAAAATATCTCTATTTGGTTTGCAAACAGAACTTGGGCGTTATTATAACGGTGATTAAGAATTTCCCAAGCTGTGTCATAATTTTCAGACGAAATGTGAAGATGTTGAATAAGGCGTTCGGCCTCTCCCTTGATCTTTCCTTTCAGGTGTTGCATCTTCTGAGCCTTGGTTATTGTGTTGTTGTCGTGAATAGCTTCTGTAAACAGGTCACAAAATGTTGGCCACTGCATGTATTTCCCCGTAAAAATGGGAATTTCGAGTTTCGGCGTTGCCTGTTGTACATGAACCATGGACGATATTTTCTTATTTAGCGAACGCTTCATATCTTTGTAGCAGCGCTCATACTTACTAAACCACCTTGAAGTATGTGGTCGATTTGCAGATGTAACGTATCGATAGTGTTCCACTTGGATATTATAGCCCTAAGCTCGTCTTCCAGTTCCCATTTTTCGGATATTTCGTCTACGTTGATGCTCCTCACCAACCTGTGGAAAGCTCTAAAATTGGTTCTCTGTTGAGCTAACTGTTCAGTGGCTTCAGGGTTTGACTGCGTACCCCTTTCGTCCGAACCAAAGGTAGTAAGCAACTCGCGAGTAGACAGGTAGAGGCTTCTACCTTGTTGATAAAGTTTAGAAGCGAAATATTGAGGTTCCTTATCCGGAACTTCAGAGAGTTTCAAGTGATTTTTTTCGAACTCTCCCCAGAGGTTATCCAACGACTCTATTCTCTTTTGGATGTATTCCGGAGTTTTTCTCGACAACGGATCCTTACCGAAGTTGACCTTTATCCTATTGAAACCTTCCAATATTTCTGATTGACGGGCGCTGGTAACGGCCATTATGATTTAATAAAAGGAACAATCTTACTTGGACACTGACGAGTGGCGATACCAACTGTGGGCTGCCGACGCTGTGTGCAGTGCAGATTCAGCTCCAGCAATGTCTTCTTGTAACGATTCACTGATGGCTCACTGAATGGACTGAGTTGAACTATACACGGAACTGTCGCGAAATACTCAACGAATATAATCAAGTGTGTGGCTGCGATTTCAACACACCTTGATCTATAGACCCGATGTTGTTACGCGTGATAACAGATCCGGCTCGAAGGACCAAAAAAAAATGTATGACTTAGGTCTATACACCTTGCTCAAGCGTACGATGAGAGTTCTGTACACTTGTGATTATGGAATACGCGGGGATGATAAATTAAACCGCCCGTGTTGAGTGTGGTAAAGTCACTGATTTATTATTTTTTCTTCGCTAATTTACGAAATGGTCGCGCGTATGCAAACGCTGACGTAGCTTAACCTACTTAATATTATGAAATGTGCGGGTTCACCGTACACCCTTAAAGCGGGACAATACGAGGGTGACACTGAAAGTTCTTAGAAAATCAAAAACTGAATAAACTAGCAAGTTATTAGTTTTATTATATCTTTTCAAAATAGATTTACATCAATACATCGCTGCATCCGATGGAACCACCGAGAAAAGCACTTTGCCCACTCGTCCTAAGGGGTCTCTTTTTTTTTTTTTTTTTTTTCCGGGTGGGAAATCATCAAATGACCCGCTCTGGGTGGAGCGGAAGGGAGTGTCAGACTCTTACTGACTAAAACCCACCCATGTTCCTTCCTTCGCCCTTTATGTTCCGGGGTAGCGGTAACCCTTTCGGACAATCCCGCTGATCATAAAAAGGCTCAAACGAGGAGTTTTGTGCCCAATTCATTGGTTGGTTGGTTGGTAGGGCGGGTGACCCAGTAATTCCACGTCTGAAGTCGCCAAGTAGTCGATTGTTTGCTTGGCTGTGTGCGACGAGGCGTTGTCGTGGTGAAGGAGGATCCTACTGCGAGGTCGTTTCTCTTGAACTTTTTCAAGACAAGGGGCAAACAATTGTTAGTGTACCACTCTGCAGTAACTGTTTTTCGTTCCTCTAAAACAATTGTTGCGTAATGACCTGTCCTTCCGAAGAACGAGGCCACCATCTTTTTTCGCACGCTTCGACCTCTCTTCACTTTAGCTGGCAACTCCCCGGAAGAAAACACCCAGACAGCAGACTGTCTCTTAGTTTCAGGATCATAACAATAAATCCAGCTTTCGTCACCCGTAAGTATGTCGAACACAGCATTTGAGTCACCTCCGTTAAATCTTTGACGGAGCTTTTAGGCCTCTGTCAAATGATGAGGTATCCACCGGGCACAAAGCTTCCTGACCGCTAAATGTTCATGGAGGATTTTGTTCACTTGACTCATACCGATGCCTAAGCTTGTCCGAATCTGCTGATAAGTCACTCTTTTGTCAGTTTCTATCATACGCCGCACAACACTGATGTTATCTTCAGTCTTCGTCGCCGTAGAAGGCCGTCCCTCACGCAGATCATCGGTGAGATTAGTGCGACCACGTTTAAACTCATTAAACCGTTGTAAACAGTGGCACGAAATGGGGCTTCATCCTAAAAGGCCAATCGAAGTCTATCATAACTTTCTTCTTGACTTAAATGACATCGAAAGTCATATAAAATCATTGTACGAAAATTTTCTCACGTTAAATTCATGCTGACGTGACGCGGACAATTTTCAATTTGCTGCCAAATCGTAAACAAATGACAAATTAATAAAATACATATACAATAATGTTGACAGAGTTCCATTTTCAAAATTTGAACTTATTTTTTTATTATATCGTTTACAATTGGCCAGTTCTAAAAACAGTGTCGCCCTCGTATATACTTTCATATGCATTTAGTAAAATCTGTTATTTTACATTACAAAGAGACACTTCAATTTTATTTATTTGTATAAGAGTTTTCTAATTCATAGGTCACAAGGCCTTCGTAAGAACCTATTATTTTTTCGTATATATTTTCGTTGGCAGTTGTAAATGTGTCGCAAACCTCTATAATTTTCCTACAAAATATGGATAATTATCTAATAACTCTATTAAAATAAGAAAGTTGAAAACCTAGGAGATATAAGGGGAGGGGTGGGTACGGAAATATTTTGCAATTTTTGAGTTATATCTTCAAGGCCACTAAACCAAACAAAAGAATATTTATTGAATCTATAAAGAAAAAGGGTTGTTGTTCTTTGGCGGGCTATCTGTGTGCTTTTCACAGAGACCTAAAAATTATACCAACGTTCAAATTCCTATACTGCATAGACCACGAGAAAACCCTCTATGGCAGACTGGTTAAAAAGTGGTCTTATAAGGACCCCGTTTTTTTTAATTCGTCACCTTATAGAACGACTTATCGTACAATGCAAGAAATGTCGTCGTATTATGTTGATGTATTTTTCAGACGCCCGTGCCTACTGTCGGAATGGATGAGTCGTCACTGTTGCACTCGCTGACTGCACTTACCAGGAGAGCAAACCCGATTAGTCACACATCTTCTGATGTGATACAGGCAGTGTTGGAAGTGATTCGGAATTGTAAGTTATATAATATATTCTTTATTTAAAACCCCTGTGATATAAGTAAACGGTCGATGATAGTGTATGCTTGACATTCTCACATAAAATGAGAATACTCAAAATATGAACACCACTCTATACCACAAAACTTTACAGTTATTGGATTGAATCATTTAGTTCCCTTCAAAATGGTTGAGCTGAATGGTGCTGAGCCATACGTCATGTTTAATTTATTTTAATGTTTGAATTGTTTTTCTTTTTGTTACGGACGGTTTGAATTTCAACCTGAATGATGTAACCAATATTTCGATTTTCGAGTTTATCATTCTGCCTGATAACTGGCACTTTTAAATTGTCAAGGGGTCGGCCCCTTGACAATTTAAAAAGTGCCAGTTATTGGTTTAATTGAAATTTTGCTTTGAGGCTTTGAGTTTGATTACAATTTATAAAGTTGTAAATCTTACAAGTGTCTGTACAACAAAACTCTAAGCCACATAATAGTAACAGAAACACTTACAAATATGTAAATTGTAGTGACAAGTATACAATTTAGCTTAACACAAAAATTTACATACAACATGGTGTTATAAATATTCTTCAGACAGGTCTTGTGTAAACTCCTCTTCGTGCATCTTATAAATTGTTTTAACCTTGTGACATCTGCACGAAAGTTCTGCTCGTAACACATCACACATCGAATTAAATGTAATACGGGGGCGTAGTGATAAGTCTTGTAAAAATTAAACAAGGAGTCAATTTTATTTAATTATTATTATTTATTTTTCAACGTAGTTTCCTTGTAACTTATAAAACGACGCAAAAATTCGGTTTTATACCGTTGAAACAACGCCATACCTACCTCCGAAGTGGTCACACGTATGCGTTTTTGATCAACAGTCAGTAACCGCGGCACCCATCGCGCGGGTCGTTTCTTCACACCTAAATGTTGGTGTAAGATATTGCGAACACGTTCGTTTGAGATGCCTACTATCTCGACTATCTCCCTCAATTTTACTCTTCGGTCGTTCAACACTATGTCGTGGATTTTAGAGATCATCTCTGGAGTCACTACTCCAACTGGTACTCTCTAGGTCACTACCTCAACTGGGCGTCCTGGACGCACAGCATCACTTGTACTTGTACGACCACACCGAAAATCGTTGAACCGCTTATGAATCATTTTAATCGACGGAGCAGAGTCCCCATAATATATATCAAGTTTTTGTTTCGTTTCCGTTATAGTTTTTTTGCGCAAAAAAATAATGTTTCCCCTCAAGTGACAAAGGTACAGCATATCTCACGACACGAAATTCACTATTCTCCAAATCTCCACCTATGCAAAAACGTGTTCAGTTGTTTTTCTTTAATGGCTGACAATAAAAACTAACCGGTAGAAAATGCTGAAATGGCTGAAAATTTTAATTTAGTCCTTCAAAAGAGTTGTGAACAAGGTGGTTCCATGCAATTTGCGATCATTTTATTCCAAAATAGATTTACCTTAATCCAGTGCGGGTTGGTAGATGTCACATGTCTTCGAATACCTGGTTCTGGTTCTAGGATATGCCGGATTCCTCACGATGTTTTCCTCCACTGTTTTGAGAGCAGTGGTGATGAAGTAATTTACATAAAGTAAAGCGCCTATTTGGGTACGAAATCACGACCTACAGCTCGTAAGTCGCGGCCGATACCACTGGGCCACCACTGCTCACATGAGCTGAGATGCCATTTGAGCACGCCATTTATTATAGGCGGCAACTACTTTGTATTAGTCAATAAACTCCTCTAGGAATCCGCCGTCGGTGCCCGTGTAAAATAGAGCCATCTCGCTCTCTTTACAAAAAAATCATTAAACCACTTAGCTTTTATATTCTCCAGGCGACGTTTCTGCGCCTGTTCTATTTTATCTCGTATTTTATAACAATCACTTTAAACAAACTTGTGGAGGTTGCATGTTAGCACCAAATAGGCTATAGTCTCTACAGTACCGCGATACAATTTCTTTTTCGTATTTTCTTCCAAATGTCGTCAATGCCGCTGCCGCCCTGTCTATGCACTTTAGCCGACCGCTACAAGATAGCGTGTAAGCCTTTAAGATTAGTTAAGTGCTAACAACAATACTTCGTAAATAACATAGAAATTATCAACTTTGTTTAAGACCTTAATTATTTTTATTCTAAGTTAATAATTTAATTAAGTGCATCAGTGGCAAGGTCTCCCAAGCCGATTCCCTTCGAAAATTCAGAACACAACCACTATAGTCAATTCATCATTGAAATATAATGAATACTGTAGGTATTTAGTACACCACAAAATTAAAACATTTCAAAACCATTACATTTTTTGTCTTTCTTTCCCAACAACAAAATATTTTTTTAATTTTTTTATACAGGGTGGCCGGAACATTGAAGTCCAAAAATAAAATTTAGGTCCCTCGTATCGTGGGGTATCCGAATCACCCCCATGTATGTTCCGCGACTTTTCATAGTTTTCGAGTTACGAATTTTTTTCTGATTTTTTGAGAATGATCGACCTGACCAATCTAAAAAATGACTTTGTCGAGATTTTTTTTTTGCAACTGAATCTTCGTGAGTAGTACTTTTATGCATACAATAATCAGCTTCGTAACTGTGATGAAAGTTATGAAAAAGTTGGTCTAAAGTGAAAAAATTACGTTCGGTAAACAACACTGGGAAAAGGCTAGGCAGATGATAATGAATTTGAAGACTTATGTTAAATATATTAAGAAATATGTTGTCTCAATAGTAATTGTAAGTTACCTGCCAGGTTTATCCTAGTAATCAAACTTTGTACTTAATAGATGCTTTATTTCTTAGATGTATACTGTATTTTACCACTTTTTTTTTGTAGACCACCGGTATCGGACCAGTCTCCATTATTATTATTATAACCGCCACCGAAAAATAAAGACACCAATTTTGGTCATCGGCTTTTATGATTCGCCGGTAAATCTTTTTTCTTTTTTTTTTCAGCCTCCTCATTAACTGACTCTGAAAGGAATCAGGGACATGAAGTTAATTTAGACAGAGGTAGACCAAGCACAAACATAAGCAGCAGTGCTGTCAACGGATTTGGCCACTTCGCCAAAGGCCATAAAGTCGAGAGTGCACCTCCGGCGGCGGTCGCAAGCAGTAGCAGATATCCGACCACCACGAACGTTGCGGTGCGAACGTACTCCGGCGGAACGGCTAGCACAGCATCACTCACGCAAATCGCAGCGCACACACCGACGGCGTTGCATCTACCCAACGCATCCCATGCTCCAAGCGCCCCCCGCCCGCCGAGCGCCGCCCATCCTCCTAGTGCCCTGCATCCCGCCAACACCACCCATCCTCTCTCTGTGAGGGCGGTGGCCGCTCCTGCCGCGTACTTGTCGTACCAACCGGCCGTCCCGCCGCCAGCTGGCCGAAGCTACTATTCACAGCCATATCCATCAGCCTCTAACCGTAAGTTATGGAAAGAGCACAGTAAAACAATTATAAATCTTATGTCTTGACCACTTCAGGTGAATCATACGGCCTGGTCGGTGCCGTTTCTCCACTATATGGCGCTGAACTACAGACAGATAAAAATATCATAATTATTTATGTGCAAAAAAAGACACTATTCATGAATATAGAATAGAATAGAATACTCTTTATTGTACACCATACAAATTATAGAACATAAATATATAAAATTTTAATATAGTTGGAGTATAGTAGTAAAGAATGGTTCTCTAAAGCGGATAAAAAGGTTAGGTAACACAATAGAGAACCAAGAAATTCATCTACATCAAATAGATTACATAAAGCACCTACGTTTTGATCATTCAATGAAAAAGAGACTGGTTCACTTTTGCGTTTGTGTGCAAGACGTTTTGCTGTTTTGACACAAGCAGCTGCGTAAAGCTATATTATGTTGCTGGTCATTGTAACATTTCTCTTGAAGAATTCGTTTTAAGGGTATCATATTTCTTAACAAAATTCATAAAAATGGAGCTGAGTCGAGGAGGAGTCTCAATAGACCTATATGGTCTTTATTAAATATGCCAAAACTATTTTCATGAAAAAGAGACTGGATCAACAAGGACAGTATCGCTGAAATCAACCAGAGGAACATACTGGCGACAGAACTAAAAAATAACCCTAGTAACGACTCAGTAAAAGCAGAATTCACGAAGAAAAGAGACTATGTAGCTAAATTAATATCAAGAACAAAAAATTCCTACTATTATAATGAATTTAACAAATGTATTAATAAACCTTAGAAAATGTGGGGCCTAATAAATACCCTAACAAACAATAAAATAAAACAGAGCTGTGTTCCTCCAAAATTAGTAGTAAACAACAATAACATTACGGAGCCAAATCATATTTGCCAAATATTTAACGAATACTTTGCTACAATTGGATCACTCCTAGCGAACGAAATACCTAGTTCATTCCATAACGATTATGACCGCGCTTTACCAAATCCTATAACCCAAAACGCTGAGAAGCTCTCCAGTTTCAGCCCATGTTCTGCTAATGAAATAGCAACCATTATAACTAAACTCGATCCAAATTGCAGCACTGGCCTAGACGGAATAAAAACCAAAGTAATTAAAACCGTTAAAAGTTTAATCGTAAACGATCTGAGCAAATGTCTGAATAAACTACTGGATGACGGGAACTTTCCTGACACACTAAAATAGCAAAAGTAACACCAATCTATAAATCAGGCCTTACCACAGATCCAGGAAATTATCGACCTATCTCAGTGTTGCCTATACTGTCAAAAATATTAGAAAAAATTATTCACAACCGATTAGAAAAGTATCTTAATTCTATTAACTTCATCACCGATCGACAATATGGATTTAGACCCAGAAGTAACACTACTACAGCCACTATTGATCTCATCACTAAAGTTAAGCAAAACATAGACAGAAAAAACATAGCCCTGGGCATTTTTATTGATTTAAAAAAGGCTTTTGATACGGTTAGTCACAAACTACTCCTAAAAAAACTGGAATCAATAAAGATCACGGGAAAAGCTATAAAAATGCTCGAGTCTTACTTAAAAAATCGTTCGCAAGTGGTCAAACTTGGTAATCACCAAAGTGATGCATTACCTATTACATGTGGCGTTCCACAGGGATCTATCCTGGGTCCCTTACTCTTTCTAATATATACAATGTGTAACTGAATTAATGCACATTAAGGAAGTAGTTTGTTCAGAATCGTTTACTGAATCGATTTCTGTAATTTTTAATATAGGTAATATTTTATCCCAAAAATAATTAAAACTACGTAAATCACTGTCACACTTCCGCTGTACAGTCAAATCAAAACAAAATAGATGAAGTACCTACTGCGCTAGACCCCTAAACGAGTGCGACTGTTTGCATGCGTAGATTTGTAATGTGACCACAATTTTCTCCCACAATCAGTGTAACTAATTTATGAGAAAAACAATGTTTATTACATAATAATAAAAAATAAGTGTATGTATTATGATTATAACATAACATTCTAATTGGGGTGTCTGGTGGTGTGCGTTAATTCCGGGACAAGTTGTATAAATAGTATAAACGAAATTAAACTACATGGTCACCTTACCTTATACGCCGACGACACTTGTTTATTTTACTTCGGATCTTCCATCCATCACATTATCTCACAAGCACAAGAAGATTTAAATACCCTATTCGCATGGTTTCAGTTCAATCTTCTAACAATAAATATTTCTAAAACATGTTATATAATATTTAAGGCTAAAAATAAATCAATTCCCCCATATGACCCACTAACAATAAATGATATCCAACTACAGCAAAAACCATGTGAAAAATACCTCGGTCTAAGAATGGACAGCTCACTAACGTGGAATGCTCATATTGATCATATAAAAAGTAAACTCTCGACACTCTCCGGGTCACTACGTAACATTGTTCGTTGTATTCCGCCAAAATTGCGGCATACTATTTACAACTCCCTAGTAAAGCCACATCTACTTAATTTAATCGAAATCTGGGGCAGTGCTGCTAAAACAAAATTATCAGAACTCCAAATTACCCAAAATAAAATCATAAAAATAATATTCAACTACCCATATCTAACATCTACCAGCAAAATTTATCAAGACACAAAAATAATGAACATAAAACAACTTTATATTTACAACACATGCATTTTCATCAGAAATATTCTCAACAAAAGCGTTCACTCAAACATAACACTCACTCAATATAAACAAGTTAGTCAACGCAGTACACGGCGAGCAAGCTTGCTAGTTTTACCAAAAACAAGAACAAACTATGGCAAAAAAATTCCAACTTTTGAAGGAGCACAGCTTTATAATAAATTACCGTCCTCTATAAGAAATGTACACTCTTACAATGCATTCAAGACTAAACTTAGCCAGCACATAATTGCGGATCGATCACTTCTGGAGAAATGAATGCATTGGATGGGTACTATTAAATTGCAATACTGATGACGAACATATTGTAATCCTTATTTTTAGTAGTGTTCTCAAGTAAGTGACTTATGTCTTTATTGGGAATAAAGTTTCTTTAAACCGAAAAGGAACTAATTGTTCCTAAGACAGTTTCCCCGTATCTTCTATGGATTCAGATTTACCCATACTGTCCCAGTTGGAAAATTACACACTGGCAGTATCTCACATTGGTAAAAGTTTATCTTATCAGAAACAAAAAAAAACAGGAGTTAAGTACTTTATATATAACTTTATACGTGTGTTGGGGTTGGCCTTTTAACACTTATAGTATAAGTGTTAAAGGGTCTACGACTTTATAGCACCCGATTATATTTCGAATGTCTTTCAGATGTACCTAACATTCATCGCCCGTACCCTAACTCTCCTGCACGAATGGCAGTGACGCCTCAAGTACCGGCGCGGCCCTCAACCTCGGCGCCGGCACCTCCTGTGCAAAACGCGAACTACAACATGTATGCTATGGGCAGATATCCTCCCCAGCCACATAATTATCCCCCATTCCCCTAAACCAGACGAGGTATGTACACCTCACGTGTTTTGATGACGACGCTATATATGCGAATTTTTGTTACATTTAATGTATTCATTTGAGTATTTTTCCCTGGTATCTGCATTGAACCGGATCTTGAAACATATTTTTATATCTACCTTATAGTTTCTTAGTTATACTCAAATTAGATAGTTTATTCATACGGGTCCATAGTTTTTAAGAACCAAATAAGCTTTTGCGAGTTTATGCTAACACTATGTTCACGATAGCGAGCGCGTACTTGTTGATTGAGCGTGTAGCCGCGCCTTTATAATATTTTTTAATCAAAATTTTCTGAAATTATGTTTCAAATAACAATCTGTGATATAGTGCAAAATTACCACGACATGTGACTGGGCGTGACGTGGGTCGGGTTACTATTGTAGAGTTTGTCCCGTATACCAATGTGCTTATTTAAATTAATAAAGACTGATATAATAGAACATTGAATATTATGCCGACTTATGGTTGTCTATGTTAACATGAGGGGTTGTGTAGGTAAAAATAGTAAAAAGGTAGTAATAGAGAGCAGCAGACCTTTCACGCTCGTATTTTCCGGAATTACTCGCCTAAATCTTTATACCCACACCACGCTAAGAGAGAACACAAATGCGACGAGCATACTTACGCGTGACGACATTTTTCGTCCATGTGTCCTCTCAAAGTACTATGGTAATTCTATAATAGTAACTAGTAAGCCTATGCTAATATTATAAAGAGAGTAGCTGTTTGAATGGAGGAGGTAATCATCGAAACTGCTCACCCGATTTAATAAATTCTTTCATAGATAGAAATCTACGCTATTGCGAAGTGTCATAGGATATGTTTTGTGTTGAAACACGCGGATGAAGTCGAAGGCAGAAGCCAGTGTAAAACAAATTCGCTTTTCGTGTCTGTCTGTGACTGTGTGACTACGTTTTTATTCTAAACTTAGCAATAGATTTTAGATCGGTTTTCATCATTATTTAGAGAAGTTATTCCGGAAGATTTATATAATATATATAATACACTAACGTTAAACTTACATAATTATACATAACTCTCGATATTTTGTCAAGTCGTAAAAATCGTCCGAAGCAGGTGCGAGTCGGTAATAAATAAATAAATATGAGCCCGTTTTGTTAACATTGGGGGGGTATAAAAGATTAGTGATGTTGGCAGTGAAGTCATGAGGATGCTTGCGATCTCATCCTTCTTAAGAAGGAACCATTCACAGACGTACATAAGCCGGTATTATATTTACGTGTACACAATAATATATCTAGTTGTAAGTTATCATTAAAGAGTACAAAATCTTAAAATTTTACTTAAGATCAATAACAATAACAGTATTTTAAAGCTACCGAATGTTCCTAAAAAATAGTCATTAGTAACTTATGTTGTTCCAATAAAGTATGTTCATGGAATCGATGTATGTACGAATAGGTTTAATTAGTCTATAATTTTTAATTTAATGGTGGTACTTCTATTGAAGGAAAATAATGTGCAAAAAATACAGGCAAATGAGAGCTGTATTTGTTGCCTGAAGTTGCCGTGCTCTATATAATTTACAACATGTGCTCTGCTACTTACCAGTCACGGTAATCAGAGGGCAGTTCTCGTAATTTTAAGAACGTTCACAGTCTGACCTCAGTCTCAATCTGTTAAAAATATGTCTAATTTCCCTACATTTTGACAAGTTTTTGAAATTTGTTTGTCGACGAGATGAGACTGCGACTAGATTTTGAACATTTTAAATTACGAGAATTGGCCTTCTGTTACCCGTCCAACTCCCACTTGACTACTTTTTGTACATTTTATATGACTACAGCCATTGTTGTATTAAAGATAAAACTGTGATATGTAACTCTTTTGAGACTGATTTTAAATTAATTTATCTTAGATTGTCTGACTAGAAAATATAAGCTTTCTTGTAATCTAAAGTAACAAAAAAACGACTACAACCTAAGTACCTACTAACAGAGAACACTGATCAAAAAGTTATTGTAACCTCTAAAATCTTTGATCAAGAATACACTAGGTACAGTATCATGAAAAAAAACTCATGGGTCAACTGGCTGCGATTGATAGATAGTACTGTAGTGTACATTTATATACTTAATTTAAAAATATATATAACAAGGTATTTTAAATATTATTAACTTCTGATTATTATCAACCTTAATGCTCGATCATAAAGTTAAATTACGTACAGAACTGTCTGTCATCGGAGAAAATTTAAAACCAATTCGCTTGATGCTTGAAAATGAAAGTAATTTTGAAATAAGTACATAAATATTTATTCTAAAATGAAACCTAAAATCCAACCAATAGGGTTGAAGAAATAATATTTTGGTAAAAATTTGTGTTCTAACCCTGAACCTGTATTCTTTTTCGAAGCTTAATATAATTATTGAATGGTTAATTATTATTAAGTTGTAAATATTTCATTGTTAGCAAAGGCGGAATACATTCATCGCATTTGTTTCAATTCTGTTACACACAAAATAGTCGGTATAGATCGTCTAAATTAAAATTACTCGCTCCTCCACCAAATTTTGTACGTAAAAAGCAGGGGCGCGCAATTTTAAGTAAGATTTAGCTATACATCTGTGTAATTGTTTAAAAAATTGTACCGAGACAAATGCGCCCTAGCTCGGATAAAGAGCGGTGTTTTTTGATCAGTGTATTAATTATATTTATTATATATATAAGTGTTTAAATTATAATAAGTACTTCAGGAAACGCACTGCTTGCCCAAGCGATTACACTGGTTTAACATTCGTGATTAAGTTACGTTGTTAAATGAATTTAACTTAAATTCATTCACGTTGCTAAATCTCGAAACTTTTCACAAAGTGCCTCTGCGATTTTAGTATGTTTTAAAAGTTTTCTAGGAATCCGTATTGAACTGTTTCCTTTTTGCGAATAGAGGTGAATATGACAGTATTGATTTACTGACCAACTAGTTCCTAACAACAATCTTATTCTAACGTTTTCATGTTCGCTACAAAATGATTAACTAGATTTTTTCGTCGTTACCGTTCAAACCTTATTCCATTCATTCAAAGAAAGTTAAACTAAGACAGTACAAAGAAAGTTTAAATCAAATGCCATAATTAATCAATGTAATTCATCTCATCACAAATATGTGACATCGAAAAAGCACCAAAACCAACTGACGAGACAAGCAGCGTCAAAACATAGGATGCTGCATCGGATTCAAAAAGATTTGTCAGCTCTTAGAATGCAATAATATCGGACATGTCTTGGGTTGTAATAATGTTGTTGTATATCCAGAAAATTCAAGATTTCCTATTAATTGCGTCTAGACAGGATCTTTAAAATAACTTAAAATATTACTGACAGATATTTTGTCGGATGACACATATTTTTGCAATATGAGCGGCATTGATTGTTATAAGTATAGAAGAAAACTCGAAACATACTGTTAGGTTTTGTGCTGCCAAAGTCATGTCAGATATTTTTTATCACAACGAATTCATACGTTCTTATGAATTTATCAGAGTAGAGATATGTATTACCAAAAAGTAATTTTTTATAACGCAATACATGTCCGATATTATTGCATTCTAAGAGTGACTTCTTTTTGAAGCCGATGCAGCATCCAATATTTTGTCGTTGGTTGTCTGATCAGACAGATTTGGTGTACCTATGATATTACATAGGTATTTGTGCCTTCCACAAATGATCACATATAATATAATGACGACAGATATTAATGGATGAATGATGAAATCAGATATTGCCGAGGTTTCCATAATAATACATTTATGGCTGAAATAGTCGGCATTTTTCCAAAAAAACGTTATGCGGTGATGACCAGGCCTCATACGTGCTAATTTAAGCATGCTATCGTCGCTATCTATATACTTAAGCCTGTACGTAAGCAGACTAGTAAAATATAAAGTTATTTAACACTAATTTAAAGCAACTTAACTAATTTAAATAATTATCGTCTAAGCCACAATTTTTGCGAAATGGAGTTAAGTGCATTAACGTGTTGTGAAAAAGTCAAAGTTTATATTATTCAATAAATCTAACAGATATCATGACTGTAAGCAGGTTTTTTTTAATTTGCCAAAAAATTTTTGTGTAGTTTCAATAAAAGTAAAAAAAATATATGCCGCTAAATTTCATTGTGATTATAATTCAAATAAATTAATTATTCAGTGGTCCATAGTTATAAGAGCTCAAACATCTCTTGACCAAAAAATTTATTATATATATATAGGTACCTAGTCTTGCCATGAATATTGTCACGAAGAAAAAAAAAAATTTTTTATTGCAAAGGATATTTATTACTTTTACAGTGTGTTAGTTTAATACATAAATATCAAACAATTTAAAATACAGCCAAAGATGAAACCTATTTGTAGAGGTGACAACGAGTTAAAGGTAATTAATTAAATAACGTCCCAGAGAGCTGGCCAATTTTTTGGCCAAAGAAGGTAGAATTGCCATACTATGTGGCCATGCAGCCAACCCTATTGGCAACGATGCGAACGAGTTTTATACCTAGTCTTGCCATAAATATTGTCAGGAAGAAAAAATATTTTTTTTATTGCAAATAATATTTATTAATTTTACAGTGCGTTAGTTTAATACATAAATATAAAACAATTAAACATATAAAAAGCTTATTCGAAGTGGTCTCCATTGGCTGCAATACAGTCCTTTAAACGTTGAGGCCAGTTATCAATAGAAGCACGCACTCTTTCTATGGGAAAATTCTTCACTGCCAATCGTATGAATTGTTTTAGGGACTCCAAATTATCATGGCGTTTAGAGCAAGCCGTAGTCTCTAAAACTGACCATAAATCATAATCCAGCGGATTAAGATCGGCACTAGACAACGGCCAGTCTTCAGCTCTGATGAAGTCCGAAACGTTCACTTCCAACCAAGACTGTGTGGACCGAGCTTTATGACCCGGCGCCGAGTTTTGTTGGAAGGACCATACTTGGTTATTGAACATGGTGTTGTTATGGGGCTTAAACTACCTTCTCAAGAATGGTATCTTGATACACTTGTGCCGATGTTTTGATACCTTTTTCACAAAAATATGGCTCAGTCACTCCTTCATAGCTAACACCCCACCAACCATCACTAAAGTCGGATAATGCCCACGTTGCACTCTGTCGACTAATTGGGAAGCTTCCTTAGAGCTTTGAGCATAAATACGGTCATTTTGTTTGTTAAAATGTTGCTCAATTGTAAAGATTTTCTCATCCGTAATCAAAAAATTTCTGTGACCTCCCTTTGCGTACCGCTTCAGTAGTTGTTTCGATTTTACCATCCTATTCTTTTTTAAATTATCAGTTAAAAAATGACCAGTGCGTCTCTTATAGGCTGCAAGTCCTAAGTCATCTTTTAAAATACGCGACATGGTTCTGGGTGCTATCTTCATCTCCCGAGATAAAATCTTTTGCTTTCGGACAGGACTTCTTCGAATTCTTTCCCTTACTGCTTTGACCACCTTTTTCGTACGAACACTACGTGAAGGGCCAGATCTTTTTCTGTCACAAACAGAGGAGGTCTCATTGTACCTATTAATAGCCCGGTACACAAACATTTGACTAATACCAAGCATAATATGGAGAGTTTTAAAAATTGCATTTGGCTCCATACCAACTTTGTGTAATGCAATCACAGCGATTCGGTTCTTTTTATCACCCCACTCCATTTTAATATCGCAAAATATTGTACAATGAACAATCGTATAAAAATGACAGATTCCAAATTCAAATGTAATATCTTTCTTATTTTTAATTGTAATAGTATTTATGGCCAGACTGTGTATAATTACATCATAATATTGTGTTATAGTTGTTGTAATTTGTCATTTTTTAATCCAACCCTGATATTATTTGGAATATTTAATTGGCACAGAAAAAATGTGTTTAATCCTGTTCACCCATCCGCATTCTGCATTTCGACGAGTTTGTGCGTGCATTGTTTAGTTTAGTTTGAGAGTGAACTACGAGTAACATCCACGGTGATTTGTGTAAAACGAAAATATTTATTAATTATTAATTACTTAAATAACTTGCGAGTTCTAAGCAATTGATGTTTATTAGTTTATAATAATTCAGTGCGTGGTTAATAACTAACATGAATATATCACTAGGACGAAAGATGGTTGCGCCGATTTCTGATTTAGACAATCATAACAATCAAAGTAACTATGTACTTACGTTTTTATTAATGAAGTACCTAATTAATTTTAAATATTACTAAGTGATATACAACAATAACACAAGTTTCACAATCCGTTTACGATCAATCAATTTAAAAGTCCTTCGATAAAACTTACATCATGTTTGGGTGGCGAGAGACCCATGCGGGGTGGGGCGTCCCCCTGTTTCTCTGCGCGCTGCTCTCGTGTTTCTTACCTATCTGTTTTTGTTTATTTTGTGGGTTCCCTTTGTACCATTTTATTTTATTGTTTTAGTTTTTGAAGATAATGACGAAAACTCGGTATCGCTTAAATGCATACCAACTGGTGGCCGCCCTGAGGGGCAATTCTCGTAATTTTAAGACCGTTCACGGTCTGATCTCAGTCTTAATCTGTCAAAAAATACTTCTAATTTCCTTACATTTTGACATTTGTTTGTCGCTGAGAAACTGCGAATAGATTTTGAACGTTTTAAATTACGAGAATTGGCGTATGAAGATGTTCTTCACATGCCAATCCTCGTAATTTAAAATCTCTGCCAATTAAATATTCCGAATAATATCAGAGTTGGATTAAAAATGACGAATCACAATAACTATAACACAATATTATGATGTAATAATTTTGGTGGTCAAGAGTTCTATGAGCTCTTATAACTATTGACCACTGAATAATTAATTTCTTTGACTTATAATCACAATGACCTAAAATTTATTGGCAAAAGTCAATGACCAAAAGTCGTACTAAAAAGTCTCATGCATCAAGATCAAAATATTATAGTAATTATTTTCATAATTTTTTACGTTACGCGTCGGGGATTTGATTTTTGAACAGGGAATTTATTTTAAAGTAAAAATGTGTTGATATTGGCGCCGATTCCCTTGTTCACAAACTAAACTAAATTTAAGTTCAGTGCATCTTTTTCTTTCTATTTCATTAAGAAAAGGACAGAAGATAAATATTAGTTTAGTCCTGTCAAATTAAAATACTCTATAGACAAATTAGACGCGATTAAAAACATGGCTACCAAAAATACGTCAATTTACGTCAGGCGCTGACTAATTTGACAGGACTAAACTAATATTTATCTTCTTTCCTTTTCTTAATGATATAGAAAGAAAAAGATGCACTGAACTTAAATTTAGTTTAGTTTGTGAACAAGGGAATCGGCGCCATTGTTTTATTCCCTTTACATGACGTTCCGTTTCAAATGAATGATAAATGATTAATATAACCTTGAATTTTGAAAGTGTCATGATCACGTCTTTCAAAAAACATGTAAAAAATTTATACTTTGCCGATTCTACATTAATTAAAAATAAACAATAAAATAGATTAGAATTTTTATTACAACTTGCCATTTTTTTTTAAGAATTATAATGACCGTTCGTGTATGACATGTCAAACAAAATAAAGTACCTAGTTTTCAGGTTATTTCGTTTTTTTTTTTATTTTAATTGCGAAGCCCCGGTTTTGTTTGCAAAAAATTTGTAGGAGTTAATATTATAAGTGTAGTCTATAAAAAACAAAGTCTGACTTTGATGCAGCATGGTACAGGATTTCATACATCAATGAGCATTGTCCTTTAAAAATCACCTGCGTACAATCATGATATCTGTTAGATTAATTGACTAATATAAACTTTGGCTTTTTCACAACACGTTAATGCACTTAACTCCATTTCGCAAAAATTGTGGCTTAGCTCTATCTTTCAAGGCGACGCTATGTTAAAATAAATGTTCTTACGCGTATCTTTTATTTTTAAAATAAATGATGCGCGTAAGAACTCCCATTACCCTCAAAGGCGACGTTAAATTAAATTTAAATTAATAATAATTTAACAGTTCGCATAACTATACTTTGGATTAATACATTCAGTAGTATTTCACAACTTAGGGTCTATTCATAAAATTTTTCGGTACGACGAGCGAGACAGCATGCTTTTTAACCCCGCCCAAGAACAAAGCGCTGCATTAAACAAAGCGGAAAAAATAAATAAATTCACTGACATCTATTCGATGTCACGACGAACTTGATGAGGTTTATAGCAGTCCAATTTTCTGTTCACTAGTTAGAACTTTTTAGACTTTCCTGTTTTGTGATAAGTCGGCTGTGTAACATATCTGTATATTATTTTACAATTATTTACCATATTTTGTAAGACGTCTGACATATGTATCTGACATTTTAATTGAATTAAGAGAATACAGTTCCTTCGAAATTATAATTAATGTGTTTTATTTCTTGACTGAAGTTTTTTTATCGGTCATACCATGGTCAACTAAGCTTTGCGATGCTCTGCGTGAGTTAGTTAATTGACTAGGCGATTTCCTGCAAGCGCAACTCGAGACAAGCGAAGGTAAACTATGCTCTTATTTCCCAAGGACATCATCTGTTTTAGTCCATTTCCAAAGATAAAAGTGCGGATACCAAAGAAAAAATTTCTAAGTTCGGATTGAACTTATCTGTCTAAGCATTTGTGTTTTGGCACCAAAGCTGTAGGAACATAGGCCTTGGTTTTATTTGAGTTTGCAACATCTTTCTTTTTATACCTTTTTGATGACATAATGAATTAACAAAAATAAAGGAAATATTCTGCCATGGCAATGACATTTCATGAAAAGTATGAAGTAAAAAAAAAAATTGTTCCCAAGTATATTTTTGACTAATTTACGCAACTGTATCGTCATTCTCTCGCACAATGATATTCTTTTCTTCTTAACTAACTCATAACTTCGTTTGTTTTTTTTGTTAATTCGTTACATCGAAAATGGCGCCGATTCCCTAGTTCACAAACTAATTAGTTCAGTGCATCTTTTTCTTTGTAATTAATTAAATACAAGATAAGTATTAGTTTAGTCCTGTCAAATTAGTCAGCGCCTGACGTAAATTGACGTATTTTCAGTCGCCATGTTTTTAACGATTTTCATAGATCAATTAATGCCAAAACAATGGATAAAACTTGGATGATGTTCTTTCGTTCTTCTTGATTAGTCTAATGTCTTAGTTTTAAGAAAGAGGGGAGGTCAAGTAGTCCACGGGACAGAGGAAATTGATAGTCTGCTGAAAGTATTGGAAGGTAAGGAGGTGCGGAGGTAGGCGAGTATCCAACGGTTACATGGAATGAGTACATATTCATTAGATAATTAATAGGAAAATATTGCATTAATGGAAAAATGATAATTGGGCCCCTTTGTCTCTGCGACCTGCTCTGATATATTCTGGCTCAATTTACATTGCCGTGAAACGGAATGGGATCGTCTTTTTGAGCTAAATTATACAAAACTTAGGTAATGATCCTTTTCCTTAATGACCTGCTCGCTAATATCAAATATATATCATCCAAAACAGATTAGGATTGCCTGACATGTAAAGCAAAACCTAGCCGGTCACTAATATTGTACTGGATAATAATATCATTATGACCCACTGGTGCATAATGTGTGTGCCCTATAGGTACATTTCAAGTGTCATTTCACAAAACGATTGCATAAAATGTTTAGGTACCAACTGTCAACGTCATTCGAGCGCTAAAAGATCCTTGTAGCAGTGCAGTGTAACTTAACCGTTCAAAGCAAAATAATATTACCATGCTACAACTAATAGTCTTGGGGTTATGTATATCACAATGGTTGGTATGGTAGTGAACGAATTTGCGAAAAGAATAAATAGTTGAATATTAATAAATCTCAAAAAATCCGTTAGTGCTCTTCGTATATTTCAAATAATTATTTTGTCTGGTTTTCTACTTAACCTTAGAATACGACCATAACGTCCATTTTTAAATTATTTCTTTTCATTGACTTTTCAAATACGTGAAATAAGTCATTCAAAGATAAGTTATGACAAATATAATGTATGTATTTAAAATTTTGTTACGATATTCAATTAAAACTCATGTACTTACATTGTAAGGTTAATTTAATTATGCTCATTCGTTTTTGACCTCACGACCCTTTGTTGTTAGTAACTGGTATCCCTCTAATTGTCAAGTTACTAATAGAAAACGATTAATAGTTCAAGATTTTAGACTACTTCAAAGGTCTTTTGGCGATGATTTGTCTTTTGACATTGATAGGGAGCCGTTGTGGGAAAATATTTGAACTAAATTGCGGCGATAGTACCGATTATTGCCACGCGCGAAGATATAAACCTAAGAAAATTACCTTTTTTATATTGCAGAATGGTTGTGAAATAAAAATAACTGAATTATTTAAATGATATCAGATGAATTAATATTTTTGAGGCATAAATTCGTAAAAATAAAGCCATTGGTCAGGTGATATTAGACGGGCATCAGTGTGGCACGTCACTATCTACTAAAGGAATGATCTTAAAAGTAACAACACTGGAACACGAGGAAAATTAATAAAAGGTTTCTCAAAAACGCCAACAAGCCTATTGAAATAAAATTCTTTATAAGTATGCAAAATAGAAGCGAAATTGTACAAAACAATCTCGTTACAAAGAACAGTTTCTATTTCGATCCGCGGCAATGTAATCGGAAAGTTAACCTAAGAATTTTGATGCTTGACCTCCCCTCTTAGAAAATGCTTGCTAGGCTGTGCTCAAAGAAATTGAAATATACCTGCTTACGATGCGCCCTTCACCGGCACGGCTTGTGTTTCAATGTTCATACAACATGTATCTTTTTATTTTTATCAATTTATTGTATTTTTGCAGATTTTCGCCTCTTCGCCGCATATGGATTATGAACACTGGTGATTAGTGAAGTGATACGGACACTGTTAGATATAGGTACCTAATAGGTTAGTCTAAGAATCAAAATAGTCCTAGTGAAGAGGAATTAGTGTGCAACTGACTTGTATACAGGGTGGATTTTTTGAACATAAGAGCTGTGCCAACCGTTTAGTATTATTCAGACCTGACGGAGCGCATCAGCAGGGATGGAATCGCAACGAAACAGAAGCGCGCAAACGATGCGGCAGTTATCCGTATCTACCCGGCAGAGAAAGTACGTCAAAATGAAAGTGTGCATGCGGAATTCCTTCGCGGAGCAGGTTCTTAAATGTTTATTACATGCAAATGTCAACTTTAATTGGGTAAACATAACTGACAATTCAATTTCATTTTAATCCTTAACTGACAATTGAATGACCCATTCCATTGCATTGTAAAATACGCTCCCTTAGGTCGGAACGGTACTTTAGTAGAGATAGAAAGATTTGATGATTAGGAATTCATCCATAACGTTGTCAAGCTCATTAAACTGCATATAAGATTTTTATGTAACTTCTGCTAGATCTATTATCGACCGATCAAACGCTCGATGGCTCGATCGATCTATCGCCTTCTGCTAGATTTGTCATCATTTCAACCTGGAATCACCAACTGCTGGGTATAGCCCTCCCCCTTTTTTTTCGAGATATTGCGCAATAATATTGTAGGTGTAGGAGCCATCTAAGAACACACAGCAGACTACCTACGATTATAGGTATAAGGTCAATGCACATACTTACAAAAAGACGTGATGTTCTCTCTTTAAAAATGGAGAACCAAAAGGCAGAAGGACCTTGTTGCTCGTTATGAGTGTCCTATTCTAGATCGAAAGCCGTTTGTTCGATTTTTTTTACTTCGAACTCGTTTCCTCGACATTTTCTTACTACGATGCGCAGTTATATCTACGACACTTTTCGTTCGATTAAGTGTTGTATGAATCTTTGCCATAGGCCATAGCAGACACGATACTATTAACATTGGCCCCAGACGCGGTCTTAGAATCCCCAGAAAATCACGAGAGCCTTTAACTGTACTTGAGCCACTGTGACCCCCATGGGCGTATACAAAAACAAAAAGAAAATTAAATGGTAATAGAGAATATAGGATGCAATAGCGAGCGAAGCCAACTCGGGAATTCGGGCACTCCGCTCGTACAGTCGACCACCTCACGCCACTTGCGAAACCAGTATGCTGCTAGCTGGCCTCATATTCTATTAAAACTCTGAAGCCAGCTCAATATCAAAGTGTTACCACTGACGTGCAGACCCTACTGTATGTTAGGTTTTAAGGCTAACTACTAGGCGGCTAGATATTCCATAATTTATTTTCATAATACTTAGATGCTGTAAAACGAGCTTATTTTTTTCTGCATAAGTCTACTATCCACCTAAGTTCTCCTATTTCTGTTTATGTATAGTCAAAAGAAAACTTATCTGCATTAATTTTCGAGCAGTCTTCATTCACTTATTTCTTGCATTCTATACTCTTTAATTCTTAAGCTCTTTACTTACACACTTACACTTACTTTATTGACGCAGTCATCAAATCGCTGATCCTAAAAATCTCGTCATGTCTGCTATGGCTCTTCTAGCGTGTATTGGATGGCATAAAATATCGATGCCTTATGGGTGTAATAATCTTTGCACGAGAGTTTTTCGGAGTAACGTTAAGTCCAAAAACGTGCATGTCATCGATGCCAAAGCAAGAAGTGAGAAAGAGTGTTCAAGTTAAGAAAATCGGACAAACTGCTTTCGATCTAGAATAGGACCTCACACAATGTAAACCATCAGCACTTTACAAAACATGTATTTTTCAACACATATGCTAGAAAAGTGGCTCTTTTGCTCTTATTTTAGGTTCACAGTGCAGTGTACACGTATGTTTTTTATTTTGGATTCCCGGACTAGTGCCGCATAATGCGCCACAGAAAACTAAATACTAGTCAGAATGTGCTCTTTTTTAATCCCAGCAAAGAGCCTTTATGCGTTTTAATTTTGATAATAATATATAAACTGTGTAAATAAATGAAATGTGATAAATCAACATCAATTCATCAAATTACCCTTTTTTTGTTCGAAAATATGATTAAATTCAGTATTTTATATATTTTTTTTTTATTATTATTGGCTATTTGGCTGCTTCAAGTCAGTGGCTCTCCTTTTAAATGAAAAATACTACTTAGCACACGAAAAAAATATCCGCGAGCCATGTTTCACAAATAATTTGTATAAAATTTTATGTTCATGTAAATTTTATTTATTTTTCTCTTCACAAGTGTATTGTTAAACGTATGAAACGCTTTAGCATTTGCCTTGCACTCGCCTTGTGTGCAATGACAATCTCTGCCCAGTTGAATCTTAATGTACAGACGCCAGCACATCAAGCTACTACAATCTGTCAAATTTCTTTAATAGGTTTTCAACTTTATCGATGAAGCATTAAGGTTCAAGGTTGATTGATAAATTTTGACAGTTTCGGGCAGCTTCCGAAACTGTCAAAATTTATCAATCAACTTGCTGGCGTCTGTACCTACTATTGTTTATGGAATCATATCCGCGAAAAAATAACACGAAAAACCTTAAATGCAGTTTTATTACTTACTGTTGTAAATCAACCATCCAAAACACAAAACCTATCTCTAACGGTTATCATAAGCCCAGGTTCACACGAGCGATTTTTTTTGCGCACTGGATTTTCAACTATCAAAACAAATGGTAAAAAAGTCGCCCGTGCGAACCTGGGCTAATAAGTTGTAGTGATCTCTCAGATGAGTTTAAGAGATGGAACGTCAGGTCTTTTATAACTTGTAACATTGGCGGTGTGCAAATATATTTCAGGGCGGTCCATTTACGTCAACAACATGACCTATTGCTAAAAATTAATTAAAAAGGCCATGTGCCAGTTGGACTAGCACATAAGCTATAATTACTTGTGAAACAGGTTATAAATAAATATAAATCTGTAATTTATCAAATTATCAGTACGGGACTAAGCCTTAACGGGGCGGCTAAACTACATGAGGCCCCCCAAATCCCTATATTTAAAACCGTTTAAGAAGTAGGAGAATGTAAGAGCGACAGAAGCGAGATCGAAAATTTTAGTGCCCCGCCTCGGAACAGTTATGTTTTCTTATGACGATTCATACAGAAATAGGAGATTGGTATTTATCGAAAAGGCTGGTATTGTAGGATGCAAGAGCGAGCGAAGCGAGCTCTAAAGTTTTAGGATCCTTGTTTGGGATTTGATTAAAAATCTTCGAGATTTGGAACACCGTAGGACCGGCGGCACTGGGCGGACCGCCCCTGATGTAAATTAGTTGCCCTAATAGTATTCGTACCTACAGTCTATTCACGAAAGGAAACGGTCGCACGACACATTCATTGAGCGTATAGGTACCGTAACGATACAAGATTTTTTTCATAACTACTTCTGAATGGTGAATGGCATGCAACCTACTTGCATACTTTTGTGCTAATTGTGTTTATATATTACGAGGGATATTCTCTTGTCTTCTCTCGTATTCTAGTTGCATCCGGTTAGACAGCAAGCAGACTTCAACACATTTGGGAAATAGCTAGGCAAACGCATAAGACATTATTCTCATTGAATACCTACTTGGGCTAGTTGTCGTTATTTACAAACATATTTTCTTTTATTTCTCGTTTACGCGTCCCACTTTGGGTCGCTAGTTCCATTCAGCCACTAGGATCTGGCGGAGCTGAGCCTTTCAGGACTAAAAGACCCGAGACATAACACGCTCTAGCACGAAGCCACTGAGCCCTGGTTTTCATGAAGCCTTATATTTCACGCGTGAAAAAAATTACAGGTTATATACAGATTTTTTTCAAAATCTGTGAATGCTGATCATAAATATTCAAAAAGTACAGGACTTTCTCCTGAGACCGTTTCCCTGTAGCTACAACGGTTAAGACTACTGTCCTATCTCAAACCTGTATGTAGCAACCACTTATCAGTGTCATATATCAAGTTTGTTGCACGAGGGTAGCTCACTGGACAGTTTGTCATAGGTTAGTCCTAGGTACCCACAATCGTGAACTACTTCGAGTCAAGGGTCTCTGATTTTTCATAGAAGCCGGTTTTAACAGCAACATATCCGTTGCCTTGTCTATTTCTGCTTGGAAGCTCTACTTTAATGATCACGCAATATACCTACAGAGCAGCTCCTGCATGGTCTGAGCCATTTTCGTTCGCAAACCCAAAGCGTTAATATTGATGCCTAGTTATTCCAGGTTCCAGTCCAGAACCCTCCTCCGATACAACGGTAAACAGTTTCAATGAGAATACACATTCCTTCCTCGATGTAGGATATTATTTTTTGAGATCTGGTCCTGTAGTGAGCCTGACCAAGTCGCAGTTTCGTCGCCACCAAAATTTTAAGAAATACTTCTCACCTTCGTGGCACCAAGCGAATCGAGCTCTTAAATACTTACAAACCGTCAATACGCAAATAAGAACCTTTCACAACAGGCCACCCGCCACTTACGCAATAAATAAGAGAGAGAATATAATCAAGAGAATCCAGTTAGGTTCGACGGGGATGACGGGGGCTAATGAGCAAGCAAAGCGAGCTGACAAAGACCCCGACATTCATTTCGTGTTAGATTTTCTTAACCTTGCAGACAGAAATAAAAGCCGGGCTCCGGTGACATAAGTAACAAAAATCCTTATATATGTAGGTTCCTAACTAAGCAAAACAAATGAAGTCGAACCTCTTTTATTTACATCACATATTTTGAAGTTATTTTTTTCTAAATTAGGTCGCTGTTATGAGGCTATCATCTGTAGCGCTGTTTAGAGCTAAATTCTTATTTTGTAACAATGAGGGCTGTTCCAAATTAAGAATTTAGCATGGTGTCGTGAAACTGTTCCTTTCCTGAACAGACTAGTCAATGGCTTGTATCATATAACACTTTCTTTACGTAAACAAAAATAGTACCTAGGCTAAAGCATAAGTGAATGCCTATTAATTACATAATTATTATTATTACGCATAGGAATATTCATTCAATGTCTGTTTGTAAATTATGTAGCTTTTTAATTTGTCGGAACTACCTATACCTATGGTTTTGTCGCACTTTAATTGCACTAAGCCTGTCAAGTTATTTTCTCAAGTGAATAGTGCCACAGAATCACAAGTTTCTTCAAAATGACAATAATAAACGCAAGGAGAACTGGATGTGAATTTAAATTGCTATAAAAATAGTAAGAAGCCCATATTCAAAAACATGGTCAAGCATGAGTCTCGAATTAAAACAAGATTGAGAAATATGAAAGCTAAGGCACGGTACCATAGTTGGGCACGACGAAGTTATGCACGTGTATGTAGTTAGCTTCGCTTTGAATGAAAATGTAGGCGAGACCACTCACCGCGGCTCAGAGATGCGAGGCTGGGAAACAAATAAACCCGCGCAGCAAACGAGCTTAATGTCTCCATGTAACATCCTAAAGCCCTATCTGCTTCATCTTCTTCCGGTCCAAAATTATCTGATGAAAGTGTAAACAGACTTTGTTTACACTTATATCAGATAGTCGTTATGATTATATTTAATGGTTTGTTTAATAAACCCTGTCCAGGTTAAATTATTACGCAATCACTCATTCATTTGTATTTTCAACTTTATATCTCACCACTTTTTCCAACTAACATTAACTTCAATAATAATTGCAAAATGAAAAACATAACACTGAATAAAATTTAAATTTCACATATTCTAATAATCGAATCAAAGCACTCATTTTGTAAGTTGCTCTATAAATTGGTATCCACAGGTGTGTTTTCTGATTTGGAGTATGTTTTTTCATCAGATACCAATGGAACAGACTACACGCTCCGTGTTGCCTGTGCACTTTAAACTGCGCAGGCATGACAACAGAGAAGACGGAGCGTGTAGCCTGGGCTGAACGCAGCAGTGGAGTTGCGCATTTAATTGTACAGTTTAGACTTCGTTTTGATGGCAGTTTGGACGTCAGTTACGTCCGTTACAACGGTGAATTTAAATAAAGTAGTGTGGGTAGTTTTTTCCAAACCAACCGAATCCTGTGTTACGATCTAAGTACGTAGGTATCTATATTAATATAGGTTAATTTGATTGTCCTTAATTATATTCTTGAACAACTTCAAAAGCATCGCCATTTCCGACACTGTGTCTGTACCTAAAACCAAAGATCCGAAGTCATTTTTTATGTATTATGCTGAATAAATAAATAAAATGTAACATTTTTAATAAATTTATTTATTCCATATATTTTTTATTTTGAACCAAGTGAAATGCGACTTTTTCTAATGGAACAAGCGCTGTCTAGTAACAATATTGGGAAACAAATCACAATCCATGCCTTAACCTTTTGAACGCCAGAGTATAAACGCATCGCCGTACCCCTGACGCCAGGCCACTTTTCTGTCAAATGACCTTCATAAAAAATAGGGATTCCAAAACTTATATCGATATACAACTGAGTTTTTATTTTCGTCTTTAATTTTCTAATAAACCGTACTCACGACACTGAAATTTTATTTAACCTGCCACTATATTCCAATATAGTAATCTTTACACAGCATTTAACAGAGACTATCAATGAAAAAGCAGATATTAGAAAACTAAAAAAATATATTTATTACAATATGGTTACAACACTATTCAACATGACTTGTCATGGTATTGTGACAATGGCGTTGCTTGCCAGTCAATTTTATGAAATTCTCGCATCGAATTAGGGATGTAGCAGTGTACACGTTGGTTATCGATTTTAATAAGTATTCTTATCTAATATAATACCTATCCATATCTAAAATACGCAAGGATTTTAATGTAGTAATAAAAAAAAATTGAAATCAGTATATTAATTATTGTTTTTTTTTACATGTAAAAAATATGCAGAAATAATTTGAAAACCAACAGTTACATATACCTAATAATTATTATTACGAATCAGTCTTACAATATCACTAATCTTTAACAAAATGTACCTAATAATATACTAGGAAGAACATCAGTTTAGTACCTAATAATAATAATAAGTATTGATTCCGCTTCCGAGAACTCTTCGTCATCTCCAATTCCTTCTAATATTCGAAACAGTTCTTCGGTAGTCATTACACTCATGATCAGTTTATAATATAACTAACTTACACGATATTTTAATAATAAATAAATACAAATAAAAACATTAAAGCACTTCACTAAACTTAATCGCCTGCGCTTACGACGTCACCGCTGTGTCATACATTTATGACTATGGCGTACAAGGTACTGATAATATTGGTTTGCGCTAGGGATGCGCAAGAGATGAGTTTAACAAGTGTCGATATTAGACATTTGCACATTTTATTTTTGATTGTGTAGCTAGAGGCATGGTTGTATAAGGCTAAGTTGTTTTAAAAATACGTTTTACTTCTCCTGATACCAACTTATACACAAATAATATACTCTGGACTAAAATTTCATATTCATCTTCTTAAATTTTTATTGATTTTACTATCATATGTCAGTGATTCTACTAGCTGTCACGTATAGCGGACTACGGCGTGTGAGGCACTCCTTTTATACGCGTTTAACATCTACTTTTAAAACAACAAATTTCTCGATATTGGTGGTTTATTTATATTAGTTTCATGCAATACAATATAGACGGAAGCTTAAACTTTTAAATTATATAAATAAAAACACACAAAAGTAATGATTAAATTGTTTATTTCATAAAATGGTGCGACGTGTATTTTGTCATATATTTGTGACGTTGGCGTTCAGGGTAAGATTTCGTTTGTCACATATATGTGACAATGGCGTTCAAAAGGTTAAACACTCCCGGACTCCTAAATCGAGCCTCCGTACAATTCCATGTGAGGTGAAAAGACTTAAAACATCAAAACAATGATGAGTAAAAAAAAAGATTTTGTGACTGTGAAAAGATGTGTGGCTCGACAATAATAACATAAAAAAAAAACCAAAGTCATGCACGTATTTATCAATAAATATCCGTGAGACATGAAATTAAATTACATCAGTCAAACTGAAGAAAAAGAATATATCACAAAAAAATTAGGGATCCAGTTAACGTAGAAGACACAGGCAGAGGACATTTGTAAAAGACTATCTACTAATTTATCATAAATCTGTGTGCAATATGGTTGTTGCTTCCTGTTTTAAGATTTGGTGTAATATTCTGGGGTAACTGTAGTGAACGAGCCAGCGTTTTGAAAGCCCAAAAACATTGTCTCAGGGTTATGATGAGTCTTAAAGTAACAGAGCTGCATACCTATAATTAAGTCTCATAAATTATTAACCTTTGCATGCCTTTACATGCCTGTATTAGTCATATTTGTAAAAACTCATATACATTTCTGCATCAAATGAAACTAGAAAACGTGGTACAGATAAATGAGATCTCAACATCAGAACTTGTTGTGCACGGGATTTCATAAAACTTTTTTATTAAATAATATTGTTATATGTATGGCACTTGTAATTTATAATGAAATACCTAACAATATTAAAGACTTAGGGCTGATTTTTCAATCATCTGATAACTTTAATCGAGGAATAATTTTGAAACTTTGACAGTTATTTCATACAAAAACTCTCAAATGTCAATTTTATTCCTCGAATAAAAGTTATCTGGCGATGGAAAAGTCAGCCCTTACAGTTGCAAAAATTTAGAAAACATCAATATAAATATTGATGTTTTCTAACTTTTTTTTATAAAAAAAAAATCTATTAAGATTTTTTTTATTATACTGCAAGTAGGTACCTACATGATTTCTTAGCCGATAAGTTAACTTAATTGAAATTAAGTTTTTGTAATTTGTTTAAGGGCTGATTTTTCAATAGTCAGATAACTTTTATCTAAGGATTAAATATTGCAATTTGGCATCTTTTTTATAGAAAATATGGCAAACTGTCATACTTATTCTTCAGGTAAAAACTTATAACACCCCGTCGTTTTTGCGTCGGGGGTTAATGAGTATCTGACGATAGAAAAATCCGCCCCTGGCTTTCTCACAACTGTAACAGCTGATTTTTTGTACATTCTTTACAAATCAATATTTCTGATAATCATCTATTTCAAAATAAATAACACACAACTGCAAATTATGTTTTAACTTTATTAAATTTCCATTATCACAATCATCTCCTAAGTTCACACATTCTAATAATGTAGACCCAGACGAGGCATGTTGCATAAACTACATAGACTAGAGAAGATATCGGCCACATACACGACGCATCTCCAAGCTATGCAGCCTTCCGAAGTGTGGACCGCTTGCTACATCATATATTCTGCCTCCAAGTCCTTCCTCCTAGTGAGGAAATTTCAATTGTAGCTATTATGTTAAGTCGTACTTGTCTTGTTTCTATTTACATTCCTCGCCCTTCTGGTTCTTCAAGAGATGCATAATGTTTTTATACTATACCTGTTCGGAAAGAACTTTATAACTTTTTAAAAATGAGGCAGTAAGTACCTACCTACGTCATTACTGTTGCTTTGAAGATCCGTGGCATACCTATTGTCGCGCCATTTTGAAAAGGGCAGCCACGCGTGTGAGACCTATATATTTTTGTAGTTTGGTCTTATAATGTTTTCTGTTTGCATTGATGTCAGTTATCGAAACATATAGGTCTCATGCGAGGCCACCATTTTCAAAATGGCGCGACAGTAGTTATTCCAGGCTCCATATAAAAACCTTCAAACCCTTTTGCGAGTCGAAATGTAGATAATCATTTTCTGGGTGGACACTTAGTACCACCATATATTTACAGATGCTGCCAACTGAGGTTGCATAACCTGTCGGATAACAGTTTATGGTAAGTACCATTTACAATATAAATAAAATAAAATAAAACGGCATCCGGAGACGGGAAATATTTCGGCATTTTAAAATATAGGTACCTACTCGTGCTTTCTTGTTCTTCGTGTCGCTGGCACGACTGTAGGTATTTTAAATAGTGTTTTAATGTCTCAATATGTTACGCATAGAGGACTAGAGGCGTCTAAACCAGAGAGTAAATGGTCTGATTTCTTGTGGAAAATGCAACTTGTTATTACCCGCACTAAACACAAGACTACTCGGATGTCACCTTTACAATTGCTTATTGGTGTTGAAGCAGTCACGCCACTCATAATACCCGGTTTACATTATTCCAGTCCAGTGATCCAGCGAGAATCCAGTCCAGTGCTGGACTGGATCTGTAACGTCTACATTATTCCAGCCGATCGATTCTGTAAAAATCTCACCGTGAAAAGTTAGGTGAAGTGAGCTTAGAGTGTGTCCGTTACCCTGGCCAGATGTTGTCGAAAATGGTAATTTGAATCTTATAGATAATTAGATTTGCGGCTTCTGTAATTGTTGCGCACATTTTTAAATTTGTTGCGCTTATAGTTTTTTAATTATTTCACAAAAACATTTCCTGCTGCGGTAACGTTACCCTAGCCAGACCTTTTTCTTTCTAATGGGAATATTTAAATAAAAACTAGCTATAAAATTAGTTGTCTAGATGAAGTAAATGTTGTGCCTTATTTTGTATTCAAGTTTTCTTCGGTTGCGAAGTTATTCGAGATTTTGCTGGAGTAACGTTTCTGGTTTTGCTAGATCTTTGAAACGGTTAAACGGATTCTTATCATATTTTGTACATGACTTCTTAGGAACTAGTTTAAATTTGTTTTTCAATAAAAAAACCAAAATAATGCATAGCTTAAAGGTTATTTCATTAAATAGAAAAACACTTCAATTGGTCCCAGCACTCTCAATAAGAGGTCTAAAGACTTACTTTAAACATTATTTTGAAGCTTGTAACTGCCTTCAAATGTATCTGAAGTTTCATTAGTATCCTGTAAGTATTTAACAAGGTATGATGATATTCAGTTCCTCAGGAGCACGGTCTTGATGCGTGCGGTGTTATTTGGCCACTGGATTGGATATATGAACTGAATGTTATGTCAATTATTAGTTTTTTAGTTCAGTTGTATATCAGTAAAATTTCAGCTCAGTACATTGGATAATTAATGAGATAATACGATTAAAGTCATTAGGAAGTGAATGACCGTGGTAACCCGACCAAGTTTAGGTGGTTATGAAAAAGCGAAAACGCAGAACATTATGGTACCTTCTAAAATATGTAGGATAGTGTTGCAAATTTAGTACAGACATGTAGGTACACAAGTTTTAAAAAAAACTACATGATTATTAAAAATGTTTATTTACAGGTAAAATAATCATTTCAATTGAACTTTTAAAGTATTAATAAACTTATACTTAAAACAATCACAGATTAAAATTACACATAGTAATTTTGCTTTTTTGAAATTTTTTACTATTTTTTATTTAAATTATAGATTTCAGTATACACAGTACACAGTTACAGTTTTTATTTAAATATACCCACACATATTGGAATGTGTAATGATCACACACTTGTTATTATAAATATCTCTCACGCACTCGATAAATATTTGCAAAAACAGGAAACGGAACTGCCGAAGCGCACGCGCACTCTCTACAAGATGAATTATGTGATTATGGAGCATGTTTAGTGCGTTATGCAAACAATGTATTATCCCTTCACCCCACCCCTCCCGCGTCCCACCGAACTACATGTTAAATCGGTGATTTTTGTTATGTCTGTGCAACTGGAAGATAATAATAATGTTTTCATAGTACAGAAAATATTATTATATTATTGTGTATTTAACAGTGTACGCGTCTGTACCGAAATTGTAAGGTGTATTATACTAAACATTTCAAAAGATAGTATAATGTTCTGCGTTTTCGCTTTTTCGTAACCACCTAAACTTGGTCGGGTTACAACGGTCATTCACTTCCTAATGACTTTAATCGTATTATCTCATTAATTATCCAACGTACTGAGCTGAAATTTTACTGTTATACAACTGAACTAAAAAACTAATAATTGACATAACATTCAGTTCATATATCCAATCCAGTGGCCAAATAACACTGCACGCATCAAGACCGTGCTCGTGAGGAACTGAATATCATTATAACTTGTTAAATACTTACAGGATACTAATGAAACTTCAGATACATTTGAAGGCAGTTACAAGTTTCAAAATAATGTTTAAAGTAAGTCTTTAGACCTCTTATTGAGAGTGCTGGGACCAATTGAAGTGTTTTTCTATTTAATGAAATAACCTTTAAGCTATGCATTATTTTGGTTTTTTTATTGAAAAACAAATTTAAACTAGTTCCTAAGAAGTCATGTACAAAATATGATAAGAATCCGTTTAACCGTTTCAAAGATCTAGCAAAACCAGAAACGTTACTCCAGCAAAATCTCGAATAACTTCGCAACCGAAGAAAACTTGAATACAAAATAAGGCACAACATTTACTTCATCTAGACAACTAATTTTATAGCTAGTTTTTATTTAAATATTCCCATTAGAAAGAAAAAGGTCTGGCTAGGGTAACGTTACCGCAGCAGGAAATGTTTTTGTGAAATAATTAAAAAACTATAAGCGCAACAAATTTAAAAATGTGCGCAACAATTACAGAAGCCGCAAATCTAATTATCTATAAGATTCAAATTACCATTTTCGACAACATCTGGCCAGGGTAACGGACACGCTTAGAGTGAGCTGTCAATAGTGTCAATCCCTAGCATTAGTTGGAATGACAGCTCACTCCACGCTCACTACACCTAAGTTTTCACGGTTAGATGGTTACAGAATCGCACTGCAGTTATTTAGAAGCCGTTGAAGTGTGAACACTACAGTGACAATGGTTTCAAGAAGAGATCAGTTTCGAAAATTTTTCAAACGTGCTCAATTACTCTTGCTACAAGTAGTTATTATTGAGGTTGCTAAGGAACTAAGAAAAAAGGAACGGATTTGGGTGAGAAATTGGATCAGCGAAAGAGATCAAAAAGGAGGGTCAGTAATGCTTTTGCAACAACTGAAGTTAGAAGATCCCACTGAATATAGACTGGCATTGAGAATGACAGCAGAAAACTTTGAGGAACTGTTATCATTAGTTTCAATTAATATTCAACGTAACAATACATTGTTCAGAGATGCTATGCCTGCGAAAATAAAATTAGAAGTCACTCTTTCTTTTTTAAGTACTGGAGATAGTTACAGAAGCCTCAGTCGTATGTTTCGATTCCCAAAACCAACTATTTCAAAGAAGATAACTTCTTCACCATTTTTAATAACAAACAATTTCGATGCGTATTTTCATCAGTCTAGTAGCTGTCTTAAACGTATATATTTTATGTATTGTTCGTACGTGACGCGCTCGCGCCTCTGGTTATAAAAGGACTAGAAGAGGAAAAAAAAACAATATTGAGATTCTGACTGAGTTTATTTTTTGCTATTTTATTTTAAAACCCCACGAAATAGTAATGTTTAGACAACTAAAATACAGACTTTGAAATGATATAAAATGATCAATAGAATTAGCATAAAAAATATTATTAATATCTCGATTATGGTTGTAAATGTATGGTGTACCTAGCATCAGTGGTATGACACTGACGGCTCACTCCACGCAAGTTTCTACGGTGAGGTTTTCACAGAATTGACATGTTATTATTATTATTCTTCGTCGCCGTATCGATGATTCCCTTTAATTAATCAACCGGATATTTTTAAATTTATTTAGTTTTCTTTATTGCCAAAAAAAAAATATAAAATAGTTTAATTTTTTCTTGATTTACTTTTTGTAATATTTTTCGGGTTCCTTAGTAAAACAAGGAACCCTTGCGCCTTATAGTTTCGCAAAGTCCATCTGTCTTTTTTGCCCGCGATTTAACTCTGACACTTTTGGGTCTAAAAAGCTGTAATTTGGTCGGGTTATACAGGGTTATTTGTAAAACACCGACAACCTTGCAGGACTGTATTACTATCATCATAAACAACAACTTTTGTTCTATGACTTTTTACAAAACATAATACATTTACCAAAAACAAACCTTCAAGATTTTGTTGTCCTATCTAACACATTTCAACTCTGTATTTTGCTGTACCTACTAACGCCTGCCACGCACTGTCCTCGTAGTAATACTTTTGGGTTAGAACTCGCTACGCTACGATTCCCGCCTTTTTACGCAAAAGCCAAATGATACTTACAATCGGACATTTGACATGGAAATAACCTTGATATTTCACGGTATCTACATACTAAACACCGTAAAAAACAAATTACCAAGGACTTCTCACATTTTCTGTAAAGTTACAACGGTATAGCACTTTATAAAAGTATTTGTTCGTAGATAGACTGAATCCACTCTCCCTTCATACTTAACCAGGCCTAAGACTGGCTACATTAAAGAATATACAATACATTAAAGAAATATGGATGTAATCTTAGGATGAATCTGAATTAAATGATTTATTATTATTTCCTTTATTTAAATGTAAACATATAAATTATATTTTTAAATATTAGAATATAAAAGACATAAAAACATTGAAAAATATAAAATATATGAATGACACTCCACGCGAAGTATTGACTAACATTGAACCGCCGCCCGGGCTGCGTCGTTGGTACTTGCTGCTGGATTTGCTTCGAAGAATTCGACGATACCTTCTTCTTGTACTGTGTGCCTCGATGAACGACCACTATCCCTGGTGGGATTCCGGAATTGCCCGTGATCTCGTAACCGCTGTGTGGCGGCTAGCATTATTTCTCGGTTAGGTATAAGTACGTTCGGGAATCGTATGGCGTATTGGTGACAGGCTTCAGAAACATTGTCATCACACCTAGCTAGCATTCGCACCATTTCCGTGTACTCGACATTGGAATATTGATACGCCATCATGTAAAGATAATTACGTCCGCACTGCCGAATTTCACTACAATCACACGTAATGACGCGACGCAAGCGCATCAAGGCGAACGACCGACTGAGGGCCGCCCGTAAATAGGTCAAGTTCAAGCGCCCCCGCCGCGCTTTCTTTTGCTTCGCATAGACTTCGTAACATTTAGAGCGTTCAATTTAAATATTTTTATTTTTGCATGAAAATCTGATGCAACTAAAATATGATGATTTTTTAAGTCATAGAACAAAAGTTGTTGATTATGATGTTAGTAACATAGTCCTGAGAGGTTGTCGGTGTTTCACAAATAACCCTGTATATTAATAAATCATATTAATCTCGCCTACAAAGTTGTAAAATAGTTATTTGTGCAACAAGAGAGCAAAGTAGTTTTTTGCTGCGAGTGCTGATTTTGAATCCTGAGCAAGCGAAGGATTCAAAGATTGAATCACGAGCGTAGCGAGTGATTCTAAAGTTGAATCCTGAGTGTGGCGAGGGATTCAAAGGCACGAGATGCAAAAAAACTTTGCTCTCGTGTAACACACATAACTTTTCACTTCAGCAGCGAGAACACTTTAGGAGATAAAATAATAAACAGGAATAGATTGAAATAACTATTTATTGTGAATCAAAATAATTAACATTGTAGCTAGATACCAATTCTATAAAATGGAACATTTTAATAGTTAAAAGTAAAATTACTGCAATTCTACAAATTTTATTCCCGCTCTTTTATTTAAATTAAGGCGTGTTCGGAAATAGCACCCATGATATTTTATTATTCAAAATATATTACGTACCTAACATTTATTGAAACTACAAATAAATATTTACAAGTTAAATGTCAGTTTTATTTGCAGTAAATACTTATTTTCGTTTAAATACAACAATAAGTTAAAAATTCAATAAATTACATTAAAAGACATAATTAATTTCTTTTTGCAAAATTTCTTTAGTTAGTACGAAATTCCGAACGTGTTTGTCTTTGAGGTCGAATTCAAAATCCGAACTTGGGCTGGTCTCTGTCTCTCTCTCTTTCTAATGGAGGGAAAGAGATAGAGTGTGAATGTTTCGAATTGTATGATTAACCCAAGGCTGAATAATATATATTTGCGGCTTTCTGAAAAAAAAATTAAAAAGTTACTTTGTCTCACTCAGTGAGCAAAATCGCATTTTGCTCACTGATTTCACGCAGCAAAACCTACATGTTTGAGCTACTGAAGTGAAAAAATATTTTTTGGTTACCTCGCTCACACGTAAAACAGGGATGATTTTTTACTGAACGGAACTGTGCGTGTTCTGACACGCACTTGGCCGGTTTTTTCATAAATTCATTACAACGAAAATCATCCAAATTACTTTGGGCATTCGTTTATATAGGGAGGATTGGTTGGACGAGCCCTTTAAAAGGGGCAGGCAACCTTTTGAAACATGATATAATTATATCGCCGCTGTATAGAACAAGAGTAGGTTCCTACTTAGGTGTTGAGTTTGTGATAGACTACAAAAAAATAAAACCTCAATTTTTTTGTTTTACGTAGAATACATAGTTTAATGTAGCCGAATAAATTAATTTTCTCAATCCCTAATTAAATAAAACAAAATATTCACGCGTTAAACACACGTATTAAATAGTACTGTATTGTGATTATAAAATCTCTTTTTTCAGGGCTCCTCTTGGAATTAACAACAGAGCAAGAACTGGAAGAAGGTCCGGATACTCCAGATAGGCACATGACATTCTGGGTGCTTGACGAGAGTAATCCTGACCCAGATCAACCGGATTTCATTTAACCCAATATTGTCGTGTAGCGACAAGAACTAGGTTTAAATTAAAGAAAGGGAAGTTGAAGTTAATTAAAGGTTTATTAATAAATAAAGGTTATATAAAAAATGGAGATGGACTGGTCAGTGGAGTGTAGTGTGTAGGTGAGGAAGAATGAAGATGAGTGATTGGTGGGTTGAGGAGGCTGAAGAGGTAGACACGACGCGAGGCAGGTGTCGGTGACAGGTGCAGGTACGGGCGTGGTGAGGTGCTGGTGCGTGTGCGGCACGGAGGATACCCGTAGGGGGCCCACGCGACAGTAGTAGGTCGCAGCACGGCCGCGCGACACAGCAGGCGCGCAGGCCCGGTAAGGGGCCCACGCGACAGTAGTAGGTCGCAGCACGGCCGCACGGGAGGGCAGGCACGGCGGCGCGAGCAAACAGGCACGGCGGCGTGAGAGAGCAGGCACGGCGGCGTGAGAGAGCAGGCACGGCAGCACGCGGTCAGCCCGCCAGGAGAGACGCCCCTCGGTTGACAGCAGGCCAGTAGTTTCAGGAGGTTCCGGCGAGGCACGCCAGCGGTCCGACTGGTACGGAGGACGGAGGACGAAGGTGCAGCGCTGGTACGACAGGTACCGGAGTCAGAGAGTTCCCTGGCTAGGTGACTCCGGAGTACCAGCACTACTTTGAGGGTTCCTTTTAGAGGTGAAACTCGAACTCCAACTCGAACTCGAACTAGAACTGGAACTGTCACCGCGTTGCTTGGATTCCACAGGTAAACTCGTAGAATAGCAACTTGAAGAAATAAATATGAATTTGAAATATGGTGGCCAGTACCTATTGATTTGCGTAAGTCTGAATATATTTTCAGCTAAAAGTTACAGGCTGATAAGAATTAATAAGCAAACTTGTCACGTCGACGTATTAGACGTCGTTGACAGGACTGTCATAATAAAATATATTAATAAAATACAATTAAATATAAGTATAGTTATTTCGTATTAAAAGCGTATTCAAAGTATAGTGTTTATAGGAAAAATGATATCAATGAATGTGGGCGAAATTTCCAGCCCTTGGATGTTATTAAATCGTCGTAGTGTTATATGTTAAAGTTTGATGACTAAACGTGACCTGGTGTCGTGAGGAATAGCCAGATCAGCACCTAACGGTGACGGAATGCTTGTCTGACCTGGAGGAATGAATGTAGATAACTGTGAGTATGTACATTACGTTACAATATATAAACGTACTCAGCACTGTTAGAATCCGAAACCGCACTGAGGACGTCCGTGAATTCTGCCAGATTACATACCGCATCAATTTTTCTTATTTAGTTCTACCACTGCCAACGTGTAACGGTCAGATACACTAGCACCACATAACTACAACCATATAACCAAGGAAAATGACTTAGCAACAGTCAGCAGCACCTCCTGTCCTCTAATATTTTATCTATTTAAACTTATGATCTGCATGTATAGACGTAAAAATATTTGTTTGTAGGTAATCTCTGAATAATAATAATTGTTTTACCGATAGAAAGATATAAGCTAATAAATATATAAGCTATTATATTGCCAGGATAATATGTTTTATGGTATACCTAAGAACGGAAGTCGCGATAAGAAGCTAATTAATAGGTAATTTATGTAATGCAATCCATTTAAAAAATGTTATAGGTGTTTGTCTCGTCGTCGTGTCTTTTCAAGTTCATTTATCAATGTACATTCCCGTGTGATTCCCCTATAGATACAGTCGTAAAACTATGCACCGTATTAGACGATTTTTGTTTTGTTTCAAAGAGCATTTCTCCATATTGACCTCTATTAAAGGTAGGAGGGTAAACAAAAAACAATATGTAAAAAACGGAGAAATACTAAATCTATTTACCGAAGCATCTCAATGAGGAGCCACATTAAATGTGCTATATCTCCCAATTCATTCATTTTTGATTACGGACTCTTATCCTACAAATCTAATATACTTGCTACTAAATGATGAAGAAATTGCGCATTAATTGGACTACCTACTGCTTCTTTGAAAAATGACGAGTAGTATGTGTATGGTCTGAGGAGCCACATATAATATATGGTAACTTTTTTCATTTTAACACTACCAAGCTCAGATTTTGTCTACTAACTACTCTCAAATGCTACTAAATCATACCAAATTATGATATATATACATCCATGATATTCCTAGTTCTGACGTGGCTCCTCAATCCAAACATTTAGATTGAGGTGCCACCTTTAGGTTCATATAACTATGGAAGTATTATACTACAAAATCGAGGATCGAACCTACAAAATTTTTAAACTTACTACTAAATAAGTATTTAGTTTCATTAAGATACAAAATGTGGCACCTCAATCCTTACGGACATGTTGTTGTATATATGAAATAAAATCAAAACTAACGGAATGGCTACTAAAACAGGACTATCTACAGACAGAATCCTTACTTAAGTATGTCGCCTAACCGTCGAGTCCGTTTCCCGAAAGAAGTCCCGCGGCAATAAGTGGAACTAATTATTATTATATAGTTAGCCAACTCTTCTACCCCAGACACCTTTCTCTATTTAAGAATGTGCATTTTATTAACCAATAACCAAGCCTGCTACTCGTATATGATGTCGAGATAAATAAATAAATCAATATTTATGATTCCGTCCTACGACAGTGGCACCGCGTCTACGAGACTTCTTTTGTGAAACGGACTTTACCTACATATCCCCAATCACACACCACATACCCACACACACTCACACACGAACACACACACACACATACATGTCGTATAAATATTTATATCTTCAATCGCTCGGGTAGATCGACACACTACTATTTATACTAAGCACCACATTTTAAGCTGAATCGCTGTCTCTCAAGATACAGGTTCCCTAGTTTGAGAGGCAGGGTTTTCCATATTGTGTACAGATTTTAGTTCTTAGATTTGTATTGCATTGTGTTACTACCAAAGCTCATTTAAAACTGTCTTTATTTAAAACATGTTAAATCTGTATTTTCTATGAAATAAAGTTATTATTATTTCCTTTATTTCATTTAAATACCTACAAATTACATTTTTAAATATTTTTATTTATTTTATTTATTTTACAGTTTTTGGAAAACTTACAGCTAAAAACTAAAAAAAAAAGAAAAACAAAAAGATAAAAAAACATTTAAAAATAAAAAAAATAGTAGCCCACCGGTATCGGGAACAGGGTCCAAGTTACCAGCGGTCGGGGCTCCAGAGAGAGGAACCTCCTGACAATGCGAGCCGTGATTATTATTAATATTATTATTTCTTCAATTATTATTATTATTATATTAAATTACATTCATCATCTCTAGCTGAGAAATGCAATTCCACCTTTCCCGCCGTTTTTCATCAAAAGTCATCTATGGGCTGCCACAACTCAAAAGTATCAAATGTTAAAAATGACAATGTTGCAATCCACAAATAATATTAGTTAAATAGTCGATTATTGTGTATGCTAACAAGTACATACTAATTATATCATATTTTTTGCAACAACGCCCCTCTATCAATGTCATTCTGGCGCCAAAATATTGTGGTTGTTGAGGTGCATTTATGTAGCTATTCTCTGTCTACGTTTTGGCGCGTGGCCAAAATCGGAACCAACGCCGCCACCATATATTGTTTTCCCTTGTTCGCAAACTAAACTAAATTTAAGTTCAGTGCATCTTTTTCTTTCTATTTCATTAAGAAAAGGACAGAAAATAAATATTATTTTAGTTTAGTTTGTGAACAAGGGAATCGGCGCAAGGGCCAATTTTCTAGTCTATTTTCCTCTATGGCAATGGTGCCGATGTCGACACTTCTGCCAATGTCGGATGTGTAAGCACCTCCTGTCAACGTCATTGGAGCGCCAAAAGATCCTTGTTGCAGTCATGGAATTAGTAAGTACTGTTTTTTCTTTCTCATAAAATATTTTTACTTAATAATATTTTTATATGTATGGCACTTGTAATTTATAATGAAACACCTAACAATATTAAAGACTTAGGGCTGATTTTTCAATCATCTGATAACTTTAATCGAGGAATAATTTTGAAACTGACAGTTATTTCATACATAAACTGTCAAATGTCAATTTTATTCCTCGAATAAAAGTTATCCTGGCGATGGAAAAATTAGCCCTTACAGTTGCAAAAATTTAGAAAACATCATTATTAATAGTTTTTTTTATTATACTGTATAATGCGCGAAATGTTCGGTTGTAACATATTCTCGGAAGAGCTCAATCATTGCTACATCGTTTACCCTAGGTGATCAAGCTCTTCCTAGATGAAACTCCATCCGTGATCTGGGGGTTTATCACGATTCCAAACTCAGTTTTGAAATTCACGTCAATTCAATAGTCGCTAAGGCCTCAAAATCACTGGGTTTCATAATGCGACCAAGTGCTTCACTCAAGCCAAAACGTTAAAAATTCTATACTGTACTTTTGTTAGACGTCACTTGGAATACGCGTCTGATATATGGAACCCATGTTACCGTAAATATACTGACCGCATTGAGAGCATTCAAAAAAGGTTCATTAGGTATCTATGTTATCATCAAAAAATACCGTATGTAGTGTATGTAAGTGAAAGAGAGGGAAGCATTATGTCATCTCTGGACCACGTGCGAGCGTACACAGCTCAGTCGGCTGTGAGCGGTGTGAAAGAGAGGGCACGCGCGGCTAAGAGCCGACAATATTGAAGGATAGTACATTTTGGCGACGAGGATCAATTATTGAATATGTTATTAAAAAAAAAGAAAAAAAAAACAGTGTGTGTGTGGCAGTGTAGTGTTTTTATAAGTAATGAAATGCAGTAAACAAAGTTACCAGTACGAATTACTGCAGATACAAGCAAGTATTACTTTATTTTCATTACATCTAAGTAGGTAGTTACCATGCGGGACGAGGCAACCGCTCCTTATTTTTTTTCGTCAGCGCTTCGGAGGGTATTAGATAGTGACTCAAAAGCGACGTTCAACGTTTGTTTACATTTGTTACTTTTGTACTGACATACTTATGAGATCGTTTATATGTATAGTCTATTATTATTAATTAGATTACAAACGCTTTTGTTCCTTGGCGCATATATTCATTTGAGTACGCTGGTTTTAGAAACTACCGGTACGATTTATGTGGATTGCTTATCTATCATGGAAAAGTCTTATGTGTGTTTTAAATAGTAGGTACATTCCCGGCGGCTGTACACAAAGTGACAAACATACACACCCGCACACGCACACGCAAATTTTTGCTTTTGATAAATTAACTGATGTGTAAATATAATAATAAAAACTTGTCCCTGAACTACGGGGCCGGGTTCGATTCCAGGTCCGATTAGCATTGAACATCCTTAAAATACTGCTAAGTTGCATGATTCCGTTTTAAACTTCGTTTACTATCTATGTCTGATTGTCTATTATTTTATCAGGTAAATATATTATTTTCGAATTTTGTCTCTTCTAACTACAATATTAAAGAGTGTCGGTGGTTGTCCATAATTTAATATTAGAGACGCTGTGATGTTACCAGATGATGCCTGGTAGTCCATAAACAGGTGATGCCTGTGAGGACTTCGTAACGTAATTAAATACCTATGGGTGATGCCTGTAGGTGTGGTGCGATGTAATGGAGGTATATTAGAGACGCTGTGATGTTACCAGATGATGCCTGGTAGTCCATAAACAGGTGATGCCTGTGAGGACTTCGTAACGTAATTAAATACCTATGGGTGATGCCTGTAGGTGTGGTGCGATGTAATGGAGGTATATTAGAGACGCTGTGATGTTACCAGATGATGCCTGGTAGTCCATAAACAGGTGACGCCTGTGAGGACTTCGTAACGTAATTAAATACCGATGGGTGATGCCTTTACGGGTTACCTGTAACGTAATGTTGGTACGGGTGATGCCTGTAATGCAAAGTTGATACGGGCAAGAAATATTTATACGGGTAACGCCCGTTTACTGAACTCATCAACAATTTGTGTGGTTTTGGAAGGACAGGTTGATAGGAATAAATAATGAATGTATCAGGTTGTTGAAAGGATAATGCCCATTTGATAACCTAAATGAGACATTCCTTATTTGTTTCCTTGTTCACAGATTAAACAATGTCAAGTTTTACATTAGAAAGATTTGAGTGTGATGGTGAAGCAGGTTCTGTGGGAGCAAGATGGGAACGTTGGAAGAGGAGTTTAAATATCTACCTGGAAGCTGCAGATATTAATAATAGCTCTAAAAAACGCGCAAGGCTGTTACATTGGGGAGGACAAGAACTTCAAGAAATATTGTTTAACATACCCGGTGGTTACGTCACGTCAATTGAAGGTGATCAAGACATAGATGTATTTGAAGTAGCAATAAAAAAGTTAGATGAATACTTCGCACCCAAGCAAAATAAACGGTATGAAAGACATCTATTTAGGCAAATGAAACAAGAAGAAAACTAGAAATTTGAAAAATATTTAGTTCGCCTAAGGCAACAAGCGTTGAAATGCCAATTTACAGATGTAGATGATAATATAATTGATCAGATAATTGAGAAATGTTCGTCGGAAGAACTGAGAAAGAAAGTACTTCGCGCAGGAGAAAAAATTACTTTAACAGAAGTGATAACTGAAGCTAATACTTTAGAGGTAGTGGAACGTCAATTAGTTGATTTTAGTCAGAAAGGAAAAGAACACACTGTAAGCAAAATTGAGACACAAGAGAAAGAAAAGACATTAAAGAACAATAAAAGGGCGTGTTATCGATGTGGTAGCTGGAATCATCTAGCGTATGATGCGAAGTGTCCAGCCAAAGGAAAAATTTGTAACAAATGCAAGAAAGTGGGGCACTTCCAGGCTCAGTGCAGAGGAACAGGTCAAAAACGGAACTATGAGGATAGCAAATCGGAAAGGGGTATAGATGCGAAAAGAAAGAAGCCAAATCAAAGAGTTGAAGATATGAAGCAGGCCAATGCGATCGAAGATAAGATTGATTATGTTTTTAATATCCTGCCTAACGATACACTCAATTGTTTAGTAGGAGGAACCCAAGTAGAGATGCTCATTGATTCCGGATGTCAACATAACTTAATAACAGATAAAACGTGGGAAGAAATAAGAGAAAAAGTTTTAAAGACAGGAAAAGAACTAAAGAAGCCAGGAAAAACATTTGTAGCATATGGAAGTGAAGTCCCTCTCAAATTATTGACATCCTTTACAACGGATATTCGTGTTGGAACAAAAACACAAAACGCCAACTTTTATGTTATAGACAAAGGGACACGTAATTTACTAGGTAAAGTAACTGCAATTGCATTAGGCGTACTTAAACTAGGATTAGACATAAATCAAGTCGAGATGACACCCTTTCCCAAATTTAAAAACATTCAGATACAAATACAAATAAATAAGGACGTAAAACCAGTCGCACAACCTTACAGACGAGTACCGTTTCCCTTAGAAGAAAAAATTAATTCCAAAATAGACGAACTACTTCAAAAGGACATAATAGAAAAGGTAGAAGGACCGTCTGAATGGATATCTCCGGTAGTACCGATTTTGAAAGCAGATGGTGATGTTCGTCTCTGTATCGATATGAGACGCGCAAATTTGGCAATTAAGCGGGAGAATCATCCACTGCCCACGATGGAACAGCTACTATCGAAGATCCAAAATGCTAAAATGTTTAGCAAATTATATATAAAGGATGCCTTTCATCAACTGGAGCTTCTGCCCGAATCAAGACACATTACTACATTCATTTCTGGTAAAGGATTATATCGTTTTAAAAGGTTAATGTTTGGAATAACCTGTGCGCCAGAAACGTTTCAAAAAACACTCGAAAGAGTATTAATAGAATGCGAAGGTGTAGTTAATTTTATTGATGATATTTTAGTTTACGGAAAAGACAAGCAAGAACATGACAGACGGTTACAAAAAGTGATAGAGACATTAAAGGCGAATGACATCATGTTAAGAGAAGATAAATGTATTTACGGTACAACTAAAGTTCAATTTCTAGGACACGAGTTATCTGACGAAGGGATTCGACCATTAGACAAATATTTATCGGCCATAAAAGATTTCAGAACCCCAATCAACATTTCGGAGCTACAAAGCTTTTTAGGGCTCATAAACTATATTGGTAAATGGATTCCCAATATGGCGACCCTTTCGGAGTTACAAAGCTTTTTAGGGCTCATAAACTATATTGGTAAATGGATTCCCAATATGGCGACCCTCACAGAACTATTGAAGCAATTGCTTCGCCAAGGATCAGCCAGAAATGCTGATATTAGGGATTCTTGGGGGAAAAGTCAACAAACAGCCTTTTGTGCTTTAAAGGCTGCTTTGAGTGATATACCAAATTTGGGGTTCTACAACGTAGACGATAAAACCATGGTATTTGCAGATGCTAGTCCGGTCGGACTCGGAGCAATTTTAGTGCAGACAAATGAAAGAGGCCCACGCATAATTGCGTTTGGGAATAAGACCCTCAGTGATTGCGAACGTAGATACTGCCAAACTGAGAAAGAGGCTTTGGCATTGGTGTGGGCTGTGGAACACTTCCACATGTTCTTGTACGGCAAGGAATTTGACTTGATAACTGACCATAAACCTCTTGAGGTCATATTCGGACCGAAGTCCAAACCGTGTGCTCGTATAGAACGTTGGATATTGAGACTTCAATCTTATAAATATAATGTCATATACCGTCCAGGAAAAAATAACATAGCTGATCCCTTGTCTAGATTATGTACATTTAAACATGATGAGACTCAGCAAAAAGATTACGTTCAGGATATCATTGATCACGCTAGACCAATAGCCGTATCACTAAAAGACATCGAAGAACATTCAAAGACCGACACTGACATACAAAAAGTAAAACATGGCATATTTAGCAGAAAATGGGATGATTCAGTAAAAGGTTACAAACTATTTGAGAACGAGTTGTGTTTCTTTGGGGACATATTACTAAGAGGCACAAGAATAGTTATACCAACACAACTGAGACGTTTTGTTTTGGATGCTGCCCACGAGGGCCACCCTGGAATGGTCGCAATGAAGTTAAGACTTAGAGCGAAAGTTTGGTGGCCTAAGTATGATAAAGACGTGGAAAGTTTAGTACGGTCCTGTAAGGGATGTACTCTGGTATCAGCACCAAACCCACCACACCCACTCAAAACAAGAGAATTACCTATTCAATCATGGGTCGATATTGCAATAGATCTTTTAGGCCCATTACCAAGTGGCGATCACCTGTTAGTAGTGATCGATTACTATTCAAGGTACAAGGAAATCAAAACTTGTCGAGACACAAGCAGCAAGGAAATGATTCGCCTACAGCTTGGCCAAAAAGTCGTGAAAATAATGGTGGCGCCACTATCGTGCATGTTGTAACCCTAAATAGTACGACTAAAACGGTTTTGATATTAGTTTTTTTTTTTAATTAATGTGAATATTGGCGGGTTTTATGAAAACAAGAAAAGCTCTGAAACGCTTGTTCAGCCACTGCCTAGAACGATAACCTTTGCAGTTATTTAATTTAATGAATTAAAAATATAATTATGAGGTATTTCAAAATACTTTGATGTCAACTAATCCCACATTATGTGAGACAATTTTATGTTTCACAAGACCCCAGATCAATTTAATAGGGTTTAGATCCCAGTGACAAGTTAGAAGCTTTACTACTGTGTGACTGTGTCCCACAAATCCAAGTTCTCCTCTAACCACAGGCAAAATGTTCCATAGTTGGTGTTCTAATCAAAAACTAAAATAATAATCAGAATAATTTTTTTAATCAGAATCAAAAATTTTAATCAGAATACAAAATGTTTTCCTCAAAGTATTCCACGCCAGAAAACTCTTCATCCATGTCTTGATGTGAGCTTTCACCAAAACTCTGCTGGCTATGTTCAGATGTGTCACTGTTGCTGCTTTCATCTTGTAGGTTTATGATATTTTTTTCAATGTCACTATACACAGTTTGCCCCCTTCGAAAATAACCTTTTTCTATTTTTATGACATGTTGACATGAATTTTTCCAGTCGTCAACTGATATGCTCTGAAACGCTTGTTCAGCCACTGCCTAGAACAATAAAATAAAAACAACTAAACATTTGCTATTACTTATTGTAATGAATTAAAAATATAGCCTTATAGTACTGATGGATTTACCTAAAAAATACTATAGTTATTTTTGTTCAGTGATTTATTTTATGCAATATTAACAAAAAGTATCAAAATTATACGAACGCGCTGCATTCCGAATGTGTTTTGTAAACATAACCTCAAATTCGTGAATGTACATTTCAATAATTGTATGAAAGGTTTATAATAGATATTGCACCTTGAAATACACACATTAGATCTGATTACATGTATAAAATATAATTTTACCTGTCATTTCAGCGGTTCTTTCGTACACATCGTTGATTTCGGTTAAGATTTGTCCGGCCTCGAGTTCCGCCAAATATCTCACGTACACTTTATAAATTATTGCTCTTGCGGAGCTGCGAATAACAGATCTGTTCATTATGAACACAATGGGTCACCAGTATCACCACGATAAAGCAAATAAATAAATAATAACACGAGAAACAGTCACAGATTACAAGAAATGACAGAATATGTACCTTACTCGACGAGGCAGAGCGAGTGTTGCCAATGATTAAATATTTTAGTTCCGTTTCAGGACTTTCTTGCCAAGCTGTACTAAAAGAGATTTTTAGCCGTCTAGGACATCCGGTTTCCATAACTTCCGATAATGGAAAACAATTCATAAGCGCAGAGTTCAAAACCTATTGTCGTGAAAATGATATAAAACTGTTTAATTCAATACCCTACTGGCCACAGCAGAACGGTGAAGTGGAGCGACAGAACCGAGACATTACGAGTATAATAAAACGATGAATCATTTATTTGATCAATTGTTTTTAATTGTTTCTTTCTTGTTTTAAAAAAATAAAACAAGGGAGGGATGTAGTGTATGTGAGTGAAAGAGAGGGAAGCATTATGTCATCTCTGGCGCACGTGCGAGCGTACACAGCTCTGAGCTCAGTCGGCTGTGAGCGGTGTGAAAGAGAGGGCACGCGCGGCTAAGAGCCGACAATATTGAAGGATAGTACACCGTATCATTCGGAAAACTATCATAACCTATGTAAAAAATTTCATATATTACCTTTAATCAACCGCCGTGAGATTTCGGACTGTGTGTGTTTGCTGAAAATCTTTAACAATACTATTAATTGTTCCGATATTCTGACTAAATTTAATTTCAGCATTCCCATGAAGTGTAAGCGTTACAATGCACCTTTGCGCGTGCCAACTGCGTCAACCAATTAGAGGCAGAATTCCTACATTGTGCGTGCAAGCAGAAATTTAAATAAGCTTTGTAAACAGTACGATATAGATCCGTTCCTAACTAGTGTGTCGTCAGCCAGGAAGTGCTTAGGCCGTAACTTTTTCATATACCTAGTTTATTTTGTTATGATGGTTGTTATGCAGTGCGAGCAACATAGTAACTATGCTGTAGTATATAACTTGCTGTGAATTTCCTTAGAATTTACTTTTTTTTACTTCTCTGTACCTATTTTATAAGTGGAGACCTGTACAATTACAGGCCTCCACTTATAAAATACAGAGAAGCTTTCAGACTAACGTACTGTTCTTGATCTGTCTATTTTAGCTGTAAGTCTCCCATGTTATTTAAATAAATAAATAATATACTACCTACATGATTTCTTAGCCGATAAGTTAACTTAATTGAAATTAAGTTTTTGTAATTTGTATAAGGGCTGATTTTTCAATTGTCAGATAACTTTTTTATAAAAAATATGGCAATCTGTCATACTTATTCTTCAGATAATAAGTATCTGACGTATTTGACTATCTGAAGTATTTGACGGCACGATTGGCAGCGGTTAAGCGATTGACTGCTGCGCTGCGTGTCGCGGATTCGATTCCCGCATGGAACAAATATTTGTATGACCTACAAGTAGTTGTTACGGGTCTGGCTGTTTGTGTATGTGAGTTTAAATGTTTGTGAACGCACCAACGATACAGGAGAAATTCCTAATGTGGGGCAACGATCTGACGATAGAAAAACCCGCCCCTGGCTTTCTCACAACTGTAACAGCTGATGTTTGGTACAGACGCCAGCAGGTCACGCTACCCAAACCAAAGAGTATAATAATAATACGAATGACCCAAACCATAGATTATACACTATATACAACGTGCTGCTACAATGGCGACATTAATTTAACACACGGGTAGGGCAGTAGGGCTAGTGGTCGGTAATCATAAAAGTTATAACAATATAAAAAAAAACCTAACTTGAAAACTTCCACCTGCGCCACTCGCCGCCATAGGGCTCTCTCTCTTTCCTTCAATTCGCCTTCTATTTGCACGTTATTTGTTTTAATTACATTGATGCGATGTTATGATCCGTGACCCCGGCAAATGCGCTACAGTTCTTTAAGTCAGGTTGCAAGAGGCTATTTTAAAAAATTGTTAATAAATAAATAAATATTAATGTTTAATTGAATTTAAATATATTCATACAACTAAGACGCGAAACCGTATACGCGTGTTAAATTAATGTCGCCATTAAAGCGCCACACTTTAGAGGAATAGATACTGCAAATAAAATTATAAAACTGATTAGTACTAAACGTAACCTGTAGATGGCGCTAGTTAGTTTAATTTTTGCGTACTAGATGGCAGTATAACTGTTCATTCTCTTCTCATAATCAATAGCTAAGCGATAATTGCATTCGTTTATAATATGCAATTATGTACTAATGCGGATTGGTACATAATTACATATTATAAAAGAATGCAATCATCGCTCAGCTATTGTTAACATAATTGTGTCTTATAACACTAAGTGATGGCATGGGTTATAAGTTAAAGAGAAAACAAAAAAAATATGAATTATTTTTTATTTCTATGAACTGCATTGTAACGTTCTGCTTGAAGTTTAATAACATATTTCCTGTCGAAATTCTTAATTTTTCCACATAAAATTCTGTTCACACGGGTGCACCAACTGTGTGAACAGTTATATATTAACATTAATTGTCTTTGTACAAAAATTAAAACATTAAATTTATGTTTTGAGCCATTTATAAAGTTTGAGTCACACAATGTATTGGCCATCATTTTAATATTTTCTTTTATATTATTTTGTTGGGGATTTGAGGAAACTGTTTTATTAGTTATTTTAAATATTTCCGACAAATATTTGTGCATTTCGTCTGAAGGGTAGTTCAAGGACTTTTTAGTTATGTCTCTTTCATAAGTTAAGCTTTTATCATTAATAATTATTCTTATTGCAAGTTTTACAATTTTTACAAATGGTTTTTTTACATTTTTTTATTATAAATCCTTCAACATACCGCTTCGACTCCTCACCCAAAAATGAAAAATTTGATTGCTCGTTCCTCAGAACACTTAACAATGGGTCAATATAAAAATGTTGACTACCAGATGGAGTTTCTTGCCCAATTTGGGTTTTATTATTACATGTTAGTAAATGCTTTAAAGACTGCAATGGCTTGTTACCTTATCCTTATCTTTTTCACAGTTAACACCCACTGCATGTACAGAGCTAAAATTATTAACTAACAAAGTTTTAAATGCACTTATAAATTGGTTGCATGTTGGCGATATATTTCTTACTCCATTGCTTCTTATATTTGAAAAAAAAGTTTTCCAATGGATATTGGTTAAAGTTCCTTGTAAGTAGACTGGTGATTTCATGTTCTTCATTTAAATATTTTAACATTTCTTTGAAGACATTTATATTGTTAATCCAATTTTTAAGAGACGGCACATGGACATAAGTGGTCTCTTCAGATCCATCACGTCTTTTAACAATTTTTTTTAATTGTATATACCTTAATACAGGTAGTAACTCATCCCATAAATTATGATGAATGGAATATTTTTTCAAACAGCTTCTGTACTTTTTGGCTGATTCTTGGTAACTGTGACCATTAAATGAGTCAAACAGTTTGTCCATTATTAGCAGGAACTGAGAAGTTGCCTCACACTCCTTTGGCAGTACATTATGTTCTGAAAATGCATAAAAATCTTGGATTAATTATATTTTTCAAGAGATTTAAAATTTATTAAATATACCTACAATTTTTTTTTTCTATCTGCGACTTTTTACTATTTCATGAAATCTGTTTCCACCTTCTCGTTGGTCAATAGGTTGCAAGCGTGACTGCTTAGCTTTGGGTCCTGGGTTCGATCCCCGAGTCAGACACAACGTTATTAGGTTTTTCTAATAAGAATTTCTCAGTAACAGCCCAGAGACTGTATTTGTGCTCTGTTGATGGCAATAGGCTCGCCCCCTTTTAACAAGGACTGAAATATAACTAGCGAAATTGAGATTACTATACTGTACACCGGGACCAACCCGGTCCCGTCCGTCCGTCCGTTTTATACATTACTAGAATCTTAGAGTTCCTGACACCCTCTAAAGACTTGTGCAGCATACTTCACTTTCATCTTTGGTATTTTTTCTTTATTGACATGTAGTTCTGTCAACATATTTATTAATCTATTGTCATCATCGGGTAAACTTTAGTATCCAGTAGCACGCGTAGGGGGGCGGAAGGGGTGTGGGGGGAGAGGGGGGGGGGTACCCCTTCCCCCATGGCACCACTCCCATGAAAAGGCAATGCCCAATTCCTGAGAAAAACCAATTAATGTAACCTAACCTCAACACTTTTTACAATCGCTTAAAAACCGTAGTCCGGTAAAATTTTGCATGAGGAGAGTGGGAGGAGGTGCCCCCCATGCCCTGGCACCACTTTCATGTAAAGACGACGCACCGTTCTTGAGAAAAACCAATTATTGTAACCTAACCTCAAAACACTCAACGTAGCACAGTCGCGGAAGGACCGGTCGACGGAGCCCCGCTTCGCGGGGCTCCTACTTCTGGGTGGTTTATAAAAAAATAACCAATAGAAGGTGATGTGCCCCAAGTCCAGAGCTCGCTTCGCTCGCTCATGCATCCAAATTCTCCTGGTATCAGTAGTAACATTGAGGATTTATAGGTTGTTATAAAAAGAAATGAAACAAAACATTCATAAATGAATAAACAAAACGAATGACACTTGACAGTGACACTTATCATAGCTTTTTTTACGTTCCGTTTTGCGTTCGTTTTCACATCATTTTGCACCATATGACAATATGTGAAACAGATTTGGTTGTCAATCGCCCATTTTAACGTTCCGTTTTCCCTATTTACCTGATTTGAGGTTAGAAACATTTTTCATTAATTTCTCGAAAAATATGCATTACCTTTTAATAAGAGTGGTAACGTTATAATCGGGGACCCAAGCCCTACCAGCTTTAACCACTTTTACCCCCCAAATCGTGCGACTGGATATCAAAGTCAACCCGTACACTCTATGTGAAGTGATGTGTGTAGATCATATCACTTGAGGTGATGACGATATGGGTGGCATGAGTGTCACTAGCTGCTGCGGCAGCCGGGCCATGAGCGTTGTATGTAATCTGCGAGTAAATTGATACAGTTTCTGACCAATTCTTACTAAGGCTTAGAGGAACCTTTGTTATGGATGATAGTTTTGATCAGAGTATTACTAACGAATTTGAGGAAAGTCAAGTAATAGTTTTGTTGCTGAAACAGAGTAGAGATTAAGTTGTGTGTGTGTCCAAGAGTGATTTGGCGACACTACAAGTATAATAAAACGAAGAATCATTTATTTGATCAATTGTTTTTAATTGGTTCTTCCTTGTTTTAAAAAAAATAAAACAAGGGAGGGATGTAGTGTATGTGAGTGAAAGAGAGGGAAGCATTATGTCATCTCTGGCGCACGTGCGAGCGTACACAGCTCAGTCGGCTGTGAGCGGTGTGAAAGAGAGGGCACGCGCGGCTAAGAGCCGACAATATTGAAGGATAGTACAGTAACTAAAATAATAATAATAATAATAACCCCATCGCCGTATCTCTACGTTGACGTCGTGGTGGGGCTTGCGCGCTCTAAACTCTAGGGCTGTGACGGAAGAGTTTACTTAGCCGGATCAGGCCTAGGTTGAGGAGCCAGACCAAGAGAGATACAGGAACCCGCAGGGCAGCATGTGGCGCGCTGTTGGGCAGTAGGGACCCCACGGACCCTATCTCTCTGGAGAAGTCTTGTTCCTCACCTCTGGCTTACCTTTATTGGCCGGCTGGAGTGAACACTGGCGAGGAACAGAGATCCCACCTCATTCTTGCCTTTATTGGCTGGCTTGAGTGGAGATTCGCAAGAGCAAACGTGCTCGGAGGAAGGAATTATTCCAGTAAGATCTTGGTAGGGATCTTGACCGTACTTCCGGGACTGTCCTGATAGCCGTGGAATACCTCTCCACTCCTCACAAGCACCTCAGGACATGTTGCCCCCTTGTCGCTACGACACTATGTGCTAGCGACCGTTTCCGGCGGCCCATTATTGAGTGTGCAAGTCACCCCCTGCCATTTTATCTGTAAATTATATTATGGTAACCGATCTATTATAGCCACCCACACTCATAGTCCAGTATATTTTGTTTCCATGTTCTGCAATAGTCCTGCACCAACCGGGGGTTGTCCTTGGGTGCACTTGCATGGTGCATACAGGGATAGCCGTCGGTTGGTGCCTCCTCATCATTTAAAATTGTCTAAAGGGCCTCTGCGAGTTGGCTTTGGCCCCTAGTACGCCTTTCCAAGGTTCGGGACCCCAGGGTCCCGAGATATGTCAAAGACAAAAAGAAATAATACTAATAACCTTTCTTTATTCATGGATATGAGACAACCATACAGAGTAACTACAAATAAACCCAGGTACAAAAATTGTTTATAGTTATTTTGACAATAAATTTAGACAGTCGGAGAATATAAAGTGGTAGATTGCAACAATAGTTTGGTTGTATTTGGACTGATTCGCCCTCGTACTAGTATAAAACTGTATCACGAGCGGATAGTCTTCCTCAACCTTAGAACAACAGATTCCCACAAGGTTCTAGTTACTAGTCACGATGTGTGCGTGTGTGTGTATGTGTGTAACGATGTGTTACTAGTAATACATCGTTATGTATTATATGATATAGTGTATAGGTAATAAATCATAGTACAGTTATATAAATTAAATTACATGATTGGGATAGTCTGTGATGATGAAAATGGATGTGTGAAAATGGATTTATTATTATGTTCCAGTTCTGCTTCTACGTCGGCTGGTTGAAAGTTGCCGAGGTGTTAATCAATCCTTTTGGCGAAGACGATGACGACATCGAGTTGAATTGGCTCATAGACAGACACATCAAGGTATGTCGAACATCTCAGGATCAGGTCAGGATCATTCAGGCTGTTCAGAAAGTGCAAAATGAGCTATAGTGATTGCGCACTTGAATGTGAATTCAGAATCTGGTAACTTACTGCTTAAGGCTAGTATTTCATACCAAATTCATACCGCTACCCGAAGTGTCCTACATATGTGAACTAAATATATCAATATATGGAGATCATGTTCATGTTCTATTGACAATATACTTACTATTCTATAAACTGACACATCATCGCCCAGCCCAGGCAATATCGGGAAGAAATTCGAGGAAAGTGGGTTTCTTAAATGAGGCATCCGGTACGGGACGCCACTTGCTACATCCCTATATAAACACTCCTTTTGCTTCATTTACGTTCATACATCTGGAGGCCAATTCTCGTAATTAAAAACGTTAAAAATCTAGTCGCAATCTCATCTCAGCGACAATCAATGTCAAAAATTTCCCCTCTGGTTTGGTCGGGTACTATTATATTATTATTAAAATAACTCTTAAGTATATGCGTACTCTACAATATTTTACCGATAATTTTAATTAGGTGTTATAATAAAAACGACATATAATGACACGATTTATAAAACCTTACAGGCTGCCTACATGATAGTCGACGAGATGCATGAGGAGCATCCGGAACTTTTGAAAGACCAGTACTGGGAGGAGGTGGTCCCGAAGGACTTGCCGTATACTGTGGCATCAAAGCATTACCGCAGACATGAACCACCTTGTTCTGCCGACCACTACAAAGTGAAGGCTGAAGATGCGGTCTACGCGAACGTGCAGGCCCCGAGAAAAAGTCACGACGAGACTTACGCTGATTATGTGAGTACATAATAGTTTAACAAGATGTCTTGTAGGATATACGATCTAAAAATTTTATGTTGATTAGTCTAGCCCGATAGAAAGTAAGTAGGTACCACAGAACAGATAAAAGAGGGTAGGTACCCACTCAGTGCAAAATTTCTATAGAACAACTTTAGTTTACTTTGTAGTTAAAGTAGTGTTTTCCGTGTATTGTAGTTCTTCTATGTTCTATGACTATAGGAACTTTTCACTTGACGATATGCCTGTTCCTTATTTCACTTCGGAGCCCTAAAGTGGAACAAAAAGCGATCAAGTTGTTTTAATAGAATTTCTTATCTATTTGCAGGAAAGCGTTGACACACCATTAGTGGAAAGAAGGAAAAATTGGTTCCAAAGACAAATATCAAGAATGGGGTCGGTAAGGTCTGCTTCGACCGCATACTCCTCAGGTGGATTGTTTGGCCGAAACAGGCATAACTCGGTGGTGTAGAATACGGGATTGAAATTGCGGTATGTTTTAGTTTTTCCTTGCTTTGCAGGCTAAACACTGACTACGGCGATAAGGTTGATTTTTGCTTGGTAGAATTATTGCATTAAAACTACGTGTGGACTGTTTGATGGTTTATTTTTGACTAACTAAATTAAAGTAATGTGGACTGTAAATAAATACATGCATAGGTACATAATATCTACATATAGACGGCTAAACATCGTATGTTGTGAGCTTGGACATTCCGCCCACCAAAGGATCTATCCTTTTAATAAAAATAATAAAGAAGCAAGAACATAAACTTATACAATGTTGATTGATGTGCATAACGCAAAAATCAGAAACAAAACAACCGTTTTTTAAAATAGGTATAAAAATACAAGGATTATGAAAGGTAAGTAACTAAACGCAGGTAGGTATTATTAAGGATAACTATCTTAGGTGTAGGTGTACACACATACCTATAAGATACATATAACATATAAGTGATGTCACAGATGTATCATACGGCGTCCCCCAAGGAAGTGTATTAGGTCCAACGCTCTTCTTGGTATACATAAACGACCTGTGTAACATGAAAATTCCTAGTGCCAAAGTCCTGTCGTACGCCGATGACACAGCTGTCATCTTCTATGGTAGGACATGGCAAAATGCGCAGCTAAGTGCTGAAGTAGGAATGTCCCAGGTTGCGAATTGGCTCAATGCCAATGTTCATGTTCTCACATTAAATACATCCAAAACAAACTTTATAAGTTTCAGCATCTGCAATCGTACTCAACCAACCGGCGATTTTCGAATTATTATACACACTTGTGATGGTGCTAATGCTGATGGTTGTAACTGTTCTAGTATTGGCAAAGTTTCTAGCACAAAGTATTTAGGGGTAATGCTAGATCAGAGATTGTGTTGGTACCCCCATCTTGAGCAAGTTGCAAACAGAGTCCGCAAGCTAAACTGGATTTTTAAGACTCTGCGTCACGTGCTCCCTAGGTCTATACAGAGTAGCGGTAAACCTGTTAGAAATGTGCTCACTCAAATATATATTTCTCTTGCGCAGTCAATATTGATATACTGCATTCCTGTTTGGGGCGGGGCAACAAAATCTAAATTCATCCAACTGGAGCGAGCACAACGTGCCCTGCTCAAAATAATGCATTTTAAAAAAAGGAGATATTCCACAGAGAACCTCTACAAACTTAGTGGTGTTCTGTCAGTTAGGAAACTATACATTACTCAAATAGTTTTAAAAAAGCACAAAACCTTACCTTATAATTCGGACATGCACTCTAAGAGAAGAAAACACAATATAGTGCAAATACCTTTAATCAAAACCAAATTCGGATCTATGCAACTTAGTAAACGATCTGCTCAACTGTACAACAAAATAAATAAAGAAATTTTTATATATGCAAAATCTCATCATATATGTAAAGAAATGTTGATTGACTGGATAAAACCACTGACATATGAAAATACTGAAGCTCTCCTACAAAACGTAACCTAATACAAGTATACGGCCCGCTCACACACACTGTAGACTCTCCCATACTTTCACGTACATTCACACACACATACTCATACAACCACACATCCATAACACTCATTTACACTCAACAACACAAATGCACACTCACACGCGTTCACATAATTATATTTTGTTTTATATTTTGTTTTACTACACCTATGTTTCTGTTTTTGTTGTGTTTATGTAAGTACCTACTGTTGTGAAGGAGCGGAGTCTTCTAATACAGGCATTATTTGCTTAAATGAAGACTCCAAACCCGTAATTGTTTATGTATACTTCTGGACACAATAAACTTTATTATTATTATTATTATTATTATTATACCTACGTCATTGGCGAGAGGCGCTATGCTGCGCAGCTAGAAATAGTGGGTAGGATAGTTAAGTAGATACATTATAGTTCAAACGTAAGCACTTAAGTTAGGTTAGGTTTTTTACTACATACATAGTTTATTGCATTCATAACCTCTAACCGCCCACCACCACCATAGCACCATATTTTAGTATAATAATACTAAGTAGGTAAATATAAATATATGTAGGTAGATTGTTAGAACTTAGGAATGCCTATTTAAATTTATTCACTACATAAAGTGAGGTAAGTTCTTAAAATATATTGGTTTATACATAACATTAATACACTTCTGGACACATCTATTGGCCCACCTTAGAGTTTAGGTTTCGATGGCCCCTACCGAAATATGATTGCTAGATTGAACAAAAACTGTTGATGCAGTTTTAAACCTGATACATTTTACCATCTTTTTCGATCGTATTGTTTTAAATTTGAATTCAGAATACCATACGACATGGAGCTACGCCTAGCAAGTCGGATATGCGCCTTGTTAAAGGCAATTGATTTTTGAATAAAAAACATGTTTTATCAAATAAAGGTTTAATTTAATAACGCGTGTTGCCTCCATGGGCATCTACCACAGCTCTCATACGATTAGGCATAGAGTTTATCAACCGCTCTATGAAATTTTGAGGGATCATCTCCCATTCCTCTTCTATGGCAGTTTTCAACTCCTGCATCGTCTGGGCAACTGGCTGACGAGCCCTAACACGTCTTTTTAGCTCGTCCCACATGTGCTCAATGGGGTTCATGTCTGGGCTTCTGGCTGGCCAGTCCATAACTGTGATGTTCACATCCCGAAGATATTCCCTGACGATGCCGGCCGCATGGGCTCTTGCATTATCATGCATAAAAAGGAAATTTGGGCCCACATAGTCCGCGTATGGTATCACGTGAGGTTCTAAGCACTCACGAATGTACCTTTCAGCATTTAATGTTGGCAGCCGTGGTCCTGTAACAACCTCAAGTTGAGTTTTGCCGCTCGCGGATATACCGCCCCAGACAGTCCATGAACCACCGCCATAAGCAACCCTCTCTTCAAAGCAGCATTGTGCGAAACGCTCTCCCTTACGTCGGTAGACCTTCTTCCTTCCATCATTGCCATGTAACACAATTTTAGACTCATCAGAAAAGAGTACACGGCTCCAATCTTGCTGTGTCCAATTTAAATGACTGCGTGCGAAATGAAGGCGCGCTGTTCGGTGGGCTCGCGTTAGTTTGGGCCCATTAGCTGGCTTGTGTGGTACCATATCGCGTTCTTTTAACCTTCTCCGAACAGTTCGAGCGCTCACAGATACTCCGTGGAAGTCGCGAAGTTGGTTTTGTATCTCAATGGAGGCAAGGTGACGATTTCTCAAGCTGGTCGTCACGATGAATCGATCCTGCCTTTCAGTTGCGACCCGAGATCGTGGCCTTCCTTGGCGACGAACAAAGCCGCCAGTCTCTAGGTACCTCCGATAAACATTTCGGACCGCAGATCGACTTAAATTAAGTTGAGCACTCACGTTTCTTTGGCTGTGTCCGGCCTGAATAAGTGCCACAGCTTGGGCGGCGACTTCAGGTGAAGTATCCATAGATTATTGATAGAACCTCACCTTAATGTTAAGAATAAGTAATGTTTGTTGCAAAACCAAAGATATCAATCACTTTTTCAAGAATTAAATCCAACTAAACCAATAAAACCAAGTTTTCTTAGTATTCGATTGTTTGATATCAACAAACAGGCTCCAAATTGTCTTTTGTTTCTTTAAATTCTGTGTTCGAAATTCAAAAAAAGACTATTGAATGAAATTGTGAATGTGCCAGGTTCAAAACTGCATAAAAACTTTTTGCTCGACATAATATAAAATTTTAGCTAGGACCAAACGAAACTGAAAATACAAGGTGGGCCAATAGATGTGTCCAGAAGTGTAGAAGGTAAGTATGGAACGCTAGTTAACTTAGGACTCGTAAACAATATTATAGCGAAGTTAATGAGTAGATTTATTACTAAGATACATTTGGTTTATACCTACCCCCATTTTTTTTTTAATTAATGTCACTTGTTTAGTTAGGATATATAATTTACTCGTAGGTCGTTTATAAACACCGTTCTTACATTTAATTGACACCACACGAGTACCTACCTAATACCATCAGGACCACATGTTTTTCAATTATTTTACCCAATATCCACTTACTTGGAGGAATATTGTCTTCTTTTAAAATCACTACGTCATCGATTTCTAGCTCAGTATTTTTGGTATTCCACTTATGTCTTTGGTTCAGATTTATGAGGTATTCCTTGTGCCATCTGTTCCAGAAATCGTTGACCATTTTCTGAGTTAGCCTCCATCTATCTAAACTAGAAATATTACAATTTGTATAATTTTCGTCACTTAAATTTAACAAAGGTTCGCCAATCGGTAGGTGGCCCGGTGTTAGTGGAAGAGGGTCATTAGGGTCATCACTTAGAACGGTTATGGGCCGTGAATTTAAACACGCCTCGATTTGTGCCAATACTGTAGCTAGCTCTTCGTAAGTGAGGGTCGCATCACCAATCACTTTTTTAAGGTGAGTTTTCGTGCTGCGCTCCCCAGCCTCCCATAAACCACCAAAATTGGGTGCATGAGGAAATGCCAAGTGCTAACAACTCTGCTACTTCACTAGGAATCGAAAATTTGGCACTGTTGAACTTGTCCCTCAGCATGTCTGCTCCCACAAAGTTAGTGCCATTATCAGTATAAATATCATAACAATGGCCTCGTCTCCTTCGCAGTCATGTCGGTGACAGCCTCCAGATGCATGACACGCGTTATCATACAGATAAATAAACATATGTAGCCTTTGTAGTACATATTTAGCTCCTCTTCCAGGTGAGAAACGAATATTGATGGGACCTGCGTAGTCCACACCAGCTGACTTAAAGGCTCGGTCAGGTTTTACTCGAACTTCTGGAAAAATCAGCATGGCTGCCAATACAGCACCACAAAGTTCCAATCTAGGTATGGAAACTTGCTTCTCGATTGGAGCTACTTTTGCTTTGGAGGATATTAGGCTTACGTACACTCGCTCCTTATTAATGACTCGCATGTACATTGCTGCTCCGTATACGGCCTGCGATGCATATGCGAAGACGTGAAACTCAACTCTTGATACTCGTGTGTAGTTCAACCATCGCGGTATGCTTAGGCCTTTAATGCACGTCAAGTTTTCTTGATATCGTAACCACTCTGCCTGCAAAACACAGTCAATAGGCTCATCCCATTCTAGACCTGTCTTCCACAATTTCTGTATGATCATCTTAGCTATCCATTCTAAAGGATCATAAAGTTTAGCTATTTTGGAAAGAATATGTCGTTTGGTTATGGGTTGCTTAGGTTTTGGCAAATTGACAGTATGTTCTATGTTCTATGTTATGGGTTTGGCTTCCGCACTTATTCCTTCAGGTGGACCATTGTACGTGGGCCATGGCGGCCGTCGGTGGTTATTCCAACCAGCCCACCTCCCTCCAGAAGCTTATTAGGACTCCTGGTCTGTTGAGAACATCTGTGTAAGATCTGGGTGTCCCGATGGTTTCCGTCTTAATCTGGGTGACGCCTGTGCTCTCAAAGAGCACATGCGCGACGGTTTCATCAGCCTCCATGCAGGCTAGGGGCTAGGTGCATAGGGGGCTGTCCGATGAATGAAATGTTTGTTTAGTGAGCAGTGCCCCGTGATGGTTATGTTCTATGTTATGGGATTAGTTTCCGCACTTAGTCCTTCAGGCCTGCACAGGTGGCTGTCCGTTATACCTATCGTGTGAAAATGTTTGTTTAGTGAGCAGTGCCCCGTGATGGTCCCCGTCACCAGGCGCAGGCCTTTCCTATCCAGGCGTAGTAGTCTTTTTGTTAGTTTGCCATCTAGTGATGGCATGGCCTCCTTGGACTGCCTACAGCCCGGTGACGAGGACCACCAGTCCAGTTCTCTGCTTGTGTGAGGGTGTGCTCCTGTAGCCACCTGGGTAGTTGATTGAAGGGGATGGGCACGACTGGTTCCGGTCCATAGACTGACGTGCTGGATGCCCTTCTAGCCAGCTCGTCAGCCGCGTCGTTACATAGTGATTCACTGTGTCCTTTTTATGCATTGTAGTGTCACTGTGTTGCGGTTCGATACAGTTACCTGTTCAAGCACCTTGTGACATTCTAGTATTATATGTGATGTGATGCATCTCTTCTTCAGGGATTGGAGGACTGAGGCGCTGTCAGAGATTATACGAACATGAGTGTCCGTAACTCCAGTTCTGCAGTCGGTCTTTGATCCATCAGTGTAAACTCTCAGCTCTCTCGGGCCCGAGTAGTCGCGCAGCTCCTCTTCAAGCACTATGTTGTAATGCTTTCGGAAGCAGTATTGCTTATTGCAGTGTAGGGGAGGCAGTCCAAGTATAGCCTGTAGGGCAGCGGTGGGTGCAGTTCTCATGCAGCTAGTGATTGCCACACAAGCGCATCGCTGCAACTTTTTGAGGTCCCTTTGGGCTGTGCTGAGGTCTGTTCTGGGCCACCAGACTAGTGAGCCGTATGTGATAGTTGGTTCGATGACTGTGGTGTAAAGCCAGTAGGTGATTTTGGGGCTAATGCCCCAGTTTTTACCGAGCATTTTCTTGCATTGCCACAAGGATATGCTGGCCTTCATGGTGATGTAGTTGATGTGCGTTGCCCAATAAAATTCAGCTGTTTGTGCAAAAAGATGCCCAGGTATTTGGTTTCAGTTGATAGGCTTAGGGTAGTGCCAAAGAATCTTGGAAGTGGTAGTGTATTAAGTTTCCTCTTTTTTGTGAAGAGGATCAGTTCGGTTTTTGTTGGGTTCACTGATAGTTGGTGTATACTACACCATTTCTCTACTATTTTCAGGGCCTGGTGCATTAGGTTGCACAGGGTGTTTTCGTGGGTGTCATTTATAATTATGGTTAGATCAGCGGCGTAGCCTACGGTAAAGTAGCTTTTATCGTTTAGTGCCTTTATCAGGCTGTCTACAACCAGATTCCATAGAAGTGGCGAAAGGACGCCCCCTTGCGGGCAGTCCTTTGCCACAATGGCCCTTGTGGTGTCGTTTACGGTCACTTGCACGGCTCTCTGTTCGAGCATATTGGTAATCCAGCCGCTCAGAGACGGATCTATACCGTGTCTGTCTAAGGCCGTGCTGATACTCTTGAATGTGGTTTTGTCAAAGGCGCCCTTAATGTCGATGATGCATTCAATCTTGGATATCACGCTGTGTAGCGCGGATTCTGTTGATTTGCCTGTGGAGTACGTATTCTGTTGTTTGTGGAGTGGTTTTGCCCTAAGGGGACCGTCTCGGATGTGTCGATCGCATAGTCTCTCCAGGGTCTTTAGTAGGAAGGATGTGAGGCTTATGGGTCTGTACGACTTGGGTGGCGTGTAGTCGGCTTTACCAGGTTTGGGTATGAAGATGACTTTCACTTCGTGCCAGGCTAGGGGTATGTGTCTGAGTGCTATTCAGGCCCGATAGATCTCTACCAGGCATGGTGTAATATATTCGAGCCCCATTGTAGTAGGGCTGGGAAGATGCCATCCAGTCCGACGGACTTGTATGGCTGAAAGGTGTTGATAGCCCATTTTATCCGGTCTTCTGTTACTAGCCTGTGGGCACAGGTCCAGTCCCGTTCCGTCGGGGTCCAATCTGGTGCGTCCTCCCAGGTCCTGTCCTCTAGGAGTTTGCAGTCTGGGAAGTGCGTTTCCAGAAGGACCTTGCTGGTCTCATGGTCCGTAAGTGTGTATGTGTCGTTGGGTTTTCTCAGCGAGCCAAGGGTCCGGTCCTGGTCAGTTGATAGGATCTTCCTTATCCTTGCGGCTTCATTATTGGTTTCTATGGACTCGCAGAATTTCCGCCATGCTGTCCTTGTGGCGGTTCTGATTTGTTTTTTGTATGTATGTCGAATTTCTGTGTATATCTCCCAGTCTTCCGGGAGTTTGGTGTTTTTGGCTCTGTTGAATTGCCTCCGTAGTGCATGTCTGAGTTTACCAAGTTCGGCGTTCCACCAGGGATTTCTCTCGCTGTTGGTCCGTGGCGTCCTTAGTTTACAACATGTACGGTAAGCTTATTAGATAGCTTTGTCACAGTGTATTCCAGCTGTGCTGGTTCTCTTATGGTTATTTGTGATAGATGCCTAGCTAGCAGGGCTGCCAGGAGGCGCTTGTAACCTGGCACATCGGTGCGCCGCGGATTTCTTCTCGGTGCGGGTTTCTTGGTGCTTGTGGTTAAAGTGAACCGGATCCTTCTGTGGTCCGAGCAGGAGGGTTCGCCCGATACGTGCCAGTTTGTGATGAGGTTTTTCGCGTTTTCTGTAGCAAGTGTTAAGTCTATGATCGTTTGTCCTCGGACTGTGAACCAAGTGGGTTCAGAGCCTCGGTTAATAATGTTAAGGTTAGTAGAGAATAAATAGGTGGATAGTACCTCTCCTCTGGGATTCGGTGTATCTCTGCCTGGTTTAACTGCTGGTTTCGTTTGCAAATTGCTTGCAAAATTTGCATATGATCGAGAGTAACAAGATTTTATCTTGTCACTCTCGATCATTTCCAGCGATCCAGAAAATCTCTCAAATCTTGCCAAGCGGGTAGGTCGCAATTGGTCGTACTAAGTTGTTGTTCCCACTGCTTCATTGTTTCTGGATCCAGTTTGGACACAACTAGATAGTTGATAATCATGTCCCATTTGTCAGACTCAACTCCTAAGTTTCTCTATACTTTTAAACAAGTCGATGTCGTATATCTGATATTTAAGGGCACACCGAGCTTCTAGCGCTAATCGATTTTAGGTATTCTATGCGCTCCGTGTATGTGTGCGTGAGGCACACCGGCAAGAGAGCGAACGGCTAGACAGATAAGAGCACTGCGCCGACCGCGCGCCGCTCGCGCCGAGCCGTGCGCCGATCGACTCGCGAGGTGCTACCAATATTTACAAAATTAAACAAAAAAAAAAAAAAAAACGATTTCAAATACTTTTATTGGAAATATACAATTTTTAAAATTTATAATTTACCGTCGTTAGATGAGTATCTATGATCAGATCAATAAAAAAAAAATATTAGGTATTTAGTCTAATAATACTCAATTAGTTACCTTTTATGATAATATTCTAATTTCTAAGTACAAGAGAAACTTAAAAGTGATTTCAATAACGTAAAATAACTTATCAGCTAAATAAGTAGGGTAAAAATCCCAGTAGTCGACCTTTTATTTTCAATTTCAAATTATTTATTTTTCAAAGTAGATTCAGTAAACTACTTTCGTTAGTACGTAAGGTTCGACTTTTAATTCCATTTAGTGACTTGATGGTTAATTTGACAGATTTGAATAAAAAAACAGCTATTTGAGTGGGTGTAAGAATAAACTATATTCAATGAACTTCACAAATGTACTTGTCGGAGAAGGTGTGTCTGTCTCTCGTTAGCATCAGGCATATTTTAATTACTGAGTGGGCGTACTAAGGGTAGTGTTGGTTATAGCGCAATAGTAAAACAGTTTGCAGTTTAAATCAGATTGCAATTCACGAACAAGTCAGTCACACTAGCGAATCACACACTGTAGGTACCTACACAACTCAACGATACGGAACGCGGCAGTTTCTATGCACATGTTGTTCGTACGAAGTCCAATGTGTGTGAAATTTCTTGCAACTGTTCTAATAAATACATAAAATCTACAACTCTATTTCCACTTATTTTGATCTCTTCCAATTTTTCTTCTGGTTCTATTGTGTAATAATCTTCTTCTGAATCTGAATCAGCTGGCGAATGATGTGTAGAATGCTAAAAGGTGAAAAAATTATGATATTAAATCAAATAAACAAATATCCTATTTTTCTCAATAGGTTCAGGATACGTTGATAAATTCATACCTAATACTACTTACATTGGGATTGTCTTGCGTCCTAGTTGCAGCAGCACGCGTCTGTAATTTCTGTATTTCATCAAACGGAAAACTAAAATGAAAAAAAAAAGAAGATTTATGTTAGCAATCAATATTTTTGTAAGGATTTATAAAATATTATTTCATCACCACTGCTGTCAAAAACGGTGAAGGAAACATCGTGACGAAACCGGCACGTCTTAGAACAAATAATTAGTAGACATATGACATCCACCAACGCACGCAACGCACTGGGCCCGCGTAGTGGATTACGATTCGTAATCCACTACGCGGGCCCAGTGCGTTGCGTGACAGGGCTAGAGAGTCGTAGTTTACGACCCTCTAGCCCTGTCACTGAGAGGAGGCCTGTGTCCCAACTGTGGGAACAGCAACCTGTTAAAATTAGGGTACTAGTGATAAAAATATTGCCCAGTATACCTAAGTATTATGCACAATGTACACACGGCTACATATCAACCTATAAATTTCCAGTATAAGCTGACCTCTCATTGTACAGAAATCCTATACAATGCGAGATCAGCTTATACTGGAGTAGTATAACTTGATTTGTAACAATGTGTACACACGCATATAAAAAAATATGAGGACACAAACATGCAACAATAATAATCAATATCGGACTTGCTTCATGGCAATATTTTCTCTGTGTGAGTAAGTCATGTCACTGTCTATTTCTCCTTCCACTGGAAGACAACAATTTTGTTCCGGTGTAATTGGCATCCTATAATAAAAAAGAACATTTGATTTAATTATAATTTCTAGAATTATCAACAAATCCGTTTTGGGATGAAAGTAAGACTTATTTCATAAAAATAATTAGTTTCTGAACTTACAATTCCAGAGTTTGATAAATTTTGGAATCGGTGGCTTCCATGAAATTTACCCTGAAAATTGAAAGTTATAAAGATAATGTGGTACTTAATTTATTATAATGTTTTCTTAGACACATCCTATTATTTTTGCGCTTACCTCACCAGTTCATCAGACGACTCTTTGTTTTGTAGTGAGGTGCCAACAACTGGTACATTTACCCTATAAACAGAAAAAGATAAAGAATTTTCCAGCGTAACTATTTCTTAAAATATCGTAAATAGATAGATAAGTGACAACTATGTACTTACTTTTATTAACTGAGTATAATAAGTAGGTAGGAAGATTATACTTACGAAGCCACAGTATTCTGTTTATCCTCAAAATTTTCTATCTGTAGTTGTCTTTCTCTCTCGGCATCAGATGGTTCAAGTTTATTTTGCAGTGAGATACATTTACTCTATAAATAGAAAAAAATAATACAGAATGATTCAAATCATAGTAGATTTAATCCGTGATTTGGAAAATATGTTGTCGATCCGTGCATAATCACGGATCGACAACATATTTTCCAAATTTCGAAATTAATAGAAAAAAATTACGAAATTCACAAAGACGGTCATCGAACCTTGATACTGAGCACTTACCGAGTCTTCAGTATGCATTTGGCTGCATGAATTAGTGTCACCAGATACTAGAAAGTAGGTAGGTACTGTACTGAGTATACTTACGAAGCAACAGGAGTATTCTTTCTGTCTTCAACATTCTCAGCCTGTACTTTTCTTGCTCTAAAAGATAAATTCAATTATTTTTAAAATATCCCATAAAAAAATTACACCACTTGGTAAGGCAATTAGTAAATAAGTAGGTAAGTATACGAATTTTACTTACTTCATTTCTTCATGCAAGCGTTTAGCATTGGTTTTTCGCCAACCCCTTCTGTCTTGATTTCTTTACTTTGTTCCCCATTTCAAATAAAAATAAATAAATAAATAAATTTCAAATACGCTACAATTAGTTTTCACACAATTTTCTTCGTTACGTTATTAAATCCGTGCGTAAGCGCAAGCGACACAAGCTCCCCGTCCGATGGCCGACGGCGGACTAAAGCGGATAAGAGGGCGGCGCGGCGGCTCTGCTTATGATGGGCAAAACTCGCGCGAATTTAGGTATTTCCTTCTTAGGGCCCTCGCCCACGGGCGACTTTTTGTAGCGATGCAGTCGCGATGCTCTCGCGCGTAGCATCGATACAGACGCGAAGCAGTCGCTAGCTGTGTGCCCGCGCCCACGGGACCAGATTCAGTCGCGATGCAAACGCGATTTGGTCGCGATGCAGTTACGATACAAAAATACCTTGGATCAGTACAGTTGCAAGATGGACTCCGTTGAGGCAACATTAGTCACAGGAAGACGTGAGTCCCATATTACAGGACGCTCCTGAATTGCCGTAATAAAAGTTTCAGTGTCAAATGACTCCATTTTACGCCTGTGACGGACAATAGCATGCACTCTGGACCTGTCTGTGTTGCTCGTTGCACTGATGCCGATTCCCAATCACGCGCCGCGCCACACGCCCTCCCCCCTCCGTTCTCTCTACCGATGTCGTCCGACGCGGTCGCGCGTTTGTATCGATACAATCGCGATGCAGTAGCGCGTTGCAAATGCGACTAACACGCGTTAGAAGTGATGCTGTCGCGCGTTTGCTAAACGCGCGACTGCATCGCTACAAAAAGTCGCCGTGGGCGAGGGCCCTTAGGGCCCTCGCCCACGGCGACTTTTTGTAACACAGACAGGCAGGTGTTGGCAACGAGCAACACAGACAGGTCCAGAGTGCATGCTATTGTCCATCACAGGCGTAAAATGGAGTCATTTGACACTGAAACTTTTATTACGGCAAATCAGGAGCGTCCTGTAATATGGGACTCACGTCTTCCTGTGACTAATGTTGCCTCAACGGAGTCCATCTTGCAACTGTACTGATCCAAGGTATTTTTGTATCGTAACTGCATCGCGACCAAATCGCGTTTGCATCGCGACTGAATCTGGTCCCGTGGGCGCGGGCACACAGCTAGCGACTGCTTCGCGTCTGTATCGATGCTACGCGCGAGAGCATCGCGACTGCATCGCTACAAAAAGTCGCCCGTGGGCGAGGGCCCTTATTGTTAAACAAATACACATTTTGAAAATGTAAATCGTATACGTTGTATAAAACATGTAGTTTTGTTATTATTAAAAAACTGATGACCTTCCGCGAAGTATTCACGCCGTACTAAGCGTTTGTTGTGTTTTTTAGAGATAACTTTGTGAATTTATTCTATCGAGCCAACTTTATCAAATCGTGTTTCCATCCTGTATACTGCCTAGTATATATGGCCAATAATACCAATTTATTTCCTGAGATTTTAATTTAATTGTTTACTACTTCAAACAACCGTTATAAAAGAGCGCGTTTTTGTGTATAAACAGCTCGGTGCCCCGTTAACGAAAATTCAATCAACACAATACATTAAAAACAAAAAAAAATCGACGTTCTAATACTATCGATAGTATTGCCAGTAATTGTTGTAAAACACTTTTACAGCTATACTATCGATAGTATCAATAGTATCACAACTCAAAACTAGCGATACTATTGGTACTCATCAATAGTACCTATATAAGTATAAATACTATCGATACTTTTCACGATAGTATTAAAATACTACCGACAGTCCTTCGGTAGTTTAGCAACACTACATGCACCGTTCTTTTGTATTTGATTTCTTGACTTGAACAGGTCGTTGTTCGATACTCTGTTTTGCGGAAATAATAATTAATTATAAAAATAACATTCGGTCAACGTGAAGGCTTTTAGAGTGTTTTTATACAACAAATAAAATATTAGACCCACGTGTGATTTAAAAGAAAACGAAATGAAGCGTTTTATTGTACATGAAGGTAAGTCTGTAAGTCTTTAACTAAGCAAAACCTTCTTTTGTTTTCGTTATTTATGGTAATGAACGTTTAGTAAATTGTTCCTACTACTTTTGAGAATTTACAAAGTAGATTGTAATGATTGCAAGTAGTCGAAATCGCAGGACTAATATAATTCGGTACCTGCCTACCCACATTAAAAAAAAATATTTAACTCTTTTTTCACTAACAGCAAAACAAGCTGTAGGTAGGTACAGGAACGAGTCCTCATTGAACAAGAAAGTTTAAAGAAATCTAAAAACGCAATTTTGCTTGACTAAATACTCATAACTTCGTTATTCGCTCTGAACCCCATGTCACAAAATATACCCTCAATCCTGTTGCAGGTACCTACTACGGCCATTTTAAGAAAAATTATCACACGTTCCCAAAAATATAACGCCATTTAAATGCTTGACATTAATCAAAGAAATCTTTCAGTTTATTTTGATGTTGCGACAGTTATTATCATGATAAAAAGGTTTCATAGTTTGTTCCGTTGGAGCCGGGCCAGCGGCGTGCCAAACGGCATGGTTATGGCAGTAGACTGAGGGTGCCCAGAGGCCTTTTCAGCAAGCATATTCAGCATGAAAACTTGATAGCCGAGTTAGGTGCGTTGTAAGCAGTGCCGAAAATGTTTTTAAAAAGTTTCAGATAGGATTTCTAAAATCTAATGATGCAGTTTTAGTCTTTATCAAAATCGGCCCCGAGACAATATGTGCAGACAAATTGATAATCTTTAGGATTTGTTCGTAGGATTTTGTTCAAGGCTTAGGTTTCTATTGATACAGTAATAGGAGTTACTTTGTCGACTTACGCAAGAAATTTTAAGAATTAAGAGGAACTAAGATGCAATAGAGAGCAATGCAAGCTTGAAATGTTTTAGCACTCTGCCTCGGAGAGATTAAATTTCTTTTGTTAGTTTAATATTAATATACATAGGAGTTGATTTGCAGCATAATCAGTCTTTAATGTTCCTATTTAGATTTCACCTGTCTTTGAAATTTTGGCTATAGGACATGCCGGTTTCGGTTTCATTTTGAGAGCAGTGGTGATGAAATTATTTACACAATGTATAGTGCCTGTTTGGGTTCGAACCCACAACCTACAACTCGTAAGTTAGTGCATTGCCACTGGGCCACCACTGCCCTCCATCTGCCTGCTGTCAGGTAGACAAGCTACCTATACTGTACCTATACTATAGTGATTTAATCAATTTCAGAAAATCAACCCAAGTCTCGGAATGACGAAGATTTCATGAATTTGAGGCCGTCACCTAACTTCAAGCATAAGAAGTACTTGAGATCGAAATTTGAAGAAGCAATGATGATCGAAGCAAATTCTTGTTCCTTGGGACACAACAAACGAGAGAATGTCAGTAACACAACGGTGGCAAGTGCGGCAGCACAACCGCCTCTACCACCTAATCCGCCACAGCCGGATACGCCACCTATGATTTTGAATTTAAAGCAAGAGATTGAAGACGATGAATATACATCTAGTACCATTGAGCCTATAACTGATTTCAACCAGCCAGATGGGGCTGCAAATGCAACAATTAAAACTGACTTATCAGAGAAGGCCACCATGTGCCGAAACTTTGCACGTGGTACTTGCAGAAAGGGCACAGCATGTAGATTTGTGCATGAATTAATATTGTCGCAGCTGCCAGGGGTTTACACATTTTGTCGGAACTTTCAGAATTCAGTATGTTCTTTTCCCAAGTGTAAATTTGTGCATGCGACTGTATTCGAAAAGGAACATTTCTTTAGAACTGGGTATTTACCACCACATACACTAGCTCATCTTGCAGAACCCAGTGTACTGCAGCCCCCTCCTCCACCACCACAGTCTGAAGGTTTCCTTCTGAAACTTTCATTCATTCAATGTGGGCTGTTTTCAAAACATATTTATTTATTCAACAAGCTACCGATCTATTCTGTAAAAATCTCACAATGGGAACTAAGGTAATGTGAGCTTGAATAAGCTATCATTCCATTTAATGCTAGTATTAGATTTTCATGATGACATTTTTACAGAATAGACCGGCGGCAGATATAAAATACAGATACAAATATGTTTAAGCCATTTTAAATCTGGGTTTTTTCTTTCAGAAGCAGCTGTAGAACAGCCTCCAGTTTATTCTAATGCGGGGCCGCACCAACCGCCCGCACCGCCTTCCTCAATATCATGGTAAGGCTTTCTTTTTATTCCCTTAAAAGGCTACAATGAATTTATTTACTACTAACGATTTGTAATGTGATCCTCTCGCGCAATGTGGCAAAGTTCATTATTCATCGTAAATCATATTTGATATCTTTATATTTTAGATTGTAATTTAGTGTTTAGTTTGTTGATGTTTAACAGCTTTTGTACAGAAAATATGTCAAGCTGTCATATTTGTTCTTGGGATAAAAGTTATCGGGCTGTTGAAAAAATGAGCCCTTATTGTTATTATTTCGCTGACTCGTAATTGGACGTTAATAAACTACACGGAACATTACTAATTCGTTTCTCAAAAATTGTCAACTAGCCTATTGTTTCAACCAGTCACAGCACGCACGCTTGACAATTTGCTAGCCGTTTGTTGTGTTAAATTTCGTTCCAAGAACTAGGCGTAAGGCTTAAATGGTTGTATAAACATCAGATTTTAAATAATACGTTTAATTAGAGTTTTTAAACCAACCTTCGGTATCATAGTGGTTAGATAGTTTAGACCTAAATTTCTATCATAAGCTGTTTGGGCTGGGCGATGATGTGTCAGTCGAGACGCTTGCCTTTATATGTATGATTAATGTTACTATAATACACATAAACCTTCCTTAATAAGTTCTCTAAATTACAGTCGCATCCAAAAAATCCGTTGCGTAGTTTAGAAGAACAGCACTGTCACTCAGACAGACAAGAAAAGTGACTTTAATGTTTAATGCTTTAATGTTTATTTGACGTCGCTTTGGTCCTCGCCATTTTCAAATGGTTTACCGAATTTTGTTATCAAGTGGGTCTCACAGGTTTGAATATTTCCATTTCAGTATCGAGACCGTGGTTCGATACAACGCGGAAAACGGCGTAGAACGAAGTGAGCCAAACATCTTCAGCACCGTGCAAGTGACAAGCACTACATCTCCGAAACACGACTGGAGCGACGTTGACGACGATGGTACTTACATAAACACAATATTTTTCTTCGCTGTTGTAGCGAATATGGTCTTTATTATCTATCTTGTTATTAAACTAATTAAGCGATCTAGTGAGCAGTTTTCTTGGTATGACAATAATATTTACTAAATTACTTTTTTGGAATGTAAAATCATTTGTTGTCAGAAAAAAATATTATTCGAACAATTTAATCATGTAGGTACATACCGAACATATTACTTTTTCTTTAATTTAAGCAATTTTAGAAAATACATACCTAATTGTTTTTTTCTGACGTAAAACCGTCTTTTACCGCTGGGTGTACTGGCGATAAGATCAATATTTCAGATCGTCAGACATTTAAGATTTTAATAGCTAATAACTGAAACCAAACTAGCGACTATGTAAAATCCCATTTGAGTTCGTGTGTCACAACATCAGGTCTAGCATGATTTTTTCATATATTTTATTCAATGCTGGTAGCACAGATATACGTCTATAATTTGAGGATATCACTCTTTACCTTACTACCCGATTTGAAAATTGGTACTACTTTACTACGTTTCATTAAATCAGGAAACGTACCGATGTCTATTCATTGATTAAATATGCCTGAGAGGACAGGGGCAATTGATTAATGATATTTCCAAGAATCTTAACGGAAATCTCCCATAAATCTTCATTGTTTTTTGTTTTTTGAATGCTTTTTCAATTATGACAATAGAAGTGGGCTTGAATTCAAAGAATGTCCTTACTGAAGTTTTCTTTGTTAAGAGATTAAGCTAATATAAATCATCATTATCATCTGATGAGGGGAGAGATTTAGTAACTTCGATTAGGATATCGGTAAAGATTTTTTTCTAAAGTCTCAGCAACTTTTAATTGATACGAAACTATTTTGGGACATTCAAAAGAGTCTGCGCCAAAGATAAATCTAAATTAATAAGTAACAAAATCAGTATTTCTAATATAGAAATAAAAGTTTTGTGGCAGGTAATTAACAAAGAAATTGGAAACACAAAACAGCGAGACCAAACTGAAATTGTCTCTAAAAATTGATAATGAAACCTTTTCAGACATAATTATGAAGGGCTTGATCAGAATTCAAATATACAAATTACAAAAAATACATATCTCTGCTTTTACAAATGCCAGCGGCCAATTGATTAAATTTTGGTTTAGTAAATATTATGGAAAATCGCTAATCATTGTTAAGCTGTTTTACATAACAGAGCTGTTTTGTTAAACGGCTAGCGGTTATGTGAAACAGCGGATTCGACAATCTATTTTCGACAGATAGGTACTGCACTCCATTTGCACTAGTTCTAGTTATTTTTTTTAAAAGGCTATTTCCGGAGCTATCTTTTGCTAACTGCTTCTGTTTTATTTTGTTACTTTTTTTAGATCTGAAATCTTTCCATGGCTATGCGAACAGAGTTAGTTTTGTCTCAATTTTACATAATATTCAATGTTTTAGCGAATCGAAATACTTCATGTTTAATTATGCATCCTGAATTATAAACTGAATGTAAATACTGCCCGCGCAGCGATTGTAATTATTTGTTGGTTTTGTCTCCAGCCAGCAGCTCTTCGCGCGACTTCGACTCCGGTGAACCGCTGCCAAGGAAATGCAAAAATTGTCCTCGTACTGAGATCAGGTATCTCATTGCATAAAGCAATCAATTAGCAATATCCTTCAAAATGATTCAGATTATGATTGATAGAGTGTTACGCAATGCTGGTCAGATGACACGGGGTCAAGTATGTCCTTAATACTGATCTCCCTAACATACACCAGCGTTGATTATATCTAATAATAATAACGCATGCATAGATGATGTGCTCAAATCTGCTATTACGCATTGTTCTATTTTTATAATTAATATTGAAATGCGAGAAACTTGATGTTTATCATGTGTTTTAGTTTACAAAATGAATTGAATTTAGCGCGGGTTTCAAACCGCTGGCTAGTTCACTAGAATATGGCATAAACATGCTATTATACCTATCGCAGAAATGCTTTTAATATGTGATTTTTGGTCTTCTTGTGGGTTGCGTATTGGTATTTCGTAAAATTTAATCGAGCATTCAATACGTTGTATATTATAAATAACACTAACACAGTATGATGACAAAATGCGAAATAATATACTTACCTAACAATGGCAGCAAAATTCATAGCAATTTCCATTATTATGTGTAATGCTATTTTACGACGTTTAACATGTTGGTAATGCATATTGCTCAACTTTTTCTGACATGCTTGTATTTATTTTAAAGGGAGCAATTATTGAAGGGCAAAATTGAAAGGCGTACTCGCACGAACAAGAAGATTAGCCAGAAGATAGCGCGACTCGACAAGAGCAATGCCATACTTGCGGCAGTGCTGGGAGCTTTTTTCAAGCCGGTATGTAACAATACTCTGCTGTCTGACTGTTTGTGTATGTGAGTTTAAATGTTTGTAAACGCACCCACAATACAGGAGAAATTCCTAGTGCGGGGCAATTGATTTTTATATATTATAAATTAGTAGAAGTATTAAAGAGTAAGTGAAATTATGCTGTAAAAATGTATAAAAAGTGCCAAGTATCAAAAATAAGGCATCAATAAAAAAAAAGCCATAATATTTGTATTTGCAAACTAGAATACTACGTAATTCAGTGATTCGGGCATTAGTTAATATTGGGTATGGAGTATAATAATACCAGCCTGTACCTGTCCCACTGCAAGGCTTCTCTTCTCATACAGAGAAGGCACGAAGATTTATCTCCACACTTCCTCAAAACAGATTGACTTCATATTAACTATAAGTTAAGGTTTTCTCACGCGATGGCTCTTAGTTATGGCTTCTTACAGACATCATAATACCGTACGTGTAATCAATGTATTGTGTGTCGCTGTAATCACTAGTCCCATCTGTCAAAAAATGGTTTACCTAATGGACAGGGTATAGATATTGTTGTTGTTTTATAGTTAGTTCTTAGTTATTTTATAAACGATTACATTACGTTTTTGCTTTGTTTTTTTAGGGCCAGTTGGGTGGTACTCCTCAATTCAGCTCGCCAGAAAAAGAACTTATGGTAAGATATTTTTAGTTTACAAACTTTAAGCGAAATAAAAAGAGATAAAACCAGTTATAAAGTCATCATTTACCTAGCTTTTTCCCAAATATGCTGGGGTCGGCTTCCAGTCTAATCGGATGCAGCTGAATACTAGTAAAATTCATTGAGGTTTTGGTAGAATTCCCTTTGTCGTTTTACTAACAATAAACTGGTAACCCCAACTTAACTGTCGGTCGGTTGCACAGAGTACTTTGTGATATGGTAAGTCTAACTTTCCGCAGAAATAAGCGGTCTAGTAGCAGTAGTTCGGTTGTTAGTCCGGTTGACCGAACTACTGAAACTTTCAGTTGCGATAGTTCGGTTCTAACAAAGCACCGAACTACTGAAACCCTCTAGTAGCAGTGGTTCGGTTGTTAGTCCGGTTGACCGAACTACTGAAACTTAAATATGTACCCTCCCTTTAGTTCGGCAAATAAACGAGGCATATAATGTAAACAAACTATATTTTAATTTTATTTTTAACACGTAAAAAGAGCGAGTTTGTGTATCAATACCTGTACCTATAGCAACAGTTCGGCAAATAAACTATCTATTACTCGTATGTACAAACTATTTACATTTTAAAAAGTACACGTAAAAAGAGCGACTTTATATAAAAATATCTGTGTAGAAATTTCCCCACAAGTTAATTGTACTTGTGCTTCTCTAATAAAATCGTCTCTTTCGACGTACTTCTTGCTTCTTTTTGGCAATGTCTTCTTTCCAAATGTTTTGTACTGGTCGACTTTGAAATTTGCAAGAGTAATATCATCCTTCAAAATATGTAAAATTTCTAGCAAGGTTGGATTTTTTTTAATTAGCCCATTAATTTTGAAATTCCAACCTTCCACAATATTTGTTGTCCGATGGCGTTCGGAAAAGACTGACCATACATTAATAAAGTCCGGCCTCATCCAAAACTTTTCAAAATATTTTAAAAATGTATTTATTTTTGTATCATCAGAAGATATTTCATTCGATTTTATATATTGCCAACCATCATTTATTGCTTGCACAGGCAACAAAGCTAACACAGAACATAAATTAACTATGTATTTGTGTTTTGTTGTTGTTAGTTTATATTCCGCTGCTTTTCGCTTTTATACAATTACGGAAATGAAAATAGCAACCAATCACTGAGGCATTTTTAAATTTAGATTTTAACGCATTCAAGTTGGCTTTTTCGTAATCCACGTGTATTTCTTTTGGATCCCACTCTGGTATATTTGACTTGATCAATTCAAAGACAATTTTTTTTTTTTTTTTTTTTAAATTACAATAGTTTATTTCTGTAACTTTCTTGTACAATATTGTTACGTGGGTAGAACCTCCCAGGAAGCATGTAGTAATGCTTGTATTGGGTGGTTCTGCTCCTCCCTCGGATAAACATATTTTTAGGTAACTAGATAACTAAACTATTTTAAGTAATTACAAACAAGTACACAATGAATGAAAAGTTAGAGATATCGGTATGACTTCTCTTTATGTGTGTGTGGATGCGTGTGTGGTGTATACGTGTGTGTGGTGAGTGTGTGGAGGTGTGTGCGTGTGTGTGTGAGAGGGTGTGTGTGTGTGTGAATGCCTTTATGATAGTTAGAACATACTATTTCTCATATAGGCTGTGTGAATTTGACTCCTAATTAGGAGACTTCTAGCCCTACGATGTAATATCTTGGGATCGGGAAGTACCACTAGAAGTCGCGAATATTGTCTAGAGTTCGTATTTAAATAATAGGTTCTCTATATCACAGTAACCAAGCCGCTCGAGCTCGTGAACAATTGTTTTTTTACATTCATGGAATTGAAGGTTGTATATTGTATATTTGTTGTGAAGCTTATTATAAATTTTATATGCCTTTGTATTTTTGTGGGACATGAAGGCAAATACCAGCGGTATGACATTTATTGTTTCAGTTGAACTACCCAAGTCTCCATGTATGCTAAATAATTGAGAAAATGGAATATTGCACGCCGAAATTTAAGGCAGAATAAGAGACCAATTTTATTTATGTTATCAACCTTCTGTACCTTATTTATGCAAATAAATGATTTATTATTATATTATTATTATAAACGTACCATCCATGAAGTAAACTTTGATCTTTTCCATAAGAGCCCGTGCATCACTGCTACAAAAAATTATTATTCTGATTTCGCCATCAAAATAATCCGCTAGTAATATATCAAAAAACAACGATGGAACATCCACCTCGGAAAGAGACGTAGGACGTATTTTCTCTACTCCTGCATTTTGACGAATCTTACGATAAATTGTACATTTCTTTTGCGAGAATGATGGGATTGGGTTGGGAGAGGCTAAATCTAGGCCCTTATTTCTTATTGTCACCAAACATTTGCGATATACTCTAGGTGCAGGTTCTCTTCCTTCTGTAGCCTCCTTTATGCTTTCATTAATTAAAACATCAATTTGATTTTGGGTATCATCCGAACTGCAAGTGTGATCACCTGTTTTATCGATTTTGTCCTCTTCCTAAAACACACAAACAAGAGGATAATAGAAATAAAGTTAAAAACTAAAACCCAACTACGACAAAAACTGCTAAAAAGGTATAAATAAGGTTATTAGGATGTCAGAGTTTTATGAAAAGAATCAAGAAATTACAGTTTAGCCAATTAACGTGTATTACAAGAGATTGAAATGAAATGGCTTGATTTTTACATGTTCATATTTATCTACCTATGTCTAAATGAAAATAGGAAATTATGAAATACTTACTTTTGATAATGTAACATAGCCTTTACAACGTATATTTTCAGTCTTATAATGTTTGCAACGCCAGTAGCTGCTTTTTGTGGTGTATACAGAATTTCTATAAAACTGGTACCCAGAAAAGAGTAAAACTCTGCCTCGTCCTCGCTTAATTATTTTAAAATTACTTTTATCGTTCATTTTGTTACAATGTAAATACAATTTTACTTTAGAATTATTAAATATATAATTATCCACTTGAAAATATCATAAACATGGATACTCAATCAAATAGACATTGTCATTAATGATTGTTACAATGGAAACTTAAAAGAGTTTGCCTACCTACAAAGTCGCAAAAAGTTTGTACATAATTATAGTGTAAATTAATGTATGGTCAGTCTTTTCCGAACGCCATCGGACAACAAATATTGTGGAAGGTTGGAATTTCAAAATTAATGGGCTAATTAAAAAAAATCCAACCTTGCTACAAATTTTACATATTTTGAAGGATGATATTACTCTTGCAAATTTCAAAGTCGACCAGTACAAAACATTTGGAAAGAAGACATTGCCAAAAAGAAGCAAGAAGTACGTTGAAAGAGACGATTTTATTAGAGAAGCACAAGTACAATTAACTTGTGGGGAAATTTCTACACAGATATTTTTATACAAAGTCGCTCTTTTTACGTGTACTTTTTAAAATGTAAATAGTTTGTACATACGAGTATTATATAGTTTATTTGCCGAACTGTTGCTATAGGTACAGGTATTGATACACAAACTCGCTCTTTTTACGTGTTAAAAATTAAATTAAAATATAGTTTTTTTACATTATATGCCTCGTTTATTTGCCGAACTAAAGGGAGGGTACATATTTAAGTTTCAGTAGTTCGGTCAACCGGACTAACAACCGAACCACTGCTACTAGAAGGTTTCAGTAGTTCGGTGCTTTGTTAGAACCGAACTATCGCAACTGAAAATTTCAGTAGTTCAGTCAACCGGACTAACAACCGAACCACTGCTACTAGAGGGTTTCAGTAGTTCGGTGCTTTGTTAGAACCGAACTATCGCAACTGAAAGTTTCAGTAGTTCGGTCAACCGGACTAACAACCGAACTACTGCTACTAGAGGAAATAAGCGATATTCTAGTTGAACATAGTGTTTGCATATAAATAAAATAAAGACAAATATATAATTCATGCGTAAAAACGAATACATAAACTAAAACCATAATACGAAATTTATTAAAACCACAATGTTATGTAAGCTACAACTATACGTTGTGTACAGTGTGCAGTGTTTTCTCATTCTCATAACTTCCATCTTAGCCAATATAACTTCGATACTCCGGAAACAAGCAAAGAAGCCTGCTTTGATACTGTGAGAGCTTGAAGAGCCCTCCGAGGGGATCGTGGAATCAAACAACTATAAGACTCTTTTAGTATTGTATTATAAGCACGTTTTTACGTGTTCTAGACCGAGTCACCACTGACAGTTATAAACAAAAATCCTAACAGAAGAAACATGACGCTAGTTTGAACGTTCGAATGTAACCCGTTCTAAATTATCTCCGGCCTGTACTATGTGAGGTCGCCCCCATGCAGATAAACCTCTACAATACCATCATACCATATTTTTAGATCGCACCACGGGAAATCAGGATCGCGATGGCGGCCATTTGCATAACGCATGGCGTTGCAAACGACAACCATGCTTTTTTTCGACATACAAGGAATTCAAGAACACACCGCCTCTATAGCCTCCATGATCTTAATGGTAAGCATTATCAGTGCATTCAACATAACAAAATGAGAAAAAATAAAACAGAACAAAGCCTTAAAAATATTGATAATCCATTGTGACACCCCACTAAATATTCTACCCATGGTATAAATTAGATAATGCAGCATCAGAAAGACACACAGCCAACACCCTCCAGACAACTGAGGACTACCATTCCTCCCATGACATTGACACAGACCGGATCTAAACAGGGAGGCAGGCAGAGGTCGCTCACACTGTTGGAAAACCATATCCATTGCACGTAGGCCATGACCTTCAGGTGAGTACAAAAAGAGCAGCTATGGTTATTAAATATAGATCCACAATTATGTGGTTTGCTGTATCTGCATGAAATATTTCTTTAGAATATTCAAAAAATGCTTCTTTGTTCTCAGGACTCTTACTGGTGGAGGAAGGTTATTCCAACAGTGCGTGGCAGCATACCTGAAACTCGCCCTGAATGCTGCGGTCCTATGTGTTGATGTACAAAGAGGTTGGGTAGAAAAACGTGGTTCGTATTTGCTCTGTCTCCAACTTAACTTCTCAAACAGATAGTGAGGTTTTTGTGTAGTGACTACTCCAAAAAGTAAACCAGCCATGTGTAACCTTCTCCTAGCAGCCATTTTCAAAATATTATTTTCATTTATAAAAGGCGTGACATGACTTCTACGAGATATCTTTACACAGAACCGTGTACATGCATTTTGTATGCGTTGAATCAACTTCTCTGTTCTTGATAACAGGCATGGGCCATACACAGTATCACAATAGTTAAGTCTTGATAAAACTAGGCTATCCACTAATTGTTTACGAAGATCAACACTCAGGCAGTCTCTAATTGAATATAGGAGTTTCAATCTATAAAAACAATTCCCAATGGAATTACTGACGTGCTTTTCAAAACGCAGCTCTGGATCCATAGTTAACCCAAGGTTGCATGCTATCTCTACCCGATCTATCCTTACCCCCCTGACAACAACTTCTGGATTGGCTGACAGTATAGTGCTGATCATTTTTCGACTCCCCAAAACCATAAATTTAGATAGACTCCTAAAGTGTTGTGTTGAGATAGGACTCCCAGTGTTGTGTTGAGATAGGACTCTATAGTGCATCATGTCGTCGGATAGCACTGCTGTGTTCCTGGATGCAACGACAGTGGAGGTATGTCAATGGGATTTATAATTATGTCCAACCCTGAAGATTAGGCTGAAATCGAATACTTTGCTTTGAACGTTGAACCCAATTCAACTTACTATTTGTCATTATCCAAGTCCGATATTCTTCTGTTGTTTTTGTTATTACAATGTAGAATTCAATAGTTTTGATACACTAGGTAAAGTCTTTCGTCTGTCGAAATTACTTATTGTACTAGGCAAGAACTAATGTTAAAAGTTGTCTTAGCTCTCGACTAAACAACCTAAGACGACCAACTGACCAACATTTATGTATATTATGTTCCTTGGATCTTAGTTTTTCTTTTCTAGTCATCTGTTTTTTTTTATACTACTAAGGTGACAAACAGGCATAGGGCCCCCTGATCATTATTTTAACATTGCTAATTGAAATAGGTATCTTATAACATAAATAGGTGTTTAAAAGAAACCTCATTAATGGTTGCATTAACTTTTTTTCAGACATGCATGCCATTCTTCATCGGTTTCCGAACCCTGAAAAAGATAGAGTAAGATTCAATACCTGGCTGTATGCAATTGGGGGTGATATTTTGGGACTTGAAAATGCACACATATTTAAGTATCGTCGTGTGTGTCATTTACACTTTGAAGAAAGATATCTATGTCGCAATAACAGAATAAGCAATATTGCAGTTCCAACATTAAAACCAGGTTGGTTCATTATATTTGTGTACACACCCAAAAACATTTATGTTATTTTATATAAAAGTATACCATTTGTATAATATGTATTATTTTTGGAGATCATTAATAATATGAGTTTCTCATCCATGCCATATTATGCAATGTGTTACAAAAAGGGTTTATAAACTAATACAAATAATAGGATGATGATGATATATCCTTTTTGTTAGTTATGTATGTACAACAAGTAATTAATATTTTTTCTTGTTTCAAAATTTTTGCTTTATATTTTCAATGATGATAAACTTAACATCATTACAGTATTCTCAGTAGTTATGAAAAAAAAACACTACAAAGCATCTTAAGGCAAACAACATTTTTTATAGTGTTTTCCATGGTATTTTTATTTCATTTTCAGATCTCAATAAAGTTTCACAACCGAAGTCACTGTTTGTTGGAAGGAAACCATTGCAGGGAGTTGTAAATCAGCCAATTCCCTCAACATCTACAAGTATATTGGTTATAATTGTATGATGATTTTATTATTAACCTTTTCAATTGAATATTTAGATAGATGTAATGATCCTACAGATTATAAATTGCACCATGAGGCAATACTAATATTTGTAATTATTTTATTTTAGCTCTTGAATCATATCAGCAGTTGACAGTTACTATCCATGTTTTTGGAATTTGTATCAAGCAGTCAGTAGTACGCACTTATTATTTATTATGAGTAAAACAGTGCTTTATGTGTTGGGATAACTTGGTTTTTAAAATAATACTTTGCGGGCGGCGCGTACTGTTAGCAATGAAAAAACGATGAGCCTGTAGTGCTGGCATTGGTGGTATTTATTTCGACAATTTTAATTTGTATAAAATAACACGATAGCATCTGTCATACAAGACTACGGTACGTATTTGAAACTATTTATTAATATTTAGATACATAGTTTATATGATTGTTCTGCATTACTAAACGACAAGTTTGTTTTGCAGTTCATGAGTAATAATATTGAACAAAATGGCCGCCAGCCGCCTTTACCGCAACAGACAGTGCCATCAACGACGGCACCTACGGCGACAACGGTAATCAACAAGAATTCGGCTCCAACGGACCCACGGATTAGAAATGTCAATGTGACACCGACCGAACAACAAAGTAAAAAATGCCGCGACTTTGTGTGGGGTATTTGTACGAAAGGCGCTCAATGCAGGTTCCGTCATGAATTAGATGTGGAATCCATGAAAGACATTCTGAAGTTCTGCCACGATTATCAGAACAGAACGGGTTGTACCAGGCCAGATTGCACATATTTGCATACGTCAAGAGAAGAAGAAAACCTGTTTCTGACTACAGGTCAGATACCTAGAGCGTTGGCTGAAAGGTATGCAGCAATGTCTACTGCACAGATGAACACGTATGTGAGTGGCGCTACTGGCGCCGCCGCCCCCTCCGCCACCGCCACCGCCACCACCGACAACTACAACTGCACCTGTTAGGATGACACCACCCACATTCTCAGGTATTTGTTTTCACCCTAATTTTCGTCATAATGTGTGGTGCTTTGAAAGAAACTTCCCTATTCAAAGGATCTTGATAGTTTGTTACCCGAGGATAACCTAATATGTTCGGGGTTTTGGCTATTGGGTTTATTAAGGCAGGCAGGAGTCGCTAGTATGAGTTAAAAAATACCATGCACATGTAAAACTACTACTTGACAGCTGTTTTCTTTTTTACAAACTTCTTTCTCAGTAGATTATTACGAAAGGATTTTTAAAGAGTTGGTGGCATAAATAATAATAATAATAAATAAATAAATCCCTGGACATTTCACACAGCACCATTTGTCCCAAGCTAAGCAACCATGTTTATATTTTAACTAACACTCAGAATTGGTGGAGCTAATGGTGCTAATTTACGTCGCTTTATTTACTTGAATATACAGCCTAAAGCTCTATTTGAAAAACTTTTATAAATATCCTTGATATGTATAGATACAAGTGTTTAAAAATCCTAATTATTTTTACTTTGTACCAGTTCAATTCCGAAGTATGTTCGGGTAAATCTGAATGACAGTTAAAAGTGGGTTATTTCGTTTGTGCATAGAAAAAATATTTCTTTTTTGTTCAGAGTTACCCTCAAAAAGAAATATTTCTCGATTTTGACCTCTCGGTAGCCTAAACATAAATATGCGATATTTATATTTCGGAATTACCCTACAAGTTGTCTACAGTAGTCAAACTTTTAGTAAGTAGGTATACCATTTGTACAAGTATAAGTAATAAAGTTTAATCAAAATGAAATGATAATGTGATCATTAACATTCTACTTAAAGTATACAAAAGTAAGAGATTCGCGTAAGCAAAATAAAATACTATTTATGATATTCATAGCATACTTAAGTAATTTTTAGGCAAAAAAATACGTAACCGTAACCTATCGTATTTTTTACATTAACACTCAATTTAAAAAAATATTGCCACAATTTCAAGAAATTTGTAATTATTGGAATATCCCGATTTTCGGAGTTAGCCGAATGCACCTTAAATAGTTCATCATTTAGGGCATTTATTGCAGAAGGTTTTTGTGTATAATACATTATTTCACTTAATACAGCATTGAAATCTCGATGTTTTGACATGTCGACAATCCCACCTCCGCTTAGCAAGGGCTGGTCGCTAGAGTAACATAAATAGGGGTGCGGTTGCCATTAGTTTAAGCACATTTTTATTTTGTTTGGAGCGATATGTGATTATAATAATTATGTTTTCTTTTACAGGTCCACCACCCTTCAACAGGTGGCGGCTGGGTAGCTGAAAACATTGTAGGAGACAATGTTTTCAGCTACCCAGCCGCCACCTCCTCTACCGCCCATGTAAGTAGTTATTAATCTATGTTACTTAAATATTTCAAGTCAATCATTTTCGAACATGGGATCCAAAAAATATGGACAAGCATGAAGGAAATATCTTACAATATGTTTTGTTAACATTTCAGGTTTGACGCAAGTAGACCTCCTCCTCCATTTCCAACAAATGCAACTCCAAGTAAAAGTGGAGCAATGAAACGTGCTGCGGGGCCTTCCGAGGGTAATTATCTGACTACATTATTAACTGATTTTTTGCCAAATTTTACCAGTTCAATATTGAAAGAGAATGGGTACTGAAGTATAGGAATTTACTCCACCCTCCTATAGCCATAAGATATAATCCAATGTAATGATAATATATTTACTGATTACTGATTTATAATTATATAAATCTTCAACATATTTCTCCAAGTATGCAAACATGAAGTATCCCTATGTGTAGAAGGCACTGTATTAGTAAAAAAACATTATCAACATTCAACAATTTAATTTGATTAATCACAATGTTGCTCTAACTCCGAATGGTCTAATAAACTACACAAAAATTGCCCTAAAGGCTGGAGGAGAACCATCCATTGGTATAAACCTTATTGCTATTGAGGGGTGGGGCAGTTTAGATCATTGAAATTCAAAGGAGTTAATTGCTCACCGAAAAGCAAAAAAGAATATCAATTGTCTTCAATGAGTTTAAGAAAAGTTAAAATCAGAATAATTCATCCTAGCATGCGCGAATACTTAGCACAGAATATTATGGAATACCTTAAATATAATTTACTGTGACATGCAATATCCCTTTTTACTATAATTACTAAATCAGTTTAGGCTTTGTGCGTGCAACAGAGATTTCTGTTTCTGATAATTTGTAACAACTTTATCTACTAACTTGCTTATTTGTTGTTACAATTTGTATTGTCACATTCATTTGACTGGACGTCAGTTTTCGTAATTTTTGGGCCATAATAGATAATTATCACATCTAAAATGATACATAAACATAAATAAAGTCAAGATTTTTTCAGACATTTGTGTGTACTGGTTGAGTTTATGCTAGGCCAAAGTGGTAAATGAGCCCGGTGGGAGTGGTCCATTTGAGAGAAAACTAAAACTATGTTATATGTAGTTTTTTTTTTATATTCTTGGTCTACCCACTAAATTGAATAAAAAGGTGCAAAGGAATGTATGAAATTAAATAAGTGAAAAATTATGTGACTCAGGTTGGCTGGACAAATCTTCAAAATAGCTTGCATTTAACTCGGTCAATAGGTCACTTTATGTGACGGCTAAACACCCTTATTTCAGAATTTGTGACGCTACAGAATCTTAGATAATCGATCGAAAACGTGTCCAGCCATCTTGAAAAACCACTTTTCGCTAGTCTCTCAATCTCGGTAACGGATGTGATTTTGACGACTTTTTGCATATCAACGGGCGTCACATAAATTTGTGACGGGCACCGAGCTAAAAGTTTTGTGATAAGTACAGTGGTTTAGTAGAAAAATGCAAAAATCTGTGTCCAGCCATCTTGAATTCACGTATAAAACTTATGGCTGGCACTTCCGAATCTCAATAACGGGAGCGTTTTCGAATATGGTTCCTTTACTAATACTTGGTGACGCAATGTGTGACAGTAATAACGTTTGATTTATGGCGTCACATGTAAGGGTTTACGAGAAATCAATAAAAACTTAATGTCCAGCCAACCTGAGTTCAAGATGGCTGGACACATGTATCTCCACTGCCTGATGATCTACGACCTTCGAAATGTGTTCAAAATGTTGTGACGGGGACGATAATGATAACCTGAAATTGTGACGGAGAAACTTTGCGTAGTTTCAAAGATATTGATCATTTAAATTTCCCCATACAAACACTGCAGTAGGGTAACCAATATTGTAGGTTTTATGTAGGACAAGTATATTTTAAGGTGTTTTCTTTAATGGACGAAAATCCGTGTATTGGTGATACTAATACGAACAACTGTAGATATTTAAATCAATACAAGACAAAACTGTAGAAGTGAGGAAGCCCCCTACCTATTAAAGTGATTCCTTCGTGGTAGCCCGCGAATTTCGATTTTTGTTGCGTTCGTTCGTTAAAAGAAATCAAAATATGATTCGCGACAATAACAAGTATGTATTTACATAATTATAACCATAAGAATCATCATACATATCTATAAGTTATTTGTTTCCGCGGACGAAAAAAATAACTGCAAAAAACTCTAGAAAAACTCAAGAAAAATTGAATTTCGCGGGCTACCACGAAAACGTCGGAGGACAAGACAAACTATACTGCCATGATAGCTGATGTTGGTGTCGCCATCTATTGCTTAAAGTTGGTACTACTAGGACAACTGGTCGAATCTTAATTCTTATTTAGGTTGTCTTACCGCAGATTAATTAATAGTTACTAGTACTCTGATTAGTGATAACACTTCGAAAAGTACACACATACACTGCCGGCTGTCGAGTTTAGTTCTCATTTTCAGTTACATAAGATAATGAACTAAACGCGAAATACAAGTGGGCTCTCTCTTGCAGCGCTGGTGGTCAATTATTATTTTGAATTAACACATACTTACTCTTTTCACTGCAGGAAAACCTTTTATTCCCACGGGGAAATCAAATACAAAGCAGGCGTGGATGCTACCTACCGGCCAATTAATCGATTAAAAAGAAATCCTTTATTCTTATGTAAAATTATGGTCACCTCACAATATTAATGGATGTTTGTATGGAAAAATTGAAATGGTCAATATCTTTGAAACTACGCAAAGTTTCTCCGTCACAATTTCAGGTTATCATTATCGTCCCCGTCACAACATTTTGAACACATTTCGAAGGTCGTAGATCATCAGGCAGTGGAGATACATGTGTCCAGCCATCTTGAACTCAGGTTGGCTGGACATTAAGTTTTTATTGATTTCTCGTAAACCCTTACATGTGACGCCATAAATAAAAAGTTATTACTGTCACACATTGCGTCACCAAGTATTAGTAAAGGAACCGTATTCGAAAACGCCCCCGTTATTGAGATTCGGAAGTGCCAGCCATAAGTTTTATACGTAAATTCAAGATGGCTGGACACAGATTTTTGCATTTTTCTACTAAACCACTGTACTTATCACAAAACTTTTAGCTCGGTGCCCGTCACAAATTTATGTGACGCCCGTTGATATGCAAAAAGTCGTCAAAATCACTTCCGTTACCGAGATTGAGAGACCAGCGAAAAGTGGTTTTTCAAGATGGCTGGACACGTTTTCGATCGATTATCTAAGATTCTGTAGCGTCACAAATTCTGAAATAAGGGTGTTTAGCCGTCACATAAAGTGACCTATTGACCTAGTTAAATGCAAGCTATTTTGAAGATTTGTCCAGCCAATCTGAGTCACATGAAAAATTCACCTACATTTTCTTTAAAGGACATCATCCATTTTGGTACGAAATTGAAAGCACCAAGATAATATTTTTGCTATAGTCATTTAGAATTTATCCTTCTAAGCATTTGGTATTATGGCACTAAAACTGTAGGGCTATTGGCCTTTTCAAATTCAAATTCAAATTCTTTATTTCAGACCTGGGTCCATAGTGTTAGTAACAACAAAATAACTTAATAACTAGTGTTAGTAATACTTTTACTTCACTCTGAAAAATAATTCTTTTCATACATTTTCGATTTAATAAATTAACAAAAACAAATGAAATGTGTTAACATGGCATGACATTTCGAAAATCTTCTAGAAAACAGAAATAATAGTTCTGAGTCCAATTTTAATGGCCTTGGAACTATCGTTTCGAGCTTTCATTGAAATAGTTTATTGAGTATTTTTTGCAGTTTTTTTCTGAGTAGAAATGAGAATAATAGCCTAGGTAACATCTAACATAGCTCATAAACCATACAGAGTGTAAGGGACATTTGACGCGCAAAATGTTTCTTTGGCCAGTACTTTCACATTTAGACCAAAAATTTATGAAACTGAGTAGAACTCTTTACAAATAACATTCTTTGGCTGGATTTGATCCTTACTGGTACAGTACGGTCGCTGGGTGATAAAAATTTTGGGGTTGGTTCCTGGCCCACCATACTTATTGTCAATTTTCATTTTTATCCTGTATATCAAAAAAAAATTTTTTTTTCAAAGCGTTGCCCCACACAATTTCTCCTGTATCGTGGGTGCGTTTACAGACATTTTAACTCACATACACAAACGGCCAGAAACGAAACAACTACTTGTAGGTCATACAAATATTTGTTTAAAACGGGAATCGAACCCGCGACACGTAGCGCAGCAGTCTATCGCTTAACCACTGCTCCAACCGTGTCGTCAGTCAAAATAATAACATGATTTAAATTTCGTGTTTAAATGTCAAGCATTTCAAAAACGTTTTTAAAATTTAACTGTTAAATAAGTTTTGTCGTATGCGAAATAAATGTAAGATATTGTTTAGTTGAGGGTAGATTTATAAAGGCAAACTAACATCAACAATAACAGTACAAGTTTCGTAACGTAAACTAGCTTTGTAGATTTATAGCGATTTTTTGAAAATTAAAAATGACTGAATTTACTCGTCGCGATATTCGTGTAATAATGTTATATAATTTCAAGCGTGGCTTGACTAAGCAACAGTGTTTTGAAGAAATGAGTGGTGCATTAGGACAAACGTGTCCTTCCTTAAGGACTATAGAAATATGGTTTATTCAGTTTAATCGCGGCAATTTTAGCTTGGAGGACGATTCGAGGCCGGGTAGGTCAATAGAGGTAACTACCGATAGAAACATTGAGGCAGTGCGAAAACTACTGGAAGAAGACCGGCGCATGTGACATATCGACAGATCGAGGAAACCCTGAATTTAAATGCACCAACTGTTCATCGAATTCTTCACGAACATCTAAAAGTTAGGAAACTTTGTTCACTTTGGGTACCACATTCGATGACTGACGAGTTAAGGGAACAGTGTATGAATTGGTGTCATGGAATGTTAAAAAACTTTGACGGCGGCAAATCTAAGTAGGTCAATTCAATCATTACATGTGATGAAACTTGGCTTTAGTATTTTGATGTCCCAATTAAATCCCAAAGCAAAGTATGGGTGTTTCAAGATGAAGATGCGTCAACGTCTGTCAAAATGTCTCGATATGTTAAAAAAAGATTGGTGGCTGTATTTTTTCTCAAAACGCGGAATATTGTCAACTATCGTGCTTGATAAACAGAAGACTGTTACTGCAAGTTGGTACACGGAAAAATGTTTGCCTCGAGTTTTAGAAGCGTTGAAAAACGAGCGGCCAAACTCAAGACTCGACACATGGATTCTGCATCAGGACAACGCTCCCGCACATCAGGTTAGCAAAACTATAGACTACTTGCGTGAAGATGGAGTGAAATTATTGGGACATCCTCCTTATAGTCCAGACTTTGCGCTATGCGAATTTGCACTTTTTCCTTATGCAAAAAAAGCATTAAAAGGACGCAAGTTTTCTAATGACGAAGAGCTAATAGGCGCATTTGAAGAGATATGTGGTAGTGTTCCAGATGGTTCCTGGGGCGACGTATTTAGTACATGGTTCGATCGTATGAGAGCATGTATCAGTGCTAATGGGCATTACTTCGAAAAAAATTAATAAATAAAAAAGTACGACAAAATTTATGTAGCGACCTACGTATATCAAATACAATTTGTTAGGCAAGCAATATATTTCAACTATGACCCTGCAATACTCAGCAATATTATTCGATTTTCCCAGACAAAACCAATTGGATTTGACATTTTTTGTTGTAAGTGTCCTCTATCCATATGAGTATTGATTGTTTTTTTAACTAGGACCATATGGGGAAAAGAAATCATACAGGGGTTTACTGAAATCTGGGTGGTATTGTATACGTGAATGTTTCATGTCGATATGAGAAAGAACTGTGAAGTAATATTTGAAGTCCTGGACTTGCACTTGGTCATGATAAAGTGTGTTCTCCATGTGCATAGACCATTTTACACCCACTTATTCCAAGCCATGAATGAGTTGCTCACGAACTGTCAAGAGAATATGTTTCCAACGAACACGTTTTCTTTAAAATACAGCTAAAGAATTCCACTGCGGCTCTAGCCCCTCACATGGTGGACCAAAGACCTGGTGTAAGCCGTGGGAATCCGCTGTATGCGATAGGCACAGGACAGGTCTATATATACATCATATATATCAATCGCTATTAACATATTGCATTACTTATTGGGGTGTTACATTTAAAACAATCCTTTTACCTCTCGCAAGGGTTCAAAGGGCGGATCTAAAGGTGGCACTGTCTCTTGGCTTCCGTCATCCCATTAAAGATGTTTATAACTCATCAAATCTCTCAATTCGTCAGCTTTTTATTCTACATGTTGCTTTAAAACAACAATCTCTTATCCGTTTTGGTTTCCCAGAAAAATATTGATGTGCGCAAAAACCCGCCAGTTTGGCTCAGACACGGCTTGGCACCTGTACCAAAAGTACAGGTTTTGTACAGGTACTTAGCGGTTTATGCCTCTTACCATACGGTGCAGTACCGATACTGATTAGAAATACCAATAGTATAGGTACTATGTTTGGTACCAATAGCGCAGGTACAACTCTGGAACCAGTATCACACCAAGGCCAATGGTGCCGATTCTCAAAAATACCTGTATTTAAAACTCTGTGCCCAGGTACAGAAATAAATTTTATATTGCCAAAGTAGTAAGTTAAATCAACTAAGTTTGTCGCGATACGTCATGTGGACGGTATAGGTCTTCATGAAAATAAGAGATTCGTAGCTTTGTTTTATGAAAAACTGGTCTGCCAGTCAGAAGCTAAACAGCTCTTTTCTCTCAATGGAAATTGTATGTGTAGGGATTGAAGATTTTTATACCGAGCCTGGATCTTCAAATCCCTTTTTATTCCGTTTTGACTAAATTAAAATAACATGACAAATTCTGCCCGCCTTATCTCATCTAAAAGTACCTGCGCACGTACGTCTTATATCTCAGAATTGCGGAACAATAATTCACCTAAGTTTCCATAACATACAATGACATTCTCAGGAAGCCCTAAAAGAAGCCTCTATGACCCGCAGTACTCTTGGTTACCTGGGTTGTCTTAATCCATTCGTTTCTTTGCTAGCCCACGTTTACTCCTATATTTTAGATTGCAGATGGGATTGCTCTTAGCTACATTTCCGTACAAAATAGTACCTTACTTTTAAAAAAAGCAGACTACAATGAGATCTATAGTGTTAGTAACAAAATAGCTTAGCCTATGTTAGTAGTACTTAATAACTAAAACAGATCGGGTCCTATTTGTGTGCGCCCACACTAGCAGGCTGTCTGCCCGGTCGGCTGTCGATTGCAGGATGTGTTGGGACTGCCATAGAGCCTGCGGAGGAACGAGAACGAGGCAGATTTCTTACGTCACAGTGCACAAAGCCGTCAGTGAGTGCAACAACAACAACCAACAATACCGACAACAAACAACACCGACAACAACACCGTGAATGCGTTATGGATGATATTGGATACGCAGGGCATTGTAAGCCTTTTGTGTATATGTGAACCAAAGGGCTCCCGGGTTCAGTGCTGTGCATTAAGCCTTTAAATAAATATGTATAAAAGGGTTATTTTAATTACGTCTGTAGAAAATCAGCGGGCGAGCACATTTCTTCTATGGGGGGGTAGGTATTTAAATTTATAGACCCTGTTTATCGGGTGACCTTTCATTAAGAATGGCAAAGGCGGCATGACTCAGACACAGCTCTTCTACCCACCGCACCTGAGTCTCTTGGTTCAGGTATCAGTGCTTGAGGAGTAAAAGCAAGAACAGACAGCGCTGGTGCCAGAGTTGTCTGTTCTAGCTTTTGCCTAAGATGATCGTATGGGACATGGTCAAAGGCCCTGGACAAATCAAGGAAAACCGCATAAATAGGCGTATTTCTATTCGTGTAATACCCGACAACGTTCGTCGGTGCAACACTTAACATTGAGCTAGCATAGCGTAGTAGGTACGGAGTTTCAATAGAATAAGGCCAGCTTATACTGACGTGCGACTTCCTGTACATGAGAGCTTAAATATATTGGAAAAATTGTAGTACAAAATTATACATAACATTTTTATTTTATTTATTTATTCAAAATTGTATTAACAATAGCATACATAAAGTCTGCCAAACTGCAGAAACAATAGAAGTGCTGCTCTCGTAGCTAATTCATTGAGTAACCTGTGTTTGTTTGTTTCAATGGCATTAACTGAGCTCATATTTCTGTTTGCCGGGACAAACATTTTCTTGCAATAGTGCAAAAATATATTGCCGGTATGCTTGGGCCATAGTTGATAAGATAATATTGCAGCCACATATTTGGTTAGATGCCATATAAGCCTAACTAAAATTATGTAACAAAATTGTTACTCCCCCTTACTTCGCCGACTTTAAAATGACAGACTGCTAGTATTCATAAAATGTGTTAACATGTGAGGGACTAAAATAAGCAATAGTTAAGCATTTAGCCACTACCTTCATTTATGTTAATTGAATTTATTAATATGATTTTTATTCAATTGCACATTTTGAATAACAGTCAACTACCCCATGGTATTAATATTAAATATGTTCTTCAGATGCTGTTTTCATGTACCAAATATATTTCCTTAGCAATAAATTTTATTGAACACATTAATGCATTTCTAATTTGCATTTGCGTAATTTCGCATTTTTACACTAACAAAGTCACAATAGGTACCTATTGATATTAATTTATCGGAAGTGCATATTTGAACTCAAGCAAGCGGAAATGGGAATTTTGTATCTGATTTTGAACCTTTGGTAAGTTCGTGATCTCGTATAGCGCGCATAACTTCTGAGGCTTGGACGGTCGACAATAAATAAAAAAAATTATCTATTAAGCGCTGATTTCTTATGCGTGTTTCATTTTACTTAATGACTCGCAGCAGTGTTACCCAGTAAATGGTTTGTGGAGGCCAGATAGGCAGTCGCTCCACGTTAAATGCAGGTATTCAGCTGCATCCTGCATTCGGTTAGACTAGAAGCCTACCCCAACATAATTGGGAAAAGCTAGGCAGATGATGAAAGGTTTTTCTTAACTAGCCCAGTTAAGAAAAACCTTTCATCATCCAATAACATAATTATTACACGGGTTGAGTTTATGAAATGAAATATACTTTAGAAAAGTGTTTATGTGCTTAATTTTGTAGAATACAAGATTTTATATTACTCCTGTTTAATCCGAAGTTCCATGATTATGAATAATCTAAGAGATATTTGGAACTAGGCTCTAAAATTGCGGGAAATAATGTCTCTAAAAAGCTCTACAAGTTTCATGTTGGGTTCAAAATCAGATATGCAGTTTCACTCATTTCTACATGTATAGGTTAATAAACCAAAGATGACTAAACAAATAGATTCATCATTTATTCCCACTGGCGACACTGAACAAAAAATGCCATTAGTCTGCAGTGGAAATACTCATCACATTTTGTTTTTGTGATCCTTGGTTTATCATATTATTACTAATTGTTAAAGTTTAAGTTCCTTAACCGCTTCACAATTAATAAGTTCAATGCATTTTGCTCATATTTTTAGTAGTAAGATACACTTAGGATAGCTAATGTTATTTGCTTGGCGCGTATTTATTTTGTTCCCAGCCGGGCCAAAGAAAGCGAGGATAGCGGAGTGCTCCAAAATAGTAGAAACTGTCTGCGAAAATTGTATCCAGCGGGAACTCAGGTTTGCAATGATAAGATTCTTCTCCATATTAATTTGTCCGCATGATATAATTTGAAATATATTTAAGTAATAATAATTGACGCTGTGTTATTTTACCGGGAATTGTTTGATATGATGAAGTATGAGAGTGGTCATGAATCGGCGAGTGTTAATAAGCGAAGCGCGTTCTGATTCAAATTATAATATTTTGAGAAGCGAATTTTTAGTATTCAGTATGTAATAATGTTTATATATTTGCTTGCATAATGCAAAATTTTATAAATACGCAGACATCTACCTCGTCAAGTTAAATTGTCCGGTTTATTTTAATGAAAACTAACATCATAACGGTAAAGAATTTAATGATAAATTACTCGCGGGGTTGAAATGGAAATAAAATGCTGTGCGATATAACAAGTAAAGCAAAAAAGGTTAATCAAAATAACATAACGAGCCAAAATACTTTTTAGAACTAGTATTTTAATTTGCAAAGCACTATGCTATGTAATGTATGTAAGTCTCGGTTACATCACTTGGATCAATGTAATTAAAAAATATTCACATTGCAAGCAATACACCTGGGATGAGCCTGCACAGCGATGATAATATCTAAAATTCTAAATAATGATACAGTGGCTCTTGGTTTTATGGTCTAGTGTTGTTGAGTGTTATCGCGCCCTTGGCCCTGTTCGCCATACTATCCGGTAATCATCACAACTGTACGGTTAATGTCATATCCGGTAATCATCGCAACTGTGTAACGTAATGTACATACTCACGGTTATCTACATTCATTCCTCCAGGTCAGACAAGCATGCGGTTACCGTTAGGCGCTGATCTGACTATTCCTCACGACACCAGGTCAAGTTTAATCCATAATCAGTACACAGACAGTCATTAAACTTCAACATAACACTACGACGATTTAGTAACATCCAAGGGCTGGAAATTGCGCCCACACTGATTGATATCATTTTTCCTATAAACACTATACTTTTAATACGAAATAACTATATATTTAATTGTATTTTATTAATTTATTTTATTATGACAGTTCTGACAACGACGTTTGTCAATACGTCGCCATGACAAGTTTGCTTATAAATTCTTATCAGCCTGTAACTTTTAGCTGAAAATATATTCAGACTCGCAAATCAATACTGGCCATCATATTTCAAATTCATATTTATTTCTTCAAGTTGCTATTCTACGAGTTTACCGGTGGAATCCAAGCAACGCGGTGGAGTTCGAGTTCGAGTTGGAGTTCGAGTTTCGCCTCTAAAAGGAACCCTCAAAGTAGTGCTGGTACTCCGGAGTCACCTATCCAGGGAACTCTTGGCGTATCCCCCTCAAGACTCCGGTACCTGACGTACTAGCCCTACACCTCCGTCCTCCGTCCTCCGTACCAGTTGGACCGCTGGCGTGCCTCGCCGGAACACCCTCTACTGGGCCGCGCCTCAACCGAGGGCCGTCTCTCCTGGCGGGCTGACCGCGCGCTGCCGTGCCTGCCCTACCGTGCGGCCGTGCTGCGACCTACTACTGTCGCGTGGGCCCCTACCGTGCCTGCTCTCCCGTGTTGCCGTGCCTGCTGTCACGTGTGGCCGTGCTGCGACCTTCTTCTGCCGCGTGGGCCCCTACGGGTATCCTCCGTGCCGCACACGCACCAGCACCTGACTACGCCTGCACCTGCACCTGTCACCGGCACCTGCCTCGCGTCGCGTCTACCTCTTCAGCCTCCTCAACCCACCAATCACCCATCTTCATCCTTCCTCACTCACACACTATACACCACTGACCAGATCATCTCCATTTTTATATAATCTTTACTTATTATTAAATCTTTAATTAACTTCAACTTCCCTTTCTTTAATTTAAACTTAGTTTCTTGTCGCTACACGACAACTGTACTGTTGATTGGAGATCGCTTATTTGATATTATAAAATAGCTGCTACACGCTAACACACACCTGTTTAGTTTTATGAAAAGCATTGCATGAGTCATGACTAAACTTTTCAATATATCTTTAGGAGTGAGCTGTACCTTCAGGAATTACAAAAATTGGAGCGCGAGAGTGAATACCAATCTTATTTATTTGAAAAAAAGTCCGCGGAAAATGCAAATGGCCGGTTGTTGTTGAAGTCGACAGTGAGTCCAGAGCTGTTCCGCATACTGGATGAATATACGGAGGTAATATAGTCATGAACGTACCAAATATTTGACTGAAATAATTTCATACGAATTTTGACATTTATTAAGGTGTTGTGTTCATATAGGAGCCGAGTCAACAGGTGCAAGTTCAAGATTTGCTGGGCCAGTTTAATCAAACTCCGTCGTTCGATTCCGTAAGTCTGATAACTTTTGTTCGTGTATTCATTTGGGAAAAATTCGTAAAGCCCTTCGTTGAAGCATGTCCTACATCTGCTCAAACGAATTTAAATCCGAAGACCGTATGGGCCAGTCCAGGGCCACAACATTATGTTTCTACTGCCACTGACTTATCACTTGAGCATGTGTCGCAGGTGCAATCTAGAACCTTAAGCAACCGGTGAGGGCACCATATCCCTGGTTTTTTTTTTCATTTAAGTATATATATATATAAATATATATTTATATTTTTGTTTGTTAAAGCTTTAACTAAAGAAGTTTTTAAGGTAATTTAAATATTCAATTTTTTTCCTGTCCTGCTTAATTTTAACTACGATTATACGGGCATAATCAAACTAAAATTTGCAATTTCTATACAATCACGGTATTGCTGTATTGTCTCTGTTTATTGTTCATGTTACATGAAACTCATTAGTACTGATCAAAAACTCTAAAAATACAAATTAAGTTAAATACAGAATTATATTAAAAAAAACGGCTACACTGAAAGGTTCCGTAGTTGCGATGAATTTACCCCAAAACAAACTTAGCATTGTAGTTGAAAGACATGTTCTCCCTTACATCGATATACGTCACGGTCAATTCTCCAACTGCAATTGAGAGTTTGTAATCGCAATTTTGTTTTTTTTTTTTTTGTGATAAACTGATCTTCGATCTATTTCCTTTAATTGAGCTATGAGACCTTGCTTCTTGACACATTCCATGATTATAGGTTTTTTTTTTGTTGTGTTGCTTTAGAAGCTTTACTTTTTAAGAGCTCCACCATAGACTTTGACATTAATTTCAACTTGATTCCTCAACTCGTTCTTGACATATAAGGTCTTGGCAGACGGAAAGACGGACGGACAACAAAGTGACCCTATAAGAGTTTCTTTTTTCCTTTTGAGGTACGGAACCCTAAAAACTTAATTTTGATCTCTAAGCTCTTTACCGATTTTGCTCTACATAAGTCATAACAACATAATTTCTATGGTAACTTAAATATGACCTATATTATTTCTCATAATAATATGTAGTTGGGTTGTAGTGGTCAGATAGGCAGTCGCTCCATATAAAATACTGGTGTTCAGCTGCATCCGGTTAGACTGGATGCCGACCCCAAAATAGTTGAAAAAAGGCTAGGCAGATGTGATTATTAAAAATATGAAATATTTTTTTTTTTATTAAAAGTATTATTATTATTATTGATTATTTCTCATATGAACAAAATGTATTTAATTACGTCGCCAAGAATTGCACATTTCCCGTGTAAGCCCACCATTACTATGGATATAAACCAAAGACTGGTCTTCATTATTACATATAATTTCCAGGAAATATCGACAGTGCCGAGACAGTTCCTACTCCAACTAATGGGATGCGTTTTGAAGCAAAGGACTTTGGTGGAATCTGTAAGTATAACAGATAGGATTATAAAAAAACCGGGCAAGAGCGGGTCGCACTACACTCATACCCATATTCTAAGAAGTAACTTGGAAAGTTCCTCCACCGCCACTCATTCCAGGTTACCTTAAGGACTACCTCAAGGAATCCTCGCAATCGGTATTCTTAGTTAAAACTGTGTCTTGTCATGAGGTAATCTTGAGGATCCTCCAGTGAGGTTGAGTCGAGGTCGAGTCGAGGTAAAACGTCATTGAATACTTCATTGAACCATAGATTACAGTATAAGCTTTGTTTTTTTTTTGTCTATGGTCACTCAAAATTCTCAGATTGCGGTTTTTTTTATCTGTGTCATCGCGTCGGTTCGGTCCTGTCATCCTGCGTAGGTGGTAGGTTTACGTTACGTTGAAACTTTATTAATTTAATTGTGTTGTGACTCGAAAGTTTTTTTTAGTTTAAAGTTTCAGCAAGATTTTACTTACTTGAAAATTTCCAGTTGCATAAAATCTTAACGTCCTAAAACGATAGCGTATTTGGAATTCTTCATAATCATAAAATTCTATTAGCAAATAACTGCATGCAGGGTAATCGTACGGATTATCATACAGATAATTCAGAAACTGTTGGAAATCCATTGAAAACACTATTAGAAAAACTATTCAAATAAATTCATCAGTTCTATTTACAAGCGTGAGCGAAAACAACGTTAAGAATGGCGTAAATCTTCGTTGAGTGTTCCTTAGAGCCATTTCACAAAATTGCAACGCTCGAGTTTAGGTAAAAGACGGCAGAATTACGTATGTGTGTGTAGCTACCCACACTTTCAAAATGCTAGTAGTGTAGCGCGAGTGTTAAGGCGGACTAAACAATCTTGAGTCGCTATAATCGTAATGCACCTTTATGAAAAAAGTGATTTCATTTATTCAATAGAATTCAGGTTTTTAGACTAATAAATAAGAAACTTATAACTGTTGTATAAAGTATAATTTTTGACGCCTGTTCTTGTTTGTTAATCAAAAATAATTCTTTTCCTTTTTCATAATCGTCGGGGTCCATATCTGGTCTTTCACATTCCACTCCGTAGTGAGCATCTTTAGGATTATAATTATTCTTTTACGAGCACTCCCTGTTCGAGCCATCACTTCACGCATATTTTTAGAGTGTCTCCTGGCTTCCAATACTTTGAGGGATTTTCCTGGACTAGCGTGACAGATTGACTTGTAAAATGTGTATTGTGGCTTGCCGGTATTAAATGATACCACTGCTGCATAGCATCGTGTAGTATAGGAGTCTTTCAACGAAAAGTTGACACGTTTTCCACCTACCATTTTAGCCACGATGCTATTAAATTGTTCTGCACGATTATTAGTGTAGCAGTGTAAAAGACTGCGAGAGTTGTATGCGAGTTGCGATGCATTCTTTTTAAGTTTCAGAAGAAGCGTTGGTATAAGTGGGACTAGGTTGGGTTCTTTTTTCCTCTCTTCTGTACAATAATAATTGTTACACTGTGAATGAAAATGAAATTCTATTTTAGTTGAAATAGTGCAATAATTTTGTTGCCTATATCTGATAGCAGCACGAACAGCAGTACGTAGCCTTTTCAAACGGTCCATTAAGTCGAAACAAAAAATGACCTGATTGCGCTTCATAGTATCGCGTTGCTGAGAAAATTGGAGACCAATATCATTATATGAATTTTAAATTCAAATATCTCGGTAACACGATACTTTAGAGCTTTTTTTTTTGTTTAAGAGTCCTCAACCCATACTGTTGATCAATCAGTTGATCAATTTCATTGTAAGCCGTCATTCTGACTGAAGATAAACTAAAATGACGATGGCTGATAATGGTAATTTGGTTCAAAACCCAAATCAAAAAATCTAAAGAAACAGAGTACAAAACTATTTACTTTTGAGTCCGAAGGTTCTATTGATTCGTCAAGTCCGGGATCCAATGTAACAGGTTCCTTCACCTATAACATTTTTGAAACACTATTAAGTATTTAATAAAGAAATTTATGTTTTGAATATAAAACTGTTCATAAAACATACAATTTCTATTATTGAATCTAACTCTTCACTAGTACCCGCCTCAGCGTCCATTCCCGAAGTACTTCCCTCCTTTAATGCAATAGCGCGATTTCTCATTCTAAAATCATAAACATAAAATGTAGCTAGTAATTTATGATACCTAAGAAGAAGTTATTATTATTATTGGTCAATAATATCAAACAAATTAGCAATATTCTGTAAATGCTTAGTCCTGAATGACTGACTGATTTTGCATAAACATTCATTAACAGAATTGATGGAAGACGTGTTTCGTATTTTATTGAAATTCATCGTCTAACGGGGTTAAAAAGTGTTTTTGATTTAAATTACATTTTATTTTGACACAATCGTGTTTGACACATTAAATTTGTGTAGTCCATATTTATTACTTTGTATATAAAATGCAAAAAAATATCCACCTCGCTTCTGTTGCTTTCTTTAAGGCTGCAGAATTATTACGTTTCCTTTTTTTGACACAATGGTATACAGTTTTCTTGCGCCCCATTGCTAAAACGAATGAAATAAAATTACATAATTGTTCTACAAACAAGTAAAATAATACTCAACTTGATATTCAATAAAATCCTTACCTTAAGAAAAATAACACACGGTGAATCAAAACGTTTTGGTCGTAGTATAATAATGCGTAAACAATACGAGCGCTCGAAAACCGGGACGCGGAAAAAAATGACATAGGTCCTACCTCGACGGGCGCTCGCGCCGTAATAATCGGTGACCGCTTGTGCATCGTAATTTATTGTGATTTAGAGTGATATTAAAATAATCGTAATATCTAATTATACTAAAGGATTTTAGATTAAACTCTAGAATATCATTCTTTAAAGAACTTACTTTATTTTGACATAATATTTTTGTTGAAAATGTGCTTTATTTAATCTAAAAAATCGCTGCGAAATTGCGATATAAAACGTAAAAATTGGCCTAAGTCTTCATTTTTTTACTAATTAATGTCACAAATAATCGAAAATATGGTACATTAATAGACAATAAGAGTATATGTCTGATGCCTACGATTTTTTATTCACCCAAATTTGTGAATATTAATGATAAATATTGGAATCTTAAGTAGACGCTGCGATGAATTTGTAGAAAACTTGTGTTGGGAGATTGATCACCACAAAGTCACCAAGTTGTTTTTTGAAAATGTGATACATTACTCCAACAGATCAAAGATTGGTCTATTTTTTACATTTAGTCAACAATTTCAGGGTATATCCTAAGATAGTGAATTAGGCGATTAAAATCTTTGAAATTCGCGTGAAAACGTGAAATGGCTCTTAAGGTACGTCTCGATGTACCTTGAGTTTGACAGTTGTTTCCTCACCTTGACTGAGGAAAAATGTCGCGAGACGCCAAGTGGAGGTGATTTTTTAACACCTGTGAATACAGATTTCCTTGAATGAGGTTGAGTGGAGTCGAGAGTATGTCACCAACACAGTCTGTGGAACGGTCGCTGGCCTGTCGTAATTACTGTACTGCGCGTTTACTAATTCGTTTTCTAAAATAAAAGTTTCCTAAATTCTTATAACATCAGCTATCTGCCAGTGGAGGTCCCGTCAAAATCAGTCCAGCCGTTTCGGAGATTAGCCGGAACAGACGGGCAAACAAAATTGAAAAAAAAAAACCATACACCCTTAAAGCGGGACAATACGAGGGTGACACTGAAAGTTCTTAGAAAATCAAAAACTGAATAAACTAGCAAGTTATTAGTTTTATTATATCTTTTCAAAATAGATTTACATCAATACATCGCTGCATCCGATGGAACCACCGAGAAAAGCACTTTGCCCACTCGTCCTTAGGGGTCTCTTTTTTTTTTTTTTTTTTTTCCGGATGGGAAATCATCAAATGACCCCTCCCGCTCTGGGTGGAGCGGAAGGGAGTGTCAGACTCTTACTGACTAAAACCCACCCATGTTCCTTCCTTCGCCCTTTATGTTCCGGGGTAGCGGTAACCCTTTCGGACAATTCCGCTGATCATAAAAAGGCTCAAGTGAGGAGTTTTGTGCCCAATTCATTGGTTGGTTGGTTGGTAGGGCGGGTGACCCAGTAATTCCACGTCTGAAGTCGCCAAGTAGTCGATTGTTTGCTTGGCTGTGTGCGACGAGGCGTTGTCGTGGTGAAGGAGGATCCTACTGCGAGGTCGTTTCTCTTGAACTTTTTTCAAGACAAGGGGCAAACAATTGTTAGTGTACCACTCTGCAGTAACTGTTTTTCGTTCCTCTAAAACAATTGTTGCGTAATGACCTGTCCTTCCGAAGAACGAGGCCACCATCTTTTTTCCCACGCTTCGACCTCTCTTCACTTTAGCTGGCAACTCCCCGGAAGAAAACACCCAGACAGCAGACTGTCTCTTAGTTTCAGGATCATAACAATAAATCCAGCTTTCGTCACCCGTAAGTATGTCGAACACAGCATTTGAGTCACCTCCGTTAAATCTTTGACGGAGCTTTTAGGCCTCTGTCAAATGATGAGGTATCCACCGGGCACAAAGCTTCCTGACCGCTAAATGTTCATGGAGGATTTTGTTCACTTGACTCATACCGATGCCTAAGCTTGAGCGAATCTGCTGATAAGTCACTCTTTTGTCAGTTTCTATCATACGCCGCACAACACTGATGTTATCTTCAGTCTTCGTCGCCGTAGAAGGCCGTCCCTCACGCAGATCATCGGTGAGATTAGTGCGACCACGCTAAAACTCATTAAACCGTTGTAAACAGTGGCACGAGATGGGGCTTCATCCTAGGTCAATCGAAGTCTATCATAACTTTCTTCTTGACTTAAATGACATCGAAAGTCATATAAAATCATTGTACGAAAATTTTCTCACGTTAAATTCATGCTGACGTGACGCAGACAATTTTCAATTTGCTGCCAAATCGTAAACAAATGACAAATTAATAAAATACAGAGCTCCATTTTCAAAATTTGAACTTATTTTTTTATTATATCGTTTACAATTGGCCAGTTCTAAAAACAGTGTCGCCCTCGTATATACTTTCATATACATTTAGTAAAATCTGTTATTTTACATTACAAAGAGACACTTCAATTTTATTTATTTGTATAAGAGTTTTCTAATTCATAGGTCACAAGGCCTTCGTAAGAACCTATTATTTTTTCGTATATATTTTCGTTGGCAGTTGTAAATGTGTCGCAAACCTCTATAATTTTCCTACAAAATATGGATAATTATCTAATAACTCTATTAAAATAAGAAAGTTGAAAACCTAGGAGATATAAGGGGAGGGGTGGGTACGGAAATATTTTGCAATTTTTGAGTTATATCTTCAAGGCCACTAAACCAAACAAAAGAATATTTATTGAATCTATAAAGAAAAAGGGTTGTTGTTCTTTGGCGGGCTATCTGTGTGCTTTTCACAGAGACCTAAAAATTATACCAACGTTCAAATTCCTATACTGCATAGACCACGAGAAAACCCTCTATGGCAGACTGGTTAAAAAGTGGTCTTATAAGGACCCCGTTTTTTTTAATTCGTCACCTTATAGAACGACTTGTCGTACAATGCAAGAAATGTCGTCGTATTATGTTGATGTATTTTTCAGACGCCCGTGCCTACTGTCGGAATGGATGAGTCGTCACTGTTGCACTCGCTGACTGCACTTACCAGGAGAGCAAACCCGATTAGTCACACATCTTCTGATGTGATACAGGCAGTGTTGGAAGTGATTCGGAATTGTAAGTTATATAATATATTCTTTATTTAAAACCCCTGTGATATAAGTAAACGGTCGATGATAGTGTATGCTTGACATTCTCACATAAAATGAGAATACTCAAAATATGAACACCACTCTATACCACAAAACTTTACAGTTATTGGATTGAATCATTTAGTTCCCTTCAAAATGGTTGAGCTGAATGGTGCTGAGCCATACGTCATGTTTAATTTATTTTAATGTTTGAATTGTTTTTCTTTTTGTTACGGACGGTTTGAATTTCAACCTGAATGATGTAACCAATATTTCGATTTTCGAGTTTATCATTCTGCCTGATAACTGGCACTTTTAAATTGTCAAGGGGTCGGCCCCTTGACAATTTAAAAAGTGCCAGTTATTGGTTTAATTGAAATTTTGCTTTGAGGCTTTGAGTTTGATTACAATTTATAAAGTTGTAAATCTTACAAGTGTCTGTACAACAAAACTCTAAGCCACATAATAGTAACAGAAACACTTACAAATACCTATGTAAATTGTAGTGACAAGTATACAATTTAGCTTAACACAAAAATTTACATACAACATAAATATTCTTCAGACAGGTCTTGTGTAAACTCCTCTTCGTGCATCTTATAAATTGTTTTAACCTTGTGACATCTGCACGAAAGTTCTGCTCGTAACACATCACACATCGAATTAAATGTAATACGGGGGCGTAGTGATAAGTCTTGTAAAAATTAAACAAGGAGTCAATTTTATTTAATTATTATTATTTATTTTTCAACGTAGTTTCCTTGTAACTTATAAAACGACGCAAAAATTCGGTTTTATACCGTTGAAACAACGCCAAACCTACCTCCGAAGTGGTCACACGTATGCGTTTTTGATCAACAGTCAGTAACCGCGGCACCCATCGCGCGGGTCGTTTCTTCATACCTAAATGTTGGTGTAAGATATTGCGAACACGTTCGTTTGAGATGCCTACTATCTCGACTATCTCCCTCAATTTTACTCTTCGGTCGTTCAACACTATGTCGTGGATTTTAGCGATCATCTCTGGAGTCACTACTCCAACTGGTACTCTCTAGGTCACTACCTCAACTGGGCGTCCTGGACGCACAGCATCACTTGTACTTGTACGACCACACCGAAAATCGTTGAACCGCTTATGAATCATTTTAATCGACGGAGCAGAGTCCCCATAATATATATCAAGTTTTTGTTTCGTTTCCGTTATAGTTTTTTTGCGCAAAAAAATAATGTTTCCCCTCAAGTGACAAAGGTACAGCATATCTCACGACACGAAATTCACTTTTCTCCACCTATGCAAAAACGTGTTCAGTTGTTTTTCTTTAATGGCTGACAATAAAAACTAACCGGTAGAAAATGCTGAAATGGAATGAAAATGAATGGAAATTAACTATAAATATTGCTTTTGTTTTAGGTGCAAAACCACTATCTGTGCACCACAGATAGTGGTTTTGCACCTAAAACAAAAGCAATATTTATAGTTAATTTGCATATTTAGTAGTTATATTTTTAAATATTTATATTATTCTTATTTTATGTTATCTGATGATGATTCTTTTTACTCTGCCACTGATTCCACTAGCTCATCCGCTAATGCAAGTTTCAGCTCCTTAACTGACACACTTGGTGACTTTGTGCGTCGGTGCTTCAGCCAACAGAAAGGACATTTGTTAAATGTTTGCCATATAAACACACAAAGTATCCCTAGTCACTATAGTGATCTGTTGGACGCCTTTACTGACAATAATGCCCATGCCGTTCTGGTTTCTGAGAGTTGGCTCAAACCTCATCTTCTCTCCACAACCTACTCTCTCCCAGGCTTCACTCTTATCCGCAATGATAGAATTGGTAAGGGAGGGGGTGGTGTAGCTATCTATCTTCGTAGCGATTTTCCTTTTAAAATCATTACCTCATCTCCCTCTCAATACCATGCTTCCGCTGAGTACCTCTTTTTGGAGGTCTTCGTCAGAGGCGTCAAGACCCTTCTTGGTGTTGTCTATTGTCCACCCGCCGTTGACTATTTTTCCAACCTTGAACTGGCGCTTGAATCCATAGGTTCAGAGTATGCACATTGCGTCATCATGGGCGATTTCAACACTGACCTTGCCCATCACACTCCCCGATCCCGTAAACTCCTTCACATCATTGAGTCCGTTAGTCTCCATATCCTTTCACTGCAACCTACTCATTTTAACATCTCAGGCGATGACACTTGGCTCGACTTAATCCTCACCTCCACACCCTCCCTTGTTTCCTCTCATGGTCAGTGTCCCGCGCCTGGATTTTCCCATCATGACCTCATTTTCCTCTCATATGTCCTAAAACTACCTAAACCTATCCCAAAAGTTCTGCACATGCGGTGTTTTGCGCGTATGGACGTTGAAAGGCTTCGTCATGATGCGTCAGACCTCAATTGGGAACAGCTGGCAGCGGCAACAGCTGTAGACGAAAAACTGCGAATTTTCGATCAGGCGGTCCTTGCCCTCTACGACAAACACGCTCCTGTTAAGCTGATAAAACTTCGGCGTCCTCCTGCTCCTTGGATGACGACAGGTGTGCGAATGGCGATGAGGCGCCGGGATCGGGCCTTTCGTAAATTTAAAAAGGATCGCAGTGATGAAAATCGTAACTTTTTCAAAGCTGCTAGGAATCGGTGTAATCAGATGATACGCAACGCTAAACGCCGCCATATTCTCGAGAACAAAAGATGATGCAGACTTTGGCTATGTGCAAAAAAAGACACTATTCATGAATATAGAATAGAATAGAATACTCTTTATTGTACACCATACAAATTATAGAACATAAATATATAAAATTTTAATATAGTTGGAGTATAGTAGTAAAGAATGGTTCTCTAAAGCGGATAAAAAGGTTAGGTAACACAATAGAGAACCAAGAAATTCATCTACATCAAATAGATTACATAAAGCACCTACGTTTTGATCATTCAATGAAAAAGAGACTGGTTCACTTTTGCGTTTGTGTGCAAGACGTTTTGCTGTTTTGACACAAGCAGCTGCGTAAAGCTATATTATGTTGCTGGTCATTGTAACATTTCTCTTGAAGAATTCGTTTTAAGGGTATCATATTTCTTAACAAAATTCATAAAAATGGAGCTGAGTCGAGGAGGAGTCTCAATAGACCTATATGGTCTTTATTAAATATGCCAAAACTATTTTCATGAAAAAGGAACTAATTGTTCCTAAGACAGTTTCCCCGTATCTTCTATGGATTCAGATTTACCCATACTGTCCCAGTTGGAAAATTACACACAGGCAGTATCTCACATTGGTAAAAGTTTATCTTATCAGAAACAAAAAAAAAACAGGAGTTAAGTACTTTATATATAACTTTATACGTGTGTTGGGGTTGGCCTTTTAACACTTATAGTATAAGTGTTAAAGGGTCTACGACTTTATAGCACCCGATTATATTTCGAATGTCTTTCAGATGTACCTAACATTCATCGATCGTACCCTAACTCTCCTGCACGAATGGCAGTGACGCCTCAAGTACCTAGTAATCAAACTTTGTACTTAATACCTGCTTTATTTCTTAGATGTATACTGTATTTTACCACTTTTTTTTTGTAGACCACCGGTATCGGACCAGTCTCCATTATTATTATTATAACCGCCACCGAAAAATAAAGACACCAATTTTGGTCATCGGCTTTTATGATTCGCCGGTAAATCTTTTTTCTTTTTTTTTTCAGCCTCCTAATTAACATCTGAAAGGAATCAAGGAAATGAAGCTAATTTAGACAGAGGTAGACCAAGCACAAACATAAGCAGCAGTGCTGTCAACGGATTCGGCCACTTCGCCAAAGGCCATAAAGTCGAGAGTGCACCTCCGGCGGCGGTCGCAAGCAGTAGCAGATATCCGACCACCACGAACGTTGCGGTGCGAACGTACTCCGGCGGAACGGCTAGCACAGCATCACTCACGCAAATCGCAGCGCACACACCGACGGCGTTGCATCTACCCAACGCATCCCATGCTCCAAGCGCCCCCCGCCCGCCGAGCGCCGCCCATCCTCCTAGTGCCCTGCATCCCGCCAACACCACCCATCCTCTCTCTGTGAGGGCGGTGGCCGCTCCTGCCGCGTACTTGTCGTACCAACCGGCCGTCCCGCCGCCAGCTGGCCGAAGCTACTATTCACAGCCATATCCATCAACCTCTAACCGTAAGTTATGGAAAGAGCACAGTAAAACAATTATAAATCTTATGTCTTGACCACTTCAGGTGAATCATACGGCCTGGTCGGTGCCGTTTCTCCACTATATGGCGCTGAACTACAGACAGATAATAATATCATAATTATTTATGTGCAAAAAAAGACACTATTCATGAATATAGAATAGAATAGAATACTCTTTATTGTACACCATACAAATTATAGAACATAAATATATAAAATTTTAATATAGTTGGAGTATAGTAGTAAAGAATGGTTCTCTAAAGCGGATAAAAAGGTTAGGTAACACAATAGAGAACCAAGAAATTCATCTACATCAAATAGATTACATAAAGCACCTACGTTTTGATCATTCAATGAAAAAGAGACTGGTTCACTTTTGCGTTTGTGTGCAAGACGTTTTGCTGTTTTGACACAAGCAGCTGCGTAAAGCTATATTATGTTGCTGGTCATTGTAACATTTCTCTTGAAGAATTCGTTTTAAGGGTATCATATTTCTTAACAAAATTCATAAAAATGGAGCTGAGTCGAGGAGGAGTCTCAATAGACCTATATGGTCTTTATTAAATATGCCAAAACTATTTTCATGAAAAAGGAACTAATTGTTCCTAAGACAGTTTCCCCGTATCTTCTATGGATTCAGATTTACCCATACTGTCCCAGTTGGAAAATTACACACAGGCAGTATCTCACATTGGTAAAAGTTTATCTTATCAGAAACAAAAAAAAACAGGAGTTAAGTACTTTATATATAACTTTATACGTGTGTTGGGGTTGGCCTTTTAACACTTATAGTATAAGTGTTAAAGGGTCTACGACTTTATAGCACCCGATTATATTTCGAATGTCTTTCAGATGTACCTAACATTCATCGACCGTACCCTAACTCTCCTGCACGAATGGCAGTGACGCCTCAAGTACCGGCGCGGCCCTCAACCTCGGCGCCGGCACCTCCTGTGCAAAACGCGAACTACAACATGTATGCTATGGGCAGATATCCTCCCCAGCCACATAATTATCCCCCATTCCCATAAACCAGACGAGGTATGTACACCTCACGTGTTTTGATGACGACGCTATATATGCGAATTTTTGTTACATTTAATGTATTCATTCGAGTATTTTTCCCTGGTATCTGCATTGAACCGGATCTTGAAACATATTTTTATATCTACCTTATAGTTTCTTAGTTATACTCAAATTAGATAGTTTATTCATACAGGTCCATAGTTTTTAAGAACCAAAAAAGCTTTTGCGAGTTTATGCTAACACTATGTTCACGATAGCGAGCGCGTACTTGTTGATTGAGCGTGTAGCCGCGCCTTTATAATATTTTTTAATCAAAATTTTCTGAAATTATGTTTCAAATAACAATCTGTGATATAGTGCAAAATTACCACGACATGTGACTGGGCGTGACGTGGGTCGGGTTACTATTGTAGAGTTTGTCCCGTATACCAATGTGCTTATTTAAATTAATAAAGACTGATATAATAGAACATTGAATATTATGCCGACTTATGGTTGTCTATGTTAACATGAGGGGTTGTGTAGGTAAAAATAGTAAAAAGGCAGTAATAGAGAGCAGCAGACCTTTCACACTCGTATTTTCCGGAATTACTCGCCTGAATCTTTATACCCACACCGCGCTAAGAGAGAACACAAATGCGACGAGCATACTTACGCGTGACGACATTTTTTGTCCATGTGTCCTCTCAAAGTACTATGGTAATTCTATAATAGTAACTAGTAAGCCTATGCTAATATTATAAAGAGAGTAGCTGTTTGAATGGAGGAGGTAATCATCGAAACTGCTCACCCGATTTAATAAATTCTTTCATAGATAGAAATCTACGCTATTGCGAAGTGTCATAGGATATGTTTTGTGTTGAAACACGCGGATGAAGTCGAAGGCAGAAGCCAGTGTAAAACAAATTCGCTTTTCGTGTCTGTCTGTGACTGTGTGACTACGTTTTTATTCTAAACTTAACCTTTTGAACGCCAGAGTATAAACGCATCGCCGTACCCCTGACGCCAGGCCACTTTTCTGTCAAATGACCTTCATAAAAAATAGGGATTCCAAAACTTATATCGATATACAACTGAGTTTTTATTTTCGTCTTTAATTTTCTAATAAACCGTACTCACGACACTGAAATTTTATTTAACCTGCCACTATATTCCAATATAGTAATCTTTACACAGCATTTAACAGAGACTATCAATGAAAAAGCAGATATTAGAAAACTAAAAAAATATATTTATTACAATATGGTTACAACACTATTCAACATGACTTGTCATGGTATTGTGACAATGGCGTTGCTTGCCAGTCAATTTTATGAAATTCTCGCATCGAATTAGGGATGTAGCAGTGTACACGTTGGTTATCGATTTTAATAAGTATTCTTATCTAATATAATACCTATCCATATCTAAAATACGCAAGGATTTTAATGTAGTAATAAAAAAAAATTGAAATCAGTATATTAATTATTGTTTTTTTTACATGTAAACAATATGCAGAAATAATTTGAAAACCAACAGTTACATATACCTAATAATTATTATTACGAATCAGTCTTACAATATCACTAATCTTTAACAAAATGTACCTAATAATATACTAGGAAGAACATCAGTTTAGTACCTAATAATAATAATAAGTATTGATTCCGCTTCCGAGAACTCTTCGTCATCATGTCACTCAGGTTGGCTGGACAAATCTTCAAAATAGCTTGCATTTAACTAGGTCAATAGGTCACTTTATGTGACGGCTAAACACCCTTATTTCAGAATTTGTGACGCTACAGAATCTTAGATAATCGATCGAAAACGTGTCCAGCCATCTTGAAAAACCACTTTTCGCTGGTCTCTCAATCTCGGTAACGGAAGTGATTTTGACGACTTTTTGCATATCAACGGGCGTCACATAAATTTGTGACGGGCACCGAGCTAAAAGTTTTGTGATAAGTACAGTGGTTTAGTAGAAAAATGCAAAAATCTGTGTCCAGCCATCTTGAATTTACGTATAAAACTTATGGCTGGCACTTCCGAATCTCAATAACGGGGGCGTTTTCGAATATGGTTCCTTTACTAATACTTGGTGACGCAATGTGTGACAGTAATAACGTTTGATTTATGGCGTCACATGTAAGGGTTAACGAGAAATCAATAAAAACTTAATGTCCAGCCAACCTGAGTTCAAGATGGCTGGACACATGTATCTCCACTGCCTGATGATCTACGACCTTCGAAATGTGTTCAAAATGTTGTGACGGGGACGATAATGATAACCTGAAATTGTGACGGAGAAACTTTGCGTAGTTTCAAAGATATTGACCATATAAATTTTTCCATACAAACATCCATTAATATTGTGAGGTGACCATAATTTTACATAAATAAAGGATTTCTTTTTAATCGATTAATTGGCCGGTAGGTAGCATCCACGCCTGCTTTGTATTTGATTTCCCCGTGGGAATAAAAGGTGGAAACGGGCCAGTTTACGCGTGTCGCCGCCCGCCGCCGCGCCCGCGCCCGCCGTCGTCCGGTACGCGGCCTTAGGACGGCGGTAAAACAACGTTGTGGTACAAGGCGGGGGTTACGGAAGTGCAAATGCGAGTTGATCATCGTCATTTTCGCCATTTGAAACGCTGTATAAGTACAAATAAATAAATGTGATTTTATTTACAGCAAACATTATTTTTTCATTTAAATACCTTCAGAGCATTACTTTAGTTCTCCTGACATAATATATACCTACTAAAAAGAATAGATATCTGCACGTAAATAATCAATAACATTTAAAAATTACACCCCCCCCTTCCTCACTTCTACATTTTTGTCTTCTATTGATTTAAATATCTACAGTTGTTCGTATTAGTATCACCAATACACGGATTTTCGTCCATTAAAGAAAACACCTTAAAATATACTTGTCCTACATAAAACCTACAATATTGGTTACCCTACTGCAGTGTTTGTATGGGGAAATTTAAATGATCAATATCTTTGAAACTACGCAAAGTTTCTCCGTCACAATTTCAGGTTATCATTATCGTCCCCGTCACAACATTTTGAACACATTTCGAAGGTCGTAGATCATCAGGCAGTGGAGATACATGTGTCCAGCCATCTTGAACTCAGGTTGGCTGGACATTAAGTTTTTATTGATTTCTCGTAAATCCTTACATGTGACGCCATAAATCAAACGTTATTACTGTCACACATTGCGTCACCAAGTATTAGTAAAGGAACCATATTCGAAAACGCCTCCGTTATTGAGATTCGGAAGTGCCAGCCATAAGTTTTATACGTGAATTCAAGATGGCTGGACACATATTTTTGCATTTTTCTACTAAACCACTGTACTTATCACAAAACTTTTAGCTCGGTGCCCGTCACAAATTTATGTGACGCCCGTTGATATGCAAAAAGTCGTCAAAATCACTTCCGTTACCGAGATTGAGAGACCAGCGAAAAGTGGTTTTTCAAGATGGCTGGACACGTTTTCGATCGATTATCTAAGATTCTGTAGCGTCACAAATTCTGAAATAAGGGTGGTTAGCCGTCACATAAAGTGACCTATTGACCTAGTTAAATGCAAGCTATTTTGAAGATTTGTCCAGCCAACCTGAGTCACATTCGTCATCTCCAATTCCTTCTAATATTCGAAACAGTTCTTCGGTAGTCATTACACTCATGATCAGTTTATAATATAACTAACTTACACGATATTTTAATAATAAATAAATACAAATAAAAACATTAAAAGCACTTCACTAAACTTAATCGCCTGCGCTTACGACGTCACCGCTGTGTCATACATTTATGACTATGGCGTACAAGGGACTGATAATATTGGTTTGCGCTAGGGATGCGCAAGAGATGAGTTTAACAAGTGTCGATATTAGACATTTGCACATTTTATTTTTGATTGTGTAGCTAGAGGCATGGTTGTATAAGGCTAAGTTGTTTTAAAAATACGTTTTACTTCTCCTGATACCAACTCATACACAAATAATATACTCTGGACTAAAATTTCATATTCATCTTCTTAAATTTTTATTGATTTTACTATCATATGTCACAACACTAGCTGTCACGTATAGCGGACTACGGCGTGTGAGGCACTCCTTTTATACGCGTTTAACATCTACTTTTAAAACAACAAATTTCTCGATATTGGTGGTTTATTTATATTAGTTTCATGCAATACAATATAGACGGAAGCTTAAACTTTTAAATTATATAAATAAAAACACACAAAAGTAATGATTAAATTATTTATTTAATAATATGGCGCGACGTGTATTTTGTCATATATTTGTGACGTTGGCGTTCAGGGTAAGATTTCGTTTGTCACATATACAGGGTTACTGGTAATTCGACGTATATCCGTCAGGGGCTGATAAGGGGGCCAAAATGCAACAAATTGAACCCCCCATATGTATGGCCGAAATTCAATAGTTTTCGAGATATTTGAATTTTAAGGGTTTTTCGATATTTACCCAAAATTTGACATTTAATTCCAAATAAAAAAAAACTACATATTTGAATGAGTACCATTAAAAATGATGTTGTAGCTGGCACTTCAATTAAGCTATGGACATAATTAAAACTACATAATTAAACAAAATAATTAAAATAATGAGCGATATGAGAATAATATCTTACCAATATTTTCATTTTACGCTTCAAAAATGTTGTCTCGTCACAAAAATTTCTATGACATTAATCGTACAAATAACTAAAACAACTTGCCTATTCTGTAAGCTTTCCAAAAAGGTATAAAAGTCAATTTTAAAATACATAATTCGTGGCTTGGCATGTGTTTGAATCGGCGCGGGGAGAGAAAGGGTCATTTGTATTTGTATGAAATAAAATGCATTAAAAAATGTACGTCAAATTTTATTAAAAATTTTACACATCTTGTTCAAAATGAGCCCCTCGATTACGAATGCAGGTTCGAATTCTCTTCCTAACTTCGGTTTTCGTCACTCTTGATGTGAACGTTGTTCTCATCTGTTGCGCCGCATTTATTATTCGCTGTCGAAGTTCTTCGACTGAATTTATTGGGGTCACATAAACTAATTCCTTCATATGACCCCAGACGTAAAAATCAAGTGGTGTGATATCAGGGCTTCGTGCTGGCCACGGAATTGGCCCTCCCCTCCCAATCCATCGGTTTGGATATCTCTCGTCTAGCCACTGTCGGACAGTAATCCGGTAATGTGCTGGGCAACCATCATGTTGAAACATGAGGTTGTTTTTTATTTCTTCGGGAACATCCGCCAACAAATCGTCTAGGTTCTTTCTCAAAAACTCCTCGTAATTTTGGACGTTCAAATTTTGGGGCAAGAAATGAGGGCCCACCAAATAATTATCAACGACACCCATCCATACAGTTCAGGGAAAATCTCATTTGCGACGCAGTTTCTTTTAGTTTTTTTGGATTCCTGCCTGCTTTAGGTGCCCAAAAATGTAAGTTATGGTAATTCGTTATACCATCCCGGTCAAACTTTGACTCGTCAGTCCACAAAATATTTCTTAGGAAATGTTCCTGGTCAGCGTCAGCGTTTAACATAAACCGAGAAAATTCGAGTCGCCTGGCAGGATCTCCCTCGTGCAATGTTTGGACAGGTTGATAATGGTATGGGTGTCTACCTGATAGATGAACTACCGACCACACTTTCCACTGGGACATACTGAGCTGTCTTGCAACAATGTTCGTTGAGATATTTGGGTCATCAATAAAACACTGAAGAATGGTGTCCTCTTCGTCAGCCGTGTACCGTCGAGGTCTGCCAGCGTTGAATTGTGCTCTCTGAACACTGCCAGTTTCAGACAATCGTCGGTAGGTGCTCCCGAAAACAGTAACGTGGGGAAGTCGACGATCGGGAAAGCGGCGTTGGTATTCTCGCCGAGCCGCAGCCGCGTTTCCATCGGCAAAACCATAACAAAACATTATGTCTGCGTATTCGTTATTAGAATACGAAGCCATGTTATCCGAAATAACAATGATAACAAAAAGAATAACAAGAGAAACAAGAATTAACAATAATGATCGATAACAATTTAACGCGATGAGAGATTGGTTAATAGCAAGATAACAACACACGTGCTTGCGCGGCGTAGAGTCGAAACTTACTAAAGATTAGGAAGGCGACGCGAGCGCAGCAGGCGCCGTGTAGTCCCCCGCCCGCACACCCCGCCACAAGAACAACAACAAGAATTTCGCCAGTAAAATCGGTTGTTTTATCGAGGATCATAAACTAAAAACACAGATGATTTCTCTCCCCGCGCCGGTTCAAACACATGCCATGCCACGAATTATGTATTTTAAAATTGACTTTTATACCTTTTTGGAAAGCTTACAGAATAGGCAAGTTGTTTTAGTTATTTGTACGATTAATGTCATAGAAATTTTTGTGACGAGACAACATTTTTGAAGCGTAAAATGAAAATATTGGTAAGATATTATTCTCATATCGCTCATTATTTTAATTATTTTGTTTAATTAAGTAGTTTTAATTATGTCCATAGCTTAATTGAAGTGCCAGCTACATCATTTTTAATGGTACCCATTCAAATATGTAGTTTTTTTTTTATTTGGAATTAAATGTCAAATTTTGGGTAAATATCGAAAAACCCTTAAAATTCAAATATCTCGAAAACTATTGAATTTCGGCCATACATATGGGGGGTTCAATTTGTTGCATTTTGGCCCCCTTATCAGCCCCTGACGGATATACGTCGAATTACCAGTAACCCTGTATGTGACAATGGCGTTCAAAAGGTTAAACACTCCCGGACTCCTAAATCGAGCCACCGTACAATTCCATGTGAGGTGAAAAGACTTAAAACATCAAAACAATGATGAGTAAAAAAAAAAGATTTTGTGACTGTGAAAAGATGTGTGGCTCGACAATAATAACATAAAAAAAAACCAAAGTCATGCACGTATTTATCAATAAATATCCGTGAGACATGAAATTAAATTACATCAGTCAAACTGAAGAAAAAGAATATATCACAAAAAAAATTAGGGATCCAGTTAACGTAGAAAACACAGGCAGAGGACATTTGTAAAAGACTATCTACTAATTTATCATAAATCTGTGTGCAATATGGTTGTTGCTTCCTGTTTTAAGATTTGGTGTAATATTCTGGGGTAACTGTAGTGAACGAGCCAGCGTTTTGAAAGCCCAAAAACATTGTCTCAGGGTTATGATGAGTCTTAAAGTAACAGAGCTGCATACCTATAATTAAGTCTCATAAATTATTAACCTTTGCATGCCTTTACATGCCTGTATTAGTCATCATGGTAAGGCTTTCTTTTTATTCCCTTAAAAGGCTACAATGAATTTATTTACTACTAACGATTTGTAATGTGATCCTCTCGCGCAATGTGGCAAAGTTCATTATTCATCGTAAATCATATTTGATATCTTTATATTTTGGATTGTAATTTAGTGTTTACTTTATGTTGCGCCGACCCCAAATAAATTGGGATAAGGGCAGGAGAATGATGATATGAGTTTAATATTAATATACATAGGAGTTGATTTGCAGCATAATCAGTCTTTAATGTTCCTATTTAGATTTCACCTGTCTTTGAAATTTTGGCTATAGGACATGCCGGTTTCGGTTTCATTTTGAGAGCAGTGGTGATGAAATTATTTACACAATGTATAGTGCCTGTTTGGGTTCGAACCCACAGCCTACAACTCGTAAGTTAGTGCATTGCCACTGGGCCACCACTGCCCTCCATCTGCCTGCTGTCAGGTAGACAAGCTACCTATACTGTACCTATACTATAGTGATTTAATCAATTTCAGAAAATCAACCCAAGTCTCGGAATGACGAAGATTTCATGAATTTGAGGCCGTCACCTAACTTCAAGCATAAGAAGTACTTGAGATCGAAATTTGAAGAAGCAATGATGATCGAAGCAAATTCTTGTTCCTTGGGACACAACAAACGAGAGAATGTCAGTAACACAACGGTGGCAAGTGCGGCAGCACAACCGCCTCTACCACCTAATCCGCCACCGCCGGATACGCCACCTATGATTTTGAATTTAAAGCAAGAGATTGAAGACGATGAATATACATCTAGTACCATTGAGCCTGTAACTGATTTCAACCAGCCAGATGGGGCTGCAAATGCAACAATTAAAACTGACTTATCAGAGAAGGCCACCATGTGCCGAAACTTTGCACGTGGTACTTGCAGAAAGGGCACAGCATGTAGATTTGTGCATGAATTAATATTGTCGCAGCTGCCAGGGGTTTACACATTTTGTCGGAACTTTCAGAATTCAGTATGTTCTTTTCCCAAGTGTAAATTTGTACATGCGACTGTATTCGAAAAGGAACATTTCTTTAGAACTGGGTATTTACCACCACATACACTAGCTCATCTTGCAGAACCCAGTGTACTGCAGCCCCCTCCTCCACCACCACAGTCTGAAGGTAAGAAACTTTCATTCATTCAATGTGGGCTGTTTTCAAAACATATTTATTTATTCAACAAGCTACCGATCTATTCTGTAAAAATCTCACAATGGGAACTAAGGTAATGTGAGCTTGAATAAGCTATCATTCCATTTAATGCTAGTATTAGATTTTCATGATGACATTTTTACAGAATAGACCGGCGGCAGATATAAAATACAGATACAAATATGTTTAAGCCATTTTAAATCTGGGTTTTTTCTTTCAGAAGCAGCTGTAGAACAGCCTCCAGTTTATTCTAATGCGGGGCCGCACCAACCGTCCGCACCGCCTTCCTCAATATCATGGTAAGGCTTTCTTTTTATTCCCTTAAAAGGCTACAATGAATTTATTTACTACTAACGATTTGTAATGTGATCCTCTCGCGCAATGTGGCAAAGTTCATTATTCATCGTAAATCATATTTGATATCTTTATATTTTAGATTGTAATTTAGTGTTTAGTTTGTTGATGTTTAACAGCTTTTGTACAGAAAATATGTCAAGCTGTCATATTTGTTCTTAGGATAAAAGTTATCGGGCTGTTGAAAAAATGAGCCCTTAATGTTATTATTTCGCTGACTCGTAATTGGACGTTAATAAACTACACGGAACATTACTAATTCGTTTCTCAAAAATTGTCAACTAGCCTATTGTTTCAACCAGTCACAGCACGCACGCTTGACAATTTGCTAGCCGTTTGTTGTGTTAAATTTCGTTCCAAGAACTAGGCGTAAGGCTTAAATGGTTGTATAAACATCGGATTTTAAATAATACGTTTAATTAGAGTTTTTAAACCAACCTTCGGTATCATAATGGTTAGATAGTTTAGACCTAAATTTCTATCATAAGCTGTTTGGGCTGGGCGATGATGTGTCAGTCGAGACGCTTGCCTTTATATGTATGATTAATGTTACTATAATACACATAAACCTTCCTTAATAAGTTCTCTAAATTACAGTCGCATCCAATAAATCCGTTGCGTAGTTTAGAAGAACAGCACTGTCACTCAGACAGACAAGAAAAGTGACTTTAATGTTTAATGCTTTAATGTTTATTTGACGTCGCTTTGGTCCTCGCCATTTTCAAATGGTTTACCGAATTTTGTTATCAAGTGGGTCTCACTGGTTTGAATATTTCCATTTCAGTATCGAGACCGTGGTTCGATACAACGCGGAAAACGGCGTAGAACGAAGTGAGCCAAACATCTTCAGCACCGTGCAAGTGACAAGCACTACATCTCCGAAACACGACTGGAGCGACGTTGACGACGATGGTACTTACATAAACACAATATTTTTCTTCGCTGTTGTAGCGATTATGGTCTTTATTATCTATCTTGTTATTAAACTAATTAAGCGATCTAGTGAGCAGTTTTCTTGGTATGACAATAATATTTACTAAATTACTTTTTTGGAATGTAAAATCATGTGTTGTCAGAAAAAAATATTATTCGAACAATTTAATCATGTAGGTACATACCGAACATATTACTTTTTCTTTAATTTAAGCAATTTTAGAAAATACATACCTAATTGTTTTTTTCTGACGTAAAACCGTCTTTTACCGCTGGGTGTACTGGCGATAAGATCAATATTTCAGATCGTCAGACATTTAAGATTTTAATAGCTAATAACTGAAACCAAACTAGCGACTATGTAAAATCCCATTTGAGTTCGTGTGTCACAACATCAGGTCTAGCATGATTTTTTCATATATTTTATTCAATGCTGGTAGCACAGATACATATACGTCTATAATTTGAGGATATCACTCTTTACCTTACTACCCGATTTGAAAATTGGTACTACTTTACTACGTTTCATTAAATCAGGAAACGTACCGATGTCTATTCATTGATTAAATATGCCTGAGAGGACAGGGGCAATTGATTAATGATATTTCCAAGAATCTTAATGGAAATCTCCCATAAATCTTCATTGTTTTTTGTTTTTTGGATGCTTTTTCAATTATGACAATAGAAGTGGGCTTGAATTCAAAGAATGTCCTTACTGAAGTTTTCTTTGTTAAGAGATTCAGCTAATATAAATCATCATTATCATCTGATGAGGGGAGAGATTTAGTAACTTCGATTAGGATATCGGTAAAGATTTTTTTCTAAAGTCTCAGCAACTTTTAATTGATACGAAACTATTTTGGGATATTCAAAAGAGTCTGCGCCAAAGATAAATCTAAATTAATAAGTAACAAAATCAGTATTTCTAATATAGAAATAAAAGTTTTGTGGCAGGTAATTAACAAAGAAATTGGAAACACAAAACAGCGAGACCAAACTGAAATTGTCTCTAAAAATTGATAATGAAACCTTTTCAGACATAATTATGAAGGGCTTGATCAGAATTCAAATATACAAATTACAAAAAATACATATCTCTGCTTTTACAAATGCCAGCGGCCAATTGATTAAATTTTGGTTTAGTATTATGGAAAATCGCTAATCATTGTTAAGCTGTTTTACATAACAGAGCTGTTTTGTTAAACGGCTAGCGGTTATGTGAAACAGCGGATTCGACAATGTATTTTCGACAGATAGGTACTGCACTCCATTTGCACTAGTTCTAGTTATTTTTTTTAAAAGGCTATTTCCGGAGCTATCTTTTGCCAACTGCTTCTGTTTTATTTTGTTACTTTTTTTAGATCTCAAATCTTTCCATGGCTATGCGAACAGAGTTAGTTTTGTCTCAATTTTACATATTCAATGTTTTAGCGAATCGAAATACTTCATGTTTAATTATCCATCCTGAATTATAAACTGAATGTAAACACTGCCCGCGCAGCGATTGTAATTATTTGTTGGTTTTGTCTCCAGCCAGCAGCTCTTCGCGCGACTTCGACTCCGGTGAACCGCTGCCAAGGAAATGCAAAAATTGTCCTCGTACTGAGATCAGGTATCTCATTGCATAAAGCAATCAATTAGCAATATCCTTCAAAATGATTCAGATTATGATTGATAGAGTGTTACGCGATGCTGGTCAGATGACACGGTATGTCCTTAATACTGATCTCCCTAACATACACCAGCGTTGATTATATCTAATAATAATAACGCATGCATAGATGATGTGCTCAAATCTGCTATTACGCATTGTTCTATTTTTATAATTAATATTGAAACTTGATGTTTATCACAGAACAGATAAAAGTAGTTAGAAGGGCCTTGTGGGCGGGGCAGGCGCGCCGCACTTTTGAGCAGACGCTCAAAAGTCAATCGAAATTTGAATCACCGGTCAACAATCGCGCTCTTGTTGTGACAGCGTTCGGAGCTCCGCGGAAAAAAAGAATTTATGCCGTCTTGCGCTATTATAACGTGTCGGAAAAGAAGTCAGGAGTGTAATGTGGCCTGAGGAGGGATTTCTTTTCACCAGTTAGTCCAAAAACCTTAAAATACGAGTAATATTTGTAATTATTACAAAAGTATTATGTAGTTTGTAGACAAAAACGATAAAATCGCATTCAGATGCAAAATTATACATTGCTTGCAATACATGGGTACGATCTTGTACGACATGAGCGGTCGCGCAATGTATTGCGTTCACTGCGAACGTCGCGTGCGTCGAGCCAAAATGCGCGTCGATAGTGTTGTACCAAATTGTAAACAATGTCGATATTAAGTAAGTGTATACGAATAATTATGTTCAGAAATTTGTATTACAATTAAAATAACTTTGTTTTTATTAACACCAATTATTGTGTAATGTGAATTATTAATTTAATTTCTTAGTTGGTTTTTCGTCTAAAATTTGGTTTGAGGTTTAGTAATTTACGAAAAAAAAATATTTTTTTTTAGTTTTCCAAGAGATAAGAAGAGACAAGAAAACTGTGGATTGAGGCAACTGGTAGAATTGAATGGATACCTACTAAATGTAGCACAATTTGTTCGCAACATTTTTCAGAAAATGGTTATGTAATTAAAAAGTTGAAATTGAGTCTAAATTATTGTTGAATATTAAAATATTCTTGTATTTTTACTTGTGTCATTTATTTGCTTATGTACTTACTTTAGCCCATGTCTTTGTACGCTTGAATGACGTTAATCACGGACACAGACAGCCCAGAAGGCCAATTCTTGTAATTAAAAAAATTCAAAATCTAGTCGCAGTTTCATCTCAGCGACAAAAAAAAATGTCCAAAACTGGTCAGAAATGTAGGGAAATTAAAGGTGTTTTGACAGATTGAGACTGAGTTAAGACTGTGAACGTTCTTAAAATAAAGAGAATTGCCCCTCTTAATTAATCCTTACCAAATAAATACGTTACTCATCACAAGTATTTAATTTTGAACAAAATTGCCCTTGACGTCATTGGATTTCAATGAATATCTTAGGAGATGTCATCGTTTTAAAATAACTCCGCAAGGCGGCCGGTCATTAGCTTCCTATAGTAATGTACTAACTAAGTGATAATCGTAAGTAATACTCTTAAAGTAATGGAATATATGTATTATTTTAGTAGGATTTTTCCTAAAATTAACGCGAGTGAAACCGGCGGGCATAGCTATTATTCATAAATTAACATGATGAAGTTAATAAATACATTTTTCACAGAGTAATTCACAATAAATTAATTAGATTATATTATGTTAATTCGACTTAGCATTCGATATGGCCGTGAAATTTAAAATTTCTTTTTAGTTTTTTTGCAAATTGTAGCTTTGTTTTACATTTTATGTTATTCAAAATGTTATTTTTCTTTCTTTCTATTATTATGACGTAAAACAGAGCTGCAACTAGCATAAAACGAAAGAAAATTTAAATTTCGCGGCAGTATTGAATGTTCTCCCTTAATTTCACTTCGATTTAATTTTATTTATATGTAATTAGGAAGTCCACATTATTCGTACCGTACCCGCAACTTAAAAAATTGCAAAACTTTAATTAACAAAATTACAGTAATTTTATCGATATGATTAATCGACCTTTTGGTCGCCGTAAAATATTTGAGAAACAAAATTGCTTTTACATGTGTGTGAGTGTACGTCCAGAGCAGAATTTGCGGTAGTGTGACAACCAATAGCAAACACGCGATCTAAGTGCATGTGGTTTATTTGTGTGCGTAATGCGCGTACGTATTGATCTCTTGCTTGTAGTGGAGAGTGAGAGTGGGAGACATGCGGCGACAGGCGTTCTAATACAAATCAGGAACTATTTCCTTTCTATCCTCTTTTATCTGTTCTGTGATGTTTATCATGTGTTTTAGTTTACAAAATGAATTGAATTTAGCGCGGGTTTCAAACCGCTGGCTAGTTCACTAGAATATGGCATAAACATGCTATTATACCTATCGCAGAAATGCTTATAATATGTGATTTTTGGTCTTCTTGTGGGTTGCGTATTGGTATTTCGTAAAATTTAATCGAGCATTCAATACGTTGTATATTATAAATAACACTAACACAGTATGATGACAAAATGCGAAATAATATACTTACCTAACAATGGCAGCAAAATTCATAGCAATTTCCATTATTATGTGTAATGCTATTTTACGACGTTTAACATGTTGGTAATGCATATTGCTCAACTTTTTCTGACATGCTTGTATTTATTTTAAAGGGAGCAATTATTGAAGGGCAAAATTGAAAGGCGTACTCGCACGAACAAGAAGATTAGCCAGAAGATAGCGCGACTCGACAAGAGCAATGCCATACTTGCGGCAGTGCTGGGAGCTTTTTTCAAGCCGGTATGTAACAATACTCTGCTGTCTGACTGTTTGTGTATGTGAGTTTAAATGTTTGTAAACGCACCCACAATACAGGAGAAATTCCTAGTGCGGGGCAATTGATTTTTATATATTATAAATTAGTAGAAGTATTAAAGAGTAAGTGAAATTATGCTGTAAAAATGTATAAAAAGTGCCAAGTATCAAAAATAAGGCATCAATAAAAAAAAAGCCATAATATTTGTATTTGCAAACTAGAATACTACGTAATTCAGTGATTCGGGCATTAGTTAATATTGGGTATGGAGTATAATAATACCAGCCTGTACCTGTCCCACTGCAAGGCTTCTCTTCTCATACAGAGAAGGCACGAAGATTTATCTCCACACTTCCTCAAAACAGATTGACTTCATATTAACTAAGTTTATAAGTTAAGGTTTTCTCACGCGATGGCTCTTAGTTATGGCTTCTTACAGACATTATAATACCGTACGTGTAATCAATGTATTGTGTGTCGCTGTAATCTCCGTGGACAACTCGACACGACAACTCTCCTTTGTCTTGGAATCAATAATCACAGAGTTATCCTCAATAACTTGATCACCAGCGATGCTATTTTTATCAATTTCGACATCGTGATCACAATGCTCATCCTGGTGCTCTGAAACACAGCTATACAGATTAATAAAAGGACTGGACAGACCCGATTCGTTATCTTCCTCGTGTTCACTCTAGAACACTTCCATCGGCTCCTTCTCATCCACTGCAGGGCTGCACCCTTGGCTGCTGCACTCGACATCATCTTCTCCATCGGATTCTACTTTCACGCTGCTTTCTAGGCAGCTTTGCTCATCTTGTAGCGGGCCATCTTGTCTTCCACTAAATAATAAGCAAGCATCATCATCTACATTTAACAAATTTTCCTGTCCGCTTCCCTCAGACAGATGTTGTGCTATCTCCTCTTGTTGCCTCTTATAAAACGCTTTGTGACAACGGCACGGGAGCTCTGCTCGTAGCACATCACACAACGTATTGAACGACATACCATCATGGTATATCAATTTAAAAACACACAGGGCAGCGCCCTCAAGATATACGCCCAATATCAGCGCCCAATCGCTCTGACGCCACGTATTGTAGTTAGCAACTACTTTAAACGCCGCAATAAATTCTTCTAGGCATGCGTTACTGCCCGTATAATATTCAGCCATCTTACTCTCTTTACAAAAAAAATATTAAACCACTTAGCTGCATATAATCTCCAGGCGACTTTTCTGTGCCTGCACTATCCTCTTGAATGTGAGTGGTCTCGCTTCTTCAAATATATGTAATAATAACGCACAGCGCTTAGCGCAAGTTCGGCGCAAATTCCTCCTCAACTTTTCGTCAATTCAGCCTATACCTTTCGACAATTTAGCGCCTACCCGGCGCTTCCACCATATGTGAGAGCTTGAAGAGCCCTCCGAGGGGATCGTGGAATCAAACAACTATAAGACTCTTTTAGTATTGTATTATAAGCACGTTTTTACGTGTTCTAGACCGAGTCACCACTGACAGTTATAAACAAAAATCCTAACAGAAGAAACATGACGCTAGTTTGAACGTTCGAATGTAACCCGTTCTAAATTATCTCCTGCCTGTACTATGTGAGGTCGCCCCCATGCAGATAAACCTCTACAATACCATCATACCATATTTTTAGATCGCACCACGGGAAATCAGGATCGCGATGGCGGCCATTTGCATAACGCATGGCGTTGCAAACGACAACCATGCTTTTTTTCGACATACAAGGAATTCAAGAACACACCGCCTCCATAGCCTCCATGATCTTAATGGTAAGCATTATCAGTGCATTCAACATAAAAAAATGAGAAAAAATAAAACAGAACAAAGCCTTAAAAATATTGATAATCCATTGTGACACCCCACTAAATATTCTACCCATGGTATAAATTAGATAATGCAGCATCAGAAAGACACACAGCCAACACCCTCCAGACAACTGAGGACTACCATTCCTCCCATGACATTGACACAGACCGGATCTAAACAGGGAGGCAGGCAGAGGTCGCTCACACTGTTGGAAAACCATATCCATTGCACGTAGGCCATGACCTTCAGGTGAGTACAAAAAGAGCAGCTATGGTTATTAAATATAGATCCACAATTATGTGGTTTGCTGTATCTGCATGGAATATTTCTTTAGAATATTCAAAAAATGCTTCTTTGTTCTCAGGACTCTTACTGGTGGAGGAAGGTTATTCCAACAGTGCGTGGCAGCATACCTGAAACTCGCCCTGAATGCTGCGGTCCTATGTGTTGATGTACAAAGAGGTTGGGTAGAAAAACGTGGTTCGTATTTGCTCTGTCTCCAACTTAACTTCTCAAACAGATAGTGAGGTTTTTGTGTAGTGACTACTCCAAAAAGTAAACCAGCCATGTGTAACCTTCTCCTAGCAGCCATTTTCAAAATATTATTTTCATTTATAAAAGGCGTGACATGACTTCTACGAGGTATCTTTACACAGAACCGTGTACATGCATTTTGTATGCGTTGAATCAACTTCTCTGTTCTTGATAACAGGCATGGGCCATACACAGTATCACAATAGTTAAGTCTTGATAAAACTAGGCTATCCACTAATTGTTTACGAAGATCAACACTCAGGCAGTCTCTAATTGAATATAGGAGTTTCAATCTATAAAAACAATTCCTAATGGAATTACTGATGTGCTTTTCAAAACGCAGCTCTGGATCCATAGTTAACCCAAGGTTGTCGTGTAGCGACAAGAAACTAAGTTTAAATTAAAGAAAGGGAAGTTGAAGTTAATTAAAGATTTAATAATAAGTAAAGATTATATGAAAATGGAGATGATCTGGTCAGTGGTGTATAGTGTGTGGGTGAGGAAGGATGAAGATGGGTGATTGGTGGGTTGAGGAGGCTGAAGAGGTAGACGCGACGCGAGGCAGGTGCCGGTGACAGGTGCAGGTGCAGGCGTGGTCAGGTGCTGGTGCGTGTGCGGCACGGAGGATACCCGTAGGGGCCCACGCGGCAGAAGAAGGTCGCAGCACGGCCACACGTGACAGCAGGCACGGCAGCACGGGAGAGCAGGCACGGTAGGGGCCCACGCGACAGTAGTAGGTCGCAGCACGGCCGCACGGTAGGGCAGGCACGGCGGCGCGAGAGAGCAGGCACGGCAGCGCGCGGTCTGCCCGCCAGGAGAGACGGCCCTCGGTTGAGGCGCGGCCCAGTAGAGGGTGTTCCGGCGAGGCACGCCAGCGGTCCAACTGGTACGGAGGACGGAGGACGGAGGTGTAGGGCTAGTACGTCAGGTACCGGAGTCTTGAGGGGGATACGCCAAGAGTTCCCTGGATAGGTGACTCCGGAGTACCAGCTCCACTTTGAGGGTTCGCTATAGAGGCGAAACTCGAACTCAAACTCGAACTCGAACTCCCACTGGAACTGTCAGTTGCGTTGCTTGGATCCCACAGGTAAACTCGTAGAATAGCAACTTGAAGAAATAAATATGAATTTGAAATATGATGGCCAGTATTGATTTGCGAGTCTGAATATATTTTCAGCTAAAAGTTACAGGCTGATAAGAATTTATAAGCAAACTTGTCATGGCGACGTATTGACAAACGTCGTTGTCAGAACTGTCATAATAAAATAAATTAATAAAATACAATTAAATATATAGTTATTTCGTATTAAAAGCGTATTAAAAGTATAGTGTTTATAGGAAAAATGATATCAATCAGTGTGGGCGCAATTTCCAGCCCTTGGATGTTACTAAATCGTCTTAGTGTTATGTTGAAGTTTAATGACTGTCTGTGTACTGATTATGGATTAAACTTGACCTGGTGTCGTGAGGAATAGTCAGATCAGCGCCTAACGGTAACGGCATGCTTGTCTGACCTGGAGGAATGAATGTAGATAACCGTGAGTATGTACATTACGTTACAAGGTTGCATGCTATCTCTACCCGATCTATCCTTACCCCCCTGACAACAACTTCTGGATTGGCTGACAGTATAGTGCTGATCATTTTTCGACTCCCCAAAACCATAAATTTAGATAGACTCCTAAAGTGTTGTGTTGAGATAGGACTCCCAGTGTTGTGTTGAGATAGGACTCTATAGTGCATCATGTCGTCGGATAGCACTGCTGTGTTCCTGGATGCAACGACAGTGGAGGTATGTCAATGGGATTTATAATTATGTCCAACCCTGAAGATTAGGCTGAAATCGAATACTTTGCTTTGAACGTTGAACCCAATTCAACTTACTATTTGTCATTATCCAAGTCCGATATTCTTCTGTTGTTTTTGTTATTACAATGTAGAATTCAATAGTTTTGATACACTAGGTAAAGTCTTTCGTCTGTCGAAATTACTTATTGTACTAGGCAAGAACTAATGTTAAAAGTTGTCTTAGCTCTCGACTAAACAACCTAAGACGACCAACTGACCAACATTTATGTATATTATGTTCCTTGGATCTTAGTTTTTCTTTTCTAGTCATCTGTTTTTTTTATACTACTAAGGTGACAAACAGGCATAGGGCCCCCTGATCATTATTTTAACATTGCTAATTGAAATAGGTATCTTATAACATAAATAGGTGTTTAAAAGAAACCTCATTAATGGTTGCATTAACTTTTTTTCAGACATGCATGCCATTCTTCATCGGTTTCCGAACCCTGAAAAAGATAGAGTAAGATTCAATACCTGGCTGTATGCAATTGGGGGTGATATTTTGGGACTTGAAAATGCACACATATTTAAGTATCGTCGTGTGTGTCATTTACACTTTGAAGAAAGATATCTATGTCGCAATAACAGAATAAGCAATATTGCAGTTCCAACATTAAAACCAGGTTGGTTCATTATATTTGTGTACACACCCAAAAACATTTATGTTATTTTATATAAAAGTATACCATTTGTATAATATGTATTATTTTTGGAGATCATTAATAATATGAGTTTCTCATCCATGCCATATTATGCAATGTGTTACAAAAAGGGTTTATAAACTAATACAAATAATAGGATGATGATGATATATCCTTTTTGTTAGTTATGTATGTACAACAAGTAATTAATATTTTTTCTTGTTTCAAAATTTTTGCTTTATATTTTCAATGATGATAAACTTAACATCATTACAGTATTCTCAGTAGTTATGAAAAAAAAACACTACAAAGCATCTTAAGGCAAACAACATTTTTTATAGTGTTTTCCATGGTATTTTTATTTCATTTTCAGATCTCAATAAAGTTTCACAACCGAAGTCACTGTTTGTTGGAAGGAAACCATTGCAGGGAGTTGTAAATCAGCCAATTCCCTCAACATCTACAAGTATATTGGTTATAATTGTATGATGATTTTATTATTAACCTTTTCAATTGAATATTTAGATAGATGTAATGATCCTACAGATTATAAATTGCACCATGAGGCAATACTAATATTTGTAATTATTTTATTTTAGCTCTTGAATCATATCAGCAGTTGACAGTTACTATCCATGTTTTTGGAATTTGTATCAAGCAGTCAGTAGTACGCACTTATTATTTATTATGAGTAAAACAGTGCTTTATGTGTTGGGATAACTTGGTTTTTAAAATAATACTTTGCGGGCGGCGCGTACTGTTAGCAATGAAAAAACGATGAGCCTGTAGTGCTGGCATTGGTGGTATTTATTTCGACAATTTTAATTTGTATAAAATAACACGATAGCATCTGTCATACAAGACTACGGTACGTATTTGAAACTATTTATTAATATTTAGATACATAGTTTATATGATTGTTCTGCATTACTAAACGACAAGTTTGTTTTGCAGTTCATGAGTAATAATATTGAACAAAATGGCCGCCAGCCGCCTTTACCGCAACAGACAGTGCCATCAACGACGGCACCTACGGCGACAACGGTAATCAACAAGAATTCGGCTCCAACGGACCCACGGATTAGAAATGTCAATGTGACACCGACCGAACAACAAAGTAAAAAATGCCGCGACTTTGTGTGGGGTATTTGTACGAAAGGCGCTCAATGCAGGTTCCGTCATGAATTAGATGTGGAATCCATGAAAGACATTCTGAAGTTCTGCCACGATTATCAGAACAGAACGGGTTGTACCAGGCCAGATTGCACATATTTGCATACGTCAAGAGAAGAAGAAAACCTGTTTCTGACTACAGGTCAGATACCTAGAGCGTTGGCTGAAAGGTATGCAGCAATGTCTACTGCACAGATGAACACGTATGTGAGTGGCGCTACTGGCGCCGCCGCCCCCTCCGCCACCGCCACCGCCACCACCGACAACTACAACTGCACCTGTTAGGATGACACCACCCACATTCTCAGGTATTTGTTTTCACCCTAATTTTCGTCATAATGTGTGGTGCTTTGAAAGAAACTTCCCTATTCAAAGGATCTTGATAGTTTGTTACCCGAGGATAACCTAATATGTTCGGGGTTTTGGCTATTGGGTTTATTAAGGCAGGCAGGAGTCGCTAGTATGAGTTAAAAAATACCATGCACATGTAAAACTACTACTTGACAGCTGTTTTCTTTTTTACAAACTTCTTTCTCAGTAGATTATTACGAAAGGATTTTTAAAGAGTTGGTGGCATAAATAATAATAATAATAAATAAATAAATCCCTGGACATTTCACACAGCACCATTTGTCCCAAGCTAAGCAACCATGTTTATATTTTAACTAACACTCAGAATTGGTGGAGCTAATGGTGCTAATTTACGTCGCTTTATTTACTTGAATATACAGCCTAAAGCTCTATTTGAAAAACTTTTATAAATATCCTTGATATGTATAGATACAAGTGTTTAAAAATCCTAATTATTTTTACTTTGTACCAGTTCAATTCCGAAGTATGTTCGGGTAAATCTGAATGACAGTTAAAAGTGGGTTATTTCGTTTGTGCATAGAAAAAATATTTCTTTTTTGTTCAGATTTACCCTCAAAAAGAAATATTTCTCGATTTTGACCTCTCGGTAGCCTAAACATAAATATGCGATATTTATATTTCGGAATTACCCTACAAGTTGTCTACAGTAGTCAAACTTTTAGTAAGTAGGTATACCATTTGTACAAGTATAAGTAATAAAGTTTAATCAAAATGAAATGATAATGTGATCATTAACATTCTACTTAAAGTATACAAAAGTAAGAGATTCGCGTAAGCAAAATAAAATACTATTTATGATATTCATAGCATACTTAAGTAATTTTTAGGCAAAAAAATACGTAACCGTAACCTATCGTATTTTTTACATTAACACTCAATTTAAAAAAATATTGCCACAATTTCAAGAAATTTGTAATTATTGGAATATCCCGATTTTCGGAGTTAGCCGAATGCACCTTAAATAGTTCATCATTTAGGGCATTTATTGCAGAAGGTTTTTGTGTATAATACATTATTTCACTTAATACAGCATTGAAATCTCGATGTTTTGACATGTCGACAATCCCACCTCCGCTTAGCAAGGGCTGGTCGCTAGAGTAACATAAATAGGGGTGCGGTTGCCATTAGTTTAAGCACATTTTTATTTTGTTTGGAGCGATATGTGATTATAATAATTATGTTTTCTTTTACAGGTCCACCACCCTTCAACAGGTGGCGGCTGGGTAGCTGAAAACATTGTAGGAGACAATGTTTTCAGCTACCCAGCCGCCACCTCCTCTACCGCCCATGTAAGTAGTTATTAATCTATGTTACTTAAATATTTCAAGTCAATCATTTTCGAACATGGGATCCAAAAAATATGGACAAGCATGAAGGAAATATCTTACAATATGTTTTGTTAACATTTCAGGTTTGACGCAAGTAGACCTCCTCCTCCATTTCCAACAAATGCAACTCCAAGTAAAAGTGGAGCAATGAAACGTGCTGCGGGGCCTTCCGAGGGTAATTATCTGACTACATTATTAACTGATTTTTTGCCAAATTTTACCAGTTCAATATTGAAAGAGAATGGGTACTGAAGTATAGGAATTTACTCCACCCTCCTATAGCCATAAGATATAATCCAATGTAATGATAATATATTTACTGATTACTGATTTATAATTATATAAATCTTCAACATATTTCTCCAAGTATGCAAACATGAAGTATCCCTATGTGTAGAAGGCACTGTATTAGTAAAAAAACATTATCAACATTCAACAATTTAATTTGATTAATCACAATGTTGCTCTAACTCCGAATGGTCTAATAAACTACACAAAAATTGCCCTAAAGGCTGGAGGAGAACCATCCATTGGTATAAACCTTATTGCTATTGAGGGGTGGGGCAGTTTAGATCATTGAAATTCAAAGGAGTTAATTGCTCACCGAAAAGCAAAAAAGAATATCAATTGTCTTCAATGAGTTTAAGAAAAGTTAAAATCAGAATAATTCATCCTAGCATGCGCGAATACTTAGCACAGAATATTATGGAATACCTTAAATATAATTTACTGTGACATGCAATATCCCTTTTTACTATAATTACTAAATCAGTTTAGGCTTTGTGCGTGCAACAGAGATTTCTGTTTCTGATAATTTGTAACAACTTTATCTACTAACTTGCTTATTTGTTGTTACAATTTGTATTGTCACATTCATTTGACTGGACGTCAGTTTTCGTAATTTTTGGGCCATAATAGATAATTATCACATCTAAAATGATACATAAACATAAATAAAGTCAAGATTTTTTCAGACATTTGTGTGTACTGGTTGAGTTTATGCTAGGCCAAAGTGGTAAATGAGCCCGGTGGGAGTGGTCCATTTGAGAGAAAACTAAAACTATGTTATATGTAGTTTTTTTTTTATATTCTTGGTCTACCCACTAAATTGAATAAAAAGGTGCAAAGGAATGTATGAAATTAAATAAGTGAAAAATTCACCTACATTTTCTTTAAAGGACATCATCCATTTTGGTACGAAATTGAAAGCACCAAGATAATATTTTTGCTATAGTCATTTAGAATTTATCCTTCTAAGCATTTGGTATTATGGCACTAAAACTGTAGGGCTATTGGCCTTTTCAAATTCAAATTCAAATTCTTTATTTCAGACCTGGGTCCATAGTGTTAGTAACAACAAAATAACTTAATAACTAGTGTTAGTAATACTTTTACTTCACTCTGAAAAATAATTCTTTTCATACATTTTCGATTTAATAAATTAACAAAAACAAATGAAATGTGTTAACATGGCATGACATTTCGAAAATCTTCTAGAAAACAGAAATAATAGTTCTGAGTCCAATTTTAATGGCCTTGGAACTATCGTTTCGAGCTTTCATTGAAATAGTTTATTGAGTATTTTTTGCAGTTTTTTTCTGAGTAGAAATGAGAATAATAGCCTAGGTAACATCTAACATAGCTCATAAACCATACAGAGTGTAAGGGACATTTGACGCGCAAAATGTTTCTTTGGCCAGTACTTTCACATTTAGACCAAAAATTTATGAAACTGAGTAGAACTCTTTACAAATAACATTCTTTGGCTGGATTTGATCCTTACTGGTACAGTACGGTCGCTGGGTGATAAAAATTTTGGGGTTGGTTCCTGGCCCACCATACTTATTGTCAATTTTCATTTTTATCCTGTATATCAAAAAAAAATTTTTTTTTCAAAGCGTTGCCCCACACAATTTCTCCTGTATCGTGGGTGCGTTTACAGACATTTTAACTCACATACACAAACGGCCAGAAACGAAACAACTACTTGTAGGTCATACAAATATTTGTTTAAAACGGGAATCGAACCCGCGACACGTAGCGCAGCAGTCTATCGCTTAACCACTGCTCCAACCGTGTCGTCAGTCAAAATAATAACATGATTTAAATTTCGTGTTTAAATGTCAAGCATTTCAAAAACGTTTTTAAAATTTAACTGTTAAATAAGTTTTGTCGTATGCGAAATAAATGTAAGATATTGTTTAGTTGAGGGTAGATTTATAAAGGCAAACTAACATCAACAATAACAGTACAAGTTTCGTAACGTAAACTAGCTTTGTAGATTTATAGCGATTTTTTGAAAATTAAAAATGACTGAATTTACTCGTCGCGATATTCGTGTAATAATGTTATATAATTTCAAGCGTGGCTTGACTAAGCAACAGTGTTTTGAAGAAATGAGTGGTGCATTAGGACAAACGTGTCCTTCCTTAAGGACTATAGAAATATGGTTTATTCAGTTTAATCGCGGCAATTTTAGCTTGGAGGACGATTCGAGGCCGGGTAGGTCAATAGAGGTAACTACCGATAGAAACATTGAGGCAGTGCGAAAACTACTGGAAGAAGACCGGCGCATGTGACATATCGACAGATCGAGGAAACCCTGAATTTAAATGCACCAACTGTTCATCGAATTCTTCACGAACATCTAAAAGTTAGGAAACTTTGTTCACTTTGGGTACCACATTCGATGACTGACGAGTTAAGGGAACAGTGTATGAATTGGTGTCATGGAATGTTAAAAAACTTTGACGGCGGCAAATCTAAGTAGGTCAATTCAATCATTACATGTGATGAAACTTGGCTTTAGTATTTTGATGTCCCAATTAAATCCCAAAGCAAAGTATGGGTGTTTCAAGATGAAGATGCGTCAACGTCTGTCAAAATGTCTCGATATGTTAAAAAAAGATTGGTGGCTGTATTTTTTCTCAAAACGCGGAATATTGTCAACTATCGTGCTTGATAAACAGAAGACTGTTACTGCAAGTTGGTACACGGAAAAATGTTTGCCTCGAGTTTTAGAAGCGTTGAAAAACGAGCGGCCAAACTCAAGACTCGACACATGGATTCTGCATCAGGACAACGCTCCCGCACATCAGGTTAGCAAAACTATAGACTACTTGCGTGAAGATGGAGTGAAATTATTGGGACATCCTCCTTATAGTCCAGACTTTGCGCTATGCGAATTTGCACTTTTTCCTTATGCAAAAAAAGCATTAAAAGGACGCAAGTTTTCTAATGACGAAGAGCTAATAGGCGCATTTGAAGAGATATGTGGTAGTGTTCCAGATGGTTCCTGGGGCGACGTATTTAGTACATGGTTCGATCGTATGAGAGCATGTATCAGTGCTAATGGGCATTACTTCGAAAAAAATTAATAAATAAAAAAGTACGACAAAATTTATGTAGCGACCTACGTATATCAAATACAATTTGTTAGGCAAGCAATATATTTCAACTATGACCCTGCAATACTCAGCAATATTATTCGATTTTCCCAGACAAAACCAATTGGATTTGACATTTTTTGTTGTAAGTGTCCTCTATCCATATGAGTATTGATTGTTTTTTTAACTAGGACCATATGGGGAAAAGAAATCATACAGGGGTTTACTGAAATCTGGGTGGTATTGTATACGTGAATGTTTCATGTCGATATGAGAAAGAACTGTGAAGTAATATTTGAAGTCCTGGACTTGCACTTGGTCATGATAAAGTGTGTTCTCCATGTGCATAGACCATTTTACACCCACTTATTCCAAGCCATGAATGAGTTGCTCACGAACTGTCAAGAGAATATGTTTCCAACGAACACGTTTTCTTTAAAATACAGCTAAAGAATTCCACTGCGGCTCTAGCCCCTCACATGGTGGACCAAAGACCTGGTGTAAGCCGTGGGAATCCGCTGTATGCGATAGGCACAGGACAGGTCTATATATACATCATATATATCAATCGCTATTAACATATTGCATTACTTATTGGGGTGTTACATTTAAAACAATCCTTTTACCTCTCGCAAGGGTTCAAAGGGCGGATCTAAAGGTGGCACTGTCTCTTGGCTTCCGTCATCCCATTAAAGATGTTTATAACTCATCAAATCTCTCAATTCGTCAGCTTTTTATTCTACATGTTGCTTTAAAACAACAATCTCTTATCCGTTTTGGTTTCCCAGAAAAATATTGATGTGCGCAAAAACCCGCCAGTTTGGCTCAGACACGGCTTGGCACCTGTACCAAAAGTACAGGTTTTGTACAGGTACTTAGCGGTTTATGCCTCTTACCATACGGTGCAGTACCGATACTGATTAGAAATACCAATAGTATAGGTACTATGTTTGGTACCAATAGCGCAGGTACAACTCTGGAACCAGTATCACACCAAGGCCAATGGTGCCGATTCTCAAAAATACCTGTATTTAAAACTCTGTGCCCAGGTACAGAAATAAATTTTATATTGCCAAAGTAGTAAGTTAAATCAACTAAGTTTGTCGCGATACGTCATGTGGACGGTATAGGTCTTCATGAAAATAAGAGATTCGTAGCTTTGTTTTATGAAAAACTGGTCTGCCAGTCAGAAGCTAAACAGCTCTTTTCTCTCAATGGAAATTGTATGTGTAGGGATTGAAGATTTTTATACCGAGCCTGGATCTTCAAATCCCTTTTTATTCCGTTTTGACTAAATTAAAATAACATGACAAATTCTGCCCGCCTTATCTCATCTAAAAGTACCTGCGCACGTACGTCTTATATCTCAGAATTGCGGAACAATAATTCACCTAAGTTTCCATAACATACAATGACATTCTCAGGAAGCCCTAAAAGAAGCCTCTATGACCCGCAGTACTCTTGGTTACCTGGGTTGTCTTAATCCATTCGTTTCTTTGCTAGCCCACGTTTACTCCTATATTTTAGATTGCAGATGGGATTGCTCTTAGCTACATTTCCGTACAAAATAGTACCTTACTTTTAAAAAAAGCAGACTACAATGAGATCTATAGTGTTAGTAACAAAATAGCTTAGCCTATGTTAGTAGTACTTAATAACTAAAACAGATCGGGTCCTATTTGTGTGCGCCCACACTAGCAGGCTGTCTGCCCGGTCGGCTGTCGATTGCAGGATGTGTTGGGACTGCCATAGAGCCTGCGGAGGAACGAGAACGAGGCAGATTTCTTACGTCACAGTGCACAAAGCCGTCAGTGAGTGCAACAACAACAACCAACAATACCGACAACAAACAACACCGACAACAACACCGTGAATGCGTTATGGATGATATTGGATACGCAGGGCATTGTAAGCCTTTTGTGTATATGTGAACCAAAGGGCTCCCGGGTTCAGTGCTGTGCATTAAGCCTTTAAATAAATATGTATAAAAGGGTTATTTTAATTACGTCTGTAGAAAATCAGCGGGCGAGCACATTTCTTCTATGGGGGGGTAGGTATTTAAATTTATAGACCCTGTTTATCGGGTGACCTTTCATTAAGAATGGTAAAGGCGGCATGACTCAGACACAGCTCTTCTACCCACCGCACCTGAGTCTCTTGGTTCAGGTATCAGTGCTTGAGGAGTAAAAGCAAGAACAGACAGCGCTGGTGCCAGAGTTGTCTGTTCTAGCTTTTGCCTAAGATGATCGTATGGGACATGGTCAAAGGCCCTGGACAAATCAAGGAAAACCGCATAAATAGGCGTATTTCTATTCGTGTAATACCCGACAACGTTCGTCGGTGCAACACTTAACATTGAGCTAGCATAGCGTAGTAGGTACGGAGTTTCAATAGAATAAGGCCAGCTTATACTGACGTGCGACTTCCTGTACATGAGAGCTTAAATATATTGGAAAAATTGTAGTACAAAATTATACATAACATTTTTATTTTATTTATTTATTCAAAATTGTATTAACAATAGCATACATAAAGTCTGCCAAACTGCAGAAACAATAGAAGTGCTGCTCTCGTAGCTAATTCATTGAGTAACCTGTGTTTGTTTGTTTCAATGGCATTAACTGAGCTCATATTTCTGTTTGCCGGGACAAACATTTTCTTGCAATAGTGCAAAAATATATTGCCGGTATGCTTGGGCCATAGTTGATAAGATAATATTGCAGCCACATATTTGGTTAGATGCCATATAAGCCTAACTAAAATTATGTAACAAAATTGTTACTCCCCCTTACTTCGCCGACTTTAAAATGACAGACTGCTAGTATTCATAAAATGTGTTAACATGTGAGGGACTAAAATAAGCAATAGTTAAGCATTTAGCCACTACCTTCATTTATGTTAATTGAATTTATTAATATGATTTTTATTCAATTGCACATTTTGAATAACAGTCAACTACCCCATGGTATTAATATTAAATATGTTCTTCAGATGCTGTTTTCATGTGCCAAATATATTTCCTTAGCAATAAATTTTATTGAACACATTAATGCATTTCTAATTTGCATTTGCGTAAATTCGCATTTTTACACTAACAAAGTCACAATAGGTACCTATTGATATTAATTTATCGGAAGTGCATATTTGAACTCAAGCAAGCGGAAATGGGAATTTTGTATCTGATTTTGAACCTTTGGTAAGTTCGTGATCTCCTGATCCGACATCAAATATGTCGGATCAGGAGTGCCGAGCGGTATATCGTCAGGGTTTGGAGTTCCCATGTTATTGGGATAAACAAGACAGTATAAACAGTTACAGGGTTTCATTACAGTACACACAAAGTACACAATACTAATGTATAATGCGTGAGGTGAAATTGCCTTTATGTACGGACATCTAAAAAAAAGTTTTGCCACCCTAAGGTTAAAATGTCGTGCAGATTAAAGGACAACGTTAGTTTCGCTTGCAGATCGATGTGAAAACTTTTGTAGGTAGTATGAACCATGTTAAAATTTTCACACTAGTAAACAAAGTCAAAACTAATATTAGGCCGACCGTAACACACCTGGGCGCGTGCTCATAATTAGCCTAGGGCGGTCAGAACTCTTGATCAGTCGCTGCATCGGGTCCATGTAGGGCCCGGTAAAAGAGTCCGTGAAGCTCCTTACTTTGCTATACTTCCATGCGATCATTGGTGTCAAGCACTACTGGCTTGCGCCAGTTATCTTTACCCAAGGAGAGCGGGGTGAGGCCCTTGTCCACCGCGACTACATCTCGATGCATCCCCACGATTATTTCATATCTCGCGATTGTGGAGGGTCTTAGCGTTTAAAAAGCCTCGACCTCCACATTTTCGCGTGATATACAGCCTCATTACCGATGATCGTGGGTGATGCATTCGATTTGCAGTCAACAGAATCCAGACTCTCCTATCCAGGGCGTCTAGTTCGGTTTGAGTCCATTTGAGTATGCCGAAAGAGTACATCAAGACCGGCATGACCCAACTGTTGAAGGCACGCACCTTGTTTCCGCCTAATAGAAGACTATTAAGTATTATTTTCAGGCGGCCAAAGAAGCGCTCCTTCAACGATTGTTTCATATCAGTAACATTGATGCCTAACGCTTCCGACATACCCAAATACTTATAGGTTTCGGATGCTGAGAGGGCTCTAAGGTTTGTGGAATCCGAGAGTTGGGTTCCCACGGATTCCACAATCTCCCCTCGCTTTACATGCATGACCGCACATTTGTCCACACCAAATTCCATCCTGATGGCGCTACTGAAAGTTTCAGTTACTTTCAGTAGCTCCATCAATTGCAAATTGTTGGGAGCAAAGAGTTTTAGGTCATCCATGGTGCGATATAACCTGACCGCCGCTTCTCAGCCGGTAGCCTAGACCTGAATCATCCAGCAGTGTGCTTAGAGGATTCAAGGCTAAGCAGAACCAAAGCGGACTCAAACTGTCGCCCTGAAATATGCCTCGCTAGATCCTTGTCGGTTCGCTATTCCTCTGAACATTTCGACATCCTGGATAGCGAAGGACCGTCCTCCATTGCCCCATACACGACATCAGGAAGGTACGCGGAGTTGCATCTACTTTATACAAATCCAGCACCCTTACGAGCCATGTATGTGGCACCGAGTCATAGGCCTTCTTATAATCTATCCAACATGTCGACAGATCCTATCGGGAACGACGAACCTGTTGGCTAATGGCCATATCAATGAGGAGTAGCTCCTTAGTACCACGGGACCCATTCTTACATCCGTTTTGAGAGGCAGACATAATGGTTGGTGTCTATATGTTTGTTAATTTTAGCTCTCAAAATGGATGTAAGAACTTTATAAACCGTCGGTAAACACGTCATCGGCCTATAATTTTTGGGTTCCGCGGTGCTACCTGATTTATGGAGCAGGTGGGTAACTCCTGTCGTTAGGAATTCGGGTAGCGAACCAGACTACAAAGCAGTCTGGAACTGAGATGCTAAGCGAGCGTGCGACCTTGAAAACCATTTAATCCAAAAGTTGTGCAGCCCGTCCGGCCCTGGATTTCCAGTTAGGTAACGGACGGACTGCACGAGCTACATCTTGGGGGCAGATGGTAATAGCCTCCATTTCTGGTATTGGATCACAGGCTCGCTCGACTTCTTGAGCCCAATCACCTTCGGTGTGACTGACAGGCGCCGACCAGATACTACGCCAAAAGGAACACATGGCATCATCATCCGGTAGGCACGTGTCAGTCACACCTTGGTCCGGTCGCTCTCAACCCCTATAAACCCATTATTATGACAAGTACAAGTCTTGTAATAAGGTGGTATGCCTGTGCCTAGTGCATGTGGTATCATGTGACTTTGATCAAAGAAATTAGATGAATTCATCATAATAATGATGTGATAGAAACATCTGGGAATCAAGTCAATTTTGGACAGTGGAATTTTATTAGTGGCATGCCACCTTACTAATTTTATTAACACTAATACTGCAATTTAAAAGTAAGCCGTTTTTTAGATTATTGTGTGTCGTAATAAATATTAAGATTATTTAACTTTGCTAGTATTGGAACCAGCAAAAATACAATCTACAGACGAAAAATATATTAAATCAATGTACCTATAAGATTACTAACTGCTGCAGTTAAATACAAGACATAAAGACATTGCGATACTAGTTGTTATGCTGTATAAATCTTAGCTGTTGTACAGACGCCAGCAGGTCAAGCTACCCGAAACTGTCAATTTTTTTCAATCAACCTTGAACCTTATTGCTTTAGCGACAATGTTGAAAATCTATTAAATAAATTTGACAGATTGTAGTAGCTTGATGTGCTGGCGTCTGTACAAACAATATAATATTATGATGACATCTGTCTCTACATCTATACATATTATACCTATCAATCAATAATAAAGAATTAGATACACAATCAGCGGCAAAAAATGTCCTCACCGAATGAGCACCCACTTGAACATTTGAGTGCGCTTTTAATTTAGTAGCATTCGAACGCTCCGACGGTCAACATGCCTCAGTGCTCGTTTAAAAATTGCAAAAATCACACATCTAGCACGCTAGAAAAGGATGGTGCTTCATATTTTTGGTAAGTATTAATATTATCATTATATAATTGTTATCACCGTATTGTAAATGCTGATATTTTGTCAATAAATCATCGTAAAAACATTTTTTAAATTAAGTTGTTATAAACAGCAGAAGTTATAAAGCATCTCAATTGTAAAGACTCTTATTAAACGTATTAATCATACTATCGCATGCCCACTTAAATTGTTCGGGTTATGCGCGTTGATTCTGTTCCATTTGTTGGAGACGCTATTGTTTCTTTAATTTTTATTATTAAAGAATGATAGTTGTTTTTTTAATAAGAGTTATTTGCTGTTTCTATGAATATTATAGAAACATTGCCTGTAAGTTTAATAATTAGATCAAAATATGTGTAACAAAAAAAGATAAAAGAATAAATAAAAGATTATGACTACTATCATTACTTTCATTAATAAATAAATGTGGTGCCCTATCCAAAAACATTTACATTCAGGTAAATTATAATTATAGAATAAAATATGGTTTATTACATACACAATTTTTTAAATACATTACATTAACGAAATTTAAAAAAAATACCATTTATTATTACAGTTTAAACAAAAAAGTATTGGACAGTTCGACTCCACTCATTCCTTGTCCTAGCGGCGATCCTGGATCGTAAAACTTTATTGCTATTTACACTTGCACTTTGTAATTCGAACTTTAAGACATGTAAGGTTGAATTTCTGGGTCTGGCTGTTTGTATAAGTGAGTTTAAATGTTTGTAAACGCACCCACGATACAGGAGAAATTCCTAGTGTGGGGCAACGATATCAGTGGGTATCGGTCGTAAACATTTATTGCTTTTTGTACAAATGTTTGTGAAATAAACTTTAAGCATTGCGTTTAAGATTGAATTTACATTATTGCATGTTTATTTCAACTAGTATTACATAAACACAATTTGGTAACAGTTTTAAGAGAACTTTTACTTGGGATTGTGTATCTAGTTCTTTATTAGTGATCGATGACTATACCGCATTAATATTTAATTTTTACTTACATACTATATTAAAGACCGAGTCGTTGGTCTAGAGATCGCAAGTGCTACTGCTGAGCTCAAGCTCGCGGTCAGACCTCATGGTCTTGGGTTTGATTACCAGGGCCGGGCAAAGTGTTATTATGTAGGAGTGGGTTTATAGTTACTTCATAACATACTAATACTAATAAATTCCTCCACTCGATTGAATAATACTTGTATTCAAATAATTACTTACAAATTCACCACCATTCACCTACACATTAACCACCATTCACCTACACATTCATCACCATTCTCCACACACCCTTCAACTGCTTTTGCTGTTTAATTTCTTTTATTTTTTTTGTTTTGTTTTTTTTTTTGTTTACCATTACCATTTATGTATAAACTCATATATAAACAGTCAAGAAAAACAGAACAGAAAAATATAGGTTCAGAGGTTATGCTTGCTTGCTCTTGTTTTAAGTGTTTAGTGGAATTACATCTTATGCCTCCTCAATTGTATGATGCCACTATGTGGGGCCGGGTGACCTGTATACAGGTTTTTTCTAAAACCTACTGCAGGCACCAGCCCTCACAATGTGAATTTATATAGTTTAAAAACTGTAAAGTGCCACGAAAACATTGTGAGAGAAACAAATAAATAATCTAATCTAAGTACTTGTTTTTTTAACATGAGCATAACACCTGACCTTATTGATAATTTAAACAGTTATGTTTTCTTTTCCAGGAAGTAGATCTGCTGACCCGTTCCAACTGGCTCAGGACGCTTCGCAGAGACCATGTATGTCATTACCTATTTATTTTATAGATTGGTGAGTTACAAAGTTACATTTTTTTTTAAATTAAAATTTAATTATTATTTCAGATCATTGTGTGACCCCTGCCGCTCCAGATTGGGTAGTCCAGCTGGAGGAGAGGAGGCTGGTTATCGATCAGGGCATTGTGGCCCTGCAGGAGCTGAATGTAACCCTCCACGGTATGCGGGTGGCGATGGTGTCGGTTGCACAGAGCCTGCAGGGCCTTTCTAGGCATATGAATGCAGTCTAAACTTTTATTATTAACTCACTAGAGAAAACCGACAGATTTTTGAGTTGGGGCATTAAATTCAAGCAAAAATTTTAAAAATGTATATAAAAATACATATAAAATACAAAGTGGAGATGGCAATGCAACAATAAATTAAACTTAGTATAAAATTCAATCAAATATATCCAATAGTTTAGTCTTATCTGTTCTGTGGTTTAGTCACTGGACATTATTATTAATTTTTAACATTTTCTACATGATGTGACTGTTCCTAAATTACCCTAGGCTGATAAAATTTTCGTTTTTCGTAATTGTGTAAAATATCACAGTTAAGAACGGCTCTTCCTGTGGGAAAGGGAGCACGCCCCAATCCACCGCGTGCTCCTGTAGGGCTCGGCACCAGACTTGGGCACCCTCCCACCGTTATAAGAAATGAATTCCCATGAACTAATGTGCCTCGTCCCGACTTAGAAAGCTTGGGGACAAGGATGGGATGCAAGGTGAAGTTAATAATGGGAATTCACAGTTAGGAAACATAAGTATTACAATTATCAATATTATATGAAGCTAAGGAGACAAGAGGGTATGCAAAAGTATATAATATAATATAATAGGGTTTAGTATTATAAATGTTGCTCGCAGGTCGTCACTGATATCTGCAATAGTCTTGATGATTAGACGGAGTAAATAACGGGATCGTTACGTTTGCGCTTAAATGAATAAATTATAACTACGTTAATTTAACAATTTACCCACTACAGTGAGACTGGGAACCGTTTTAAAACGTATGCCTCATTATACGTGTTCTGTTAGACCTAACGCATGGAACCTCTGAGGACACTAATACGATTCTAACAGAACACACTCCCTAAGCACTAAATAAATGTCTTACTCAACCCTAGGACAGAGTACTGCGAAGTCCAACTGTTATTGAGGAAGACAAGTTTTGAATAGCTTTTAACGCGTATTAATATGAAAGACACCCTCACGGCAACCTATCCCTTTTCTAAGGTATACAAACTAGCACAAGCGCACCGTAGACTCAGCCTCTAGCAAAACTCATTGCGATCGTACTTGGTGCACACCGAAGTGGAATTTCGTCACTTCACATTTCTTTACTCTTCCCCATGTTCTATGTTCTATGTTATGGGATTGGTTTCCGCACTTAGTCCTTCAGGTGGACCATTGTACGTGGGCCATGGCGGCCGTCGGTGGTTTATTCCAACCAGCCCACCTCCCTCCAGAAGCTTATTAGGTCTCCTGGTCTGTTAAGAACATCTGTGTATGATCTGGGTGTCCCGAGGGTTTCCGACCTAATCTGGGTGATGCCTGTGCACTCAAAGAGCACATGCACGACGGTCTCATCAGCCTCCATGCAGGCTCTGCACAGGGGGCTGTCCGTTATACCAATCGTGTGAAAGTGTTTGTTTAGTGAGCAGTGTCCCATGATGATCCCCGTCATCAGGCGCAGGCCTTTCCTATCCAGGCGTAGTAATCTTTTAGTTAGCTTGCCATCTAATGATGGCATGGCCTCCTTGGACTGCCTGCAGCCCGGTGACGAGGACCACCAGTTCTCCGCTTGTGTATGGGTGTGCTCCTGTAGCCACCTGCGTAGCTGATTGAAGGGGATGGGCACGACTGGTTCTGGACCATAGACTGACGTGCTGGAGTAATAATTCTCGTAGCAGTTTTGTACGAGCTTTGTAGGTCTTCCTTCTTTTACTTCCCTCCGTCGTTTCAAAATTATTTAACTCTGCTACATCGTTTTGGAAATCCAGTAAAAGATTGTCGAAATCCATATTTACGCACTAATCGATACTATGAACAAAATAACCTCGAAGTGCAATGATCCGATCAGCTGTTTCAAATAAAATCCGCCATGTTGCCTCTTAGCATCCTCATAACGGTGGTCCGGTGGTGTTTAATTTTGACAGGTACTAATCGATTGCTTAGCATCCTCTTAGCGCTAAATAGCTATTATGAATAAGAATTTTGCTAATCTGTTGCTTAGCAATTGATTAAAGTTTTATGATTAAGACTGAAAGCCTCCAGCCAGGGTTTAAAACTAAGCGACTGCACGCTAAAGGCTCCCCCTGTCGTGTACGTACCTCGGCTTAGGGCGTCGCTGGGAGAGGGCAGCAAGATGGGACAGGCTGGATCGAATTTTTATTATTATTGCTTTGATAAGCACGGCGTTTCCTAGGACTATCTCTGAGAAGAAAGGCCGAAACAAACTCAGAGGTCACAGTCGGGGATTTAAAGCTACAGGCTAAGCTACGGCGCGGGCTGGCGCTTCATCGAGCAATTGTCAGCCCGGACGCCCCCGGCGCCAGGTGTGCTGGTGGTCGCCGGAGCTGACGTCTCTGCGCGAAGCGTGCGTGGCCGCGCGACGTCGGTTCAACAGGCACCGCAGGCTACGTATCCGCCGTACAGAGCGGAGATCCTGCGGGCCAAGTGTGTGGCCCGCCAGGAGTAGCTGGGGACTCTGAACAGAGACCCGTGTGGACGCCCCTACAAGATGGTGCGGGAGAAACTCCGCCCATGGGCTCCCCCGCTGACGCAGAGTCTCCGGCCCCAGCTCGTGGAGGACATGGTGAGCGCTCTGTTTCCTTTGCGTGGGGAACATACTCCTCCTGCGGTGCCAGATGCGGACCACACCATCGACGAAGACGACGTCGATGCTCCGTCGGTGACCGAAGTAATAATAATAATAATAATATATTTATTTGCGAAAAACACGGTATACATAGTTGTTGAAATTAGTATAAGGTCCAGCATGTTTTGCTTAGAATTAAAGCATGCAAACTTATAAGTACACTACAAATGTTACAATCTATACAAACAAAAGGCAAAATTAAAGTCTATGTTCCAAAAATTGCTTAATACTATAATAATTATTTTGAGTCAACCAATTATACAGTTTAGTCTTAAATAGCCTACAGTTTAACGTTTTTAAGGTATTTGGTAATTTGTTAAATACACATACACACATAGCTAGACAGCTCTTATTGTATTTTGCTAGCCTACAAATCTCTTCTAGTACCAATCTGTGCTGGTACTGATCACGCCGACTCCGTGAGCTTACTTCTTCTATTGTTTTAAACAACTGTATATGTTTCTGTACGAACATAGCCACTTCATACAAATACAATGAAGGTAATGGTAGCAAACCAAGCTTTTTAAAAATAGGTTGGCATGATTCATCGGATGGGATCCCGTAAATAGCTCGTATACATTTTTTTTGGGCAACAAACGCTCTACTTTGGTCGGTACTATTTCCCCAAAAAATTAGTCCATACCGTAATGAGGACTCAACATATGCCTGGTAAGACATCACAGCCGTTTTTATATTAGTGACCTTCTTAATTTGCCTAAGGGCGTACGCGAATTTATTTATTTTATTACACACATGGTCGACCTGGGCTTTCCAATCTAAATGTTCGTCAATAACTACACCTAAGAACTTAGTTTGTGTCATTTGGGTAAGCTTGGGTATGTTCATTTTAAAATTAAATTTGTCATTATGAGATTGATTGAATTGAATGTATACAGATTTATTAAGATTAATCGATAAATTATTATTATTTAACCAGCTAATTAAATTGTCAATTGTATTATTTATGTCCGTTTCATGATCAAAAATGGTTTTACATTTTTTGTCACCAGTAACAATAATAGAAATGTCATCAGCAAAAAGGAAACATTTATGATTGGTTATATCTACTATGTCGTTTATGTAGATAATAAATAAGATAGGACCCAATATGCTACCTTGGGGTACGCCACATTTTACATTTTTATATTCAGACGAGTAGTGTGTCATGTCCTGCTTTTCGTTAAGCTTGGTGATAACTACAGTCTGTCGTCGTATGTAAGATATTATCTAACTTACTTAAAAAATGGTTAGGATCAGTCTGAGGTGTTCTGTATAAGCAGATTATGATTAGTTTCTCATTTATTAGTTCTATGCCACAGGCCTCAAACTTATTTACGGAGGCATGTGTTTTTACCAACGGCAGTTCTTTGTAACATAGGCCCTTTTTGATAAGAATGCAAGTGCCACCTCGTTGTTTTTCCCTGCAAAAATTTGAGGCCATGTCATAATTCGACAACTTAAGATATCTTTCATGTCCTTTTTTTATAAATGTCTCAGAGAGGCAGATTACATGCGGGTCGTTCTGCGAATCTCGCATCTCCTGTAACGTCAATTCCAATATTTCTTGTTTAGACAGTGCACTTGCAATGTTTTGGTGAAGTATCCTAAAGTTATGTGAGGTCGATGTCGCGGTTTTAGGGACGAAAAAACAAGTCATTTTTTGTAACTGTGGGAAAATAGTAAGGTATCGTCAGCCCCGGATCTTCAATTTTTTTTAGGCGGGGCAAAAACTGAAAAATGCCGCTCCCGCACACTTATATTTATTTTTACCTTTATCATCCATATAATTTCAGCCATCAGATGTCCACTAATTGATTGAAATTTGGACATAGCCTACATAGGCCTTCCGGAAATAATTTACGTTTCGGAATTCGTTTATTTTGGAAAATAGGGTCAACACAACTTTTTTCAGCAACTTCTCCAGCTTCTTTTATCCAATATTCCATTGGATTTTGTCTCATTTTTTGCAAAGTTTTGAGCAGACCATGCATTAGTGCGACGGAACGGGCAAGGATAATATCTTCTTTCTATATTCACTCGATTGATTTCGCTGAGAATATTCGCCCAAATAGTTAAATTAAGAATAAATTTAAAATCCTTTATAGCAGTTAAGAGATGACCTGCCTCGTACGCTTCTGGAGCACGAGAAGTTTGCTTAACTTCTTCTAAGGCTTCCGCTATTTCTGGCAAATTATTTAACAGGGCATTCACAGCAATATGTTTCGCCGACCATCTCGTCTGACTACTTCCTTTTAAATTTGTTTTAACGTATTTTCTCATAATGTAGTGGAGCCAACAAAAAAGCTACTTTTAGCTGTTTTTAGCTACTTTTTGAATTAGTCCAAATAGGTTAATAGCTTCCTGGCATGATGAGGCAGAATGACAAGTATGACAACAACAAGATTTAAGGAGTGAGCCAAGCACGGTACGAACTCGGCCAGCTCATTCCTTTCTGCAATCCTGGCTTGTACTCCTTTATGGATGCTGGCCATATTGGACCCATTATCATAAGATTGGCCACGACATTGTCCAATATCTAAATCATCAACTGCCAAATTTTCTAAAATCTGTTGACAAATGTCCTCTCCTGTCTTCCCAGCAACTTCTATGAAATCAATGAAACTTTCTTTTATTTCACACACATCGCCAGTTCTTTTTACATATCGAATTACCTGGCTCATTTGTTCTGTATGGGATACATCCAGAGTGCAGTCGAACATTATCGTGTAGTATTTGGCTTCTTTGATGTTATTTAAAATGCTATTTCTAACTGTTTTTGCCATTATGTCAATTATTTAATTCTGTATTGTCTTTGATAAATATGATACTTGTCCCTTTTTTAAGTGTTCTAATTGAAACTTAAGAGTTGAATTATGTTTGGCGAGCAGGGAAATTAAGTTCAAGAAGTTACCTTGACTAGGCTGAGGATACTGCGCGATGAGATCGCTAGGAGTTTCGTGGGACCCGCGAAAAGAAAGGCAGTTTGTGGATCGATACAATACAGCATCCATAACAATACACAGGATCTGTCTCCATTTTTCTTTCTCTGAGTGAATTACTCTCTCAATGTCTTGATCAATACCCTGGCATGATTTCATTTGTTGTACCTACCCGTGTTTTCCACTTGATCATACACTCTTTGTGCATTTGAGTTGCCTCGTGTTCGGTTAATCTCTCTGAAACTTTTTTCCAATTAATAAACCCTGCAGAACACAATGCAGATGTGGCGGTAGAAGTCGGTTTCTGGTAAATCTTGCAGCACGCATAAAAAATTGCATTTTTTGTCATAGAAAATATAAGCCAAGATCTTTTAACCCTTTCGCAATTAGCCTGTACCACATAGAAGATGTTAAATATCTGCCATTGCGTTCAGTAGATCTAAATTCAATGTTTTCGGGGTGATTTTCTGCTAGTAATACAGCCTGTTTGCTAAAGAAAGACCGTTGTTGGTCAGTCATTTTTTCCACCCCTGGTCCCAATTGCCTGGGTCCGTCAAATCAAATCCGGTTTTTGCAGTTCATCCGAATCCGAGTGCGGGGATTTAGATCCGATCCGAGATTTCGTGTTCTGGCTTTGTTTTTTCAAGTTGCTCAGATTGCTCTTCGCACATCGATAAAGATGGTGAAGTTTGCACTGTGAAATTAGACTGAAAAATCTTGATCTCTTTCGCACGCACGGTAACCAGACGCGTGCTGCCGCGATCTGCGATTCCTGCGGGCGAGCGGGCGCGTATTTTGAACTATGCCTAAGCGCCTCGCGGATGATAAATGTTCGTGCAGCACGTCTCACTCCGCGCTCTGGGTATCGGTCGAGTTGATATGGCCATGAAATTTCTGTATTTGTACTATTATTTATTCCGTGGTCAAAGTTAAGTAAATTATGAGTTGTCCATTCGTCTGTAAAGTGTGAATTTGGCCGCCCCCTGAACTTGCCGCCCGGGGCATAGGCCCCGGCTTGCCCCCCCCTAGATCCGGGGCTGGGTATCGTACCTTTTTTAGGTTGCCCAGTACGAGTACGCACGTTGTTATTTAGTTCCGGTTCCATACTATTTTGTAAATAGGAGGGATTTTCTGTTTGAATTTGTTTTTTACGACCAAAGTAGAATTGTTCCTTTTTTGGGTGCATTTTTGGGATTTAGTTTAAGACTTGATCTGCTACTCGCTATTCTTTTCATGAGTTCTCTAGGGTTTAAATAGTTTTCACTATAGTCATTACAATCTATGAGGTGGTTAATTTTAGTACATAATTCGGTGATTTCAAAGGATTCGCTTTCCAGAAATTTACATTTTTTATAGTATTTACATACATTTTTCAAACGATAATTAAGCCTATTAGGATCTAAGTACTCATTTTTGAACACATTTAATACAATAATCATATTGTTATAGAATGTATCAAGTACAATTTGTAGTTGGGACGAAATATATTTTAAATTGCGATCATTTTCCCCTACACAAATTATAATTTTATCGTTATAGCTCAACTTAGCTTGACGACAACTCATTATTATTTGATTACATAGAGCATTTGGTTTTGTATCCGCTATGATCCCATACTTTTCGTATCTTGTGTTTTGTCTCGAGTGTATCATGGCTGCCGCTAGACCGACACATTGTTGGGAACCGAAGATAAGTATCTTATTTGTCGTTTCGTGCTTTTGCTCGTCAGTATAATTGGGTGTTTGTGTTTTCATTTCCGATACCGACGAATTCTTGGGCTTTATGTTAGTATGTTTCAATGTGTCAATCATTTTCTTGCAAGCTTCAATTTGTTGTTGTGCTTCTTTCAGTTGATTTTGTAGTTGGGTTATTTTTTGTTTTAGGCCCGTTATCTCAAGGCTTTTTCCATAGTCAACGTTTGAAGAAATCGGCAAAGGGATAGAAGGTGTGAAGAATGAGCTTTGATGCAGCAACGAGTGTCTTTTTCTTTTAGAATTAATGGCTGGACTGTTTTCAGTGACTGATGAAGAATGGCAGAGTGATTTTAATATTTTTATTTCTGCAGTCAATTTATCTAATTGTTGGCGTAGATTATTGTTTTCTAGGATTGTGTTTTCTAACTCATTTTCAGTACTATCCAGTTTATTTGTGAGTCCTTTTATGGTGTGTTTCATCTCTAGAACTGTCAACGTTTCAGATATTGTGCCGTCTACACTCTTAGATAGTTTATTGGGTGTGTTATAAGATTCGTCTGAAGTTTCGCATTCAGACAGGATGTGGGAGTCCAGGATGTCAGAGGTGTTTTGAACAGAGGCCTTCACGGCCGCGAGTTGTTTGCTATCTTTTCATTTTCACTTTGTACCGGAGATGAGCAGTTTAGACGTAGGTTTTTTTTTCTTCTGGTGGTAATATTGGATACATTGTTAGCATCTGGGACTTTCTTACTATTTTTTATGCATGTCTTACATTTCCATCTTTTCCTAGATTCCTGGTCCATTAGACGGTAAGTTCCTTCTGGGTATCCATCACAATTCAATTCATATCGATGGTTACAAATTGAGCACAGGGCTGTTTCTTTAATGTCAACTGACTTCTTGCATTTAAAGCATGCAACTTTCTCTGGCCTCCTGCGATGGCTTTTTGTATCGCTTTTAGATGACATCTTTACAATTATAAGTTATTTATTATAACATGCACTGTCATGTACAGAATGACCAGACTACCCAAGCTGAAGTTAGTGCTTGATTCGTTTGTAATGCGTATAACGGAACGCAGTCTCAAAAACCTAATGTCCAAGTCTTATGATTTGGATTTCTGAACGACAGCTTTACTGTCAAATTCGTGATCAATAGTTGTGATTGGTCAATACTTAATCTATGAGTCAGTTGTGGTTTGTTTACAATATGCAAAATCACTTAATTCAAATTTGCAACTGACCGTAATTGAAACCTTTGTTTTAACAAGACTTTATTCGTATTTTGGTGTTAAATCACACTCACTTTTCGTCCTTTGTATGTGTTTTCTCCTTGAGTATACGTTGTACGCACTTTATATATTGTTTTTAGTCTTCAATCACCAACAGTCACTACTTATAAAGTTATTGTTTTATTTACTTTATCACAATATTGTTCACCGCAAAAACACTTTCGCATATATTTTACTGTATTATAAGCGTATCTATGAATAGTTGGAGCTTATTAGGTGAAGAAAATTAATTAAAATCAACTAACAACTGCAGAATGCGAGTGACCGGTAGTGTTGTCACCCTACCCTCTGCCGTAGAGCTGAGAGTGGCGGTACGTAGCCTGAATGCCAAAAATACCGCCCCAGGACCATACGGCTTACCTGGAAAAGCTGCCCATCGTACTACTCGACGCGGTGGTCAAGCTCTTTGAAAGAGTCATTGCAGACCGCCTTGTCAGGCGGTTGGTGCGGGTGGGGCCGGATTTGGCGGAAAGCCAGTTTGGTTTTCGCAGGGGGCGCTCTACGGTGGACGCCATCATGCTCGTGCGAGCCCTCACGACGGGGGATGCTGTGGCCCGGGGTGGGGTTGTCTTGGCGGTGTATCTAGACATCGCCAATGCCTTCAATACCCTGCCCTGGAGTTGCATCAGGGAGGCACTCCAGTATCACCGGATGGCGACCTACCTCTGTCGCATTGTCGAGGCCTATTTGACGGACAAGGCCGTCATCTACCCCGGTCACGAGGGAGAGTAGAACCGGCGAGAGATGTCGTGCGGTGTCTCACAGGGATCGGTCCTGGGGCCGCATCTGTGGGATATCGGGTACGACTGGGTGCTGCGCGCTTACCTCCCTAGCGGCGTCAGCGTGATTTGCTACGCTGACGACACGCTGGTTCTGTCGCAGGGAAGGTCGCACCAGGCGGCGGCCGAAGTAGCGACACGCGGGGTTGCCACAATCGTCGAGAGGATCCGGCAATTGGTACTCGAGGTGGCCCTGCATAAGTCCGAGGCCATGTGTTTTCATGGTCATCGGGATGCGCCACCGTCGGGTTCCCAAATAACGGTAGAAGGGGTTCACATCGCCGTTGAGTCGACGATGAAGTACCTGGGACTCGTCCTCGACACCCGGTGGAACTTCGTGGAGCATGTCCAACGTGGCTCCCAGACTGGAGCGGGCCGGGGCTGCCTTGAGGCGGCTCCTGCCAATCTAGGGGGTCCAAACGCCCCCTGCCGGAGGCTCTAGGGTCGTGCGGTCTATGGCCCTTTACGGGGCACCGGTGTGAGCCCGTTCCTTGAGGCGGCGACTAGTCCGCCGGTTGAACGCGTCCCAAAGGGTCATGGCCGTCCGGCTAATCCGAGGATACCGCACGGTCTCCGCTGAGGCGGCCAGCCTACTTAGGCAAAACGCCGGGGCGTAACTCCGCTGCCGCGAAAAATCGCGCTATAGCGGACAGAGCTCCGGTGGGATCACATGGCAACATGGAGAGTGCGATTGTCGCAACCTAGTGTTGGGCACGCCACAATTGCGGCGATAAGTCCCCTCTTTGAGGAATGGCTGGAGAGGCGCCACGGCGCCCCCACCTTCTGCCTGACGCAGGTCCTAACCGGACAAGGTTGTTTCGGGAGGTTCCAGTTCAGGATAAGGCGGGAGGAAACGTCAGGGTGTCACCACTGTGTGGATCGCCCGGAGGACACGGTGGAGCATACGGTGGAGGTCTGCCCGGCTTGGGCGGAGCACCGCCGCGTTCTCATGGCGGCGATCTCTCGCGTCCGGCCCTGGTCCAGGCCATGGTACGGAGCGAGAGTGCATGGAAAGCCGTCATCTCCTTCTGCGAAGCAGTAATGCTCGCAAAGGAGGAGGCGGAGCGCGTGAGGAAGAGGCAATCTCTGCGCCCTCACGCCCCTAGTCGCCGCAGGAGACGCCCTGGACGTCGGGAGTCACCAGCCGTCTCCCGGCCACCGTAGGCACGGGCTTGCGGGCGGCGAGCAATGCGGCGGCCTCTCCTGACGTTTGGTTGTCATCAGCCACATTTTCCAGATAATGGTGATTGTCTGCAGTCAGTTCACTTGCCGAAGATCGCTTCGGCAAGTGAACTCGGGTGACGCGAAGGGCTCATGTCTTCAATAGCTGCATCGGTAATTGATGGACCTTGGTGTTTGTCTGCATCTGTACAACTTGAATGGTCTTCACAGCTAGTTGCACTGGCAGATGGTGTTGCGAGAGACTCTTCAGCTAAAAATGAGAGAATAGCACTTATCAGTAACATCCTTATTAAGTACTTAATTTAAACACGTCTCTTATAATAAAAAAATACACATCTAGACGGAGGCACCCAGTTAGCTCGTCTCGGTAGAGACACATATCAATGCCCTTATAAATAAACTGAGACGGGGGCACCTAATTAGCACGTCTCTTTCGGCAGAATCACAGTATAACTCAATGCCCTTTTAAACAGACTGAGGCAGCCAGTTCGGCAGAGCCTTGGCTCAATGCCCTTACAATCACTATGCATGAACACATGAGTCCTTCAGTCCATGTAATAAAACACATACCATACCTACACGATCATGCATCCTTTAGATAGAAAAGTAAATACAAAAACGTGGCACACGATTCGGGCATCCACTCTCCTTGCCATGCAACCATGTGCTCAGCGGCAGCCTGAGTGACTTTGCCATACGAAACAGATAACAGCTGTAGGTCGTATCGATCATGGGGAAGGATTTTCGCAAACAATATCGCCCTCACATCCCTGAGTTCAGCTTGCCTGTAACTTAAATGTAAATTAAACGTATGTTTGACTTTTCGATTCCTAGTAACGTACTCATCTTGTTTACGTCTATTCTGATCAGCAGCGGCAGTTCTCTATAATTGCGCTATCTTTTAACCTCTCGCGATTCGAATCCAGTTGACACCGACATCGCGAACAAGTGATATTATGCCCGGTTTACATTATTATTGCTTACTGGAAAAATGTAAACCGGCACTGGAATTCACTGAATCCAGTTAGCATTCCAGTCCAGTAACTGGATTGGCGGTCTCCTTTTGAATGAATAATGTAGACGACCAATCCAGTGTCATTCCAGTGCCGACACAGTAAACACATATTGGTTGTTTTTGCGGATTACTGCGAGGAAGAAAGGATTTAACCTTTTGAACGCCATTGTCACATACATATATGTGACAAACGAAATCTTACCCTGAACGCCAACGTCACAAATATATGACAAAATACACGTCGCACCATATTATGAAATAAACAATTTAATCATTACTTTTGTGTGTTTTTATTTATATAATTTAAAAGTTTAAGCTTCCGTCTATATTGTATTGCATGAAACTAATATAAATAAACCACCAATATCGAGAAATTTGTTGTTTTAAAAGTAGATGTTAAACGCGTATAAAAGGAGTGTCTCACACGCCGTCGTCTACTATATGTGACAGCTAGTGTTGCGACGTATGATTGTAAAATCAATAAAAACTTAAGAATATGAATATGAAATTTTAGTCCAGAGTATATTATTTGTGTATAAGTTGGTATCAGGAGAAATAAAAAATATTTTTAAAACAACTCAGCCTTATACAACCATGCCTCTACCTACACAATCAAAAATAAAATATGCAAATGTCTAATATCGACACTTGTTAAACATATCTCTTGCGCATCCCTAGCGCAAGCCAATATTATCAGTCCCTTGTACACCATAGTCATAAATCTATGACACAACGGTGATGTCGTAAGCGCAGGCGATTAAGTTTAGTGAAGTGCTATAATTTTTTTTTATTACTTCATTAAAATCCTTGCGTATTTTAGATATGGATAGGTATATATATTAGATAAGAATACTTATTAGAATCGATAACCAACGTGTACACTGCTACAGTGTTGTAACGTGTCCGTTACCCTGGCCAGATGTTGTCGAAAATGGTAATTTGAATCTTATAGATAATTAGATTTGCGGCTTCTGTAATTGTTGCGCACATTTTTAAATTTGTTGCGCTTATAGTTTTTTAATTATTTCACAAAAACATTTCCTGCTGCGGTAACGTTACCCTAGCCAGACCTTTTTCTTTCTAATGGGAATATTTAAATAAAAACTAGCTATAAAATTAGTTGTCTAGATGAAGTAAATGTTGTGCCTTATTTTGTATTCAAGTTTTCTTCGGTTGCGAAGTTATTCGAGATTTTGCTGGAGTAACGTTTCTGGTTTTGCTAGATCTTTGAAACGGTTAAACGGATTCTTATCATATTTTGTACATGACTTCTTAGGAACTAGTTTAAATTTGTTTTTCAATAAAAAAACCAAAATAATACATAGCTTAAAGGTTATTTCATTAAATAGAAAAACACTTCAATTGGTCCCAGCACTCTCAATAAGAGGTCTAAAGACTTACTTTAAACATTATTTTGAAGCTTGTAACTGCCTTCAAATGTATCTGAAGTTTCATCAGTATCCTGTAAGTATTTAACAAGATATGATGATATTCAGTTCCTCAGGAGCACGGTCTTGATGCGTGCGGTGTTATTTGGCCACTGGATTGGATATATGAACTGAATGTTATGTCAATTATTAGTTTTTTAGTTCAGTTGTATATCAGTAAAATTTCAGCTCAGTACATTGGATAATTAATGAGATAATACGATTAAAGTCATTAGGAAGTGAATGACCGTGGTAACCCGACCAAGTTTAGGTGGTTATGAAAAAGCGAAAACGCAGAACATTATGGTACCTTCTAAAATATGTAGGATAGTGTTGCAAATTTAGTACAGACATGTACACAAGTTTTAAAAAAAACTACATGATTATTAAAAATGTTTATTTACAGGTAAAATAATCATTTCAATTGAACTTTTAAAGTATTAATAAACTTATACTTAAAACAATCACAGATTAAAATTACACATAGTAATTTTGCTCTTTTGAAATTTTTTACTATTTTTTATTTAAATTATAGATTTCAGTATACACAGTACACAGTTACAGTTTTTATTTAAATATACCCACACATATTGGAATGTGTAATGATCACAGACAATAAATAATATACAATGGTTTTTTTCAGTTAACACTAAACTTACGTATTTTAGTACTAATACCTACTTATTTCAATTAAAATCACAGATCAATGGTAATATTGCTATTGCTATGTTGCCATTCTGTTTATACCTACAATAAAAAGAAAGAGTACATTTTTTGTCTAAATCCATAATGGGGATAACGGTAAAAATCGGTCGCTAAGTCATGAATTTCATTAATCAAGTTTCAAGTCATATGTTGACAATGTACTACACAAAAACCTTCCACTTGAATCAATCTATTAAAAACCTGCTTCAGTATCCGTTGCGTAGTTTTAAAGATTTAAGCAAACAGGTACCGACAAACGGAAAGCGACTTTGTTTTATAGGTACTATGTAGCGAAGGATAAATATGTCGCTATCATTGTTGAGAATTTCAGTCCAGGTAATAACTAAGTACGAGAAAAAAAGAAAATAATAAGAAAGGTTCTAAAATCAAATAATTAAGCATTAAAATAAATACAGTTTTAGATAAGTACCTAACAGTCTACATATTATTAATAATTTTGCCACTATTTCTGTAGTTACATTATGCAAGCTTACCTTGTTCGTGAATTCAGCAAGCAGCCCGCACCATAATTAATATGATCATCAATAGAAGCACTCCACATTAGCAGCAGTAATTCGCCACACTTGTTATTATAAATAGCTCTCACGCACTCGATAAATATTTGCAAAAACAGGAAACGGAACTGCCGAAGCGCACGCGCACTCTCTACAAGATGAATTATGTGATTATGGAGCATGTTTAGTGCGTTATGCAAACAATGTATTATCCCTTCACCCCACCCCTCCCGCGTCCCACCGAACTACATGTTAAATCGGTGATTTTTGTTATGTCTGTGCAACTGGAAGATAATAATAATGTTTTCATAGTACAGAAAATATTATTATATTATTGTGTATTTAACAGTGTACGCGTCTGTACCGAAATTGTAAGGTGTATTATACTAAACATTTCAAAAGATAGTATAATGTTCTGCGTTTTCGCTTTTTCGTAACCACCTAAACTTGGTCGGGTTACAACGGTCATTCACTTCCTAATGACTTTAATCGTATTATCTCATTAATTATCCAACGTACTGAGCTGAAATTTTACTGTTATACAACTGAACTAAAAAACTAATAATTGACATAACATTCAGTTCATATATCCAATCCAGTGGCCAAATAACACTGCGCGCATCAAGACCGTGCTCGTGAGGAACTGAATATCATCATAACTTGTTAAATACTTACAGGATACTAATGAAACTTCAGATACATTTGAAGGCAGTTACAAGCTTCAAAATAATGTTTAAAGTAAGTCTTTAGACCTCTTATTGAGAGTGCTGGGACCAATTGAAGTGTTTTTCTATTTAATGAAATAACCTTTAAGCTATGTATTATTTTGGTTTTTTTATTGAAAAACAAATTTAAACTAGTTCCTAAGAAGTCATGTACAAAATATGATAAGAATCCGTTTAACCGTTTCAAAGATCTAGCAAAACCAGAAACGTTACTCCAGCAAAATCTCGAATAACTTCGCAACCGAAGAATACTTGAATACAAAATAAGGCACAACATTTACTTCATCTAGACAACTAATTTTATAGCTAGTTTTTATTTAAATATTCCCATTAGAAAGAAAAAGGTCTGGCTAGGGTAACGTTACCGCAGCAGGAAATGTTTTTGTGAAATAATTAAAAAACTATAAGCGCAACAAATTTAAAAATGTGCGCAACAATTACAGAAGCCGCAAATCTAATTATCTATAAGATTCAAATTACCATTTTCGACAACATCTGGCCAGGGTAACGGACACTGTTGTAACCATATTGTAATAAATATATTTTTTTACTTTTCTAATATCTGCTTTTTCATTGACAGTCTCTGTTATATGCTGTGTAAAGATTACCTACTATATTGGAATATAGTGGCAGGTTAAATAAAATTTCAGGGTCGTGAGTACGGTTTATTAGAAAATTAAAGACGAAAATAAAAACTCAGTTGTATATCGATATAAGTTTTGGAATCCCTATTTTTTATGAAGGTCATTTGTGACAGAAAAAGTGGCCTGGCGTCAGGGGTACGGCGATACGTTTATACTCTGGCGTTCAAAAGGTTAAAAATGGTGAAGAAGTTATCTTCTTTGAAATAGTTGGTTTTGGGAATCGAAACATACGAGTGAGGCTTCTGTAACTATCTCCAGTACTTAAAAAAGAAAGAGTGACTTCTAATTTTATTTTCGCAGGTATAGCATCTCTGAACAATGTATTGTTACGTTGAATATTAATTGAAACTAATGATAACAGTTCCTCAAAGTTTTCTGCTGTCATTCTCAATGCCAGTCTATATTCAGTGGGATCTTCTAACTTCAGTTGTTGCAAAAGCATTACTGACCCTCCTTTTTGATCTCTTTCGCTGATCCAATTTCTCACCCAAATCCGTTCCTTTTTTCTTAGTTCCTTAGCAACCTCATTAATAACTACTTGTAGCAAGAGTAATTGAGCACGTTTGAAAAATTTTCGAAACTGATCTCTTCTTGAAATCATTGTCACTGTAGTGTTCACACTTCAACGGCTTCTAAATAACTGGAATAATGTAGACGTTACAGATCCAGTCCAGCACTGGACTGGATTCTCGCTGGATCACTGGACTGGAATAATGTAAACCGGGTATTATGAGTGGCGTGACTGCTTCAACACCAATAAGCAATTGTAAAGGTGACATCCGAGTAGTCTTGTGTTTAGTGCGGGTAATAACAAGTTGCATTTTCCACAAGAAATCAGACCATTTACTCTCTGGTTTAGACGCCTCTAGTCCTCTATGCGTAACATATTGAGACATTAAAACACTATTTAAAATACCTACAGTCGTGCCAGCGACACGAAGAACAAGAAAGCACGAGTAGGTATATTTTAAAATGCCGAAATATTTCCCGTCTCCGGATGCCGTTTTATTTTATTTTATTTATATTGTAAATGGTACTTACCATAAACTGTTATCCGACAGGTTATGCAACCTGTCGGATAACAGTTGGCAGCATCTGTAAATATATGGTGGTACTAAGTGTCCACCCAGAAAATGATTATCTACATTTCGACTCGCAAAAGGGTTTGAAGGTTTTTATATGGAGCCTGGAATAACTACTGTCGCGCCATTTTGAAAATGGTGGCCTCGCATGAGACCTATATGATTCGATAACTGACATCAATGCAAACAGAAAACATTGTAAGACCAAACTACAAAAATATATAGGTCTCACACGCGTGGCTGCCCTTTTCAAAATGGCGCGACAATAGGTATGCCACGGATCTTCAAAGCAACAGTAATGACGTAGGTAGGTACTTACTGCCTCATTTTTAAAAAGTTATAAAGTTCTTTCCGAACAGGTATAGTATAAAGACATTATGCATCTCTTGAAGAACCAGAAGGGCGAGGAATGTAAATAGAAACAAGACAAGTACGACTTAACATAATAGCTACTTCCTCACTAGGAGGAAGGACTTGGAGGCAGAATATATGATGTAGCAAGCGGTCCACACTTTGGAAGGCTGCATAGCTTGGAGATGCGTCGTGTATGTGGCCGATATCTTCTCTAGTCTATGTAGTTTATGCAACATGCCTCGTCTGGGTCTACATTATTAGAATGTGTGAACTTAGGAGATGATTGTGATAATGGAAATTTAATAAAGTTAAAACATAATTTGCAGTTGTGTGTTATTTATTTTGAAATAGATGATGATCAGAAATATTGATTTGTAAAGAATGTACAAAAAATCAGCTGTTACAGTTGTGAGAAAGCCAGGGGCGGATTTTTCTATCGTCAGATACTCATTAACCCCCGACGCAAAAACGACGGGGTGTTATAAGTTTTTACCTGAAGAATAAGTATGACAGTTTGCCATATTTTCTATAAAAAAAGATGCCAAATTGCAATATTTAATCCTTAGATAAAAGTTATCTGACTATTGAAAAATCAGCCCTTAAACAAATTACAAAAACTTAATTTCAATTAAGTTAACTTATCGGCTAAGAAATCATGTAGGTACTTGCAGTATAATAAAAAAAATCTTAATAGATTTTTTTTTATAAAAAAAAGTTAGAAAACGTCAATATTATATTGATGTTTTCTAAATTTTTGCAACTGTAAGGGCTGACTTTTCCATCGCCAGATAACTTTTATTCGAGGAATAAAATTGACATTTGAGAGTTTTTGTATGAAATAACTGTCAAAGTTTCAAAATTATTCCTCGATTAAAGTTATCAGATGATTGAAAAATCAGCCCTAAGTCTTTAATATTGTTAGGTATTTCATTATAAATTACAAGTGCCATACATATGTCACTCAGGTTGGCTGGACAAATCTTCAAAATAGCTTGCATTTAACTAGGTCAATAGGTCACTTTATGTGACGGCTAAACACCCTTATTTCAGAATTTGTGACGCTACACAATCTTAGATAATCGATCGAAAACGTGTCCAGCCATCTTGAAAAACCACTTTTCGCTGGTCTCTCAATCTCGGTAACGGAAGTGATTTTGACGACTTTTTGCATATCAACGGGCGTCACATAAATTTGTGACGGGCACCGAGCTAAAAGTTTTGTGATAAGTACAGTGGTTTAGTAGAAAAATGCAAAAATCTGTGTCCAGCCATCTTGAATTCACGTATAAAACTTATGGCTGGCACTTCCGAATCTCAATAACGGGGGCGTTTTCGAATATGGTTCCTTTACTAATACTTGGTGACGCAATGTGTGACAGTAATAACGTTTGATTTATGGCGTCACATGTAAGGGTTTACGAGAAATCAATAAAAACTTAATGTCCAGCCAACCTGAGTTCAAGATGGCTGGACACATGTATCTCCACTGCCTGATGATCTACGACCTTCGAAATGTGTTCAAAATGTTGTGACGGGGACGATAATGATAACCTGAAATTGTGACGGAGAAACTTTGCGTAGTTTCAAAGATATTGACCATTTAAATTTTTCCATACAAACATTCATTAATATTGTGAGGTGACCATAATTTTACATAAATAAAGGATTTCTTTTTAATCGATTAATTGGCCGGTAGGTAGCATCCACGCCTGCTTTGTATTTGATTTCCCCGTGGGAATAAAAGGTGGAAACGGGCCAGTTTACGCGTGTCGCCGCCCGCCGCCGCGCCCGCGCCCGCCGTCGTCCGGTACGCGGCCTTAGGACGGCGGTAAAACAACGTTGTGGTACAAGGCGGGGGTTACGGAAGTGCAAATGCGAATTGATCATCGTCATTTTCGCCATTTGAAACGCTGTATAAGTACAAATAAATAAATGTGATTTTATTTAAATACCTTCAGAGCATTAGTTTAGTTCTCCTGACATAATATATACCTACTAAAAAGAATAGATATCTGCACGTAAATAATCAATAACATTTAAAAATTACACCCCCCCTTCCTCACTTCTACATTTTTGTCTTCTATTGATTTAAATATCTACAGTTGTTCGTATTAGTATCACCAATACACGGATTTTCGTCCATTAAAGAAAACACCTTAAAATATACTTGTCCTACATAAAACCTACAATATTGGTTACCCTACTGCAGTGTTTGTATGGGGAAATTTAAATGATCAATATCTTTGAAACTACGCAAAGTTTCTCCGTCACAATTTCAGGTTATCATTATCGTCCCCGTCACAACATTTTGAACACATTTCGAAGGTCGTAGACCATCAGGCAGTGGAGATACATGTGTCCAGCCATCTTGAACTCAGGTTGGCTGGACATTAAGTTTTTATTGATTTCTCGTAAACCCTTACATGTGACGCCATAAATCAAACGTTATTACTGTCACACATTGCGTCACCAAGTATTAGTAAAGGAACCATATTCGAAAACGCCCCCGTTATTGAGATTCGGAAGTGCCAGCCATAAGTTTTATACGTGAATTCAAGATGGCTGGACACAGATTTTTGCATTTTTCTACTAAACCACTGTACTTATCACAAAACTTTTAGCTCGGTGCCCGTCACAAATTTATGTGACGCCCGTTGATATGCAAAAAGTCGTCAAAATCACTTCCGTTACCTACCGAGATTGAGAGACCAGCGAAAAGTGGTTTTTCAAGATGGCTGGACACGTTTTCGATCGATTATCTAAGATTCTGTAGCGTCACAAATTCTGAAATAAGGGTGTTTAGCCGTCACATAAAGTGACCTATTGACCTAGTTAAATGCAAGCTATTTTGAAGATTTGTCCAGCCAACCTGAGTCACATCCATACATATAACAATATTTGTAACGTAATGTACATACTCACAGTTATCTACATTCATTCCTCCAGGTCAGACAAGCATTCCGTCACCGTTAGGCGCTGATCTGACTATTCCTCACAACACCAGGTCACGTTTAATCCATAATCAGTACACAGTCATCAAACTTCAACATAACACTATGACGATTTAGAAACATCCAAGGGCTGGAAATTTCGCCCACATTCATTGATATCATTTTTCCTATAAACACTATACTTTTAATACGCTTTTAATACGAAATAACTATATATTTAATTGTATTTTATTAATATATTTTATTATGACAGTTCTGACAACGACGTTTGTCAATACGTCGCCATGACAAGTTTGCTTATAAATTCTTATCAGCCTGTAACTTTTAGCTGAAAATATATTCAGACTCGCAAATCAATACTGGCCATCATATTTCAAATTCATATTTATTTCTTCAAGTTGCTATTCTACGAGTTTACCTGTGGAATCCAAGCAACGCGGTGACAGTTCCAGTTCGAGTTCGAGTTCGGCTTGGAGTTCGAGTTTCGCCTCTAAAAGGAACCCTCAAAGTAGTGCTGGTACTCCGGAGTCACCTAGCCAGGGAACTCTTGGCGTGTCCCTCTCTGACTCCGGTACCTGACGTACTAGCGCTACACCTTCGTCCTCCGTCCTCCGTACCAGTCGGACCGCTGGCGTGCCTCGCCGGAACACCCTCTACTGGGCCGCGCCTCAACCGAGGGCCGCCTCTCCTGGCGGGCTGACCGCGTGCTGCCGTGCCTGCTCTATCGTGCTGCCGTGCCTGCTCTCTCGCGCCGCCGTGCCTGCTCTCTCGCGCCGCCGTGCCTGTTCGCTCGCGCCGCCTTGCCTGCTCCCTCGCGCCGCCGTGCCTGCTCTCCCGTGCGGCCGTGCTGCGACCTATTACTGTCGCGTGGGCCCCTACGGGTATCCTCCGTGCCGCACACGCACCAGCACCTCTCCACGCCTGCCTGCTCTTGTCACCGACACCTGCCTCGCGTCGCGTCTACCTCTTCAGCCTCCTCAACCCACCAATCACTCATCTTCATCCTGCCTCACCCACACACAACACACCACTGTCTTTTCATCTCCATTCTTATTTTATAAATAAATCTTTAATTGATTTTACTTCCCTTTCTTTAATTTCATAATTTAAACTTAGTTTCTTGTCGCTACACGACATATTATTTAGTAAAAAAGTTTTATGAAATCCCGTGCACAACAAGTTCTGATATTGAGATCTCATTTATCTGTACCACGTTTTCTAGTTTCATTTGATGCAGAAATGTATATGAGTTTTTACAAATATGACTAATACAGGCATGTAAAGGCATGCAAAGGTTAATAATTTATGAGACTTAATTATAGGTATGCAGCTCTGTTACTTTAAGACTCATCATAACCCTGAGACAATGTTTTTGGGCTTTCAAAACGCTTGCTCGTTCACTACAGTTACCCCAGAATATTACACCAAATCTTAAAACAGGAAGCAACAACCATATTGCACACAGATTTATGATAAATTAGTAGATAGTCTTTTACAAATGTCCTCTGCCTGTGTTTTCTACGTTAACTGGATCCCTAATTTTTTTTGTGATATATTCTTTTTCTTCAGTTTGACTGATGTAATTTAATTTCATGTCTCACGGATATTTATTGATAAATACGTGCATGACTTTGGTTTTTTTTTTATGTTATTATTGTCGAGCCACACATCTTTTCACAGTCACAAAATCTTTTTTTTTTACTCATCATTGTTTTGATGTTTTAAGTCTTTTCACCTCACATGGAATTGTACGGTGGCTCGATTTAGGAGTCCGGGAGTGTTTAACCTTTTGAACGCCATTGTCACATATATGTGACAAACGAAATCTTACCCTGAACGCCAACGTCACAAATATATGACAAAATACACGTCGCACCATTTTATGAAATAAACAATTTAATCATTAGGTACTTTTGTGTGTTTTTATTTATATAATTTAAAAGTTTAAGCTTCCGTCTATATAGACGGAAGCTTAAACTTTTAAATTATATTATATTAGTATTGCATGAAACTAATATAAATAAACCACCAATATCGAGAAATTTGTTGTTTTAAAAGTAGATGTTAAACGCGTATAAAAGGAGTGCCTCACACGCCGTAGTCCGCTATACGTGACAGCTAGTAGAATCACTGACATATGATAGTAAAATCAATAAAAATTTAAGAAGATGAATATGAAATTTTAGTCCAGAGTATATTATTTGTGTATAAGTTGGTATCAGGAGAAGTAAAACGTATTTTTAAAACAACTTAGCCTTATACAACCATGCCTCTAGCTACACAATCAAAAATAAAATGTGCAAATGTCTAATATCGACACTTGTTAAACTCATCTCTTGCGCATCCCTAGCGCAAACCAATATTATCAGTCCCTTGTACGCCATAGTCATAAATGTATGACACAGCGGTGACGTCGTAAGCGCAGGCGATTAAGTTTAGTGAAGTGCTTTAATGTTTTTATTTGTATTTATTTATTATTAAAATATCGTGTAAGTTAGTTATATTATAAACTGATCATGAGTGTAATGACTACCGAAGAACTGTTTCGAATATTAGAAGGAATTGGAGATGACGAAGAGTTCTCGGAAGCGGAATCAATACTTATTATTATTATTAGGTACTAAACTGATGTTCTTCCTAGTATATTATTAGGTACATTTTGTTAAAGATTAGTGATATTGTAAGACTGATTCGTAATAATAATTATTAGGTATATGTAACTGTTGGTTTTCAAATTATTTCTGCATATTTTTTACATGTAAAAAAAAACAATAATTAATATACTGATTTCAATTTTTTTTTATTACTACATTAAAATCCTTGCGTATTTTAGATATGGATAGGTATTATATTAGATAAGAATACTTATTAAAATCGATAACCAACGTGTACACTGCTACATCCCTAATTCGATGCGAGAATTTCATAAAATTGACTGGCAAGCAACGCCATTGTCACAATACCATGACAAGTCATGTTGAATAGTGTTGTAACCATATTGTAATAAATATATTTTTTTAGTTTTCTAATATCTGCTTTTTCATTGATAGTCTCTGTTAAATGCTGTGTAAAGATTACTATATTGGAATATAGTGGCAGGTTAAATAAAATTTCAGTGTCGTGAGTACGGTTTATTAGAAAATTAAAGACGAAAATAAAAACTCAGTTGTATATCGATATAAGTTTTGGAATCCCTATTTTTTATGAAGGTCATTTGACAGAAAAGTGGCCTGGCGTCAGGGGTACGGCGATGCGTTTATACTCTGGCGTTCAAAAGGTTAAGGCATGGATTGTGATTTGTTTCCCAATATTGTTACTAGACAGCGCTTGTTCCATTAGAAAAAGTCGCATTTCACTCGGTTCAAAATAAAAAAAATATGGAATAAATAAATTTATTAAAAATGTTACATTTTATTTATTTATTCAGCATAATACATAAAAAATGACTTCGGATCTTTGGTTTTAGGTACAGACACAGTGTCGGCAATGGCGATGCTTTTGAAGTTGTTCAAGAATATAATTAAGGACAATCAAATTAACCTATATTAATATAGATACGTACTTAGATCGTAACACAGGATTCGGTTGGTTTGGAAAAAACTACCCACACTACTTTATTTAAATTCACCGTTGTAACGGACGTAACTGACGTCCAAACTGCCATCAAAACGAAGTCTAAACTGTACAATTAAATGCGCAACTCCACTGCTGCGTTCAGCCCAGGCTACACGCTCCGTCTTCTCTGTTGTCATGCCTGCGCAGCTTAAAGTGCACAGGCAACACGGAGCGTGTAGTCTGTTCCATTGGTATCTGATGAAAAAACATACTCCAAACCAGAAAACACACCTGTGGATACCAATTTATAGAGCAACTTACAAAATGAGTGCTTTGATTCGATTATTAGAATATGTGAAATTTAAATTTTATTCAGTGTTGTGTTTTTCATTTTGCAATTATTATTGAAGTTAATGTTGGTTGGAAAAAGTGGTGAGATATAAAGTTGAAAATACTATTATTACTACTAGACTATCTGATATAAGTGTAAACAAAGTCTGTTTACACTTTCATCAGATAATTTTGGACCGGAAGAAGATGAAGCAGATAGGGCTTTAGGATGTTACATGGAGACATTAAGCTCGTTTGCTGCGCGGGTTTATTTGTTTCCCAGCCTCGCATCTCTGAGCCGCGGTGAGTGGTCTCGCCTACATTTTCATTCAAAGCGAAGCTAACTACATACACGTGCATAACTTCGTCGTGCCCAACTATGGTACCGTGCCTTAGCTTTCATATTTCTCAATCTTGTTTTAATTCGAGACTCATGCTTGACCATGTTTTTGAATATGGGCTTCTTACTATTTTTATAGCAATTTAAATTCACATCCAGTTCTCCTTGCGTTTATTATTGTCATTTTGAAGAAACTTGTGATTCTGTGGCACTATTCACTTGAGAAAATAACTTGACAGGCTTAGTGCAATTAAAGTGCGACAAAACCATAGGTATAGGTAGTTCCGACAAATTAAAAAGCTACATAATTTACAAACAGACATTGAATGAATATTCCTATGCGTAATAATAATAATTATGTAATTAATAGGCATTCACTTATGCTTTAGCCTAGGTACTATTTTTGTTTACGTAAAGAAAGTGTTATATGATACAAGCCATTGACTAGTCTGTTCAGGAAAGGAACAGTTTCACGACACCATGCTAAATTCTTAATTTGGAACAGCCCTCATTGTTACAAAATAAGAATTTAGCTCTAAACAGCGCTACAGATGATAGCCTCATAACAGCGACCTAATTTAGAAAAAAATAACTTCAAAATATGTGATGTAAATAAAAGAGGTTCGACTTCATTTGTTTTGCTTAGTTAGGAACCTACATATATAAGGATTTTTGTTACTTATGTCACCGGAGCCCGGCTTTTATTTCTGTCTGCAAGGTTAAGAAAATCTAACACGAAATGAATGTCGGGGTCTTTGTCAGCTCGCTTTGCTTGCTCATTAGCCCCCGTCATCCCCGTCGAACCTAACTGGATTCTCTTGATTATATTCTCTCTCTTATTTATTGCGTAAGTGGCGGGTGGCCTGTTGTGAAAGGTTCTTATTTGCGTATTGACGGTTTGTAAGTATTTAAGAGCTCGATTCGCTTGGTGCCACGAAGGTGAGAAGTATTTCTTAAAATTTTGGTGGCGACGAAACTGCGACTTGGTCAGGCTCACTACAGGACCAGATCTCAAAAAATAATATCCTACATCGAGGAAGGAATGTGTATTCTCATTGAAACTGTTTACCGTTGTATCGGAGGAGGGTTCTGGACTGGAACCTGGAATAACTAGGCATCAATATTAACGCTTTGGGTTTGCGAACGAAAATGGCTCAGACCATGCAGGAGCTGCTCTGTAGGTATATTGCGTGATCATTAAAGTAGAGCTTCCAAGCAGAAATAGACAAGGCAACGGATATGTTGCTGTTAAAACCGGCTTCTATGAAAAATCAGAGACCCTTGACTCGAAGTAGTTCACGATTGTGGGTACCTAGGACTAACCTATGACAAACTGTCCAGTGAGCTACCCTCGTGCAACAAACTTGATATATGACACTGATAAGTGGTTGCTACATACAGGTTTGAGATAGGACAGTAGTCTTAACCGTTGTAGCTACAGGGAAACGGTCTCAGGAGAAAGTCCTGTACTTTTTGAATATTTATGATCAGCATTCACAGATTTTGAAAAAAATCTGTATATAACCTGTAATTTTTTTCACGCGTGAAATATAAGGCTTCATGAAAACCAGGGCTCAGTGGCTTCGTGCTAGAGCGTGTTATGTCTCGGGTCTTTTAGTCCTGAAAGGCTCAGCTCCGCCAGATCCTAGTGGCTGAATGGAACTAGCGACCCAAAGTGGGACGCGTAAACGAGAAATAAAAGAAAATATGTTTGTAAATAACGACAACTAGCCCAAGTAGGTATTCAATGAGAATAATGTCTTATGCGTTTGCCTAGCTATTTCCCAAATGTGTTGAAGTCTGCTTGCTGTCTAACCGGATGCAACTAGAATACGAGAGAAGACAAGAGAATATCCCTCGTAATATATAAACACAATTAGCACAAAAGTATGCAAGTAGGTTGCATGCCATTCACCATTCAGAAGTAGTTATGAAAAAAATCTTGTATCGTTACGGTACCTATACGCTCAATGAATGTGTCGTGCGACCGTTTCCTTTCGTGAATAGACTGTAGGTACGAATACTATTAGGGCAACTAATTTACATCAGGGGCGGTCCGCCCAGTGCCGCCGGTCCTACGGTGTTCCAAATCTCGAAGATTTTTAATCAAATCCCAAACAAGGATCCTAAAACTTTAGAGCTCGCTTCGCTCGCTCTTGCATCCTACAATACCAGCCTTTTCGATAAATACCAATCTCCTATTTCTGTATGAATCGTCATAAGAAAACATAACTGTTCCGAGGCGGGGCACTAAAATTTTCGATCTCGCTTCTGTCGCTCTTACATTCTCCTACTTCTTAAACGGTTTTAAATATAGGGATTTGGGGGGCCTCATGTAGTTTAGCCGCCCCGTTAAGGCTTAGTCCCGTACTGATAATTTGATAAATTACAGATTTATATTTATTTATAACCTGTTTCACAAGTAATTATAGCTTATGTGCTAGTCCAACTGGCACATGGCCTTTTTAATTAATTTTTAGCAATAGGTCATGTTGTTGACGTAAATGGACCGCCCTGAAATATATTTGCACACCGCCAATGTTACAAGTTATAAAAGACCTGACGTTCCATCTCTTAAACTCATCTGAGAGATCACTACAACTTATTAGCCCAGGTTCGCACGGGCGACTTTTTTACCATTTGTTTTGATAGTTGAAAATCCAGTGCGCAAAAAAAATCGCTCGTGTGAACCTGGGCTTATGATAACCGTTAGAGATAGGTTTTGTGTTTTGGATGGTTGATTTACAACAGTAAGTAATAAAACTGCATTTAAGGTTTTTCGTGTTATTTTTTCGCGGATATGATTCCATAAACAATAGTAGGTACAGACGCCAGCAAGTTGATTGATAAATTTTGACAGTTTCGGAAGCTGCCCGAAACTGTCAAAATTTATCAATCAACCTTGAACCTTAATGCTTCATCGATAAAGTTGAAAACCTATTAAAGAAATTTGACAGATTGTAGTAGCTTGATGTGCTGGCGTCTGTACATTAAGATTCAACTGGGCAGAGATTGTCATTGCACACAAGGCGAGTGCAAGGCAAATGCTAAAGCGTTTCATACGTTTAACAATACACTTGTGAAGAGAAAAATAAATAAAATTTACATGAACATAAAATTTTATACAAATTATTTGTGAAACATGGCTCGCGGATATTTTTTTCGTGTGCTAAGTAGTATTTTTCATTTAAAAGGAGAGCCACTGACTTGAAGCAGCCAAATAGCCAATAATAATAAAAAAAAAATATATAAAATACTGAATTTAATCATATTTTCGAACAAAAAAAGGGTAATTTGATGAATTGATGTTGATTTATCACATTTCATTTATTTACACAGTTTATATATTATTATCAAAATTAAAACGCATAAAGGCTCTTTGCTGGGATTAAAAAAGAGCACATTCTGACTAGTATTTAGTTTTCTGTGGCGCATTATGCGGCACTAGTCCGGGAATCCAAAATAAAAAACATACGTGTACACTGCACTGTGAACCTAAAATAAGAGCAAAAGAGCCACTTTTCTAGCATATGTGTTGAAAAATACATGTTTTGTAAAGTGCTGATGGTTTACATTGTATGAGGTCCTATTCTAGATCGAAAGCAGTTTGTCCGATTTTCTTAACTTGAACACTCTTTCTCACTTCTTGCTTTGGCATCGATGACATGCACGTTTTTGGACTTAACGTTACTCCGAAAAACTCTCGTGCAAAGATTATTACACCCATAAGGCATCGATATTTTATGCCATCCAATACACGCTAGAAGAGCCATAGCAGACATGACGAGATTTTTAGGATCAGCGATTTGATGACTGCGTCAATAAAGTAAGTGTAAGTGTGTAAGTAAAGAGCTTAAGAATTAAAGAGTATAGAATGCAAGAAATAAGTGAATGAAGACTGCTCGAAAATTAATGCAGATAAGTTTTCTTTTGACTATACATAAACAGAAATAGGAGAACTTAGGTAGATAGTAGACTTATGCAGAAAAAAATAAGCTCGTTTTACAGCATCTAAGTATTATGAAAATAAATTATGGAATATCTAGCCGCCTAGTAGTTAGCCTTAAAACCTAACATACAGTAGGGTCTGCACGTCAGTGGTAACACTTTGATATTGAGCTGGCTTCAGAGTTTTAATAGAATATGAGGCCAGCTAGCAGCATACTGGTTTCGCAAGTGGCGTGAGGTGGTCGACTGTACGAGCGGAGTGCCCGAATTCCCGAGTTGGCTTCGCTCGCTATTGCATCCTATATTCTCTATTACCATTTAATTTTCTTTTTGTTTTTGTATACGCCCATGGGGGTCACAGTGGCTCAAGTACAGTTAAAGGCTCTCGTGATTTTCTGGGGATTCTAAGACCGCGTCTGGGGCCAATGTTAATAGTATCGTGTCTGCTATGGCCTATGGCAAAGATTCATACAACACTTAATCGAACGAAAAGTGTCGTAGATATAACTGCGCATCGTAGTAAGAAAATGTCGAGGAAACGAGTTCGAAGTAAAAAAAATCGAACAAACGGCTTTCGATCTAGAATAGGACACTCATAACGAGCAACAAGGTCCTTCTGCCTTTTGGTTCTCCATTTTTAAAGAGAGAACATCACGTCTTTTTGTAAGTATGTGCATTGACCTTATACCTATAATCGTAGGTAGTCTGCTGTGTGTTCTTAGATGGCTCCTACACCTACAATATTATTGCGCAATATCTCGAAAAAAAAGGGGGAGGGCTATACCCAGCAGTTGGTGATTCCAGGTTGAAATGATGACAAATCTAGCAGAAGGCGATAGATCGATCGAGCCATCGAGCGTTTGATCGGTCGATAATAGATCTAGCAGAAGTTACATAAAAATCTTATATGCAGTTTAATGAGCTTGACAACGTTATGGATGAATTCCTAATCATCAAATCTTTCTATCTCTACTAAAGTACCGTTCCGACCTAAGGGAGCGTATTTTACAATGCAATGGAATGGGTCATTCAATTGTCAGTTAAGGATTAAAATGAAATTGAATTGTCAGTTATGTTTACCCAATTAAAGTTGACATTTGCATGTAATAAACATTTAAGAACCTGCTCCGCGAAGGAATTCCGCATGCACACTTTCATTTTGACGTACTTTCTCTGCCGGGTAGATACGGATAACTGCCGCATCGTTTGCGCGCTTCTGTTTCGTTGCGATTCCATCCCTGCTGATGCGCTCCGTCAGGTCTGAATAATATTAAACGGTTGGCACAGCTCTTACGTTCAAAAAATCCACCCTGTATACAAGTCAGTTGCACACTAATTCCTCTTCACTAGGACTATTTTGATTCTTAGACTAACCTATTAGGTACCTATATCTAACAGTGTCCGTATCACTTCACTAATCACCAGTGTTCATAATCCATATGCGGCGAAGAGGCGAAAATCTGCAAAAATACAATAAATTGATAAAAATAAAAAGATACATGTTGTATGAACATTGAAACACAAGCCGTGCCGGTGAAGGGCGCATCGTAAGCAGGTATATTTCAATTTCTTTGAGCACAGCCTAGCAAGCATTTTCTAAGAGGGGAGGTCAAGCATCAAAATTCTTAGGTTAACTTTCCGATTACATTGCCGCGGATCGAAATAGAAACTGTTCTTTGTAACGAGATTGTTTTGTACAATTTCGCTTCTATTTTGCATACTTATAAAGAATTTTATTTCAATAGGCTTGTTGGCGTTTTTGAGAAACCTTTTATTAATTTTCCTCGTGTTCCAGTGTTGTTACTTTTAAGATCATTCCTTTAGTAGATAGTGACGTGCCACACTGATGCCCGTCTAATATCACCTGACCAATGGCTTTATTTTTACGAATTTATGCCTCAAAAATATTAATTCATCTGATATCATTTAAATAATTCAGTTATTTTTATTTCACAACCATTCTGCAATATAAAAAAGGTAATTTTCTTAGGTTTATATCTTCGCGCGTGGCAATAATCGGTACTATCGCCGCAATTTAGTTCAAATATTTTCCCACAACGGCTCCCTATCAATGTCAAAAGACAAATCATCGCCAAAAGACCTTTGAAGTAGTCTAAAATCTTGAACTATTAATCGTTTTCTATTAGTAACTTGACAATTAGAGGGATACCAGTTACTAACAACAAAGGGTCGTGAGGTCAAAAACGAATGAGCATAATTAAATTAACCTTACAATGTAAGTACATGAGTTTTAATTGAATATCGTAACAAAATTTTAAATACATACATTATATTTGTCATAACTTATCTTTGAATGACTTATTTCACGTATTTGAAAAGTCAATGAAAAGAAATAATTTAAAAATGGACGTTATGGTCGTATTCTAAGGTTAAGTAGAAAACCAGACAAAATAATTATTTGAAATATACGAAGAGCACTAACGGATTTTTTGAGATTTATTAATATTCAACTATTTATTCTTTTCGCAAATTCGTTCACTACCATACCAACCATTGTGATATACATAACCCCAAGACTATTAGTTGTAGCATGGTAATATTATTTTGCTTTGAACGGTTAAGTTACACTGCACTGCTACAAGGATCTTTTAGCGCTCGAATGACGTTGACAGTTGGTACCTAAACATTTTATGCAATCGTTTTGTGAAATGACACTTGAAATGTACCTATAGGGCACACACATTATGCACCAGTGGGTCATAATGATATTATTATCCAGTACAATATTAGTGACCGGCTAGGTTTTGCTTTACATGTCAGGCAATCCTAATCTGTTTTGGATGATATATATTTGATATTAGCGAGCAGGTCATTAAGGAAAAGGATCATTACCTAAGTTTTGTATAATTTAGCTCAAAAAGACGATCCCATTCCGTTTCACGGCAATGTAAATTGAGCCAGAATATATCAGAGCAGGTCGCAGAGACAAAGGGGCCCAATTATCATTTTTCCATTAATGCAATATTTTCCTATTAATTATCTAATGAATATGTACTCATTCCATGTAACCGTTGGATACTCGCCTACCTCCGCACCTCCTTACCTTCCAATACTTTCAGCAGACTATCAATTTCCTCTGTCCCGTGGACTACTTGACCTCCCCTCTTTCTTAAAACTAAGACATTAGACTAATCAAGAAGAACGAAAGAACATCATCCAAGTTTTATCCATTGTTTTGGCATTAATTGATCTATGAAAATCGTTAAAAACATGGCGACTGAAAATACGTCAATTTACGTCAGGCGCTGACTAATTTGACAGGACTAAACTAATACTTATCTTGTATTTAATTAATTACAAAGAAAAAGATGCACTGAACTAATTAGTTTGTGAACTAGGGAATCGGCGCCATTTTCGATGTAACGAATTAACAAAAAAAACAAACGAAGTTATGAGTTAGTTAAGAAGAAAAGAATATCATTGTGCGAGAGAATGACGATACAGTTGCGTAAATTAGTCAAAAATATACTTGGGAACAATTTTTTTTTTTACTTCATACTTTTCATGAAATGTCATTGCCATGGCAGAATATTTCCTTTATTTTTGTTAATTCATTATGTCATCAAAAAGGTATAAAAAGAAAGATGTTGCAAACTCAAATAAAACCAAGGCCTATGTTCCTACAGCTTTGGTGCCAAAACACAAATGCTTAGACAGATAAGTTCAATCCGAACTTAGAAATTTTTTCTTTGGTATCCGCACTTTTATCTTTGGAAATGGACTAAAACAGATTTATTTATTTATTTATTTACTTATGGTCTGCCAACAGTTGTTACAGTAATGTATGTACTAAGTGTGCAATCTAGTTTTAAGTATCACTGCACAACCAATTATAGGCAAACACTGCATGCTTAGGATGTTTGCCTTTACAAAAGGAGTAGAATATATAAAAGTATTTTAAAATAAAAACGTAGTTAATTTAAATATTTTGTGTACAAAAAGAAAGTAGTATAGAATAGACAGATAAGGCTATTTGACCAGTTAAAAAAAATCGCATGCTGTAACTAAGGCACAATTAATTGGGTATATTGTATATTGTCTTCAAGCGGGACACGATTAGTACTCCAAGACACGTGAAAAATTCTTGACATTGTCTGTGTGTATGTCACACAGGTCGCTGCGCTCGTTGACAAGCTTACAGAGGCGTGGTATTGGTGAGTTTGCACCGAACTTTGTGCGTCGAAGTGGAGGGACCAGAGGTGTTATGGGTTTTCTTGGTGGTTTACGCGGTACTCTAAAATTAAATTTGTGTAAGAGCTGTGGGCAATCAATTTTATTTGTAAAAATCTTGTGTACGAATCGAAGGTCCAGTGACTCCCTACGTTTATCGAGGGAGATCATGTTGAATAGCTTGAGTTTAGTTGCATACGAAGTTTCTTTTGTATTGATCTTAGCGGAGTATGCAAGGTGGCTTAGAAACCGTTTCTGGACTCGCTCAATCCGAAGTGAGTGAACCGCGTAATGAGGCCGCCAAACGACACTACAGTACTCTAGAACACTGCGCACTAGGCAACTGTACAGTATTATTTTTGTGCCTGCGTTACGGAAATTCTTGATGTTGCGAATGACAAAACCCAAAGTTCGCAATGCCCTTTTCACAATACCGTCAATATGTGGAACAAAAGTTAATTTAGTGTCCAAAATGACACCCAAGTCTCGAACCTCGCACACTTCGGCCAAAGGGGTACCGTTGATGTTGTAAGAAGAGTTCACGTTGTGTAGTTTACGGCTGAATTTGATGTGGGTGCACTTCTTACAATTGAGTTCTATTCGGTTTAATAAGCACCACTCATATAGTCTGTTAATATCATATTGCATCAGTATGGAGTCGTTATTGGATATTATAGTTTTAGCAATTTTGATATCGTCAGCAAAGAGGAATGGAGTAGTGTGTTTAAAACATGATGTGACATCATTTATAAAGATGTTAAATAAGACAGGTCCCAGGTGTGAACCTTGGGGAACACCAGATGAAATGTTATAATGGGAGGACTGATAGCCATTCGCAACAACATAGAATTCCCTGTCACTGAGATAGGATCGGAACCAATTTAGAAGCGAGCCTGCTATACCATACATCATAAGCTTTTTAAGAAGTACTACGTGGGAGACCCTGTCAAATGCCTTGCTGAAGTCAGTGTACACAGCGTCAACTTGTGCACCTCTGTCTAGGGCTTCAGTAATGAATTCGACATAAGAGGCCAGATTAGTACAAGTCGAACGACGTTTGATAAATCCATGTTGCTGTTCACATAAGACTCTTTCAAAGTAACGCTGTATACACGGACACAGCAAAGCCTCTAAGACCTTACCAAGTATGGGAAGTATCGAGATGGGCCTATAGTTGGTTACTAGACTGCTGTCACCGCTCTTGAATATAGGTACCACCTTGGCCAGTCTCCATTGTTTAGGGAAGCAGCCAGAGTTCAGGGATAGGTTAAATATCATTTTTAACGGCACTACGAGATTGGATGCACATTGGACAAGCAATAGCGGGGGAATGCCATCGGGGCCAGCCCCTTTATTTATGTCTAAACTCTTTAGTTTTTTAAGAATTTCCTCTTCACCCAACGACAAAGATGATAGACTGTCGTGGTAAACTTCAAGTGCCAACGAATTATTATGTGGTTCATTAAGGATAGAATTGGGAGATTCAATAATTCCATTATATACCTTTGCAAAAGTTGAGGCAAAAAGGGTGCATATATCGGTACCATCAGATGCTATCTCAGCTCCATTGGACATTGTGGCTGGTAGGTAGCTTTCGCCTGCCCTTTTGTTTTTGATGTAACTCCAGAATAGTTTTGGATTCTTCCGTATGGCATTTTCTGAGCTTTGGACGTAATGGTTGTAACAATCCCTAGCTAGGTTGCTGCATCGTTTATTAATTAATTTAAGTGAAATACCATCCAAGGGGCTGCGATATTTTCTGTATCTAACTCGAAGTTTGTTCTTCTCTTTTAGTAATCGTGTTAATTTGGGGCTAAACCATGTCGGAAAACGATGTTTGTTATTACGGCGTAATGGAACAAATGCGTCTATTATTGCCCAAAGCGTATTGTAAAATATTTCAGTCATATCATTGACATTTGTACAATCAATGAACAGATGATGTCCTTGGGAAATAAGAGCATAGTTTACCTTCGCTTGTCTCGAGTTGCGCTTGCAGGAAATCGCCTAGTCAATTAACTAACTCACGCAGAGCATCGCAAAGCTTAGTTGACCATGGTATGACCGATAAAAAAACTTCAGTCAAGAAATAAAACACATTAATTATAATTTCGAAGGAACTGTATTCTCTTAATTCAATTAAAATGTCAGATACATATGTCAGACGTCTTACAAAATATGGTAAATAATTGTAAAATAATATACAGATATGTTACACAGCCGACTTATCACAAAACAGGAAAGTCTAAAAAGTTCTAACTAGTGAACAGAAAATTGGACTGCTATAAACCTCATCAAGTTCGTCGTGACATCGAATAGATGTCAGTGAATTTATTTATTTTTTCCGCTTTGTTTAATGCAGCACTTTGTTCTTGGGCGGGGTTAAAAAGCATGCTGTCTCGCTCGTCGTACCGAAAAATTTTATGAAAAGACCTAAGTTGTGAAATACTACTGAATGTATTAATCCAAAGTATAGTTATGCGAACTGTTAAATTATTATTAATTTAAATTTAATTTAACGTCGCCTTTGAGGGTAATGGGAGTTCTTACGCGCATCATTTATTTTAAAAATAAAAGATGCGCGTAAGAACATTTATTTTAACATAGCGTCGCCTTGAAAGATAGAGCTAAGCCACAATTTTTGCGAAATGGAGTTAAGTGCATTAACGTGTTGTGAAAAAGCCAAAGTTTATATTAGTCAATTAATCTAACAGATATCATGATTGTACGCAGGTGATTTTTAAAGGACAATGCTCATTGATGTATGAAATCCTGTACCATGCTGCATCAAAGTCAGACTTTGTTTTTTATAGACTACACTTATCATATTAACTCCTACAAATTTTTTGCAAACAAAACCGGGGCTTCGCAATTAAAATAAAAAAAAAACGAAATAACCTGAAAACTAGGTACTTTATTTTGTTTGACATGTCATACACGAACGGTCATTATAATTCTTAAAAAAAAATGGCAAGTTTTAATAAAAATTCTAATCTATTTTATTGTTTATTTTTAATTAATGTAGAATCGGCAAAGTATAAATTTTTTACATGTTTTTTGAAAGACGTGATCATGACACTTTCAAAATTCAAGGTTATATTAATCATTTATCATTCATTTGAAACGGAACGTCATGTAAAGGGAATAAAACAATGGCGCGTCAAATTAGTCAGCGCCTGACGTAAATTGACGTATTTTTGGTAGCCATGTTTTTAATCGCGTCTAATTTGTCTATAGAGTATTTTAATTTGACAGGACTAAACTAATATTTATCTTCTGTCCTTTTCTTAATGAAATAGAAAGAAAAAGATGCACTGAACTTAAATTTAGTTTAGTTTGTGAACAAGGGAATCGGCGCCAATATCAACACATTTTTACTTTAAAATAAATTCCCTGTTCAAAAATCAAATCCCCGACGCGTAACGTAAAAAATTATGAAAATAATTACTATAATATTTTGATCTTGATGCATGAGACTTTTTAGTACGACTTTTGGTCATTGACTTTTGCCAATAAATTTTAGGTCATTGTGATTATAAGTCAAAGAAATTAATTATTCAGTGGTCAATAGTTATAAGAGCTCATAGAACTCTTGACCACCAAAATTATTACATCATAATATTGTGTTATAGTTATTGTGATTCGTCATTTTTAATCCAACTCTGATATTATTCGGAATATTTAATTGGCAGAGATTTTAAATTACGAGGATTGGCATGTGAAGAACATCTTCATACGCCAATTCTCGTAATTTAAAACGTTCAAAATCTATTCGCAGTTTCTCAGCGACAAACAAATGTCAAAATGTAAGGAAATTAGAAGTATTTTTTGACAGATTAAGACTGAGATCAGACCGTGAACGGTCTTAAAATTACGAGAATTGCCCCTCAGGGCGGCCACCAGTTGGTATGCATTTAAGCGATACCGAGTTTTCGTCATTATCTTCAAAAACTAAAACAATAAAATAAAATGGTACAAAGGGAACCCACAAAATAAACAAAAACAGATAGGTAAGAAACACGAGAGCAGCGCGCAGAGAAACAGGGGGACGCCCCACCCCGCATGGGTCTCTCGCCACCCAAACATGATGTAAGTTTTATCGAAGGACTTTTAAATTGATTGATCGTAAACGGATTGTGAAACTTGTGTTATTGTTGTATATCACTTAGTAATATTTAAAATTAATTAGGTACTTCATTAATAAAAACGTAAGTACATAGTTACTTTGATTGTTATGATTGTCTAAATCAGAAATCGGCGCAACCATCTTTCGTCCTAGTGATATATTCATGTTAGTTATTAACCACGCACTGAATTATTATAAACTAATAAACATCAATTGCTTAGAACTCGCAAGTTATTTAAGTAATTAATAATTAATAAATATTTTCGTTTTACACAAATCACCGTGGATGTTACTCGTAGTTCACTCTCAAACTAAACTAAACAATGCACGCACAAACTCGTCGAAATGCAGAATGCGGATGGGTGAACAGGATTAAACACATTTTTTCTGTGCCAATTAAATATTCCAAATAATATCAGGGTTGGATTAAAAAATGACAAATTACAACAACTATAACACAATATTATGATGTAATTATACACAGTCTGGCCATAAATACTATTACAATTAAAAATAAGAAAGATATTACATTTGAATTTGGAATCTGTCATTTTTATACGATTGTTCATTGTACAATATTTTGCGATATTAAAATGGAGTGGGGTGATAAAAAGAACCGAATCGCTGTGATTGCATTACACAAAGTTGGTATGGAGCCAAATGCAATTTTTAAAACTCTCCATATTATGCTTGGTATTAGTCAAATGTTTGTGTACCGGGCTATTAATAGGTACAATGAGACCTCCTCTGTTTGTGACAGAAAAAGATCTGGCCCTTCACGTAGTGTTCGTACGAAAAAGGTGGTCAAAGCAGTAAGGGAAAGAATTCGAAGAAGTCCTGTCCGAAAGCAAAAGATTTTATCTCGGGAGATGAAGATAGCACCCAGAACCATGTCGCGTATTTTAAAAGATGACTTAGGACTTGCAGCCTATAAGAGACGCACTGGTCATTTTTTAACTGATAATTTAAAAAAGAATAGGATGGTAAAATCGAAACAACTACTGAAGCGGTACGCAAAGGGAGGTCACAGAAAATTTTTGATTACGGATGAGAAAATCTTTACAATTGAGCAACATTTTAACAAACAAAATGACCGTATTTATGCTCAAAGCTCTAAGGAAGCTTCCCAATTAGTCGACAGAGTGCAACGTGGGCATTATCCGACTTTAGTGATGGTTGGTGGGGTGTTAGCTATGAAGGAGTGACTGAGCCATATTTTTGTGAAAAAGGTATCAAAACATCGGCACAAGTGTATCAAGATACCATTCTTGAGAAGGTAGTTTAAGCCCCATAACAACACCATGTTCAATAACCAAGTATGGTCCTTCCAACAAAACTCGGCGCCGGGTCATAAAGCTCGGTCCACACAGTCTTGGTTGGAAGTGAACGTTTCGGACTTCATCAGAGCTGAAGACTGGCCGTTGTCTAGTGCCGATCTTAATCCGCTGGATTATGATTTATGGTCAGTTTTAGAGACTACGGCTTGCTCTAAACGCCATGATAATTTGGAGTCCCTAAAACAATTCATACGATTGGCAGTGAAGAATTTTCCCATAGAAAGAGTGCGTGCTTCTATTGATAACTGGCCTCAACGTTTAAAGGACTGTATTGCAGCCAATGGAGACCACTTCGAATAAGCTTTTTATATGTTTAATTGTTTTATATTTATGTATTAAACTAACGCACTGTAAAATTAATAAATATTATTTGCAATAAAAAAAATATTTTTTCTTCCTGACAATATTTATGGCAAGACTAGGTATAAAACTCGTTCGCATCGTTGCCAATAGGGTTGGCTGCATGGCCACATAGTATGGCAATTCTACCTTCTTTGGCCAAAAAATTGGCCAGCTCTCTGGGCACGTTATTTAATTAATTACCTTTAACTCGTTGTCACCTCTACAAATAGGTTTCATCTTTGGCTGTATTTTAAATTGTTTGATATTTATGTATTAAACTAACACACTGTAAAAGTAATAAATATCCTTTGCAATAAAAAAATTTTTTTTTTCTTCGTGTCAATATTCATGGCAAGACTAGGTACCTATATATATATAATAAATTTTTTGGTCAAGAGATGTTTGAGCTCTTATAACTATGGACCACTGAATAATTAATTTATTTGAATTATAATCACAATGAAATTTAGCGGCATATATTTTTTTTACTTTTATTGAAACTACACAAAAATTTTTTGGCAAATTAAAAAAAAACCTGCTTACAGTCATGATATCTGTTAGATTTATTGAATAATATAAACTTTGACTTTTTCACAACACGTTAATGCACTTAACTCCATTTCGCAAAAATTGTGGCTTAGACGATAATTATTTAAATTAGTTAAGTTGCTTTAAATTAGTGTTAAATAACTTTATATTTTACTAGTCTGCTTACGTACAGGCTTAAGTATATAGATAGCGACGATAGCATGCTTAAATTAGCACGTATGAGGCCTGGTCATCACCGCATAACGTTTTTTTGGAAAAATGCCGACTATTTCAGCCATAAATGTATTATTATGGAAACCTCGGCAATATCTGACTTCATCATTCATCCATTAATATCTGTCGTCATTATATTATATGTGATCATTTGTGGAAGGCACAAATACCTATGTAATATCATAGGTACACCAAATCTGTCTGATCAGACAACCAACGACAAAATATTGGATGCTGCATCGGCTTCAAAAAGAAGTCACTCTTAGAATGCAATAATATCGGACATGTATTGCGTTATAAAAAATTACTTTTTGGTAATACATATCTCTACTCTGATAAATTCATAAGAACGTATGAATTCGTTGTGATAAAAAATATCTGACATGACTTTGGCAGCACAAAACCTAACAGTATGTTTCGAGTTTTCTTCTATACTTATAACAATCAATGCCGCTCATATTGCAAAAATATGTGTCATCCGACAAAATATCTGTCAGTAATATTTTAAGTTATTTTAAAGATCCTGTCTAGACGCAATTAATAGGAAATCTTGAATTTTCTGGATATACAACAACATTATTACAACCCAAGACATGTCCGATATTATTGCATTCTAAGAGCTGACAAATCTTTTTGAATCCGATGCAGCATCCTATGTTTTGACGCTGCTTGTCTCGTCAGTTGGTTTTGGTGCTTTTTCGATGTCACATATTTGTGATGAGATGAATTACATTGATTAATTATGGCATTTGATTTAAAATTTCTTTGTACTTAGTCTTAGTTTAACTTTCTTTGAATGAATGGAATAAGGTTTGAACGGTAACGACGAAAAAATCTAGTTAATCATTTTGTAGCGAACATGAAAACGTTATAATAAGATTGTTGTTAGGAACTAGTTGGTCAGTAAATCAATACTGTCATATTCACCTCTATTCGCAAAAAGGAAACAGTTCAATACGGATTCCTAGAAAACTTTTAAAACATACTAAAATCGCAGAGGCACTTTGTGAAAAGTTTCGAGATTTAGCAACGTGAATGAATTTAAGTTAAATTCATTTAACAACGTAACTTAATCACGAATGTTAAACCAGTGTAATCGCTTGGGCAAGCAGTGCGTTTCCTGAAGTACTTATTATAATTTAAACACTTATATATATAATAAATATAATTAATACACTGATCAAAAAACACCGCTCTTTATCCGAGCTAGGGCGCATTTGTCTCGGTACAATTTTTTAAACAATTACACAGATGTATAGCTAAATCTTACTTAAAATTGCGCGCCCCTGCTTTTTACGTACAAAATTTGGTGGAGGAGCGAGTAATTTTAATTTAGACGATCTATACCGACTATTTTGTGTGTAACAGAATTGAAACAAATGCGATGAATGTATTCCGCCTTTGCTAACAATGAAATATTTACAACTTAATAATAATTAACCATTCAATAATTATATTAAGCTTCGAAAAAGAATACAGGTTCAGGGTTAGAACACAAATTTTTACCAAAATATTATTTCTTCAACCCTATTGGTTGGATTTTAGGTTTCATTTTAGAATAAATATTTATGTACTTATTTCAAAATTACTTTCATTTTCAAGCATCAAGCGAATTGGTTTTAAATTTTCTCCGATGACAGACAGTTTTGTACGTAATTTAACTTTATGATCGAGCATTAAGGTTGATAATAATCAGAAGTTAATAATATTTAAAATACCTTGTTATATATATTTTTAAATTAAGTATATAAATGTACACTGCAGTACTATCTATCAATCGCAGCCAGTTGACCCATGAGTTTTTTTTCATGATACTGTACCTAGTGTATTCTTGATCAAAGATTTTAGAGGTTACAATAACTTTTTGATCAGTGTTCTCTGTTAGTAGGTACTTAGGTTGTAGTCGTTTTTTTGTTACTTTAGATTACAAGAAAGCTTATATTTTCTAGTCAGACAATCTAAGATAAATTAATTTAAAATCAGTCTCAAAAGAGTTACATATCACAGTTTTATCTTTAATACAACAATGGCTGTAGTCATATAAAATGTACAAAAAGTAGTCAAGTGGGAGTTGGACGGGTAACAGAAGGCCAATTCTCGTAATTTAAAATGTTCAAAATCTAGTCGCAGTCTCATCTCGTCGACAAACAAATTTCAAAAACTTGTCAAAATGTAGGGAAATTAGACATATTTTTAACAGATTGAGACTGAGGTCAGACTGTGAACGTTCTTAAAATTACGAGAACTGCCCTCTGATTACCGTGACTGGTAAGTAGCAGAGCACATGTTGTAAATTATATAGAACACGGCAACTTCAGGCAACAAATACAGCTCTCATTTGCCCGTATTTTTTGCACATTATTTTCCTTCAATAGAAGTACCACCATTAAATTAAAAATTATAGACTAATTAAACCTATTCGTACATACATCGATTCCATGAACATACTTTATTGGAACAACATAAGTTACTAATGACTATTTTTTAGGAACATTCGGTAGCTTTAAAATACTGTTATTGTTATTGATCTTAAGTAAAATTTTAAGATTTTGTACTCTTTAATGATAACTTACAACTAGATATATTATTGTGTACACGTAAATATAATACCGGCTTATGTACGTCTGTGAATGGTTCCTTCTTAAGAAGGATGAGATCGCAAGCATCCTCATGACTTCACTGCCAACATCACTAATCTTTTATACCCCCCCAATGTTAACAAAACGGGCTCATATTTATTTATTTATTACCGACTCGCACCTGCTTCGGACGATTTTTACGACTTGACAAAATATCGAGAGTTATGTATAATTATGTAAGTTTAACGTTAGTGTATTATATATATTATATAAATCTTCCGGAATAACTTCTCTAAATAATGATGAAAACCGATCTAAAATCTATTGCTAAGTTTAGAATAAAAACGTAGTCACACAGTCACAGACAGACACGAAAAGCGAATTTGTTTTACACTGGCTTCTGCCTTCGACTTCATCCGCGTGTTTCAACACAAAACATATCCTATGACACTTCGCAATAGCGTAGATTTCTATCTATTAAATCGGGTGAGCAGTTTCGATGATTACCTCCTCCATTCAAACAGCTACTCTCTTTATAATATTAGCATAGGCTTACTAGTTACTATTATAGAATTACCATAGTACTTTGAGAGGACACATGGACGAAAAATGTCGTCACGCGTAAGTATGCTCGTCGCATTTGTGTTCTCTCTTAGCGTGGTGTGGGTATAAAGATTTAGGCGAGTAATTCCGGAAAATACGAGCGTGAAAGGTCTGCTGCTCTCTATTACTACCTTTTTACTATTTTTACCTACACAACCCCTCATGTTAACATAGACAACCATAAGTCGGCATAATATTCAATGTTCTATTATATCAGTCTTTATTAATTTAAATAAGCACATTGGTATACGGGACAAACTCTACAATAGTAACCCGACCCACGTCACGCCCAGTCACATGTCGTGGTAATTTTGCACTATATCACAGATTGTTATTTGAAACATAATTTCAGAAAATTTTGATTAAAAAATATTATAAAGGCGCGGCTACACGCTCAATCAACAAGTACGCGCTCGCTATCGTGAACATAGTGTTAGCATAAACTCGCAAAAGCTTTTTTGGTTCTTAAAAACTATGGACCCGTATGAATAAACTATCTAATTTGAGTATAACTAAGAAACTATAAGGTAGATATAAAAATATGTTTCAAGATCCGGTTCAATGCAGATACCAGGGAAAAATACTCAAATGAATACATTAAATGTAACAAAAATTCGCATATATAGCGTCGTCATCAAAACACGTGAGGTGTACATACCTCGTCTGGTTTAGGGGAATGGGGGATAATTATGTGGCTGGGGAGGATATCTGCCCATAGCATACATGTTGTAGTTCGCGTTTTGCACAGGAGGTGCCGGCGCCGAGGTTGAGGGCCGCGCCGGTACTTGAGGCGTCACTGCCATTCGTGCAGGAGAGTTAGGGTACGGGCGATGAATGTTAGGTACATCTGAAAGACATTCGAAATATAATCGGGTGCTATAAAGTCGTAGACCCTTTAACACTTATACTATAAGTGTTAAAAGGCCAACCCCAACACACGTATAAAGTTATATATAAAGTACTTAACTCCTGTTTTTTTTTGTTTCTGATAAGATAAACTTTTACCAATGTGAGATACTGCCAGTGTGTAATTTTCCAACTGGGACAGTATGGGTAAATCTGAATCCATAGAAGATACGGGGAAACTGTCTTAGGAACAATTAGTTCCTTTTCGGTTTAAAGAAACTTTATTCCCAATAAAGACATAAGTCACTTACTTGAGAACACTACTAAAAATAAGGATTACAATATGTTCGTCATCAGTATTGCAATTTAATAGTACCCATCCAATGCATTCATTTCTCCAGAAGTGATCGATCCGCAATTATGTGCTGGCTAAGTTTAGTCTTGAATGCATTGTAAGAGTGTACATTTCTTATAGAGGACGGTAATTTATTATAAAGCTGTGCTCCTTCAAAAGTTGGAATTTTTTTGCCATAGTTTGTTCTTGTTTTTGGTAAAACTAGCAAGCTTGCTCGCCGTGTACTGCGTTGACTAACTTGTTTATATTGAGTGAGTGTTATGTTTGAGTGAACGCTTTTGTTGAGAATATTTCTGATGAAAATGCATGTGTTGTAAATATAAAGTTGTTTTATGTTCATTATTTTTGTGTCTTGATAAATTTTGCTGGTAGATGTTAGATATGGGTAGTTGAATATTATTTTTATGATTTTATTTTGGGTAATTTGGAGTTCTGATAATTTTGTTTTAGCAGCACTGCCCCAGATTTCGATTAAATTAAGTAGATGTGGCTTTACTAGGGAGTTGTAAATAGTATGCCGCAATTTTGGCGGAATACAACGAACAATGTTACGTAGTGACCCGGAGAGTGTCGAGAGTTTACTTTTTATATGATCAATATGAGCATTCCACGTTAGTGAGCTGTCCATTCTTAGACCGAGGTATTTTTCACATGGTTTTTGCTGTAGTTGGATATCATTTATTGTTAGTGGGTCATATGGGGGAATTGATTTATTTTTAGCCTTAAATATTATATAACATGTTTTAGAAATATTTATTGTTAGAAGATTGAACTGAAACCATGCGAATAGGGTATTTAAATCTTCTTGTGCTTGTGAGATAATGTGATGGATGGAAGATCCGAAGTAAAATAAACAAGTGTCGTCGGCGTATAAGGTAAGGTGACCATGTAGTTTAATTTCGTTTATACTATTTATACAACTTGTCCCGGAATTAACGCACACCACCAGACACCCCAATTAGAATGTTATGTTATAATCATAATACATACACTTATTTTTTATTATTATGTAATAAACATTGTTTTTCTCATAAATTAGTTACACTGATTGTGGGAGAAAATTGTGGTCACATTACAAATCTACGCATGCAAACAGTCGCACTCGTTTAGGGGTCTAGCGCAGTAGGTACTTCATCTATTTTGTTTTGATTTGACTGTACAGCGGAAGTGTGACAGTGATTTACGTAGTTTTAATTATTTTTGGGATAAAATATTACCTATATTAAAAATTACAGAAATCGATTCAGTAAACGATTCTGAACAAACTACTTCCTTAATGTGCATTAATTCAGTTACACATTGTATATATTAGAAAGAGTAAGCGACCCAGGATAGATCCCTGTGGAACGCCACATGTAATAGGTAATGCATCACTTTGGTGATTACCAAGTTTGACCACTTGCGAACGATTTTTTAAGTAAGACTCGAGCATTTTTATAGCTTTTCCCGTGATCTTTATTGATTCCAGTTTTTTTAGGAGTAGTTTGTGGCTAACCGTATCAAAAGCCTTTTTTAAATCAATAAAAATGCCCAGGGCTATGTTTTTTCTGTCTATGTTTTGCTTAACTTTAGTGATGAGATCAATAGTGGCTGTAGTAGTGTTACTTCTGGGTCTAAATCCATATTGTCGATCGGTGATGAAGTTAATAGAATTAAGATACTTTTCTAATCGGTTGTGAATAATTTTTTCTAATATTTTTGACAGTATAGGCAACACTGAGATAGGTCGATAATTTCCTGGATCTGTGGTAAGGCCTGATTTATAGATTGGTGTTACTTTTGCTATTTTTAGTGTGTCAGGAAAGTTCCCGTCATCCAGTAGTTTATTCAGACATTTGCTCAGATCGTTTACGATTAAACTTTTAACGGTTTTAATTACTTTGGTTTTTATTCCGTCTAGGCCAGTGCTGCAATTTGGATCGAGTTTAGTTATAATGGTTGCTATTTCATTAGCAGAACATGGGCTGAAACTGGAGAGCTTCTCAGCGTTTTGGGTTATAGGATTTGGTAAAGCGCGGTCATAATCGTTATGGAATGAACTAGGTATTTCGTTCGCTAGGAGTGATCCAATTGTAGCAAAGTATTCGTTAAATATTTGGCAAATATGATTTGGCTCCGTAATGTTATTGTTGTTTACTACTAATTTTGGAGGAACACAGCTCTGTTTTATTTTATTGTTTGTTAGGGTATTTATTAGGCCCCACATTTTCTAAGGTTTATTAATACATTTGTTAAATTCATTATAATAGTAGGAATTTTTTGTTCTTGATATTAATTTAGCTACATAGTCTCTTTTCTTCGTGAATTCTGCTTTTACTGAGTCGTTACTAGGGTTATTTTTTAGTTCTGTCGCCAGTATGTTCCTCTGGTTGATTTCAGCGATAATGTCCTTGTTGATCCAGTCTCTTTTTCATGAAAATAGTTTTGGCATATTTAATAAAGACCATATAGGTCTATTGAGACTCCTCCTCGACTCAGCTCCATTTTTATGAATTTTGTTAAGAAATATGATACCCTTAAAACGAATTCTTCAAGAGAAATGTTACAATGACCAGCAACATAATATAGCTTTACGCAGCTGCTTGTGTCAAAACAGCAAAACGTCTTGCACACAAACGCAAAAGTGAACCAGTCTCTTTTTCATTGAATGATCAAAACGTAGGTGCTTTATGTAATCTATTTGATGTAGATGAATTTCTTGGTTCTCTATTGTGTTACCTAACCTTTTTATCCGCTTTAGAGAACCATTCTTTACTACTATACTCCAACTATATTAAAATTTTATATATTTATGTTCTATAATTTGTATGGTGTACAATAAAGAGTATTCTATTCTATTCTATATTCATGAATAGTGTCTTTTTTTGCACATAAATAATTATGATATTTTTATCTGTCTGTAGTTCAGCGCCATATAATGGAGAAACGGCACCGACCAGGCCGTATGATTCACCTGAAGTGGTCAAGACATAAGATTTATAATTGTTTTACTGTGCTCTTTCCATAACTTACGGTTAGAGGCTGATGGATATGGCTGTGAATAGTAGCTTCGGCCAGCTGGCGGCGGGACGGCCGGTTGGTACGACAAGTACGCGGCAGGAGCGGCCACCGCCCTCACAGAGAGAGGATGGGTGGTGTTGGCGGGATGCAGGGCACTAGGAGGATGGGCGGCGCTCGGCGGGCGGGGGGCGCTTGGAGCATGGGATGCGTTGGGTAGATGCAACGCCGTCGGTGTGTGCGCTGCGATTTGCGTGAGTGATGCTGTGCTAGCCGTTCCGCCGGAGTACGTTCGCACCGCAACGTTCGTGGTGGTCGGATATCTGCTACTGCTTGCGACCGCCGCCGGAGGTGCACTCTCGACTTTATGGCCTTTGGCGAAGTGGCCAAATCCGTTGACAGCACTGCTGCTTATGTTTGTGCTTGGTCTACCTCTGTCTAAATTAGCTTCATTTCCTTGATTCCTTTCAGAGTCAGTTAATGAGGAGGCTGAAAAAAAAAAGAAAAAAGATTTACCGGCGAATCATAAAAGCCGATGACCAAAATTGGTGTCTTTATTTTTCGGTGGCGGTTATAATAATAATAATGGAGACTGGTCCGATACCGGTGGTCTACAAAAAAAAAGTGGTAAAATACAGTATACATCTAAGAAATAAAGCATCTATTAAGTACAAAGTTTGATTACTAGGATAAACCTGGCAGGTAACTTACAATTACTATTGAGACAACATATTTCTTAATATATTTAACATAAGTCTTCAAATTCATTATCATCTGCCTAGCCTTTTCCCAGTGTTGTTTACCGAACGTAATTTTTTCACTTTAGACCAACTTTTTCATAACTTTCATCACAGTTACGAAGCTGATTATTGTATGCATAAAAGTACTACTCACGAAGATTCAGTTGCAAAAAAAAAATCTCGACAAAGTCATTTTTTAGATTGGTCAGGTCGATCATTCTCAAAAAATCAGAAAAAAATTCGTAACTCGAAAACTATGAAAAGTCGCGGAACATACATGGGGGTGATTCGGATACCCCACGATACGAGGGACCTAAATTTTATTTTTGGACTTCAATGTTCCGGCCACCCTGTATAAAAAAATTAAAAAAATATTTTGTTGTTGGGAAAGAAAGACAAAAAATGTAATGGTTTTGAAATGTTTTAATTTTGTGGTGTACTAAATACCTACAGTATTCATTATATTTCAATGATGAATTGACTATAGTGGTTGTGTTCTGAATTTTCGAAGGGAATCGGCTTGGGAGACCTTGCCACTGATGCACTTAATTAAATTATTAACTTAGAATAAAAATAATTAAGGTCTTAAACAAAGTTGATAATTTCTATGTTATTTACGAAGTATTGTTGTTAGCACTTAACTAATCTTAAAGGCTTACACGCTATCTTGTAGCGGTCGGCTAAAGTGCATAGACAGGGCGGCAGCGGCATTGACGACATTTGGAAGAAAATACGAAAAAGAAATTGTATCGCGGTACTGTAGAGACTATAGCCTATTTGGTGCTAACATGCAACCTCCACAAGTTTGTTTAAAGTGATTGTTATAAAATACGAGATAAAATAGAACAGGCGCAGAAACGTCGCCTGGAGAATATAAAAGCTAAGTGGTTTAATGATTTTTTTGTAAAGAGAGCGAGATGGCTCTATTTTACACGGGTACCGACGGCGGATTCCTAGAGGAGTTTATTGACTAATACAAAGTAGTTGCCGCCTATAATAAATGGCGTGCTCAAATGGCATCTCAGCTCATGTGAGCAGTGGTGGCCCAGTGGTATCGGCCGCGACTTACGAGCTGTAGGTCGTGATTTCGTACCCAAATAGGCGCTTTACTTTATGTAAATTACTTCATCACCACTGCTCTCAAAACAGTGGAGGAAAACATCGTGAGGAATCCGGCATATCCTAGAACCAGAACCAGGTATTCGAAGACATGTGACATCTACCAACCCGCACTGGATTAAGGTAAATCTATTTTGGAATAAAATGATCGCAAATTGCATGGAACCACCTTGTTCACAACTCTTTTGAAGGACTAAATTAAAATTTTCAGCCATTTCAGCATTTTCTACCGGTTAGTTTTTATTGTCAGCCATTAAAGAAAAACAACTGAACACGTTTTTGCATAGGTGGAGATTTGGAGAATAGTGAATTTCGTGTCGTGAGATATGCTGTACCTTTGTCACTTGAGGGGAAACATTATTTTTTTGCGCAAAAAAACTATAACGGAAACGAAACAAAAACTTGATATATATTATGGGGACTCTGCTCCGTCGATTAAAATGATTCATAAGCGGTTCAACGATTTTCGGTGTGGTCGTACAAGTACAAGTGATGCTGTGCGTCCAGGACGCCCAGTTGAGGTAGTGACCTAGAGAGTACCAGTTGGAGTAGTGACTCCAGAGATGATCGCTAAAATCCACGACATAGTGTTGAACGACCGAAGAGTAAAATTGAGGGAGATAGTCGAGATAGTAGGCATCTCAAACGAACGTGTTCGCAATATCTTACACCAACATTTAGGTGTGAAGAAACGACCCGCGCGATGGGTGCCGCGGTTACTGACTGTTGATCAAAAACGCATACGTGTGACCACTTCGGAGGTAGGTATGGCGTTGTTTCAACGGTATAAAACCGAATTTTTGCGTCGTTTTATAAGTTACAAGGAAACTACGTTGAAAAATAAATAATAATAATTAAATAAAATTGACTCCTTGTTTAATTTTTACAAGACTTATCACTACGCCCCCGTATTACATTTAATTTGATGTGTGATGTGTTACGAGCAGAACTTTCGTGCAGATGTCACAAGGTTAAAACAATTTATAAGATGCACGAAGAGGAGTTTACACAAGACCTGTCTGAAGAATATTTATAACACCATGTTGTATGTAAATTTTTGTGTTAAGCTAAATTGTATACTTGTCACTACAATTTACATATTTGTAAGTGTTTCTGTTACTATTATGTGGCTTAGAGTTTTGTTGTACAGACACTTGTAAGATTTACAACTTTATAAATTGTAATCAAACTCAAAGCCTCAAAGCAAAATTTCAATTAAACCAATAACTGGCACTTTTTAAATTGTCAAGGGGCCGACCCCTTGACAATTTAAAAGTGCCAGTTATCAGGCAGAATGATAAACTCGAAAATCGAAATATTGGTTACATCATTCAGGTTGAAATTCAAACCGTCCGTAACAAAAAGAAAAACAATTCAAACATTAAAATAAATTAAACATGACGTATGGCTCAGCACCATTCAGCTCAACCATTTTGAAGGGAACTAAATGATTCAATCCAATAACTGTAAAGTTTTGTGGTATAGAGTGGTGTTCATATTTTGAGTATTCTCATTTTATGTGAGAATGTCAAGCATACACTATCATCGACCGTTTACTTATATCACAGGGGTTTTAAATAAAGAATATATTATATAACTTACAATTCCGAATCACTTCCAACACTGCCTGTATCACATCAGAAGATGTGTGACTAATCGGGTTTGCTCTCCTGGTAAGTGCAGTCAGCGAGTGCAACAGTGACGACTCATCCATTCCGACAGTAGGCACGGGCGTCTGAAAAATACATCAACATAATACGACGACATTTCTTGCATTGTACGATAAGTCGTTCTATAAGGTGACGAATTAAAAAAAACGGGGTCCTTATAAGACCACTTTTTAACCAGTCTGCCATAGAGGGTTTTCTCGTGGTCTATGCAGTATAGGAATTTGAACGTTGGCATAATTTTTAGGTCTCTGTGAAAAGCACACAGATAGCCCGCCAAAGAACAACAACCCTTTTTCTTTATAGATTCAATAAATATTCTTTTGTTTGGTTTAGTGGCCTTGAAGATATAACTCAAAAATTGCAAAATATTTCCGTACCCACCCCTCCCCTTATATCTCCTAGGTTTTCAACTTTCTTATTTTAATAGAGTTATTAGATAATTATCCATATTTTGTAGGAAAATTATAGAGGTTTGCGACACATTTACAACTGCCAACGAAAATATATACGAAAAAATAATAGGTTCTTACGAAGGCCTTGTGACCTATGAATTAGAAAACTCTTATACAAATAAATAAAATTGAAGTGTCTCTTTGTAATGTAAAATAACAGATTTTACTAAATGCATATGAAAGTATATACGAGGGCGACACTGTTTTTAGAACTGGCCAATTGTAAACGATATAATAAAAAAATAAGTTCAAATTTTGAAAATGGAACTCTGTCAACATTATTGTATATGTATTTTATTAATTTGTCATTTGTTTACGATTTGGCAGCAAATTGAAAATTGTCCGCGTCACGTCAGCATGAATTTAACGTGAGAAAATTTTCGTACAATGATTTTATATGACTTTCGATGTCATTTAAGTCAAGAAGAAAGTTATGATAGACTTCGATTGGCCTTTTAGGATGAAGCCCCATCTCGTGCCACTGTTTACAACGGTTTAATGAGTTTAAACGTGGTCGCACTAATCTCACCGATGATCTGCGTGAGGGACGGCCTTCTACGGCGACGAAGACTGAAGATAACATCAGTGTTGTGCGGCGTATGATAGAAACTGACAAAAGAGTGACTTATCAGCAGATTCGGACAAGCTTAGGCATCGGTATGAGTCAAGTGAACAAAATCCTCCATGAACATTTAGCGGTCAGGAAGCTTTGTGCCCGGTGGATACCTCATCATTTGACAGAGGCCTAAAAGCTCCGTCAAAGATTTAACGGAGGTGACTCAAATGCTGTGTTCGACATACTTACGGGTGACGAAAGCTGGATTTATTGTTATGATCCTGAAACTAAGAGACAGTCTGCTGTCTGGGTGTTTTCTTCCGGGGAGTTGCCAGCTAAAGTGAAGAGAGGTCGAAGCGTGCGAAAAAAGATGGTGGCCTCGTTCTTCGGAAGGACAGGTCATTACGCAACAATTGTTTTAGAGGAACGAAAAACAGTTACTGCAGAGTGGTACACTAACAATTGTTTGCCCCTTGTCTTGAAAAAGTTCAAGAGAAACGACCTCGCAGTAGGATCCTCCTTCACCACGACAACGCCTCGTCGCACACAGCCAAGCAAACAATCGACTACTTGGCGACTTCAGACGTGGAATTACTGGGTCACCCGCCCTACCAACCAACCAACCAATGAATTGGGCACAAAACTCCTCGCTTGAGCCTTTTTATGATCAGCGGGATTGTCCGAAAGGGTTACCGCTACCCCGGAACATAAAGGGCGAAGGAAGGAACATGGGTGGGTTTTAGTCAGTAAGAGTCTGACACTCCCTTCCGCTCCACCCAGAGCGGGTCATTTGATGATTTCCCACCCGGAAAAAAAAAAAAAAAAAAAAAAGAGACCCCTTAGGACGAGTGGGCAAAGTGCTTTTCTCGGTGGTTCCATCGGATGCAGCGATGTATTGATGTAAATCTATTTTGAAAAGATATAATAAAACTAATAACTTGCTAGTTTATTCAGTTTTTGATTTTCTAAGAACTTTCAGTGTCACCCTCGTATTGTCCCGCTTTAAGGGTGTATGGTTTTTTTTTTCAATTTTGTCTGCCCGTCTGTTCCGGCTAATCTCCGAAACGGCTGGACTGATTTTGACGGGACTTCCACTGGCAGATAGCTGATGTTATAAGAATTTAGGAAACTTTTATTTTAGAAAACGAATTAGTAAACGCGCAGTACAGTAATTACGACAGGCCAGCGACCGTTCCACAGACTGTGTTGGTGACATACTCTCGACTCCACTCAACCTCATTCAATGAAATCTGTATTCACAGGTGTTAAAAAATCACCTCCACTTGGCGTCTCGCGACATTTTTCCTCAGTCAAGGTGAGGAAACAACTGTCAAACTCAAGGTACATCGAGACGTACCTTAAGAGCCATTTCACGTTTTCACGCGAATTTCAAAGATTTTAATCGCCTAATTCACTATCTTAGGATATACCCTGAAATTGTTGACTAAATGTAAAAAATAGACCAATCTTTGTTCTGTTGGAGTAATGTATCACATTTTCAAAAAACAACTTGGTGACTTTGTGGTGATCAATCTCCCAACACAAGTTTTCTACAAATTCATCGCAGCGTCTACTTAAGATTCCAATATTTATCATTAATATTCACAAATTTGGGTGAATAAAAAATCGTAGGCATCAGACATACCTATACTCTTATTGTCTATTAATGTACCATATTTTCGATTATTTGTGACATTAATTAGTAAAAAAATGAAGACTTAGGCCAATTTTTACGTTTTATATCGCAATTTCGCAGCGATTTTTTAGATTAAATAAAGCACAATTTCAACAAAAATATTATGTCAAAATAAAGTAAGTTCTTTAAAGAATGATATTCTAGAGTTTAATCTAAAATCCTTTAGTATAATTAGATATTACGATTATTTTAATATCACTCTAAATCACAATAAATTACGATGCACAAGCGGTCACCGATTAGTACGGCGCGAGCGCCCGTCGAGGTAGGACCTATGTCATTTTTTTCCGCGTCCCGGTTTTCGAGCGCTCGTATTGTCTACGCATTATTATACTACGACCAAAACGTTTTGATTCACCGTGTGTTATTTTTCTTAAGGTAAGGATTTTATTGAATATCAAGTTGAGTATTATTTTACTTGTTTGTAGAACAATTATGTAATTTTATTTCATTCGTTTTAGCAATGGGGCGCAAGAAAACTGTATACCATTGTGTCAAAAAAAGGAAACGTAATAATTCTGCAGCCTTAAAGAAAGCAACAGAAGCGAGGTGGATATTTTTTTGCATTTTATATACAAAGTAATAAATATGGACTACACAAATTTAATGTGTCAAACACGATTGTGTCAAAATAAAATGTAATTTAAATCAAAAACACTTTTTAACCCCGTTAGACGATGAATTTCAATAAAATACGAAACACGTCTTCCATCAATTCTGTTAATGAATGTTTATGCAAAATCAGTCAGTCATTCAGGACTAAGCATTTACAGAATATTGCTAATTTGTTTGATATTATTGACCAATAATAATAATAACTTCTTCTTAGGTACATATCATAAATTACTAGCTACATTTTATGTTTATGATTTTAGAATGAGAAATCGCGCTATTGCATTAAAGGAGGGAAGTACTTCGGGAATGGACGCTGAGGCGGGTACTAGTGAAGAGTTAGATTCAATAATAGAAATTGTATGTTTTATGAACAGTTTTATATTCAAAACATAAATTTCTTTATTAAATACTTAATAGTGTTTCAAAAATGTTATAGGTGAAGGAACCTGTTACATTGGATCCCGGACTTGACGAATCAATAGAACCTTCGGACTCAAAAGTAAATACTTTTGTACTCTGTTTCTTTAGTTTTTTTGATTTGGGTTTTGAACCAAATTACCATTATCAGCCATCGTCATTTTAGTTTATCTTCAGTCAGAATGACGGCTTACAATGAAATTGATCAACTGATTGATCAACTGTATGGGTTGAGGACTCTTAAACAAAAAAAAAAGCTCTAAAGTATCGTGTTACCGAGATATTTGAATTTAAAATTCATATAATGATATTGGTCTCCAATTTTCTCAGCAACGCGATACTCTGAAGCGCAATCAGGTCATTTTTTGTTTCGACTTAATGGACCGTTTGAAAAGGCTACGTACTGCTGTTCGTGCTGCTATCAGATATAGGCAACAAAATTATTGTACTATTTCAACTAAAATAGAATTTCATTTTCATTCACAGTGTAACAATTATTATTGTACAGAAGAGAGGAAAAAAGAACCCAACCTAGTCCCACTTATACCAACGCTTCTTCTGAAACTTAAAAAGAATGCATCGCAACTCGCATACAACTCTCGCAGTCTTTTACACTGCTACACTAATAATCGTGCAGAATAATTTAATAGCATCGTGGCTAAAATGGTAGGTGGAAAACGTGTCAACTTTTCGTTGAAAGACTCCTATACTACACGATGCTATGCAGCAGTGGTATCATTTAATACCGGCAAGCCACAATACACATTTTACAAGTCAATCTGTCACGCTAGTCCAGGAAAATCCCTCAAAGTATTGGAAGCCAGGAGACACTCTAAAAATATGCGTGAAGTGATGGCTCGAACAGGGAGTGCTCGTAAAAGAATAAATTATAATCCTAAAGATGCTCACTACGGAGTGGAATGTGAAAGACCAGATATGGACCCCGACGATTATGAAAAAGGAAAAGAATTATTTTTGATTAACAAACAAGAACAGGCGTCAAAACGTCATGAAATTGAGAGGGCTACTGTGTTACAAGCAGAAAGTTCTTTGTGGCTTGAACTCGGAAGGTGCATACTCACGGCATCCTCCTTTGGGAAAGTTTGCAAAAGGCGAGCGAACCAAAACTCTGCCCCCCTGGTAAAATAAATTCTTTACACGTACAAATTGGACCACATTCCTTCAATTAAACATGGCAGGGACAATGAACCTAAGGCGTTGGCACAACTGAGTGTACAAGAAAACATTGCTATCGCAAAATGTGGCCTTTTTATAGATGAGACACATTGTTATTTAGGCGCGACACCGGATGGATTGTTCAGTGAAGGATTAGTGGAGGTGAAATGTCCCAGCTCACTTTCCGGAATCGATCCCGATACCGCCATACAGGAAAAAAACTGAAAAGTTTTAAATTAGATAGTTTCATGTCACAATGAACGAAAAACATGACTGGTGCTACCAGGTGCAAGGCCAGTTGCACATTACCAAAAAAGACGTATGTTTATTTGCCGTGTGGACTGGTCCTGATTTTCCGTTGAAAGTCGTGAGGGTCGCAAAAGATGACGTTTTTTGGGAAGAAAAAATGTTTCCCAAATTAAGTCAATTTTATCAAAAATGTGTATTGCCTGAAATTGTGGACCCTCGAAAGACAAGATCTATGCCTTTACATCAAATATTCATTTATTTTTTTTATTATAATTATACTTTATACAACAGTTATAAGTTTCTTATTTATTAGTCTAAAAACCTGAATTCTATTGAATAAATGAAATCACTTTTTTCATAAAGGTGCATTACGATTATAGCGACTAAGATTGTTTAGTCCGCCTTAACACTCGCGCTACACTACTAGCATTTTGAAAGTGTGGGTAGCTACACACACATACGTAATTCTGCCGTCTTTTACCTAAACTCGAGCGTTGCAATTTTGTGAAATGGCTCTAAGGAACACTCAACGAAGATTTACGCCATTCTTAACGTTGTTTTCGCTCACGCTTGTAAACAGAACTGATGAATTTATTTGAATAGTTTTTCTAATAGTGTTATCAATGGATTTCCAACAGTTTCTGAATTATCTGTATGATAATCCGTACGATTACCCTGCATGCAGTTATTTGCTAATAGAATTTTATGATTATGAAGAATTCCAAATACGCTATCGTTTTAGGACGTTAAGATTTTATGCAACTGGAAATTTTCAAGTAAGTAAAATCTTGCTGAAACTTTAAACTAAAAAAAACTTTCGAGTCACAACACAATTAAATTATTAAAGTTTCAACGTAAGGTAAACCTACCACCTACGCAGGATGACAGGACCGAACCGACGCGATGACACAGATAAAAAAAACCGCAATCTGACAATTTTGAGTGACCATAGACAAAAAAAAAACAAAGCTTATACTGTAATCTATGGTTCAATGAAGTATTCAATGACGTTTTACCTCGACTCGACCTCGACTCAACCTCACTGGAGGATCCTCAAGATTACCTCATGACAAGACACAGTTTTAACTAAGAATACCGATTGCGAGGATTCCTTGAGGTAGTCCTTAAGGTAACCTGGAATGAGTGGCGGTGGAGGAACTTTCCAAGTTACTTCTTAGAATATGGGTATGAGTGTAGTGCGACCCGCTCTTGCCCGGTTTTTTTATAATCCTATCTGTTATACTTACAGATTCCACCAAAGTCCTTTGCTTCAAAAGGCATCCCATTAGTTGGAGTAGGAACTGTCTCGGCACTGTCGATATTTCCTGGAAATTATATGTAATAATGAAGACCAGTCTTTGATTTATATCCATAGTAATGGTGGGCTTACACGGGAAATGTGCAATTCTTGGCGACGTAATTAAATACATTTTGTTCATATGAGAAATAATCAATAATAATAATAATATACTTTTAATAAAAAATAAAATATTTCATATTTTTAATAATCATATCTGCCTAGCCTTTTTTCAACTATTTTGGGGTCGGCATCCAGTCTAACCGGATGCAGCTGAACACCAGTATTTTATATGGAGCGACTGCCTATCTGACCACTACAACCCAACTACATATTATTATGAGAAATAATATAGGTCATATTTAAGTTACCATAGAAATTATGTTGTTATGACTTATGTAGAGCAAAATCAGTAAAGAGCTTAGAGATCAAAATTGAGTTTTTAGGGTTCCGTACCTCAAAAGGAAAAAAGGAACTCTTATAGGGTCACTTTGTTGTCCGTCCGTCTTTCCGTCTGCCAAGACCTTATATGTCAAGAACGAGTTGAGGAATCAAGTTGAAATTAATGTCAAAGTCTATGGTGGAGCTCTTAAAAAGTAAAGCTTCTAAAGCAACACAACAAAAAAAAACCTATAATCATGGAATGTGTCAAGAAGCAAGGTCTCATAGCACAATTAAAGGAAATAGATCGAAGATCAGTTTATCACAAAAAAAAAAAACAAAATTGCGATTACAAACTCTCAATAGCCTAGTTGACTCTTTTTTAAACTAGGTCCTAAATAGTTCATATTTGTTCTACTAAGGTAAAAAAAATATTACTAAATTTTTTCAACACCTATGAAACTACAAAACTGTAATTTAAAAACAAACTCTTCATGTAGGTGCGAAAACGCTGTCCGCCATTTTAGTCCATAGATTATCTGTGCTCTGACGTCATACGTATTGTAAACAAACATTTGACACACACATAATGGACAATTTTCCAGTTTACTTTACTTTAAAAACATGATTCCAACTAATTTACATGAAAAATACAGTAATTATCGTTAATGCATCGTCCGAGAATGCAAAAACACATCGATAAAGACCCCAGGAGAGTTGTGGATTAGAGTGCCTAGTGAAACAAATATTCGCAAAACATGGCTAAGACTTGCTCAAAGGGATCCTGAATCATTATCAACTGGAACTCAAATTTATTTTTGCGAAGATCACTTTGATGTAAGTACCTACCAAAGTACAGAAACTTTTAGTTACTTTTGAAATACTTTTTTAGGTTTTTTAAATCATTCAAGGCAAAGAAATTACCAACCATTAATGTATCAATTTTTGGCAAATTTGTGCTGTCTGCTTTTGTGAAACCAACGTCCATAATGAATTTATTATTGTTTTTCAATAAAGCAAATAAATTAAGAACGTGTTAAGGAGTTTTTATCGAAATATTTATACTTGTAATAACGTCAAATCACGAGTACTCGTTTTGTTTACAATTTGTATGACGTCACATCATGGACGAAAGCGTTTTCGGCGATTCAAATAAAAAAAAAAAAACACATTTTTTAAATTGAATTTATAAATTAATCTTACGCTTTTTGTTATTAAAATCGATATATTTCGTTTTCATAAGCTAAATATTGTAAGAAACACTCATTTATTGTATGAAATTAGATAAGTGTCAAGTAGCCTATTGCAGTTGGAGAATTGACCGTGACGTATATCGATGTAAGGGAGAACATGTCTTTCAACTACAATGCTAAGTTTGTTTTGGGGTAAATTCATCGCAACTACGGAACCTTTCAGTGTAGCCGTTTTTTTTAATATAATTCTGTATTTAACTTAATTTGTATTTTTAGAGTTTTTGATCAGTACTAATGAGTTTCATGTAACATGAACAATAAACAGAGACAATACAGCAATACCGTGATTGTATAGAAATTGCAAATTTTAGTTTGATTATGCCCGTATAATCGTAGTTAAAATTAAGCAGGACAGGAAAAAAATTGAATATTTAAATTACCTTAAAAACTTCTTTAGTTAAAGCTTTAACAAACAAAAATATAAATATATATATATATATATATATATACTTAAATGAAAAAAAAAACCAGGGATATGGTGCCCTCACCGGTTGCTTAAGGTTCTAGATTGCACCTGCGACACATGCTCAAGTGATAAGTCAGTGGCAGTAGAAACATAATGTTGTGGCCCTGGACTGGCCCATACGGTCTTCGGATTTAAATTCGTTTGAGCAGATGTAGGACATGCTTCAACGAAGGGCTTTACGAATTTTTCCCAAATGAATACACGAACAAAAGTTATCAGACTTACGGAATCGAACGACGGAGTTTGATTAAACTGGCCCAGCAAATCTTGAACTTGCACCTGTTGACTCGGCTCCTATATGAACACAACACCTTAATAAATGTCAAAATTCGTATGAAATTATTTCAGTCAAATATTTGGTACGTTCATGACTATATTACCTCCGTATATTCATCCAGTATGCGGAACAGCTCTGGACTCACTGTCGACTTCAACAACAACCGGCCATTTGCATTTTCCGCGGACTTTTTTTCAAATAAATAAGTTTTGTATTCACTCTCGCGCTCCAATTTTTGTAATTCCTGAAGGTACAGCTCACTCCTAAAGATATATTGAAAAGTTTAGTCATGACTCATGCAATGCTTTTCATAAAACTAAACAGGTGTGTGTTAGCGTGTAGCAGCTATTTTCTAATATCAAATAAGCGATCTCCAATCAACCGTACAGTTGTGATGATTACCGGATATGACATTAACCGTACAGTTGTGATGATTACCGGATAGTATGGCGAACAGGGCCAAGGGCGCGATAACACTCAACAACACTAGACCATAAAACCAAGAGCCACTGTATCATTATTTAGAATTTTAGATATTATCATCGCTGTGCAGGCTCATCCCAGGTGTATTGCTTGCAATGTGAATATTTTTTAATTACATTGATCCAAGTGATGTAACCGAGACTTACATACATTACATAGCATAGTGCTTTGCAAATTAAAATACTAGTTCTAAAAAGTATTTTGGCTCGTTATGTTATTTTGATTAACCTTTTTTGCTTTACTTGTTATATCGCACAGCATTTTATTTCCATTTCAACCCCGCGAGTAATTTATCATTAAATTCTTTACCGTTATGATGTTAGTTTTCATTAAAATAAACCGGACAATTTAACTTGACGAGGTAGATGTCTGCGTATTTATAAAATTTTGCATTATGCAAGCAAATATATAAACATTATTACATACTGAATACTAAAAATTCGCTTCTCAAAATATTATAATTTGAATCAGAACGCGCTTCGCTTATTAACACTCGCCGATTCATGACCACTCTCATACTTCATCATATCAAACAATTCCCGGTAAAATAACACAGCGTCAATTATTATTACTTAAATATATTTCAAATTATATCATGCGGACAAATTAATATGGAGAAGAATCTTATCATTGCAAACCTGAGTTCCCGCTGGATACAATTTTCGCAGACAGTTTCTACTATTTTGGAGCACTCCGCTTTCCTCGCTTTCTTTGGCCCGGCTGGGAACAAAATAAATACGCGCCAAGCAAATAACATTAGCTATCCTAAGTGTATCTTACTACTAAAAATATGAGCAAAATGCATTGAACTTATTAATTGTGAAGCGGTTAAGGAACTTAAACTTTAACAATCAGTAATAATATGATAAACCAAGGATCACAAAAACAAAATGTGATGAGTATTTCCACTGCAGACTAATGGCATTTTTTGTTCAGTGTCGCCAGTGGGAATAAATGATGAATCTATTTGTTTAGTCATCTTTGGTTTATTAACCTATACATGTAGAAATGAGTGAAACTGCATATCTGATTTTGAACCCAACATAAACTTGTAGAGCTTTTTAGAGACATTATTTCCCGCAATTTTAGAGCCTAGTTCCAAATATCTCTTAGATTATTCATAATCATGGAACTTCGGATTAAACAGGAGTAATATAAAATCTTGTATTCTACAAAATTAAGCACATAAACACTTTTTTAAAGTATATTTCATTTCATAAACTCAACCCGTGTAATAATTATGTTATTGGATGATGAAAGGTTTTTCTTAACTGGGCTAGTTAAGAAAAACCTTTCATCATCTGCCTAGCTTTTCCCAATTATGTTGGGGTAGGCTTCTAGTCTAACCGAATGCAGGATGCAGCTGAATACCTGCATTTAACGTGGAGCGACTGCCTATCTGGCCTCCACAAACCATTTACTGGGTAACACTGCTGCGAGTCATTAAGTAAAATGAAACACGCATAAAAAATCAGCGCTTAATAGATTAATTTTTTTATTTATTGTCGACCGTCCAAGCCTCAGAAGTTATGCGCGCTATACGAGATCACGAACTTACCAAAGGTTCAAAATCAGATACAAAATTCCCATTTCCGCTTGCTTGAGTTCAAATATGCACTTCCGATAAATTAATATCAATAGGTACCTATTGTGACTTTGTTAGTGTAAAAATGCGAAATTACGCAAATGCAAATTAGAAATGCATTAATGTGTTCAATAAAATTTATTGCTAAGGAAATATATTTGGCACATGAAAACAGCATCTGAAGAACATATTTAATATTAATACCATGGGGTAGTTGACTGTTATTCAAAATGTGCAATTGAATAAAAATCATATTAATAAATTCAATTAACATAAATGAAGGTAGTGGCTAAATGCTTAACTATTGCTTATTTTAGTCCCTCACATGTTAACACATTTTATGAATACTAGCAGTCTGTCATTTTAAAGTCGGCGAAGTAAGGGGGAGTAACAATTTTGTTACATAATTTTAGTTAGGCTTATATGGCATCTAACCAAATATGTGGCTGCAATATTATCTTATCAACTATGGCCCAAGCATACCGGCAATATATTTTTGCACTATTGCAAGAAAATGTTTGTCCCGGCAATCAGAAATATGAGCTCAGTTAATGCCATTGAAACAAACAAACACAGGTTACTCAATGAATTAGCTACGAGAGCAGCACTTCTATTGTTTCTGCAGTTTGGCAGACTTTATGTATGCTATTGTTAATACAATTTTGAATAAATAAATAAAATAAAAATGTTATGTATAATTTTGTACTACAATTTTTCCAATATATTTAAGCTCTCATGTACAGGAAGACGCACGTCAGTATAAGCTGGCCTTATTCTATTGAAACTCCGTACCTACTACGCTATGCTAGCTCAATGTTAAGTGTTGCACCGACGAACGTTGTCGGGTATTACACGAATAGAAATACGCCTATTTATGCGGTTTTCCTTGATTTGTCCAGGGCCTTTGACCATGTCCCATACGATCATCTTAGGCAAAAGCTAGAACAGACAACTCTGGCACCAGCGCTGTCTGTTCTTGCTTTTACTCCTCAAGCACTGATACCTGAACCAAGAGACTCAGGTGCGGTGGGTAGAAGAGCTGTGTCTGAGTCATGCCGCCTTTGCCATTCTTAATGAAAGGTCACCCGATAAACAGGGTCTATAAATTTAAATACCTGGGTTATCTGGTTACTGATGTCCTGTAAGATGATATTGATCTAAAGGAGCTCAGAGCATTGTCAGTTAGAAGAAATGTGCTCGCCCGCTGATTTTCTACAGACGTAATTAAAATAACCCTTTTATACATATTTATTTAAAGGCTTAACCTTTTGAACGCCAGAGTATAAACGTATCGCCGTACCCCTGACGCCAGGCCACTTTTCTGTCAAATGACCTTCATAAAAAATAGGGATTCCAAAACTTATATCGATATACAACTGAGTTTTTATTTTCGTCTTTAATTTTCTAATAAACCGTACTCACGACACTGAAATTTTATTTAACCTGCCACTATATTCCAATATAGTAATCTTTACACAGCATTTAACAGAGACTATCAATGAAAAAGCAGATATTAGAAAACTAAAAAAATATATTTATTACAATATGGTTACAACACTATTCAACATGACTTGTCGTGGTATTGTGACAATGGCGTTGCTTGCCAGTCAATTTTATGAAATTCTCGCATCGAATTAGGGATGTAGCAGTGTACACGTTGGTTATCGATTCTAATAAGTAAGTATTCTTTTCTAATATAATATCTATCCATATCTAAAATACGCAAGGATTTTAACGTAGTAATAAAAAAAAATTGAAATCAGTATTTTAATTATTGTTTTTTTTACATGTAAAAAATACGCAGAAATAATTTAAAAATCAACAGTTACATATACCTAATAATTATTATTACGAATCAGTCTTAAAATATCACAAATCTTTAACAAAATGTACCTAATAATATACTAGGAAGAACATCAGTTTAGTACCTAATAACAATAATATCTATTTTGGGTTCAAAATTAAAATCACAAAATTCTATAAAGCTTTTTATTTTTCCTTATAATTATTATCAGAAAGCAAAAGTTATTATAGTTCTAAACTTTATGTCCGCTGTTTGTAAACGACAATCTATGTACCTATATACTTCGGAGCGGCCATATCGGCCTGGCCACGACTCCGGTCTAAGCCAAAGCGGTAAAGTGTGTAGAATAATAATAAGTACACTAACTGGTTCCGTCTTAGTAGTATATTTAAAATTAATCATTTTTTAATTAGGTTTGCTTACATATTAGGTGCATACTATGATTACTACCTTTATTAATGCATACCTAAATAAATACCTATGTAGACAGTGTGCGCTGGTCTAGGTACGACATTTTACTCATTCGTAAGAGTTATATAAAAAAAACAAGAACAATAAGGTCAGATAATATTTTCAACGATTGATTCATATCATAAGTAAATCTAATAAAAGAGAAAATATTTCAGGTGCTTATCAAAGCCTGTATCGTTCTTCTATAATAGTGTGAGTTATTTTTTGAAAAAAATTCGTTTAAGAAATTACTGACCTGTTTTTGTCCCTAATAAATAAATTAAAATATTGATATAACATTTTTGATCATAGTTTTTAAAATAATTCACCTCTAAATCATCTTCTTGTATTGATTCCGCTTCCGAGAACTCTTCGCCATCTCAAATTCCTTCTAATATTCGAAGAAGTTCTTCGGTAGTCATTACACTCATGATCGCGGTTTATACTATAACTAACTTACACGATATTTTAATAATAAACAAATACAAAAAAAAAATTAAAGCACTTCACTAAACTTAATCGCCTGCGCTTACGACGTCACCGCTGTGTCATACATTTATGACTATGGCGTACAAGGGACTGATAATATTGGTTTGCGCCAGGGATGCGCAAGAGATGAGTTTAACAAGTGTCGATATTAGACATTTGCATATTTTATTTTTGATTGTGTAGCTAGAGGCACGGTAGTATAAGGCTAAGTAGTTTTAAAAATACGTTTTATTTCTCCTGATACCAACTTATACACAAATAAAATACTCTGGACCAAAATTTCATATTCATCTTCTTAAGTTTTTATTGATTTTACAATCATATGTCACAACACTAGCTGTCACATATAGCGGACTACGGCGTGTGGGGGACTCCTTTTATACGCGTTTAACATCTACTTTTAAAACAACAAATTTCTCGATATTGGTGGTTTATTTATATTAGTTTCATGCAATACAATATAGACGGAAGCTTAAACTTTTAAATTATATAAATAAAAACACACAAAAGTAATGATTAAATAGTTTATTTCATAATATGGTGCGACGTGTATTTTGTCATCTATTTGTGACGTTGGCGTTCAGGGTAAGATTTCGTTTGTCACGTATATGTGACAATGGCGTTCAAAAGGTTAATGCACAGCACTGAACCCGGGAGCCCTTTGGTTCACATATACACAAAAGGCTTACAATGCCCTGCGTATCCAATATCATCCATAACGCATTCACGGTGTTGTTGTCGGTGTTGTTTGTTGTCGGTATTGTTGGTTGTTGTTGTTGCACTCACTGACGGCTTTGTGCACTGTGACGTAAGAAATCTGCCTCGTTCTCGTTCCTCCGCAGGCTCTATGGCAGTCCCAACACATCCTGCAATCGACAGCCGACCGGGCAGACAGCCTGCTAGTGTGGGCGCACACAAATAGGACCCGATCTGTTTTAGTTATTAAGTACTACTAACATAGGCTAAGCTATTTTGTTACTAACACTATAGATCTCATTGTAGTCTGCTTTTTTTAAAAGTAGGTACTATTTTGTACGGAAATGTAGCTAAGAGCAATCCCATCTGCAATCTAAAATATAGGAGTAAACGTGGGCTAGCAAAGAAACGAATGGATTAAGACAACCCAGGTTTACAAATTCAATTTTAATGTACACACATATTTGAGAAAAAACAAAAGAATAATAAAAATAGAAAAGAAAATAATAAAAGGTGTAAAGAGGTTGTCGTACTGGGTTGCATTATTGCACTGGGGTGGCGCCACTGTCACCGAACAAATCTATATAAAGTCGGGTTAATTACACCATTTATAACTCAAGAAGCCCCGAATAGCAAAATAGCTATTGAACTCGAAAAAATAAAAGAGAAATTAGAAGTCAGTTCATTTTCTCATACATTTTGTACGGAACGGCTTTAACGAAACTTGAACGAAAAATATTAGTTACTATAATACAAACATTTAATACTAGTTATAAAAACAAATTAAGCTTATCAATAAATACAGTGATTACTATATAACAGTATTATTTTTTCAATGTTCCTTACTTGTCAGTTTATTCAAAATCTGACAAACGTAGAATCTGTCATATGTAGAATCTGTCATATGTAGAATCTGTCATATGTAGAATCTGTCATATATAGAATCTGTCATATGTAGAATCTGTCATATGTAGAATCTGTCATATGTAGAATCTGTCATATGTAGAATCTGTCATATGTAGAATCTGTCATATGTAGACTATGATGTCAAAAGTAGAATCTGTCAAATGTCGACTAAACGTTTTGGTTCAGGTGCCAAGCCGTGTCTGAGCCAAACTGGCGGGTTTTTGCGCACATCAATATTTTTCTGGGAAACCAAAACGGATAAGAGATTGTTGTTTTAAAGCAACATGTAGAATAAAAAGCTGACGAATTGAGAGATTTGATGAGTTATAAACATCTTTAATGGGATGACGGAAGCCAAGAGACAGTGCCACCTTTAGATCCGCCCTTTGAACCCTTGCGAGAGGTAAAAGGATTGTTTTAAATGTAACACCCCAAGAAGTAATGCAATATGTTAATAGCGATTGATATATATGATAGATATGATGTATATATAGACCTGTCCTGTGCCTATCGCATACAGCGGATTCCCACGGCTTACACCAGGTCTTTGGTCCACCATGTGAGGGGCTAGAGCCGCAGTGGAATTCTTTAGCTGTATTTTAAAGAAAACGTGTTCGTTGGAAACATTCTCTTGACAGTTCGTGAGCAACTCATTCATGGCTTGGAATAAGTGGGTGTAAAATGGTCTATGCACATGGAGAACACACTTTATCATGACCAAGTGCAAGTCCAGGACTTCAAATATTACTTCACAGTTCTTTCTCATATCGACATGAAACATTCACGTATACAATACCACCCAGATTTCAGTAAACCCCTGTATGATTTCTTTTCCCCATATGGTCCTAGTTAAAAAAACAATCAATACTTATATGGATAGAGGACACTTACAACAAAAAATGTCAAATCCAATTGGTTTTGTCTGGGAAAATCGAATAATATTGCTGAGTATTGCAGGGTCATAGTTGAAATATATTGCTTGCCTAACAAATTGTATTTGATATAAAAAACCGTGTATAAAACAGTTAAATTTTAAAAACGTTTTTGAAATGCTTGACATTTAAACACGAAATTTAAATCATGTTATTATTTTGACTGACGACACGGTTGGCGCAGTGGTTAAGCGATAGACTGCTGCGCTACGTGTCGCGGGTTCGATTCCCGTTTTAAACAAAAAATTGTATGACCTACAAGTAGTTGTTTCGGGTCTGGCCGTTTGTGTATGTGAGTTAATATGTCTGTAAACGCACCCACGATACAGGAGAAATTGTGTGGGGCAACGCTTTGAAAATATTTTTTTTTTTTGATATACAGGATGAAAATGAATATTGACAATAAGTATGGTGGGCCAGGAACCAACCCCAAAATTTTTATCACCCAGCGACCGTACTGTACCAGTAAGGATCAAATCCAGCCAAAGAATGTTATTTGTAAAGAGTTCTACTCAGTTTCATAAATTTTTGGTCTAAATGTGAAAGTACTGGCCAAAGAAACATTTTGCGCGTCGAATGTCCCTTACACTCTGTATGGTTTATGAGCTATGTTGGATGTTACCTAGGCTATTATTCTCATTTCTACTCAGAAAAAAAACTGCAAAAAATACTCAATAAACTATTTCAATGAAAACTCGAAACGATAGTTCCAAGGCCATTAAAATTGGACTCAGAACTATTATTTCTGTTTTCTAGAAGATTTTCGAAATGTCATGCCATGGTAACACATTTCATTTGTTTTTGTTAATTTATTAAATCGAAAATGTATGAAAAGAATTATTTTTCAGAGTGAAGTAAAAGTATTACTAACACTAGTTATTAAGTTATTTTGTTGTTACTAACACTATGGACCCAGGTCTGAAATAAAGAATTTGAATTTGAATTTGAAAAGGCCAATGGCCCTACAGTTTTAGTGCCATAATACCAAATGCTTAGAAGGATAAATTCTAAATGACTATAGCAAAAATATTATCTTGGTGCTTTCAATTTCGTACTAAAATGGATGATGTCCTTTAAAGAAAATGTAGGTGAATTTTTCACTTATTTAATTTCATACATTCCTTTGCACCGTTTTATTCAATTTAGTGGGTAGACCAAGAATATAAAAAAAAACTACATATAACATAGTTTTAGTTTTCTCCCAAATGGACCACTCCCACCGGGCTCATTTACCACTTTGGCCTAGCATAAACTCAACCAGTACAAACAAATGTCTGAAAAAATCTTGACTTTATTTATGTTTATGTATCATTTTAGATGTGATAATTATCTATTATGGCCCAAAAATTACGAAAACTGACGTCCAGTCAAATGAATGTGACAATACAAATTGTAACAACAAATAAGCAAGTTAGTAGATAAAGTTGTTACAAATTATCAGAAACAGAAATCTCTGTTGCACGGACAAAGCCTAAACTGATTTAGTAATTATAGTAAAAAGGGATATTGCATGTCACAGTAAATTATATTTAAGGTATTCCATAATATTCTGTGCTAAGTATTCGCGCATGCTAGGATGAATTATTCTGATTTTAACTTTTCTTAAACTCATTGAAGACAATTGATATTCTTTTTTGCTTTTCGCTGAGCAATTAACTCCTTTGAATTTCAATGATCTAAACTGCCCCACCCCTCAATAGCAATAAGGTTTATACCAATGGATGGTTCTCCTCCAAGCCTTTAGGGCAATTTTTGTGTAGTTTATTAGACCATTCGGAGTTAGAGCAACATTGTGATTAATCAAATTAAATTGTTGAATGTTGTTAATGTTTTTTTACTAATACAGTGCCTTCTACACATAGGGATACTTCATGTTTGCATGAAATAGTCATATTTCCGATCAAATATAACTTGGAGAAATATGTTGAAGATTTATATAATTATTTAAATCAGTAAATATATTATCATTACATTGGATTATATCTTATGGCTATAGGAGGGTGGAGTAAATTCCTATACTTCAGTACCCATTCGCTTTCAATATTGAACTGGTAAAATTTGGCAAAAAATCAGTTAATAATGTAGTCAGATAATTACCCTCAGAAGGCCCCGCAGCACGTTTCATTGCTCCACTTTTACTTGGAGTTGCATTTGTTGGAAATGGAGGAGGAGGTCTACTTGCGTCAAACCTGAAATGTTAACAAAACATATTGTAAGATATTTCCTTCATGCTTGTCCATATTTTTTGGATCCCATGTTCGAAAATGATTGACTTGAAATATTTAAGTAACATAGATTAATAACTACTTACATGGGCGGTAGAGGAGGTGGCGGCTGGGTAGCTGCAAACATTGTGGGAGTGTTGAAGGGAGGTGGACCTGTAAAAGAAAACATAATTATTATAATCACATATAGCTCCAAACAAAATAAAAATGTGCTTAAACTAATGGCAACCGCACCCCTATTTATGTTACTCTAGCGACCAGCCCTTGCTAAGCGGAGGTGGGATTGTCGACATGTCAAAACATCGAGATTTCAATGCTGTATTAAGTGAAATAATGTATTATACACAAAAACCGTCTGCAATAAATGCCCTAAATGATGAACTATTTAAGGTGCATTCGGCTAACTCCGAAAATCGGGATATTCCAATAATTACAAATTTCTTGAAATCGTGGCAATATTTTTTTAAATTGAGTGTTAATGTAAAAAATACGATAGGTTACGGTTACGTATTTTTTTGCCTAAAAATTACTTAAGTATGCTATGAATATCATAAATAGTATTTTATTTTGCTTACGCGAATCTCTTACTTTTGTATACTTTATGTAGAATGTTAATGATCACATTATCATTTCATTTTGATTAAACTTTATTACTTATACTTGTACAAATGGTATACCTACTTACTAAAAGTTTGACTACTGTAGACAACTTGTAGGGTAATTCCGAAATATAAATATCGCATATTTATGTTTAGGCTACCGAGAGGTCAAAATCGAGAAATATTTCTTTTTGAGGGTAAATCTGAACAAAAAAGGAATTTTTTTTCTATGCACAAACTAAATAACCCCCTTTTAACTGTCATTCAGATTTACCTGAACATACTTCGGAATTGAACTGGTACAAAGTAAAAATAATTAGGATTTTTAAACACTTGTATCTATACATATCAAGGATGTTTATAAAAGTTTTTCAAATAGAGCTTTTGGCTGTATATTCAAGTAAATAAAGCGACGTAAATTAGCACCATTAGCTCCACCAATTCTGAGTGTTAGTTAAAATATAAACATGCCACCAACTCTTTAAAAATCCTTTCGTAATAATCTACTGAGAAAGAAGTTTGTAAAAAGAAAACAGCTGTCAAGTAGTAGTTTTACATGTGCATGGTATTTTTTAACTCATACTAGCGACTCCTGCCTGCCTTAATAAACCCAATAGCCAAAACCCCGAACATATTAGGTTATCCTCGGGTAACAAACTATCAAGATCCTTTGAATAGAGAAGTTTCTTTCAAAGCACCACACATTATGACGAAAATTAGGGTGAAAACAAATACCTGAGAATGTGGGTGGTGTCATCCTAACAGGTGCAGTTGTAGTTGTCGGTGGTGGCGGTGGCGGTGGCGGAGGGGGCGGCGGCGCCAGTAGGGCAGGCAGAGGTGCTGGCAGTGGTGGAGGCGGCGCGGCTGAGCTTGGCGGCGGCGGTGGCGGTGGGGCCTGCACCAGGTACTCGCTCACATACGTGTTCATCTGTGCAGTAGACATTGCTGCATACCTTTCAGCCAACGCTCTAGGTATCTGACCTGTAGTCAGAAACAGGTTTTCTTCTTCTCTTGAAGTATGCAAATATGTGCAATCTGGCCTGGTACAACCCGTTCTGTTCTGATAATCGTGGCAGAACTTCAGAATGTCTTTCATGGATTCCACATCTAATTCATGACGGAACCTGCATTGAGCGCCTTTCGTACAAATACCCCACACAAAGTCGCGGCATTTTTTACTTTGTTGTTCGGTCGGTGTCACATTGACATTTCTAATCCGTGGGTCCGTTGGAGCCGAATTCTTGTTGATTACCGTTGTCGCCGTAGGTGCCGTCGTTGATGGCACTGTCTGTTGCGGTAAAGGCGGCTGGCGGCCATTTTGTTCAATATTATTACTCATGAACTGCAAAACAAACTTGTCGTTTATGTAATGCAGAACAATCATATAAACTATGTATCTAAATATTAATAAATAGTTTCAAATACGTACCGTAGTCTTGTATGACAGATGCTATCGTGTTATTTTATACAAATTAAAATTGTCGAAATAAATACCACCAATGCCAGCACTACAGGCTCATCGTTTTTTCATTGCTAACAGTACGCGCCGCCCGCAAAGTATTATTTTAAAAACCAAGTTATCCCAACACATAAAGCACTGTTTTACTCATAATAAATAATAAGTGCGTACTACTGACTGCTTGATACAAATTCCAAAAACATGGATAGTAGATTGAGATCGTATTGAGAAAAAAAAAAACAAAAACTAAAATAAGGGTAACTTTTTTTTGTGGCCACATAAAAAGATATTTATTGTGTTTGTATGACCTTAAAAAATAAAGGTATTTTTCATATATATATGTATAGCATATAAGGACACTATCGTTTCGTCGCCAGGTACGTTTTGGCCAACCTTCTTTCTTTACGCCGGCTCCACATATGGGTCCCAACGCTCGTACCAACGTTGGACTGCAAACTCGGTGATGAGGCGTACACACGTTGGCTAATAAACTAGTTCTGTCCCGTCAGGGCCAATGTGAAGATGTCCGATACAGAAATCGAAACTGCTCTGAGCGCGTCTATAGTAATGATGAGTGCATTACTGAGAAAAAAGTTACTGAGAAAATATTACTACTAATTTTCTTTCTGTAAAGGCGATATGTGCTCATTAACGATTCTCGCTTTTTTTTTAAATCTTCAATTGAGAAATTCATTCCCATATTTTGTTGAATGGTGCGCCATGCATCAGCTATTAAATTTTTATTTTTATGATCCTTTCGAGTTGCGTCCCATATTATTGGATGTGCTTGATAAAGTTCAATAAATTCTATTACTTTTTCATTTGTCCATGCCGGTGGCGATTTTGTGGATGAGGAAGCCATTCTCGCTCGACGTACGCACTCGCTGCGTGTTGTAACAGAACTGAGCAAAGCGCCAACGTGTGGACAGATCGCGAGCGTTGGCGCAGATTCCTTTGATGAAACCGACACGAGCCGGCCAACTACCAACACTCGCCCCAACGTTGGGACCAATGCCATTTTCTAGATCCACACGTTGGACGAATAGCGTTGGGGCCAATATTGGGGCCAACGTGATTTTCCCCTTCAAAATTAAGTTGGCAATGAGATTGGTGTGGAGTCTGTCTATCTATGGAATTGAGCGCGAGTATTGCCAACTTAATTTTGAAGGGGAAAATCTATTAAAGAAAGAAGGTTGGCCAAAACGTACCTGGCGACGAAACGATAGTGTCCTTATATGCTATACATATATATATGAAAAATACCTTTATTTTTTAAGGTCATAAAAACACAATAAATATCTTTTTATGTGGCCACAAAAAAAAGTTATCCTTATTTTAGTTTTTGTTTTTTTTTTCTAAATTATGTTCGAATAATAGTTTCAGAACGCACCTATTGACAATTCATTTCGAGTATGAAATGACTTGTTATTCAAAGACTATGAATATTTAATTTTTTCTGGGTAGTTGTTAACTGTTATTCAATTATATTAGTATTTAGTCACCATATCTCTACTATGCTGATTTATTATGCATTGGATCTTTGTCATATAAGATAATTAAGTGAAAGCGTTTAGTTCAATTATGTACAATGAAACGTCATTTGTCATCGACAAGTTACAGAATCTGTGGTCATCGACCCGCGCCATTGATTGAATTAAATCCAGACAGTTGGTAGTGTATCTCAAGTGTATCTAGCAACTAACTCTATTCAGCTAGAATTGAAGTGGTTAATCCACAAAAAAGCCTTGAAGTCTTTCAGAAAGACTTCACGTGAAGGCAATGTTATGCCATCCTTGTTTTCTACACTAGGTACGCCTTGTGCAAGTTCGAGCAATATAGGTGTAGTTTTCATTGAATTATCGGTCAAAATCTTGTGTCGAAGCGGACAAGACTCCACGAGTCGGCTTTACAGATACCTAGCCCTTTTTGACATCGAACTAAGGGTCTAATGGACAGACAAGGTGTCTGTTCAAGGTGAATTTCCCAAAAAATTGTCAAAGCGCACCAACGCTTTGACAGATGCCCTATTTTTTTGGAAAATTCTTTAAGAGAAATCGCAACAAATAGAAACTAGATCGCTAATTACCCTCCTTGTTTATCGCTAAGTATACTTGTAAGCTACGCAACAGTCGGATAAAAGGTAGTTGTTGATTCTAACCTCAACAGTATAATTGACACTTTTACAAAAAAATGTGGCTATTTAGAAATGATTTTCAAACGGGGTGATATTTCCAACATAAGAACAAACCAATCTAAATTAAGCTTATTTTGGGACATGAAAAATAAAAGTAAGGTCCAGGTCCTATAGAAATTTGGCCATTGTTCTTTGACAGATTGTTGTAACTTGATGTCACAGAGTACTTTGTAATATACTGAAATAGAGACCAATCTTGTTCCGTGAAACGGGTCATTAGAAACTAGCGCCACCTGATTTTCGAAGTTAGAACTACACCCTTGTGCACTATAGCTATGTAGCTTCTGTCGTATAGCTATGCTAGTATGCTTCATTATAATAAATTTTATTCTACATTCATTTTAATGTTAAATAAAATACAATGTAGTAAACTTCATTCTGTTTATTTAAAACGTTTTAAATTATGTATATACATGATTGGGAACTTAATGTGTATAGATTGTAGACATTTTATTGATATTAGGATAGGTAAGTTACAAATTAAATTATAAAGGACCATAACCTTGATTAAATACACAATCTCTACACAATGAACACTTTTTTAACTGGCCATTTTAAAAGCTTTTATAATTTTCAATTACTAGGTAAGTATTTATCGCATAAAATGTTATATTACTGAACTGTGGAAAATGATAATATTATTCAATTATCGGATAGTACACAATTTAGTTTACAGACACTGGGGACGATTGGGGGGAAGGAAAAATCATTACTTAAACTTACCTATACCATGGATCATAAATAATTCTAGACCGAGTGGATGGAATCCCTAGCACTGAAATTTTACATCGTTTGTTACTGATATTTGCCTTATTTCTTTTTAATATAGATAATATCACAAAAATCAGTAAATAGTACCAATAAGTAAAAGATAACCAATTATTATCATATTAAACAGCAATTTAATTATATTTTAAAAGTGCTCCCATCAGCTGTTTCGCTGAAGTTTACTTTTGCACGAGGGGTAAACTTTAACGAAACAGCCAATAGGTAAATTACAAGAAAACCTGGCGAACTGTTTTAGAAACATTCACTGAATCCGTAAATAAGTTTAAAAAATCAAGTTCCTCCCACCTGTTATATTCCAAAATATTCAAGTTGCAAAATAACATACGGTTCATATCTCAAAAGAATTGCATATGAGATGGAAGTTTTGAGACTTAAACATTCTGCAATTTGAAGTTTTTCAGATGTAGGTATTTTGCAACTTACAACGTTTTGAGACTTTTCTCTTCTGAGATATGCACATTATGCAACCATGTTATTTTGCAGCTTGAATGTCTTGAGACACATACATAAATTACTTCTTCCTTTTAAAACATTTATTACAGTATTTTTTAGCCTTTATTTGTATCTTATCGTCTTCGTCATCAACTTGTCTTCTCCCAGATAAAATTCTATTAATTATTTTACAGTAATTAAAATTCATAAATCGGATTACAATATTAATCAAATAATCAATCATCCTACTTTTATGAGTATTACATTTTATAAAATCAAAATTTATTACTGATAAAATAGACATTTTAATTATGTCCTTTAAATAATATGCTTCAATATTTTCTTTTAGCACATGATGAATGCAATCTTGGAGATTCGAAATCAGCTTTATTAAATTTTTACTGGGAGTACAAAGCCATCGTCGACCTGCATATTCCCTGTATCTTATACAATCTGTAACAAAAACCCTGTCCGATCCAATAAAGGCGTATTCTTGGGTCAACATACGTACTAGAAAAAATTGTTATAAAAATGTAACTCATAAAAACCAAAAGTTATTGATTTTTAATTTTTATAATCCATGCGAAATTTAACAGTGAATATGGCAAATTTTCATAAGTTGACAACACTCCACCCGCCGGCAAAATCTTTTTATTTTTACCTATTTTTATTTCAAAGAACACCGCCCTACACTACCGCGTCGTAGACACTCTTTCAACTAGTCGCCGACTCTTTTGATGTCGCCGCCTAGTTACCTACCGCGTATATGTGTACGCAGTACGATGCCGAATAATACTCTTAAGGATCGGACAGGGTTTTTGTTACATATTGTATAGCGTCGTCATCAAAACACGTGAGGTGTACATACCTCGTCTGGTTTATGGGAATGGGGGATAATTATGTGGCTGGGGAGGATATCTGCCCATAGCATACATATTGTAGTTCTGAGCGTTTTGCACAGGAGGTGCCGGCGCCGAGGTTGAGGGCCGCGCCGGTACTTGAGGCGTCACTGCCATTCGTGCAGGAGAGTTAGGGTACGATCGATGAATGTTAGGTACATCTGAAAGAGATTCGAAATATAATCGGGTGCTATAAAGTCGTAGACCCTTTAACACTTATACTATAAGTGTTAAAAGGCCAACCCCAACACATGTCGTGGTAATTTTGCACTATATCACAGATTGTTATTTGAAACATAATTTCAGAAAATTTTGATTAAAAAATATTATAAAGGCGCGGCTACACGCTCAATCAACAAGTACGCGCTCGCTATCGTGAACATAGTGTTAGCATAAACTGGCAAAAGCTTTTTTGGTTCTTAAAAACTATGGACCCGTATGAATAAACTATCTAATTTGAGTATAACTAAGAAACTATAAGGTAGATATAAAAATATGTTTCAAGATCCGGTTCAATGCAGATACCAGGGAAAAATACTCAAATGAATACATTAAATGTAACAAAAATTCGCATATACAATCTGTAACAAAAACCCTGTCCGATCCAATAAAGGCGTATTCTTGGGTCAACATACGTACTAGAAAAAATTGTTATAAAAATGTAACTCATAAAAACCAAAAGTTATTGATTTTTAATTTTTATAATCCATGCGAAATTTAACAGTGAATATGGCAAATTTTCATAAGTTGACAACACTCCACCCGCCGGCAAAATCTTTTTATTTTTACCTATTTTTATTTCAAAGAACACCGCCCTACACTACCGCGTCGTAGACACTCTTTCAACTAGTCGCCGACTCTTTTGATGTCGCCGCCTAGTTACCTACCGCGTATATGTGTACGCAGTACGATGCCGAATAATACTCTTAAGGATCGGACAGGGTTTTTGTTACATATTGTATAGCGTCGTCATCAAAACACGTGAGGTGTACATACCTCGTCTGGTTTATGGGAATGGGGGATAATTATGTGGCTGGGGAGGATATCTGCCCATAGCATACATATTGTAGTTCTGAGCGTTTTGCACAGGAGGTGCCGGCGCCGAGGTTGAGGGCCGCGCCGGTACTTGAGGCGTCACTGCCATTCGTGCAGGAGAGTTAGGGTACGATCGATGAATGTTAGGTACATCTGAAAGAGATTCGAAATATAATCGGGTGCTATAAAGTCGTAGACCCTTTAACACTTATACTATAAGTGTTAAAAGGCCAACCCCAACACATGTCGTGGTAATTTTGCACTATATCACAGATTGTTATTTGAAACATAATTTCAGAAAATTTTGATTAAAAAATATTATAAAGGCGCGGCTACACGCTCAATCAACAAGTACGCGCTCGCTATCGTGAACATAGTGTTAGCATAAACTGGCAAAAGCTTTTTTGGTTCTTAAAAACTATGGACCCGTATGAATAAACTATCTAATTTGAGTATAACTAAGAAACTATAAGGTAGATATAAAAATATGTTTCAAGATCCGGTTCAATGCAGATACCAGGGAAAAATACTCAAATGAATACATTAAATGTAACAAAAATTCGCATATACAATCTGTAACAAAAACCCTGTCCGATCCAATAAAGGCGTATTCCTGGGTCAACATACGTACTAGAAAAAATTGTTATAAAAATGTAACTCATAAAAACCAAAAGTTATTGATTTTTAATTTTTATAATCCATGCGAAATTTAACAGTGAATATGGCAAATTTTCATAAGTTGACAACACTCCACCCGCCGGCAAAATCTTTTTATTTTTACCTATTTTTATTTCAAAGAACACCGCCCTACACTACCGCGTCGTAGACACTCTTTCAACTAGTCGCCGACTCTTTTGATGTCGCCGCCTAGTTACCTACCGCGTATATGTGTACGCAGTACGATGCCGAATAATACTCTTAAGGATCGGACAGGGTTTTTGTTACATATTGTATAGCGTCGTCATCAAAACACGTGAGGTGTACATACCTCGTCTGGTTTATGGGAATGGGGGATAATTATGTGGCTGGGGAGGATATCTGCCCATAGCATACATATTGTAGTTCTGAGCGTTTTGCACAGGAGGTGCCGGCGCCGAGGTTGAGGGCCGCGCCGGTACTTGAGGCGTCACTGCCATTCGTGCAGGAGAGTTAGGGTACGATCGATGAATGTTAGGTACATCTGAAAGACATTCGAAATATAATCGGGTGCTATAAAGTCGTAGACCCTTTAACACTTATACTATAAGTGTTAAAAGGCCAACCCCAACACATGTCGTGGTAATTTTGCACTATATCACAGATTGTTATTTGAAACATAATTTCAGAAAATTTTGATTAAAAAATATTATAAAGGCGCGGCTACACGCTCAATCAACAAGTACGCGCTCGCTATCGTGAACATAGTGTTAGCATAAACTGGCAAAAGCTTTTTTGGTTCTTAAAAACTATGGACCCGTATGAATAAACTATCTAATTTGAGTATAACTAAGAAACTATAAGGTAGATATAAAAATATGTTTCAAGATCCGGTTCAATGCAGATACCAGGGAAAAATACTCAAATGAATACATTAAATGTAACAAAAATTCGCATATATAGCGTCGTCATCAAAACACGTGAGGTGTACATACCTCGTCTGGTTTATGGGAATGGGGGATAATTATGTGGCTGGGGAGGATATCTGCCCATAGCATACATATTGTAGTTCTGAGCGTTTTGCACAGGAGGTGCCGGCGCCGAGGTTGAGGGCCGCGCCGGTACTTGAGGCGTCACTGCCATTCGTGCAGGAGAGTTAGGGTACGATCGATGAATGTTAGGTACATCTGAAAGAGATTCGAAATATAATCGGGTGCTATAAAGTCGTAGACCCTTTAACACTTATACTATAAGTGTTAAAAGGCCAACCCCAACACATGTCGTGGTAATTTTGCACTATATCACAGATTGTTATTTGAAACATAATTTCAGAAAATTTTGATTAAAAAGTATTATAAAGGCGCGGCTACACGCTCAATCAACAAGTACGCGCTCGCTATCGTGAACATAGTGTTAGCATAAACTGGCAAAAGCTTTTTTGGTTCTTAAAAACTATGGACCCGTATGAATAAACTATCTAATTTGAGTATAACTAAGAAACTATAAGGTAGATATAAAAATATGTTTCAAGATCCGGTTCAATGCAGATACCAGGGAAAAATACTCAAATGAATACATTAAATGTAACAAAAATTCGCATATACAATCTGTAACAAAAACCCTGTCCGATCCAATAAAGGCGTATTCTTGGGTCAACATACGTACTAGAAAAAATTGTTATAAAAATGTAACTCATAAAAACCAAAAGTTATTGATTTTTAATTTTTATAATCCATGCGAAATTTAACAGTGAATATGGCAAATTTTCATAAGTTGACAACACCTACCTTTCGTGACCTTTCGTGACGCTGACTTCCATATTTTTCATGCCTTCCTGTTTTTCTCCAAAGCTCTTTGTATAGTATGTCGGGTCACCCTCCAGTATCCGGTATCCGGGGTTATGTATTTTTGGTGGGTTCATCTCATCTTATACCTTTCAAATTCACTCACAAACGCTTAGAGATACACATAACACATTACATCATTATTGATTGCCATTTTGTTTCCTTACATCATAATTTTTTTGGTGCATGTTGGGTGCGCGTACGTCAAATAGGACGTTTCGAAATGTTGCCACTACATAAAGCGTAAAATGTATATTGAGGATGATATTCTCGTAGCATGTATATTTCCTTTTTTTTATATTCCTGTTTGTTTCTGTCACATTTAAATTGAATTGTATTATTTTGCTTTTTGTACGCTGTATCAGTACAGCGTCCTAATAACTGGTTGCTTTAAAATATAAGTAATTATTTGAATGCTGGTTGATGGATAATTGTTTGCTGCACCGTACGACGTCATTACGTCGGCGCCGGCTGTCGCTGAAAACCAGCGCTGGGGCTCTGTCTTGCATAGGGTCGCAGCATAATGCTGAGCGATAGCCGTTTTGCGTGGATGTGACGCATGTCAACCTTTTCTTATTGTTTTTTTTTTGTTTTTTATGTTCTTTTTTGCGTCATGTTTACCGCAAATAAACGTATTTTCTTTCTTTCTTTCTTTCTTTCTAACACTCCACCCGCCGGCAAAATCTTTTTATTTTTACCTATTTTTATTTCAAAGAACACCGCCCTACACTACCGCGTCGTAGACACTCTTTCAACTAGTCGCCGACTCTTTTGATGTCGCCGCCTAGTTACCTACCGCGTATATGTGTACGCAGTACGATGCCGAATAATACTCTTAAGGATCGGACAGGGTTTTTGTTACATATTGTATAGCGTCGTCATCAAAACACGTGAGGTGTACATACCTCGTCTGGTTTATGGGAATGGGGGATAATTATGTGGCTGGGGAGGATATCTGCCCATAGCATACATATTGTAGTTCTGAGCGTTTTGCACAGGAGGTGCCGGCGCCGAGGTTGAGGGCCGCGCCGGTACTTGAGGCGTCACTGCCATTCGTGCAGGAGAGTTAGGGTACGATCGATGAATGTTAGGTACATCTGAAAGAGATTCGAAATATAATCGGGTGCTATAAAGTCGTAGACCCTTTAACACTTATACTATAAGTGTTAAAAGGCCAACCCCAACACATGTCGTGGTAATTTTGCACTATATCACAGATTGTTATTTGAAACATAATTTCAGAAAATTTTGATTAAAAAATATTATAAAGGCGCGGCTACACGCTCAATCAACAAGTACGCGCTCGCTATCGTGAACATAGTGTTAGCATAAACTGGCAAAAGCTTTTTTGGTTCTTAAAAACTATGGACCCGTATGAATAAACTATCTAATTTGAGTATAACTAAGAAACTATAAGGTAGATATACACATTTACATTTCGCATATACAATCTGTAACAAAAACCCTGTCCGATCCAATAAAGGCGTATTCCTGGGTCAACATACGTACTAGAAAAAATTGTTATAAAAATGTAACTCATAAAAACCAAAAGTTATTGATTTTTAATTTTTATAATCCATGCGAAATTTAACAGTGAATATGGCAAATTTTCATAAGTTGACAACACTCCACCCGCCGGCAAAATCTTTTTATTTTTACCTATTTTTATTTCAAAGAACACCGCCCTACACTACCGCGTCGTAGACACTCTTTCAACTAGTCGCCGACTCTTTTGATGTCGCCGCCTAGTTACCTACCGCGTATATGTGTACGCAGTACGATGCCGAATAATACTCTTAAGGATCGGACAGGGTTTTTGTTACATATTGTATAGCGTCGTCATCAAAACACGTGAGGTGTACATACCTCGTCTGGTTTATGGGAATGGGGGATAATTATGTGGCTGGGGAGGATATCTGCCCATAGCATACATATTGTAGTTCTGAGCGTTTTGCACAGGAGGTGCCGGCGCCGAGGTTGAGGGCCGCGCCGGTACTTGAGGCGTCACTGCCATTCGTGCAGGAGAGTTAGGGTACGATCGATGAATGTTAGGTACATCTGAAAGACATTCGAAATATAATCGGGTGCTATAAAGTCGTAGACCCTTTAACACTTATACTATAAGTGTTAAAAGGCCAACCCCAACACATGTCGTGGTAATTTTGCACTATATCACAGATTGTTATTTGAAACATAATTTCAGAAAATTTTGATTAAAAAATATTATAAAGGCGCGGCTACACGCTCAATCAACAAGTACGCGCTCGCTATCGTGAACATAGTGTTAGCATAAACTGGCAAAAGCTTTTTTGGTTCTTAAAAACTATGGACCCGTATGAATAAACTATCTAATTTGAGTATAACTAAGAAACTATAAGGTAGATATAAAAATATGTTTCAAGATCCGGTTCAATGCAGATACCAGGGAAAAATACTCAAATGAATACATTAAATGTAACAAAAATTCGCATATACAATCTGTAACAAAAACCCTGTCCGATCCAATAAAGGCGTATTCTTGGGTCAACATACGTACTAGAAAAAATTGTTATAAAAATGTAACTCATAAAAACCAAAAGTTATTGATTTTTAATTTTTATAATCCATGCGAAATTTAACAGTGAATATGGCAAATTTTCATAAGTTGACAACACTCCACCCGCCGGCAAAATCTTTTTATTTTTACCTATTTTTATTTCAAAGAACACCGCCCTACACTACCGCGTCGTAGACACTCTTTCAACTAGTCGCCGACTCTTTTGATGTCGCCGCCTAGTTACCTACCGCGTATATGTGTACGCAGTACGATGCCGAATAATACTCTTAAGGATCGGACAGGGTTTTTGTTACATATTGTATAGCGTCGTCATCAAAACACGTGAGGTGTACATACCTCGTCTGGTTTATGGGAATGGGGGATAATTATGTGGCTGGGGAGGATATCTGCCCATAGCATACATATTGTAGTTCTGAGCGTTTTGCACAGGAGGTGCCGGCGCCGAGGTTGAGGGCCGCGCCGGTACTTGAGGCGTCACTGCCATTCGTGCAGGAGAGTTAGGGTACGATCGATGAATGTTAGGTACATCTGAAAGACATTCGAAATATAATCGGGTGCTATAAAGTCGTAGACCCTTTAACACTTATACTATAAGTGTTAAAAGGCCAACCCCAACACATGTCGTGGTAATTTTGCACTATATCACAGATTGTTATTTGAAACAAAATTTCCGAAAATTTTGATTAAAAAATATTATAAAGGCGCGGCTACACGCTCAATCAACAAGTACGCGCTCGCTATCGTGAACATAGTGTTAGCATAAACTCGCAAAAGCTTTTTTGTTTCTTAAAAACTATGGACCCGTATGAATAAACTATCTAATTTGAGTATAACTAAGAAACTATAAGGTAGATATAAAAATATGTTTCAAGATCCGGTTCAATGCAGATACCAGGGAAAAATACTCAAATGAATACATTAAATGTAACAAAAATTCGCATATATAGCGTCGTCATCAAAACACGTGAGGTGTACATACCTCGTCTGGTTTATGGGAATGGGGGATAATTATGTGGCTGGGGAGGATATCTGCCCATAGCATACATGTTGTAGTTCTGAGCGTTTTGCACAGAAGGTGCCGGCGCCGAGGTTGAGGGCCGCGCCGGTACTTGAGGCGTCACTGAAAGACATTCGAAATATAATCGGGTGCTATAAAGTCGTAGACCCTTTAACACTTATACTATAAGTGTTAAAAGGCCAACCCCAACACACGTATAAAGTTATATATAAAGTACTTAACTCCTGTTTTTTTTTGTTTCTGATAAGATAAACTTTTACCAATGTGAGATACTGCCTGTGTGTAATTTTCCAACTGGGACAGTATGGGTAAATCTGAATCCATAGAAGATACGGGGAAACTGTCTTAGGAACAATTAGTTCCTTTTTCATGAAAATAGTTTTGGCATATTTAATAAAGACCATATAGGTCTATTGAGACTCCTCCTCGACTCAGCTCAATTTTTATGAATTTTGTTAAGAAATATGATACCCTTAAAACGAATTCTTCAAGAGAAATGTTACAATGACCAGCAACATAATATAGCTTTACGCAGCTGCTTGTGTCAAAACAGCAAAACGTCTTGCACACAAACGCAAAAGTGAACCAGTCTCTTTTTCATTGAATGATCAAAACGTAGGTGCTTTATGTAATCTATTTGATGTAGATGAATTTCTTGGTTCTCTATTGTGTTACCTAACCTTTTTATCCGCTTTAGAGAACCATTCTTTACTACTATACTCCAACTATATTAAAATTTTATATATTTATGTTCTATAATTTGTATGGTGTACAATAAAGAGTATTCTATTCTATTCTATATTCATGAATAGTGTCTTTTTTTTGCACATAAATAATTATGATATTTTTATCTGTCTGTAGTTCAGCGCCATATAGTGGAGAAACGGCACCGACCAGGCCGTATGATTCACCTGAAGTGGTCAAGACATAAGATTTATAATTGTTTTACTGTGCTCTTTCCATAACTTACGGTTAGAGGTTGATGGATATGGCTGTGAATAGTAGCTTCGGCCAGCTGGCGGCGGGACGGCCGGTTGGTACGACAAGTACGCGGCAGGAGCGGCCACCGCCCTCACAGAGAGAGGATGGGTGGTGTTGGCGGGATGCAGGGCACTAGGAGGATGGGCGGCGCTCGGCGGGCGGGGGGCGCTTGGAGCATGGGATGCGTTGGGTAGATGCAACGCCGTCGGTGTGTGCGCTGCGATTTGCGTGAGTGATGCTGTGCTAGCCGTTCCGCCGGAGTACGTTCGCACCGCAACGTTCGTGGTGGTCGGATATCTGCTACTGCTTGCGACCGCCGCCGGAGGTGCACTCTCGACTTTATGGCCTTTGGCGAAGTGGCCAAATCCGTTGACAGCACTGCTGCTTATGTTTGTGCTTGGTCTACCTCTGTCTAAATTAGCTTCTTAATGACCAGCAACATAATATAGCTTTACGCAGCTGCTTGTGTCAAAACAGCAAAACGTCTTGCACACAAACGCAAAAGTGAACCAGTCTCTTTTTCATTGAATGATCAAAACGTAGGTGCTTTATGTAATCTATTTGATGTAGATGAATTTCTTAGTTCTCTATTGTGTTACCTAACCTTTTTATCCGCTTTAGAGAACCATTCTTTACTACTATACTCCAACTATATTAAAATTTTATATATTTATGTTCTATAATTTGTATGGTGTACAATAAAGAGTATTCTATTCTATTCTATATTCATGAATAGTGTCTTTTTTTGCACATAAATAATTATGATATTTTTATCTGTCTGTAGTTCAGCGCCATATAGTGGAGAAACGGCACCGACCAGGCCGTATGATTCACCTGAAGTGGTCAAGACATAAGATTTATAATTGTTTTACTGTGCTCTTTCCATAACTTACGGTTAGAGGTTGATGGATATGGCTATGAATAGTAGCTTCGGCCAGCTGGCGGCGGGACGGCCGGTTGGTACGACAAGTACGCGGCAGGAGCGGCCACCGCCCTCACAGAGAGAGGATGGGTGGTGTTGGCGGGATGCAGGGCACTAGGAGGATGGGCGGCGCTCGGCGGGCGGGGGGCGCTTGGAGCATGGGATGCGTTGGGTAGATGCAACGCCGTCGGTGTGTGCGCTGCGATTTGCGTGAGTGATGCTGTGCTAGCCGTTCCGCCGGAGTACGTTCGCACCGCAACGTTCGTGGTGGTCGGATATCTGCTACTGCTTGCGACCGCCGCCGGAGGTGCACTCTCGACTTTATGGCCTTTGGCGAAGTGGCCGAATCCGTTGACAGCACTGCTGCTTATGTTTGTGCTTGGTCTACCTCTGTCTAAATTAGCTTCATTTCCTTGATTCCTTTCAGATGTTAATTAGGAGGCTGAAAAAAAAAAGAAAAAAGATTTACCGGCGAATCATAAAAGCCGATGACCAAAATTGGTGTCTTTATTTTTCGGTGGCGGTTATAATAATAATAATGGAGACTGGTCCGATACCGGTGGTCTACAAAAAAAAAGTGGTAAAATACAGTATACATCTAAGAAATAAAGCAGGTATTAAGTACAAAGTTTGATTACTAGGATAAACCTGGCAGGTAACTTACAATTACTATTGGGACAACATATTTCTTAATATATTTAACATAAGTTTTCAAATTCATTATCATCTGCCTGGCCTTTTCCCAGTGTTAGGGTCGGCTTCCAGTCTAACCGCATGCTGCTGGATACCAGTATTCTACATGGTGCGATTGCCTATCTGACTTCCACAACCCTGTTACTGGGAAATGCGAGGTTAATAATAAGTTTTCAATATAGTGACATAATAAATTATTATGTCATGATACACCTAATTTACATAAACACCAGTTGCGAAGGGTGAATTTATAACAGAGGTCAGTAAGCAGGAGTAAAAAAAAAAAAAATCGGGAAGGGAATTCGGACTTTCATCGTGACCACAAAAAGCTACGTCTTGTTTACCTAACAAAATAACGAGATCAATAATCCTTTTCATTAAATTCCTATTTCGATCTACTTTTCATGCGAATTAGCGAAAAATGATTCTATCCAACAACTCCTTAAATGTCTTTCAGTTGTGAGATGTTTCTTTGTTGAGATTGATCGTCAGATTATTAATATCTGTAAAACCCCCTTCCATAAACTACTAGAATCTGAGAAAAGTAAACACGGGAATCAATACATTTTATTTGATTTACAACTGCCAGTCAGCCCTATCTGGGGAGCACGGCCTAACTCAATTTCGAGTTTTTTATTTTCTAAACTTAACCTTGAAAAGCTTGTTTCCTCACAATGCAAATAATTTGTCAAACAACAATGTACTGCCAATAATGCCATCCTAATAATTACTTTTAAAACTACTCTAAATAAGTAATTTCAACTTAATTGACTATCTACTTACCCCAAATACCTAATTACAACGTACTTTTACTAGACACAAAACAAAACAAACTCGCAACTATAATTCTAATACTAATCATTGTTTTATACCAACAAACAGTTTCCAGCTGTTATACTAACAATTTCAAGAATACAACGAACAAAATGCAAATGAACTACAGGTGTAAATAAATTGTTAAGTCAAATCAATTTTTTACACATGAATTTATACAGAGTGGCCGGAACATTGACGTCCAAAAATAAAATTTAGGTCCCTCGTATCGTGGGGTATCCGAATCACCCCTATGTATGTTCCGCGACTTTTCATAGTTTTCGAGTTACGAATTTTTGTCTGATTTTTTGAGAATGATCGACCTGACCAATCTAAAAAATGGCTTTGTCGAGATTTTTTTTTTGCAACTGAATCTTCGTGAGTAGTACTTTTATGGATAAAATAATCAGCTTCGTAACTGTGATGAAAGTTATGTAAAAGTTGGTCTAAAGTGAAAAAATTACGTTCGGTAAATTATGGCTTAGCATTTTAACTTTAAATAAAAAAATTAAACAGGAAACTTCATGGTTCCTAAGTAGGCTTCAAGAATGCGCCAGACTCTCAGCTTTCATAATCATAAAAAAATTAGCACTTTAGACCAACTTTTTCATAACTTTCATCACAGTTAGTTCGTATGTTATTTACGTAGTATTGTTGTTAGCACTTAACTAATCTTAAAGGCTTACACGCTATCTTGTAGCGGTCGGCTAAAGTGCATAGACAGGGCGGCAGCGGCATTGACGACATTTGGAAGAAAATACGAAAAAAAAATTGTATCGCGGTACTGTAGAGACTATAGCCTATTTGGTGCTAACATGCAACCTCCACAAGTTTGTTTAAAGTGATTGTTATAAAATACGAGATAAAATAGAACAGGCGCAGAAACGTCGCCTGGAGAATATAAAAGCTAAGTGGTTTAATGATTTTTTTGTAAAGAGAGCGAGATGGTTCTATTTTACACGGGCACCGACGGCGGATTCCTAGAGGAGTTTATTGACTAATACAAAGTAGTTGCCGCCTATAATAAATGGCGTGCTCAAATGGCATCTCAGCTCATGTGAGCAGTGGTGGCCCAGTGGTATCGGCCGCGACTTACGAGCTGTAGGTCGTGATTTCGTACCCAAATAGGCGCTTTACTTTATGTAAATTACTTCATCACCACTGCTCTCAAAACAGTGGAGGAAAACATCGTGAGGAATCCGGCATATCCTAGAACCAGAACCAGGTATTCGAAGACATGTGACATCTACCAACCCGCACTGGATTAAGCTAAATCTATTTTGGAATAAAATGATCGCAAATTGCATGGAACCACCTTGTTCACAACTCTTTTGAAGGACTAAATTAAAATTTTCAGCCATTTCAGCATTTTCTACCGGTTAGTTTTTATTGTCAGCCATTAAAGAAAAACAACTGAACACGTTTTTGCATAGGTGGAGAAAAGTGAATTTCGTGTCGTGAGATATGCTGTACCTTTGTCACTTGAGGGGAAACATTATTTTTTTGCGCAAAAAAACTATAACGGAAACGAAACAAAAACTTGATATATATTATGGGGACTCTGCTCCGTCGATTAAAATGATTCATAAGCGGTTCAACGATTTTCGGTGTGGTCGTACAAGTACAAGTGATGCTGTGCGTCCAGGACGCCCAGTTGAGGTAGTGACCTAGAGAGTACCAGTTGGAGTAGTGACTCCAGAGATGATCGCTAAAATCCACGACATAGTGTTGAACGACCGAAGAGTAAAATTGAGGGAGATAGTCGAGATAGTAGGCATCTCAAACGAACGTGTTCGCAATATCTTACACCAACATTTAGGTATGAAGAAACGACCCGCGCGATGGGTGCCGCGGTTACTGACTGTTGATCAAAAACGCATACGTGTGACCACTTCGGAGGTAGGTTTGGCGTTGTTTCAACGGTATAAAACCGAATTTTTGCGTCGTTTTATAAGTTACAAGGAAACTACGTTGAAAAATAAATAATAATAATTAAATAAAATTGACTCCTTGTTTAATTTTTACAAGACTTATCACTACGCCCCCGTATTACATTTAATTCGATGTGTGATGTGTTACGAGCAGAACTTTCGTGCAGATGTCACAAGGTTAAAACAATTTTTAAGATGCACGAAGAGGAGTTTACACAAGACCTGTCTGAAGAATATTTATAACACAATGTTGTATGTAAATTTTTGTGTTAAGCTAAATTGTATACTTGTCACTACAATTTACATATTTGTAAGTGTTTCTGTTACTATTATGTGGCTTAGAGTTTTGTTGTACAGACACTTGCAAGATTTACAACTTCAATATCAAGTTGAGTATTATTTTACTTGTTTGTAGAACAATTATGTAATTTTATTTCATTCGTTTTAGCAATGGGGCGCAAGAAAACTGTATACCATTGTGTCAAAAAAAGGAAACGTAATAATTCTGCAGCCTTAAAGAAAGCAACAGAAGCGAGGTGGATATTTTTTTGCATTTTATATACAAAGTAATAAATATGGACTACACAAATTTAATGTGTCAAACACGATTGTGTCAAAATAAAATGTAATTTAAATCAAAAACACTTTTTAACCCCGTTAGACGATGAATTTCAATAAAATACGAAACACGTCTTCCATCAATTCTGTTAATGAATGTTTATGCAAAATCAGTCAGTCATTCAGGACTAAGCATTTACAGAATATTGCTAATTTGTTTGATATTATTGACCAATAATAATAATAACTTCTTCTTAGGTACATATCATAAATTACTAGCTACATTTTATGTTTATGATTTTAGAATGAGAAATCGCGCTATTGCATTAAAGGAGGGAAGTACTTCGGGAATGGACGCTGAGGCGGGTACTAGTGAAGAGTTAGATTCAATAATAGAAATTGTATGTTTTATGAACAGTTTTATATTCAAAACATAAATTTCTTTATTAAATACTTAATAGTGTTTCAAAAATGTTATAGGTGAAGGAACCTGTTACATTGGATCCCGGACTTGACGAATCAATAGAACCTTCGGACTCAAAAGTAAATACTTTTGTACTCTGTTTCTTTAGTTTTTTTGATTTGGGTTTTGAACCAAATTACCATTATCAGCCATCGTCATTTTAGTTTATCTTCAGTCAGAATGACGGCTTACAATGAAATTGATCAACTGATTGATCAACTGTATGGGTTGAGGACTCTTAAACAAAAAAAAAAGCTCTAAAGTATCGTGTTACCGAGATATTTGAATTTAAAATTCATATAATGATATTGGTCTCCAATTTTCTCAGCAACGCGATACTCTGAAGCGCAATCAGGTCATTTTTTGTTTCGACTTAATGGACCGTTTGAAAAGGCTACGTACTGCTGTTCGTGCTGCTATCAGATATAGGCAACAAAATTATTGTACTATTTCAACTAAAATAGAATTTCATTTTCATTCACAGTGTAACAATTATTATTGTACAGAAGAGAGGAAAAAAGAACCCAACCTAGTCCCACTTATACCAACGCTTCTTCTGAAACTTAAAAAGAATGCATCGCAACTCGCATACAACTCTCGCAGTCTTTTACACTGCTACACTAATAATCGTGCAGAATAATTTAATAGCATCGTGGCTAAAATGGTAGGTGGAAAACGTGTCAACTTTTCGTTGAAAGACTCCTATACTACACGATGCTATGCAGCAGTGGTATCATTTAATACCGGCAAGCCACAATACACATTTTACAAGTCAATCTGTCACGCTAGTCCAGGAAAATCCCTCAAAGTATTGGAAGCCAGGAGACACTCTAAAAATATGCGTGAAGTGATGGCTCGAACAGGGAGTGCTCGTAAAAGAATAAATTATAATCCTAAAGATGCTCACTACGGAGTGGAATGTGAAAGACCAGATATGGACCCCGACGATTATGAAAAAGGAAAAGAATTATTTTTGATTAACAAACAAGAACAGGCGTCAAAACGTCATGAAATTGAGAGGGCTACTGTGTTACAAGCAGAAAGTTCTTTGTGGCTTGAACTCGGAAGGTGCATACTCACGGCATCCTCCTTTGGGAAAGTTTGCAAAAGGCGAGCGAACCAAAACTCTGCCCCCCTGGTAAAATAAATTCTTTACACGTACAAATTGGACCACATTCCTTCAATTAAACATGGCAGGGACAATGAACCTAAGGCGTTGGTACAACTGAGTGTACAAGAAAACATTGCTATCGCAAAATGTGGCCTTTTTATAGATGAGACACATTGTTATTTAGGCGCGACACCGGATGGATTGTTCAGTGAAGGATTAGTGGAGGTGAAATGTCCCAGCTTACTTTCCGGAATCGATCCCGATACCGCCATACAGGAAAAAAACTGAAAAGTTTTAAATTAGATAGTTTCATGTCACAATGAACGAAAAACATGACTGGTGCTACCAGGTGCAAGGCCAGTTGCACATTACCAAAAAAGACGTATGTTTATTTGCCGTGTGGACTGGTCCTGATTTTCCGTTGAAAGTCGTGAGGGTCGCAAAAGATGACGTTTTTTGGGAAGAAAAAATGTTTCCCAAATTAAGTCAATTTTATCAAAAATGTGTATTGCCTGAAATTGTGGACCCTCGAAAGACAAGATCTATGCCTTTACATCAAATATTCATTTATTTTTTTTATTATAATTATACTTTATACAACAGTTATAAGTTTCTTATTTATTAGTCTAAAAACCTGAATTCTATTGAATAAATGAAATCACTTTTTTCATAAAGGTGCATTACGATTATAGCGACTCAAGATTGTTTAGTCCGCCTTAACACTCGCGCTACACTACTAGCATTTTGAAAGTGTGGGTAGCTACACACACATACGTAATTCTGCCGTCTTTTACCTAAACTCGAGCGTTGCAATTTTGTGAAATGGCTCTAAGGAACACTCAACGAAGATTTACGCCATTCTTAACGTTGTTTTCGCTCACGCTTGTAAACAGAACTGATGAATTTATTTGAATAGTTTTTCTAATAGTGTTTTCAATGGATTTCCAACAGTTTCTGAATTATCTGTATGATAATCCGTACGATTACCCTGCATGCAGTTATTTGCTAATAGAATTTTATGATTATGAAGAATTCCAAATACGCTATCGTTTTAGGACGTTAAGATTTTATGCAACTGGAAATTTTCAAGTAAGTAAGATCTTGCTGAAGCTTTAAACTAAAAAAAACTTTCGAGGCACAACACAATTAAATTAATAAAGTTTCAACGTAACGTAAACCTACCACCTACGCAGGATGACAGGACCGAACCGACGCGATGACACAGATAAAAAAAACCGCAATCTGAGAATTTTGAGTGACCATAGACAAAAAAAAAACAAAGCTTATACTGTAATCTATGGTTCAATGAAGTATTCAATGACGTTTTACCTCGACTCGACCTCGACTCAACCTCACTGGAGGATCCTCAAGATTACCTCATGACAAGACACAGTTTTAACTAAGAATACCGATTGCGAGGATTCCTTGAGGTAGTCCTTAAGGTAACCTGGAATGAGTGGCGGTGGAGGAACTTTCCAAGTTACTTCTTAGAATATGGGTATGAGTGTAGTGCGACCCGCTCTTGCCCGGTTTTTTTATAATCCTATCTGTTATACTTACAGATTCCACCAAAGTCCTTTGCTTCAAAACGCATCCCATTAGTTGGAGTAGGAACTGTCTCGGCACTGTCGATATTTCCTGGAAATTATATGTAATAATGAAGACCAGTCTTTGGTTTATATCCATAGTAATGGTGGGCTTACACGGGAAGTGTGCAATTCTTGGCGACGTAATTAAATACATTTTGTTCATATGAGAAATAATCAATAATAATAATAATACTTTTAATAAAAAAAAAAATATTTCATATTTTTAATAATCACATCTGCCTAGCCTTTTTTCAACTATTTTGGGGTCGGCATCCAGTCTAACCGGATGCAGCTGAACACCAGTATTTTATATGGAGCGACTGCCTATCTGACCACTACAACCCAACTACATATTATTATGAGAAATAATATAGGTCATATTTAAGTTACCATAGAAATTATGTTGTTATGACTTATGTAGAGCAAAATCGGTAAAGAGCTTAGAGATCAAAATTAAGTTTTTAGGGTTCCGTACCTCAAAAGGAAAAAAGGAACTCTTATAGGGTCACTTTGTTGTCCGTCCGTCTTTCCGTCTGCCAAGACCTTATATGTCAAGAACGAGTTGAGGAATCAAGTTGAAATTAATGTCAAAGTCTATGGTGGAGCTCTTAAAAAGTAAAGCTTCTAAAGCAACACAACAAAAAAAAAACCTATAATCATGGAATGTGTCAAGAAGCAAGGTCTCATAGCACAATTAAAGGAAATAGATCGAAGATCAGTTTATCACAAAAAAAAAAAACAAAATTGCGATTACAAACTCTCAATTGCAGTTGGAGAACTACAATGCTAAGTTTGTTTTGGGGTAAATTCATCGCAACTACGGAACCTTTCAGTGTAGCCGTTTTTTTTAATATAATTCTGTATTTAACTTAATTATTTTGTATTTTTAGAGTTTTTGATCAGTACTAATGAGTTTCATGTAACATGAACAATAAACAGAGACAATACAGCAATACCGTGATTGTATAGAAATTGCAAATTTTAGTTTGATTATGCCCGTATAATCGTAGTTAAAATTAAGCAGGACAGGAAAAAAATTGAATATTTAAATTACCTTAAAAACTTCTTTAGTTAAAGCTTTAACAAACAAAAATATAAATATATATATGTCGTCGCCAGCAATTTCAAGACGACAACATTATCAAAATATTAAAAATACTGCTACCCGTTGATTTCGTAATATTGGTCTAACTGTAACTTATTTCTCATTGGTTGATCGGTTAGTACAGTGAACACCGTTAGGGGGCGCTATAATTTCGCGCCATTTCTATACGTGGACAGAGTCGATTTGAAAAAGGGCGGCATTCGATTTGCGGTAGCGGACGCCTTAGTTGAGAGCATACGATCGAAACTGTCACGTTCACCGTACAAACCTTGGTTTCTTATTATTCATAAAGTGATTGACTCATTGTAAATTATAAAAATAAACGTGATTGTGATTTGTGCTTCATCCTACGTTTTACTGGTTTGCCCGAGTACCCACCTTCCTCATGGAACCCGTACCAAGAAATGATGATGATGGCCCTGTTATCGCAACGCCCACGCTCGCGCCGTCATCAGAAGTGGGATCAGCTCGGGCGTCTACCAACGATATCTATTGGCGCCAGCTTCTCGAGCAGCAAAACCGAATTACCATCAGCATGATTGAAGCCATCCGAGAATCAACGCCGAAGCAAACTTCAATCAAGTTGCCAGAGTTCAACCCGGACCTACCTGATGTCGATCCACGTTCTTGGAGCTCGACGGTGGACATTTGCCTCACAGAACATCCCATGGAAGGAGGCGCGCTGATTATTGCCCTTAGCAAATCTCTGAAAGGAAGTGCATCGACATGGCTTTCTCAAGTATCGCATACTGGTATGACGTGGAGCCAGTTCAAGAACCTGTTCCTAGCACGATATGATTGTGCGGAGACCTGTGCAGCGACTATAATTAACGCCAACAACAGCCAACCAAACGACGGTGAAAATTTTGCTGCATACGCGAGCCGTTTGATGACGTCACTCCTAGTTAAATGGAACGAAATGAGCTGCGAGGAAATAGCTATATCGTACGTACTTGCTCACTTAGCGAAAATGGATAGTCGAATCAACCGACTAGCTTTTACGACGGAAATCAAGACGAGAACAAAGTTGATTCAAGAATTAAACGCATTTTCGTTGAAGAGAAAACAAGATCGACACGCCGACAACGCTACTTTAGACGCTAAACGAACAAAACAAGCAAGCAACCCGCCGTTCCAATATTCCAATGCAATTATTGTCATAAGATTGGGCACAAAGCAATCGACTGTCGTTTACGTAAAAGCAGTCAGGCGCCTGCTACACAAAGGACCACTTCTACCAAGACGCCTACGTCATCGGATCCTAAGAAGAATGTCACCTGCTTCCGCTGTGGAGAACGAGGCCACATCGCACCTCGTTGCCCGAAGACGAGCAATGCAGCAGCCAGTAGCAACACCAGCAGTGACAGCGGCGCGGCCCTGGAACGAAGAATCAACTAATGCCAAGTCCAAGGTGTACGCGGAGACCTAATACAATCCGGTGAATCGTACATTTTTTATTTCGATAGTGGTGCTGAGTGTTCTCTTGTTAAGCAAAGTATTGCAGAAAAATTCTTAGGAGAGCGTTCCGTTGCTAACATAAGATTAACAGGCGTTGGCAACGCTCATGCTTACTGTACCGAACAAATTCTATGCGAGGTAGTTATTGACGGACATTGTTTACATTTATCATTTCTTATTGTACCACATGAATTTATGCCGCATAACGTTATGATAGGCTCTGATATTTTAAATTATGATATTTAGCGAGAGGGCATCTAGTAATAACAAAATCGGTTTCTTGTTTTGCCGCGGTAAAAGAAATTAATTTGAGTGCAATTAAAACCGACGTTCCGCCCGCTTTTAGAGATAGTCTTGCGCGTGTGTTGACTGAATTTTCGTTTGTGTTTATTGATGGTTTATCGTTAACTCGGGTAACTACAGGTGAACTGAAAATTCGTTTAAAAGATCCAACCCGTACTGTTTATCGTCGCCCTTACCAACTCAGTCCCCGCGAACGAGAAGTACCTAGTGCGTAACAAAATAAACGAGTTGTTGAACGCAAACATAATCCGACCGAGTAGTTCTCCGTTTGCTAGTCCGATTCTTCTTGTGGAAAAGCGTGATGGTTCAGAGCGTATGGTAATAGATTTTCGAGAGTTAAATTCGAATACGATGCCAGATAGATTTCCACTTTCGCGTTATAACAGACCAAGGTCGTTGCTTTGCTAGTAATAAAGAACCAAAAAAAAAAAATACTGTAAAAGTCTATTAAAACTTATGTTTCAAAATTAATATTATTTCAAGTTAAACAAATATCAACTTTATTTTAATGGTGATTAAATTGATTTCAGAGTGACTAGCACTACTAAAAAGTGATAAAAAATGTTTGAAGTTGTAGCGTTATTGTATAGCATTTAAAGTTACTTTTGCATAAACTCATATTTATTTACCTTTTTGGCAAATAAATCGCGAATGCAGATTAGTTCGCATAACATTCACCTACACCTAATCGCGACAGATTCCAGTCGAGCAAACAACTAGGTAGAACGCGTGATAAATACAGTAAAGTGCATGCCTACTGCAGTAGAAAGTTTCTACTGCAGTATGATGATGATGAAGATGTTTCTACTAGAAACATCGCATAGGTCGTGGCAGGAAGCTCTTAACGAGGTTCAACTGGCGTTAAATTTCACCGTTAATAGAGTAACAAAGGCGAGCCCCCTCGGACTTATGATCAGTCGCGTAGCTAGACCACTGAATCTTTTGACTGCTGATGATACTGAAGTTGAGGTAGATATATTTGAAACGAGAGAGCACGCAGCCCACAACATTGAACGAAGTTCTAATTACGAAAAGTCTCGTTTTGACAGTAATAAGGCTAAATTAGTCAAATTTAATGTCGGTGACCTGGTTCTTATGCAAAACGAAGAACGAAACCAAACGAAATTAGATCGGAAATATAAAGGTCCATTTCAAATAACTGATGTACTTGAAGGCGATCGTTACACTTTGAAACCATTGACCAGTAACAGAACCTATAAGTATGCCCACGATCGTCTTAGAAAGATGCCTCAATGTGAAGTTCCATCTGAACTGATTGTTGACATAGAATCCAATGCAGATAATAGTCATATATATATATATAAATGAAAAAAAAAAACCAGGGATATGGTGCCCTCACCGGTTGCTTAAGGTTCTAGATTGCACCTGCGACACATGCTCAAGTGATAAGTCAGTGGCAGTAGAAACATAATGTTGTGGCCCTGGACTGGCCCATACGGTCTTCGGATTTAAATTCGTTTGAGCAGATGTAGGACATGCTTCAACGAAGGGCTTTACGAATTTTTCCCAAATGAATACACGAACAAAAGTTATCAGACTTACGGAATCGAACGACGGAGTTTGATTAAACTGGCCCAGCAAATCTTGAACTTGCACCTGTTGACTCGGCTCCTATATGAACACAACACCTTAATAAATGTCAAAATTCGTATGAAATTATTTCAGTCAAATATTTGGTACGTTCATGACTATATTACCTCCGTATATTCATCCAGTATGCGGAACAGCTCTGGACTCACTGTCGACTTCAACAACAACCGGCCATTTGCATTTTCCGCGGACTTTTTTTCAAATAAATAAGATTGGTATTCACTCTCGCGCTCCATTTTTTGTAATTCCTGAAGGTACAGCTCACTCCTAAAGATATATTGAAAAGTTTAGTCATGCAATGCTTTTCATAAAACTAAACAGGTGTGTGTTAGCGTGTAGCAGCTATTTTCTAATATCAAATAAGCGGTCTCCAATCAACCGTACAGTTGTGATGATTACCGGATATGACATTAACCGTACAGTTGTGATGATTACCGGATAGTATGGCGAACAGGGCCAAGGGCGCGATAACACTCAACAACACTAGACCATAAAACCAAGAGCCACTGTATCATTATTTAGAATTTTAGATATTATCATCGCTGTGCAGGCTCATCCCAGGTGTATTGCTTGCAATGTGAATATTTTTTAATTACATTGATCCAAGTGATGTAACCGAGACTTACATACATTACATAGCATAGTGCTTTGCAAATTAAAATACTAGTTCTAAAAAGTATTTTGGCTCGTTATGTTATTTTGATTAACCTTTTTTGCTTTACTTGTTATATCGCACAGCATTTTATTTCCATTTCAACCCCGCGAGTAATTTATCATTAAATTCTTTACCGTTATGATGTTGGTTTTCATTAAAATAAACCGGACAATTTAACTTGACGAGGTAGATGTCTGCGTATTTATAAAATTTTGCATTATGCAAGCAAATATATAAACATTATTACATACTGAATACTAAAAATTCGCTTCTCAAAATATTATAATTTGAATCAGAACGCGCTTCGCTTATTAACACTCGCCGATTCATGACCACTCTCATACTTCATCATATCAAACAATTCCCGGTAAAATAACACAGCGTCAATTATTATTACTTAAATATATTTCAAATTATATCATGCGGACAAATTAATATGGAGAAGAATCTTATCATTGCAAACCTGAGTTCCCGCTGGATACAATTTTCGCAGACAGTTTCTACTATTTTGGAGCACTCCGCTTTCCTCGCTTTGTTTGGCCCGGCTGGGAACAAAATAAATACGCGCCAAGCAAATAACATTAGCTATCCTAAGTGTATCTTACTACTAAAAATATGAGCAAAATGCATTGAACTTATTAATTGTGAAGCGGTTAAGGAACTTAAACTTTAACAATCAGTAATAATATGATAAACCAAGGATCACAAAAACAAAATGTGATGAGTATTTCCACTGCAGACTAATGGCATTTTTTGTTCAGTGTCGCCAGTGGGAATAAATGATGAATCTATTTGTTTAGTCATCTTTGGTTTATTAACCTATACATGTAGAAATGAGTGAAACTGCATATCTGATTTTGAACCCAACATAAACTTGTAGAGCTTTTTAGAGACATTATTTCCCGCAATTTTAGAGCCTAGTTCCAAATATCTCTTAGATTATTCATAATCATGGAACTTCGGATTAAACAGGAGTAATATAAAATCTTGTATTCTACAAAATTAAGCACATAAACACTTTTCTAAAGTATATTTCATTTCATAAATTCAACCCGTGTAATAATTATGTTATTGGATGATGAAAAGTTTTTCTTAACTGGGCTAGTTATGAAAAACCTTTCATCATCTGCCTAGCTTTTCCCAATTATGTTGGAGTAGGCTTCTAGTCTAACCGAATGCAGGATGCAGCTGAATACCTGCATTTAACGTGGAGCGACTGCCTATCTGGCCTCCACAAACCATTTACTGGGTAACACTGCTGCGAGTCATTAAGTAAAATGAAACACGCATAAGAAATCAGCGCTTAATAGATATTTTTTTTTATTTATTGTCGACCGTCCAAGCCTCAGAAGTTATGCGCGCTATACGAGATCACGAACTTACCAAAGGTTCAAAATCAGATACAAAATTCCCATTTCCGCTTGCTTGAGTTCAAATATGCACTTCCGATAAATTAATATCAATAGGTACCTATTGTGACTTTGTTAGTGTAAAAATGCGAAATTACGCAAATGCAAATTAGAAATGCATTAATGTGTTCAATAAAATTTATTGCTAAGGAAATATATTTGGCACATGAAAACAGCATCTGAAGAACATATTTAATATTAATACCATGGGGTAGTTGACTGTTATTCAAAATGTGCAATTGAATAAAAATCATATTAATAAATTCAATTAACATAAATGAAGGTAGTGGCTAAATGCTTAACTATTGCTTATTTTAGTCCCTCACATGTTAACACATTTTATGAATACTAGCAGTCTGTCATTTTAAAGTCGGCGAAGTAAGGGGGAGTAACAATTTTGTTACATAATTTTAGTTAGGCTTATATGGCATCTAACCAAATATGTGGCTGCAATATTATCTTATCAACTATGGCCCAAGCATACCGGCAATATATTTTTGCACTATTGCAAGAAAATGTTTGTCCCGGCAATCAGAAATATGAGCTCAGTTAATGCCATTGAAACAAACAAACACAGGTTACTCAATGAATTAGCTACGAGAGCAGCACTTCTATTGTTTCTGCAGTTTGGCAGACTTTATGTATGCTATTGTTAATACAATTTTGAATAAATAAATAAAATAAAAATGTTATGTATAATTTTGTACTACAATTTTTCCAATATATTTAAGCTCTCATGTACAGGAAGTCGCACGTCAGTATAAGCTGGCCTTATTCTATTGAAACTCCGTACCTACTACGCTAGGCTAGCTCAATGTTAAGTGTTGCACCGACGAACGTTGTCGGGTATTACACGAATAGAAATACGCCTATTTATGCGGTTTTCCTTGATTTGTCCAGGGCCTTTGACCATGTCCCATACGATCATCTTAGGCAAAAGCTAGAACAGACAACTCTGGCACCAGCGCTGTCTGTTCTTGCTTTTACTCCTCAAGCACTGATACCTGAACCAAGAGACTCAGGTGCGGTGGGTAGAAGAGCTGTGTCTGAGTCATGCCGCCTTTGCCATTCTTAATGAAAGGTCACCCGATAAACAGGGTCTATAAATTTAAATACCTACCCCCCCATAGAAGAAATGTGCTCGCCCGCTGATTTTCTACAGACGTAATTAAAATAACCCTTTTATACATATTTATTTAAAGGCTTAATGCACAGCACTGAACCCGGGAGCCCTTTGGTTCACATATACACAAAAGGCTTACAATGCCCTGCGTATCCAATATCATCCATAACGCATTCACGGTGTTGTTGTCGGTGTTGTTTGTTGTCGGTATTGTTGGTTGTTGTTGTTGCACTCACTGACGGCTTTGTGCACTGTGACGTAAGAAATTTGCCTCGTTCTCGTTCCTCCGCAGGCTCTATGGCAGTCCCAACACATCCTGCAATCGACAGCCGACCGGGCAGACAGCCTGCTAGTGTGGGCGCACACAAATAGGACCCGATCTGTTTTAGTTATTAAGTACTACTAACATAGGCTAAGCTATTTTGTTACTAACACTATAGATCTCATTGTAGTCTGCTTTTTTTAAAAGTAGGTACTATTTTGTACGGAAATGTAGCTAAGAGCAATCCCATCTGCAATCTAAAATATAGGAGTAAACGTGGGCTAGCAAAGAAACGAATGGATTAAGACAACCCAGGTAACCAACAGTACTGCGGGTCATTAGAGGCTTCTTTTAGGGCTTCCTGAGAATGTCATTGTATGTTATGGAAACTTAGGTGAATTATTGTTCCGCAATTCTGAGATATAAGACGTACGTGCGCAGGTACTTTTAGATGAGATAAGGCGGGCAGAATTTGTCATGTTATTTTAATTTAGTCAAAACGGAATAAAAAGGGATTTGAAGATCCAGGCTCGATATAAAAATCTTCAATCCCTACACATACAATTTCCATTGAGAGAAAAGAGCTGTTTAGCTTCTGACTGGCAGACCAGTTTTTCATAAAACAAAGCTACGAATCTCTTATTTTCATGAAGACCTATACCGTCCACATGACGTATCGCGCCAAACTTAGTTGATTTAACTTACTACTTTGGCAATATAAAATTTATTTCTGTACCTGGGCACAGAGTTTTAAATACAGGTATTTTTGAGAATCGGCACCATTGGCCTTGGTGTGATACTGGTTCCAGAGTTGTACCTGCGCTATTGGTACCAAACATAGTACCTATACTATTGGTATTTCTAATCAGTATCGGTACTGCACCGTATGGTAAGAGGCATAAACCGCTAAGTACCTGTACAAAACCTGTACTTTTGGTACAGGTGCCAAGCCGTGTCTGAGCCAAACTGGCGGGTTTTTGCGCACATCAATATTTTTCTGGGAAACCAAAACGGATAAGAGATTGTTGTTTTAAAGCAACATGTAGAATAAAAAGCTGACGAATTGAGAGATTTGATGAGTTATAAACATCTTTAATGGGATGACGGAAGCCAAGAGACAGTGCCACCTTTAGATCCGCCCTTTGAACCCTTGCGAGAGGTAAAAGGATTGTTTTAAATGTAACACCCCAATAAGTAATGCAATATGTTAATAGCGATTGATATATATGATAGATATGATGTATATATAGACCTGTCCTGTGCCTATCGCATACAGCGGATTCCCACGGCTTACACCAGGTCTTTGGTCCACCATGTGAGGGGCTAGAGCCGCAGTGGAATTCTTTAGCTGTATTTTAAAGAAAACGTGTTCGTTGGAAACATATTCTCTTGACAGTTCGTGAGCAACTCATTCATGGCTTGGAATAAGTGGGTGTAAAATGGTCTATGCACATGGAGAACACACTTTATCATGACCAAGTGCAAGTCCAGGACTTCAAATATTACTTCACAGTTCTTTCTCATATCGACATGAAACATTCACGTATACAATACCACCCAGATTTCAGTAAACCCCTGTATGATTTCTTTTCCCCATATGGTCCTAGTTAAAAAAACAATCAATACTCATATGGATAGAGGACACTTACAACAAAAAATGTCAAATCCATTTGGTTTTGTCTGGGAAAATCGAATAATATTGCTGAGTATTGCAGGGTCATAGTTGAAATATATTGCTTGCCTAACAAATTGTATTTGATATACGTAGGTCGCTACATAAATTTTGTCGTACTTTTTTATTTATTAATTTTTTTCGAAGTAATGCCCATTAGCACTGATACATGCTCTCATACGATCGAACCATGTACTAAATACGTCGCCCCAGGAACCATCTGGAACACTACCACATATCTCTTCAAATGCGCCTATTAGCTCTTCGTCATTAGAAAACTTGCGTCCTTTTAATGCTTTTTTTGCATAAGGAAAAAGTGCAAATTCGCATAGCGCAAAGTCTGGACTATAAGGAGGATGTCCCAATAATTTCACTCCATCTTCACGCAAGTAGTCTATAGTTTTGCTAACCTGATGTGCGGGAGCGTTGTCCTGATGCAGAATCCATGTGTCGAGTCTTGAGTTTGGCCGCTCGTTTTTCAACGCTTCTAAAACTCGAGGCAAACATTTTTCCGTGTACCAACTTGCAGTAACAGTCTTCTGTTTATCAAGCACGATAGTTGACAATATTCCGCGTTTTGAGAAAAAATACAGCCACCAATCTTTTTTTAACATATCGAGACATTTTGACAGACGTTGACGCATCTTCATCTTGAAACACCCATACTTTGCTTTGGGATTTAATTGGGACATCAAAATACTAAAGCCAAGTTTCATCACATGTAATGATTGAATTGACCTACTTAGATTTGCCGCCGTCAAAGTTTTTTAACATTCCATGACACCAATTCATACACTGTTCCCTTAACTCGTCAGTCATCGAATGTGGTACCCAAAGTGAACAAAGTTTCCTAACTTTTAGATGTTCGTGAAGAATTCGATGAACAGTTGGTGCATTTAAATTCAGGGTTTCCTCGATCTGTCGATATGTCACATGCCGGTCTTCTTCCAGTAGTTTTCGCACTGCCTCAATGTTTCTATCGGTAGTTACCTCTATTGACCTACCCGGCCTCGAATCGTCCTCCAAGCTAAAATTGCCGCGATTAAACTGAATAAACCATATTTCTATAGTCCTTAAGGAAGGACACGTTTGTCCTAATGCACCACTCATTTCTTCAAAACACTGTTGCTTAGTCAAGCCACGCTTGAAATTATATAACATTATTACACGAATATCGCGACGAGTAAATTCAGTCATTTTTAATTTTCAAAAAATCGCTATAAATCTACAAAGCTAGTTTACGTTACGAAACTTGTACTGTTATTGTTGATGTTAGTTTGCCTTTATAAATCTACCCTCAACTAAACAATATCTTACATTTATTTCGCATACGACAAAACTTATTTAACAGTTAAATTTTAAAAACGTTTTTGAAATGCTTGACATTTAAACACGAAATTTAAATCATGTTATTATTTTGACTGACGACACGGTTGGAGCAGTGGTTAAGCGATAGACTGCTGCGCTACGTGTCGCGGGTTCGATTCCCGTTTTAAACAAATATTTGTATGACCTACAAGTAGTTGTTTCGTTTCTGGCCGTTTGTGTATGTGAGTTAAAATGTCTGTAAACGCACCCACGATACAGGAGAAATTGTGTGGGGCAACGCTTTGAAAAAAAAATTTTTTTTTGATATACAGGATAAAAATGAAAATTGACAATAAGTATGGTGGGCCAGGAACCAACCCCAAAATTTTTATCACCCAGCGACCGTACTGTACCAGTAAGGATCAAATCCAGCCAAAGAATGTTATTTGTAAAGAGTTCTACTCAGTTTCATAAATTTTTGGTCTAAATGTGAAAGTACTGGCCAAAGAAACATTTTGCGCGTCAAATGTCCCTTACACTCTGTATGGTTTATGAGCTATGTTAGATGTTACCTAGGCTATTATTCTCATTTCTACTCAGAAAAAAACTGCAAAAAATACTCAATAAACTATTTCAATGAAAGCTCGAAACGATAGTTCCAAGGCCATTAAAATTGGACTCAGAACTATTATTTCTGTTTTCTAGAAGATTTTCGAAATGTCATGCCATGTTAACACATTTCATTTGTTTTTGTTAATTTATTAAATCGAAAATGTATGAAAAGAATTATTTTTCAGAGTGAAGTAAAAGTATTACTAACACTAGTTATTAAGTTATTTTGTTGTTACTAACACTATGGACCCAGGTCTGAAATAAAGAATTTGAATTTGAATTTGAAAAGGCCAATAGCCCTACAGTTTTAGTGCCATAATACCAAATGCTTAGAAGGATAAATTCTAAATGACTATAGCAAAAATATTATCTTGGTGCTTTCAATTTCGTACCAAAATGGATGATGTCCTTTAAAGAAAATGTAGGTGAATTTTTCACTTATTTAATTTCATACATTCCTTTGCACCTTTTTATTCAATTTAGTGGGTAGACCAAGAATATAAAAAAAAAACTACATATAACATAGTTTTAGTTTTCTCTCAAATGGACCACTCCCACCGGGCTCATTTACCACTTTGGCCTAGCATAAACTCAACCAGTACACACAAATGTCTGAAAAAATCTTGACTTTATTTATGTTTATGTATCATTTTAGATGTGATAATTATCTATTATGGCCCAAAAATTACGAAAACTGACGTCCAGTCAAATGAATGTGACAATACAAATTGTAACAACAAATAAGCAAGTTAGTAGATAAAGTTGTTACAAATTATCAGAAACAGAAATCTCTGTTGCACGCACAAAGCCTAAACTGATTTAGTAATTATAGTAAAAAGGGATATTGCATGTCACAGTAAATTATATTTAAGGTATTCCATAATATTCTGTGCTAAGTATTCGCGCATGCTAGGATGAATTATTCTGATTTTAACTTTTCTTAAACTCATTGAAGACAATTGATATTCTTTTTTGCTTTTCGGTGAGCAATTAACTCCTTTGAATTTCAATGATCTAAACTGCCCCACCCCTCAATAGCAATAAGGTTTATACCAATGGATGGTTCTCCTCCAGCCTTTAGGGCAATTTTTGTGTAGTTTATTAGACCATTCGGAGTTAGAGCAACATTGTGATTAATCAAATTAAATTGTTGAATGTTGATAATGTTTTTTTACTAATACAGTGCCTTCTACACATAGGGATACTTCATGTTTGCATACTTGGAGAAATATGTTGAAGATTTATATAATTATAAATCAGTAATCAGTAAGTATATTATCATTACATTGGATTATATCTTATGGCTATAGGAGGGTGGAGTAAATTCCTATACTTCAGTACCCATTCTCTTTCAATATTGAACTGGTAAAATTTGGCAAAAAATCAGTTAATAATGTAGTCAGATAATTACCCTCGGAAGGCCCCGCAGCACGTTTCATTGCTCCACTTTTACTTGGAGTTGCATTTGTTGGAAATGGAGGAGGAGGTCTACTTGCGTCAAACCTGAAATGTTAACAAAACATATTGTAAGATATTTCCTTCATGCTTGTCCATATTTTTTGGATCCCATGTTCGAAAATGATTGACTTGAAATATTTAAGTAACATAGATTAATAACTACTTACATGGGCGGTAGAGGAGGTGGCGGCTGGGTAGCTGAAAACATTGTCTCCTACAATGTTTTCAGCTACCCAGCCGCCACCTGTTGAAGGGTGGTGGACCTGTAAAAGAAAACATAATTATTATAATCACATATCGCTCCAAACAAAATAAAAATGTGCTTAAACTAATGGCACCCGCACCCCTATTTATGTTACTCTAGCGACCAGCCCTTGCTAAGCGGAGGTGGGATTGTCGACATGTCAAAACATCGAGATTTCAATGCTGTATTAAGTGAAATAATGTATTATACACAAAAACCTTCTGCAATAAATGCCCTAAATGATGAACTATTTAAGGTGCATTCGGCTAACTCCGAAAATCGGGATATTCCAATAATTACAAATTTCTTGAAATTGTGGCAATATTTTTTTAAATTGAGTGTTAATGTAAAAAATACGATAGGTTACGGTTACGTATTTTTTTGCCTAAAAATTACTTAAGTATGCTATGAATATCATAAATAGTATTTTATTTTGCTTACGCGAATCTCTTACTTTTGTATACTTTAAGTAGAATGTTAATGATCACATTATCATTTCATTTTGATTAAACTTTATTACTTATACTTGTACAAATGGTATACCTACTTACTAAAAGTTTGACTACTGTAGACAACTTGTAGGGTAATTCCGAAATATAAATATCGCATATTTATGTTTAGGCTACCGAGAGGTCAAAATCGAGAAATATTTCTTTTTGAGGGTAAATCTGAACAAAAAAGAAATATTTTTTCTATGCACAAACGAAATAACCCACTTTTAACTGTCATTCAGATTTACCCGAACATACTTCGGAATTGAACTGGTACAAAGTAAAAATAATTAGGATTTTTAAACACTTGTATCTATACATATCAAGGATATTTATAAAAGTTTTTCAAATAGAGCTTTAGGCTGTATATTCAAGTAAATAAAGCGACGTAAATTAGCACCATTAGCTCCACCAATTCTGAGTGTTAGTTAAAATATAAACATGCCACCAACTCTTTAAAAATCCTTTCGTAATAATCTACTGAGAAAGAAGTTTGTAAAAAAGAAAACAGCTGTCAAGTAGTAGTTTTACATGTGCATGGTATTTTTTAACTCATACTAGCGACTCCTGCCTGCCTTAATAAACCCAATAGCCAAAACCCCGAACATATTAGGTTATCCTCGGGTAACAAACTATCAAGATCCTTTGAATAGGGAAGTTTCTTTCAAAGCACCACACATTATGACGAAAATTAGGGTGAAAACAAATACCTGAGAATGTGGGTGGTGTCATCCTAACAGGTGCAGTTGTAGTTGTCGGTGGTGGCGGTGGCGGTGGCGGAGGGGGCGGCGGCGCCAGTAGCGCCACTCACATACGTGTTCATCTGTGCAGTAGACATTGCTGCATACCTTTCAGCCAACGCTCTAGGTATCTGACCTGTAGTCAGAAACAGGTTTTCTTCTTCTCTTGACGTATGCAAATATGTGCAATCTGGCCTGGTACAACCCGTTCTGTTCTGATAATCGTGGCAGAACTTCAGAATGTCTTTCATGGATTCCACATCTAATTCATGACGGAACCTGCATTGAGCGCCTTTCGTACAAATACCCCACACAAAGTCGCGGCATTTTTTACTTTGTTGTTCGGTCGGTGTCACATTGACATTTCTAATCCGTGGGTCCGTTGGAGCCGAATTCTTGTTGATTACCGTTGTCGCCGTAGGTGCCGTCGTTGATGGCACTGTCTGTTGCGGTAAAGGCGGCTGGCGGCCATTTTGTTCAATATTATTACTCATGAACTGCAAAACAAACTTGTCGTTTAGTAATGCAGAACAATCATATAAACTATGTATCTAAATATTAATAAATAGTTTCAAATGCGTACCGTAGTCTTGTATGACAGATGCTATCGTGTTATTTTATACAAATTAAAATTGTCGAAATAAATACCACCAATGCCAGCACTACAGGCTCATCGTTTTTTCATTGCTAACAGTACGCGCCGCCCGCAAAGTATTATTTTAAAAACCAAGTTATCCCAACACATAAAGCACTGTTTTACTCATAATAAATAATAAGTGCGTACTACTGACTGCTTGATACAAATTCCAAAAACATGGATAGTAACTGTCAACTGCTGATATGATTCAAGAGCTAAAATAAAATAATTACAAATATTAGTATTGCCTCATGGTGCAATTTATAATCTGTAGGATCATTACATCTATCTAAATATTCAATTGAAAAGGTTAATAATAAAATCATCATACAATTATAACCAATATACTTGTAGATGTTGAGGGAATTGGCTGATTTACAACTCCCTGCAATGGTTTCCTTCCAACAAACAGTGACTTCGGTTGTGAAACTTTATTGAGATCTGAAAATGAAATAAAAATACCATGGAAAACACTATAAAAAATGTTGTTTGCCTTAAGATGCTTTGTAGTGTTTTTTTTTCATAACTACTGAGAATACTGTAATGATGTTAAGTTTATCATCATTGAAAATATAAAGCAAAAATTTTGAAACAAGAAAAAATATTAATTACTTGTTGTACATACATAACTAACAAAAAGGATATATCATCATCATCCTATTATTTGTATTAGTTTATAAACCCTTTTTGTAACACATTGCATAATATGGCATGGATGAGAAACTCATATTATTAATGATCTCCAAAAATAATACATATTATACAAATGGTATACTTTTATATAAAATAACATAAATGTTTTTGGGTGTGTACACAAATATAATGAACCAACCTGGTTTTAATGTTGGAACTGCAATATTGCTTATTCTGTTATTGCGACATAGATATCTTTCTTCAAAGTGTAAATGACACACACGACGATACTTAAATATGTGTGCATTTTCAAGTCCCAAAATATCACCCCCAATTGCATACAGCCAGGTATTGAATCTTACTCTATCTTTTTCAGGGTTCGGAAACCGATGAAGAATGGCATGCATGTCTGAAAAAAAGTTAATGCAACCATTAATGAGGTTTCTTTTAAACACCTATTTATGTTATAAGATACCTATTTCAATTAGCAATGTTAAAATAATGATCAGGGGGCCCTATGCCTGTTTGTCACCTTAGTAGTATAAAAAAAACAGATGACTAGAAAAGAAAAACTAAGATCCAAGGAACATAATATACATAAATATTGGTCAGTTGGTCGTCTTAGGTTGTTTAGTCGAGAGCTAAGACAACTTTTAACATTAGTTCTTGCCTAGTACAATAAGTAATTTCGACAGACGAAAGACTTTACCTAGTGTATCAAAACTATTGAATTCTACATTGTAATAACAAAAACAACAGAAGAATATCGGACTTGGATAATGACAAATAGTAAGTTGAATTGGGTTCAACGTTCAAAGCAAAGTATTCGATTTCAGCCTAATCTTCAGGGTTGGACATAATTATAAATCCCATTGACATACCTCCACTGTCGTTGCATCCAGGAACACAGCAGTGCTATCCGACGACATGATGCACTATAGAGTCCTATCTCAACACAACACTGGGAGTCCTATCTCAACACAACACTTTAGGAGTCTATCTAAATTTATGGTTTTGGGGAGTCGAAAAATGATCAGCACTATACTGTCAGCCAATCCAGAAGTTGTTGTCAGGGGGGTAAGGATAGATCGGGTAGAGATAGCATGCAACCTTGTAACGTAATGTACATACTCACGGTTATCTACATTCATTCCTCCAGGTCAGACAAGCATGCCGTTACCGTTAGGCGCTGATCTGACTATTCCTCACGACACCAGGTCAAGTTTAATCCATAATCAGTACACAGACAGTCATTAAACTTCAACATAACACTAAGACGATTTAGTAACATCCAAGGGCTGGAAATTGCGCCCACACTGATTGATATCATTTTTCCTATAAACACTATACTTTTAATACGCTTTTAATACGAAATAACTATATATTTAATTGTATTTTATTAATTTATTTTATTATGACAGTTCTGACAACGACGTTTGTCAATACGTCGCCATGACAAGTTTGCTTATAAATTCTTATCAGCCTGTAACTTTTAGCTGAAAATATATTCAGACTCGCAAATCAATACTGGCCATCATATTTCAAATTCATATTTATTTCTTCAAGTTGCTATTCTACGAGTTTACCTGTGGGATCCAAGCAACGCAACTGACAGTTCCAGTGGGAGTTCGAGTTCGAGTTTGAGTTCGAGTTTCGCCTCTATAGCGAACCCTCAAAGTAGAGCTGGTACTCCGGAGTCACCTATCCAGGGAACTCTTGGCGTATCCCCCTCAAGACTCCGGTACCTGACGTACTAGCCCTACACCTCCGTCCTCCGTCCTCCGTACCAGTTGGACCGCTGGCGTGCCTCGCCGGAACACCCTCTACTGGGCCGCGCCTCAACCGAGGGCCGTCTCTCCTGGCGGGCAGACCGCGCGCTGCCGTGCCTGCTCTCTCGCGCCGCCGTGCCTGCCCTACCGTGCGGCCGTGCTGCGACCTACTACTGTCGCGTGGGCCCCTACCGTGCCTGCTCTCCCGTGCTGCCGTGCCTGCTGTCACGTGTGGCCGTGCTGCGACCTTCTTCTGCCGCGTGGGCCCCTACGGGTATCCTCCGTGCCGCACACGCACCAGCACCTGACCACGCCTGCACCTGCACCTGTCACCGGCACCTGCCTCGCGTCGCGTCTACCTCTTCAGCCTCCTCAACCCACCAATCACCCATCTTCATCCTTCCTCACCCACACACTATACACCACTGACCAGATCATCTCCATTTTCATATAATCTTTACTTATTATTAAATCTTTAATTAACTTCAACTTCCCTTTCTTTAATTTAAACTTAGTTTCTTGTCGCTACACGACAACCTTGGGTTAACTATGGATCCAGAGCTGCGTTTTGAAAAGCACATCAGTAATTCCATTAGGAATTGTTTTTATAGATTGAAACTCCTATATTCAATTAGAGACTGCCTGAGTGTTGATCTTCGTAAACAATTAGTGGATAGCCTAGTTTTATCAAGACTTAACTATTGTGATACTGTGTATGGCCCATGCCTGTTATCAAGAACAGAGAAGTTGATTCAACGCATACAAAATGCATGTACACGGTTCTGTGTAAAGATACCTCGTAGAAGTCATGTCACGCCTTTTATAAATGAAAATAATATTTTGAAAATGGCTGCTAGGAGAAGGTTACACATGGCTGGTTTACTTTTTGGAGTAGTCACTACACAAAAACCTCACTATCTGTTTGAGAAGTTAAGTTGGAGACAGAGCAAATACGAACCACGTTTTTCTACCCAACCTCTTTGTACATCAACACATAGGACCGCAGCATTCAGGGCGAGTTTCAGGTATGCTGCCACGCACTGTTGGAATAACCTTCCTCCACCAGTAAGAGTCCTGAGAACAAAGAAGCATTTTTTGAATATTCTAAAGAAATATTTCATGCAGATACAGCAAACCACATAATTGTGGATCTATATTTAATAACCATAGCTGCTCTTTTTGTACTCACCTGAAGGTCATGGCCTACGTGCAATGGATATGGTTTTCCAACAGTGTGAGCGACCTCTGGCTGCCTCCCTGTTTAGATCCGGTCTGTGTCAATGTCATGGGAGGAATGGTAGTCCTCAGTTGTCTGGAGGGTGTTGGCTGTGTGTCTTTCTGATGCTGCATTATCTAATTTATACCATGGGTAGAATATTTAGTGGGGTGTCACAATGGATTATCAATATTTTTAAGGCTTTGTTCTGTTTTATTTTTTCTCATTTTTTTATGTTGAATGCACTGATAATGCTTACCATTAAGATCATGGAGGCTATGGAGGCGGTGTGTTCTTGAATTCCTTGTATGTCGAAAAAAAGCATGGTTGTCGTTTGCAACGCCATGCGTTATGCAAATGGCCGCCATCGCGATCCTGATTTCCCGTGGTGCGATCTAAAAATATGGTATGATGGTATTGTAGAGGTTTATCTGCATGGGGGCGACCTCACATAGTACAGGCAGGAGATAATTTAGAACGGGTTACATTCGAACGTTCAAACTAGCGTCATGTTTCTTCTGTTAGGATTTTTGTTTATAACTGTCAGTGGTGACTCGGTCTAGAACACGTAAAAACGTGCTTATAATACAATACTAAAAGAGTCTTATAGTTGTTTGATTCCACGATCCCCTCGGAGGGCTCTTCAAGCTCTCACATATGGTGGAAGCGCCGGGTAGGCGCTAAATTGTCGAAAGGTATAGGCTGAATTGACGAAAAGTTGAGGAGGAATTTGCGCCGAACTTGCGCTAAGCGCTGTGCGTTATTATTACATATATTTGAAGAAGCGAGACCACTCACATTCAAGAGGATAGTGCAGGCACAGAAAAGTCGCCTGGAGATTATATGCAGCTAAGTGGTTTAATATTTTTTTTGTAAAGAGAGTAAGATGGCTGAATATTATACGGGCAGTAACGCATGCCTAGAAGAATTTATTGCGGCGTTTAAAGTAGTTGCTAACTACAATACGTGGCGTCAGAGCGATTGGGCGCTGATATTGGGCGTATATCTTGAGGGCGCTGCCCTGTGTGTTTTTAAATTGATATACCATGATGGTATGTCGTTCAATACGTTGTGTGATGTGCTACGAGCAGAGCTCCCGTGCCGTTGTCACAAAGCGTTTTATAAGAGGCAACAAGAGGAGATAGCACAACATCTGTCTGAGGGAAGCGGACAGGAAAATTTGTTAAATGTAGATGATGATGCTTGCTTATTATTTAGTGGAAGACAAGATGGCCCGCTACAAGATGAGCAAAGCTGCCTAGAAAGCAGCGTGAAAGTAGAATCCGATGGAGAAGATGATGTCGAGTGCAGCAGCCAAGGGTGCAGCCCTGCAGTGGATGAGAAGGAGCCGATGGAAGTGTTCTAGAGTGAACACGAGGAAGATAACGAATCGGGTCTGTCCAGTCCTTTTATTAATCTGTATAGCTGTGTTTCAGAGCACCAGGATGAGCATTGTGATCACGATGTCGAAATTGATAAAAATAGCATCGCTGGTGATCAAGTTATTGAGGATAACTCTGTGATTATTGATTCCAAGACAAAGGAGAGTTGTCGTGTCGAGTTGTCCACGGAGATTACAGCGACACACAATACATTGATTACACGTACGGTATTATAATGTCTGTAAGAAGCCATAACTAAGAGCCATCGCGTGAGAAAACCTTAACTTATAGTTAATATGAAGTCAATCTGTTTTGAGGAAGTGTGGAGATAAATCTTCGTGCCTTCTCTGTATGAGAAGAGAAGCCTTGCAGTGGGACAGGTACAGGCTGGTATTATTATACTCCATACCCAATATTAACTAATGCCCGAATCACTGAATTACGTAGTATTCTAGTTTGCAAATACAAATATTATGGCTTTTTTTTTATTGATGCCTTATTTTTGATACTTGGCACTTTTTATACATTTTTACAGCATAATTTCACTTACTCTTTAATACTTCTACTAATTTATAATATATAAAAATCAATTGCCCCGCACTAGGAATTTCTCCTGTATTGTGGGTGCGTTTACAAACATTTAAACTCACATACACAAACAGTCAGACAGCAGAGTATTGTTACATACCGGCTTGAAAAAAGCTCCCAGCACTGCCGCAAGTATGGCATTGCTCTTGTCGAGTCGCGCTATCTTCTGGCTAATCTTCTTGTTCGTGCGAGTACGCCTTTCAATTTTGCCCTTCAATAATTGCTCCCTTTAAAATAAATACAAGCATGTCAGAAAAAGTTGAGCAATATGCATTACCAACATGTTAAACGTCGTAAAATAGCATTACACATAATAATGGAAATTGCTATGAATTTTGCTGCCATTGTTAGGTAAGTATATTATTTCGCATTTTGTCATCATACTGTGTTAGTGTTATTTATAATATACAACGTATTGAATGCTCGATTAAATTTTACGAAATACCAATACGCAACCCACAAGAAGACCAAAAATCACATATTATAAGCATTTCTGCGATAGGTATAATAGCATGTTTATGCCATATTCTAGTGAACTAGCCAGCGGTTTGAAACCCGCGCTAAATTCAATTCATTTTGTAAACTAAAACACATGATAAACATCAAGTTTCAATATTAATTATAAAAATAGAACAATGCGTAATAGCAGATTTGAGCACATCATCTATGCATGCGTTATTATTATTAGATATAATCAACGCTGGTGTATGTTAGGGAGATCAGTATTAAGGACATACTTGACCCCGTGTCATCTGACCAGCATCGCGTAACACTCTATCAATCATAATCTGAATCATTTTGAAGGATATTGCTAATTGATTGCTTTATGCAATGAGATACCTGATCTCAGTACGAGGACAATTTTTGCATTTCCTTGGCAGCGGTTCACCGGAGTCGAAGTCGCGCGAAGAGCTGCTGGCTGGAGACAAAACCAACAAATAATTACAATCGCTGCGCGGGCAGTGTTTACATTCAGTTTATAATTCAGGATGGATAATTAAACATGAAGTATTTCGATTCGCTAAAACATTGAATATGTAAAATTGAGACAAAACTAACTCTGTTCGCATAGCCATGGAAAGATTTGAGATCTAAAAAAAGTAACAAAATAAAACAGAAGCAGTTGGCAAAAGATAGCTCCGGAAATAGCCTTTTAAAAAAAATAACTAGAACTAGTGCAAATGGAGTGCAGTACCTATCTGTCGAAAATACATTGTCGAATCCGCTGTTTCACATAACCGCTAGCCGTTTAACAAAACAGCTCTGTTATGTAAAACAGCTTAACAATGATTAGCGATTTTCCATAATACTAAACCAAAATTTAATCAATTGGCCGCTGGCATTTGTAAAAGCAGAGATATGTATTTTTTGTAATTTGTATATTTGAATTCTGATCAAGCCCTTCATAATTATGTCTGAAAAGGTTTCATTATCAATTTTTAGAGACAATTTCAGTTTGGTCTCGCTGTTTTGTGTTTCCAATTTCTTTGTTAATTACCTGCCACAAAACTTTTATTTCTATATTAGAAATACTGATTTTGTTACTTATTAATTTAGATTTATCTTTGGCGCAGACTCTTTTGAATATCCCAAAATAGTTTCGTATCAATTAAAAGTTGCTGAGACTTTAGAAAAAAATCTTTACCGATATCCTAATCGAAGTTACTAAATCTCTCCCCTCATCAGATGATAATGATGATTTATATTAGCTGAATCTCTTAACAAAGAAAACTTCAGTAAGGACATTCTTTGAATTCAAGCCCACTTCTATTGTCATAATTGAAAAAGCATCCAAAAAAACAAAAAACAATGAAGATTTATGGGAGATTTCCATTAAGATTCTTGGAAATATCATTAATCAATTGCCCCTGTCCTCTCAGGCATATTTAATCAATGAATAGACATCGGTACGTTTCCTAATTTAATGAAACGTAGTAAAGTAGTACCAATTTTCAAATCGGGTAGTAAGGTAAAGAGTGATATCCTCAAATTATAGACGTATATCTGTGCTACCAGCATTGAATAAAATATATGAAAAAATCATGCTAGACCTGATGTTGTGACACACGAACTCAAATGGGATTTTACATAGTCGCTAGTTTGGTTTCAGTTATTAGCTATTAAAATCTTAAATGTCTGACGATCTGAAATATTGATCTTATCGCCAGTACACCCAGCGGTAAAAGACGGTTTTACGTCAGAAAAAAACAATTAGGTATGTATTTTCTAAAATTGCTTAAATTAAAGAAAAAGTAATATGTTCGGTATGTACCTACATGATTAAATTGTTCGAATAATATTTTTTTCTGACAACACATGATTTTACATTCCAAAAAAGTAATTTAGTAAATATTATTGTCATACCAAGAAAACTGCTCACTAGATCGCTTAATTAGTTTAATAACAAGATAGATAATAAAGACCATAATCGCTACAACAGCGAAGAAAAATATTGTGTTTATGTAAGTACCATCGTCGTCAACGTCGCTCCAGTCGTGTTTCGGAGATGTAGTGCTTGTCACTTGCACGGTGCTGAAGATGTTTGGCTCACTTCGTTCTACGCCGTTTTCCGCGTTGTATCGAACCACGGTCTCGATACTGAAATGGAAATATTCAAACCAGTGAGACCCACTTGATAACAAAATTCGGTAAACCATTTGAAAATGGCGAGGACCAAAGCGACGTCAAATAAACATTAAAGCATTAAACATTAAAGTCACTTTTCTTGTCTGTCTGAGTGACAGTGCTGTTCTTCTAAACTACGCAACGGATTTATTGGATGCGACTGTAATTTAGAGAACTTATTAAGGAAGGTTTATGTGTATTATAGTAACATTAATCATACATATAAAGGCAAGCGTCTCGACTGACACATCATCGCCCAGCCCAAACAGCTTATGATAGAAATTTAGGTCTAAACTATCTAACCATTATGATACCGAAGGTTGGTTTAAAAACTCTAATTAAACGTATTATTTAAAATCCGATGTTTATACAACCATTTAAGCCTTACGCCTAGTTCTTGGAACGAAATTTAACACAACAAACGGCTAGCAAATTGTCAAGCGTGCGTGCTGTGACTGGTTGAAACAATAGGCTAGTTGACAATTTTTGAGAAACGAATTAGTAACGTTCCGTGTAGTTTATTAACGTCCAATTACGAGTCAGCGAAATAATAACATTAAGGGCTCATTTTTTCAACAGCCCGATAACTTTTATCCTAAGAACAAATATGACAGCTTGACATATTTTCTGTACAAAAGCTGTTAAACATCAACAAACTAAACACTAAATTACAATCTAAAATATAAAGATATCAAATATGATTTACGATGAATAATGAACTTTGCCACATTGCGCGAGAGGATCACATTACAAATCGTTAGTAGTAAATAAATTCATTGTAGCCTTTTAAGGGAATAAAAAGAAAGCCTTACCATGATATTGAGGAAGGCGGTGCGGACGGTTGGTGCGGCCCCGCATTAGAATAAACTGGAGGCTGTTCTACAGCTGCTTCTGAAAGAAAAAACCCAGATTTAAAATGGCTTAAACATATTTGTATCTGTATTTTATATCTGCCGCCGGTCTATTCTGTAAAAATGTCATCATGAAAATCTAATACTAGCATTAAATGGAATGATAGCTTATTCAAGCTCACATTACCTTAGTTCCCATTGTGAGATTTTTACAGAATAGATCGGTAGCTTGTTGAATAAATAAATATGTTTTGAAAACAGCCCACATTGAATGAATGAAAGTTTCTTACCTTCAGACTGTGGTGGTGGAGGAGGGGGCTGCAGTACACTGGGTTCTGCAAGATGAGCTAGTGTATGTGGTGGTAAATACCCAGTTCTAAAGAAATGTTCCTTTTCGAATACAGTCGCATGTACAAATTTACACTTGGGAAAAGAACATACTGAATTCTGAAAGTTCCGACAAAATGTGTAAACCCCTGGCAGCTGCGACAATATTAATTCATGCACAAATCTACATGCTGTGCCCTTTCTGCAAGTACCACGTGCAAAGTTTCGGCACATGGTGGCCTTCTCTGATAAGTCAGTTTTAATTGTTGCATTTGCAGCCCCATCTGGCTGGTTGAAATCAGTTACAGGCTCAATGGTACTAGATGTATATTCATCGTCTTCAATCTCTTGCTTTAAATTCAAAATCATAGGTGGCGTATCCGGCGGTGGCGGATTAGGTGGTAGAGGCGGTTGTGCTGCCGCACTTGCCACCGTTGTGTTACTGACATTCTCTCGTTTGTTGTGTCCCAAGGAACAAGAATTTGCTTCGATCATCATTGCTTCTTCAAATTTCGATCTCAAGTACTTCTTATGCTTGAAGTTAGGTGACGGCCTCAAATTCATGAAATCTTCGTCATTCCGAGACTTGGGTTGATTTTCTGAAATTGATTAAATCACTATAGTATAGGTACAGTATAGGTAGCTTGTCTACCTGACAGCAGGCAGATGGAGGGCAGTGGTGGCCCAGTGGCAATGCACTAACTTACGAGTTGTAGGCTGTGGGTTCGAACCCAAACAGGCACTATACATTGTGTAAATAATTTCATCACCACTGCTCTCAAAATGAAACCGAAACCGGCATGTCCTATAGCCAAAATTTCAAAGACAGGTGAAATCTAAATAGGAACATTAAAGACTGATTATGCTGCAAATCAACTCCTATGTATATTAATATTAAACTCATATCATCATTCTCCTGCCCTTATCCCAATTTATTTGGGGTCGGCGCAACATAAAGTAAACACTAAATTACAATCCAAAATATAAAGATATCAAATATGATTTACGATGAATAATGAACTTTGCCACATTGCGCGAGAGGATCACATTACAAATCGTTAGTAGTAAATAAATTCATTGTAGCCTTTTAAGGGAATAAAAAGAAAGCCTTACCATGATGACTAATACAGGCATGTAAAGGCATGCAAAGGTTAATAATTTATGAGACTTAATTATAGGTATGCAGCTCTGTTACTTTAAGACTCATCATAACCCTGAGACAATGTTTTTGGGCTTTCAAAACGCTGGCTCGTTCACTACAGTTACCCCAGAATATTACACCAAATCTTAAAACAGGAAGCAACAACCATATTGCACACAGATTTATGATAAATTAGTAGATAGTCTTTTACAAATGTCCTCTGCCTGTGTTTTCTACGTTAACTGGATCCCTAATTTTTTTTGTGATATATTCTTTTTCTTCAGTTTGACTGATGTAATTTAATTTCATGTCTCACGGATATTTATTGATAAATACGTGCATGACTTTGGTTTTTTTTTATGTTATTATTGTCGAGCCACACATCTTTTCACAGTCACAAAATCTTTTTTTTTTACTCATCATTGTTTTGATGTTTTAAGTCTTTTCACCTCACATGGAATTGTACGGTGGCTCGATTTAGGAGTCCGGGAGTGTTTAACCTTTTGAACGCCATTGTCACATACAGGGTTACTGGTAATTCGACGTATATCCGTCAGGGGCTGATAAGGGGGCCAAAATGCAACAAATTGAACCCCCCATATGTATGGCCGAAATTCAATAGTTTTCGAGATATTTGAATTTTAAGGGTTTTTCGATATTTACCCAAAATTTGACATTTAATTCCAAATAAAAAAAAAACTACATATTTGAATGGGTACCATTAAAAATGATGTAGCTGGCACTTCAATTAAGCTATGGACATAATTAAAACTACTTAATTAAACAAAATAATTAAAATAATGAGCGATATGAGAATAATATCTTACCAATATTTTCATTTTACGCTTCAAAAATGTTGTCTCGTCACAAAAATTTCTATGACATTAATCGTACAAATAACTAAAACAACTTGCCTATTCTGTAAGCTTTCCAAAAAGGTATAAAAGTCAATTTTAAAATACATAATTCGTGGCATGGCATGTGTTTGAACCGGCGCGGGGAGAGAAATCATCTGTGTTTTTAGTTTATGATCCTCGATAAAACAACCGATTTTACTGGCGAAATTCTTGTTGTTGTTCTTGTGGCGGGGTGTGCGGGCGGGGGACTACACGGCGCCTGCTGCGCTCGCGTCGCCTTCCTAATCTTTAGTAAGTTTCGACTCTACGCCGCGCAAGCACGTGTGTTGTTATCTTGCTATTAACCAATCTCTCATCGCGTTAAATTGTTATCGATCATTATTGTTAATTCTTGTTTCTCTTGTTATTCTTTTTGTTATCATTGTTATTTCGGATAACATGGCTTCGTATTCTAATAACGAATACGCAGACATAATGTTTTGTTATGGTTTTGCCGATGGAAACGCGGCTGCGGCTCGGCGAGAATACCAACGCCGCTTTCCCGATCGTCGACTTCCCCACGTTACTGTTTTCGGGAGCACCTACCGACGATTGTCTGAAACTGGCAGTGTTCAGAGAGCACAATTCAACGCTGGCAGACCTCGACGGTACACGGCTGACGAAGAGGACACCATTCTTCAGTGTTTTATTGATGACCCAAATATCTCAACGAACATTGTTGCAAGACAGCTCAGTATGTCCCAGTGGAAAGTGTGGTCGGTAGTTCATCTATCAGGTAGACACCCATACCATTATCAACCTGTCCAAACATTGCACGAGGGAGATCCTGCCAGGCGACTCGAATTTTCTCGGTTTATGTTAAACGCTGACGCTGACCAGGAACATTTCCTAAGAAATATTTTGTGGACTGACGAGTCAAAGTTTGACCGGGATGGTATAACGAATTACCATAACTTACATTTTTGGGCACCTAAAGCAGGCAGGAATCCAAAAAAACTAAAAGAAACTGCGTCGCAAATGAGATTTTCCCTGAACGTATGGATGGGTGTCGTTGATAATTATTTGGTGGGCCCTCATTTCTTGCCCCAAAATTTGAACGTCCAAAATTACGAGGAGTTTTTGAGAAAGAACCTAGACGATTTGTTGGCGGATGTTCCCGAAGAAATAAAAAACAACCTCATGTTTCAACATGATGGTTGCCCAGCACATTACCGGATTACTGTCCGACAGTGGCTAGACGAGAGATATCCAAACCGATGGATTGGGAGGGGAGGGCCAATTCCGTGGCCAGCACGAAGCCCTGATATCACACCACTTGATTTTTACGTCTGGGGTCATATGAAGGAATTAGTTTATGTGACCCCAATAAATTCAGTCGAAGAACTTCGACAGCGAATAATAAATGCGGCGCAACAGATGAGAACAACGTTCACATCAAGAGTGACGAAAACCGAAGTTAGGAAGAGAATTCGAACCTGCATTCGTAATCGAGGGGCTCATTTTGAACAAGATGTGTAAAATTTTTAATAAAATTTGACGTACATTTTTTAATGCATTTTATTTCATACAAATACAAATGACCCTTTCTCTCCCCGCGCCGATTCAAACACATGCCAAGCCACGAATTATGTATTTTAAAATTGACTTTTATACCTTTTTGGAAAGCTTACAGAATAGGCAAGTTGTTTTAGTTATTTGTACGATTAATGTCATAGAAATTTTTGTGACGAGACAACATTTTTGAAGCGTAAAATGAAAATATTGGTAAGATATTATTCTCATATCGCTCATTATTTTAATTATTTTGTTTAATTATGTAGTTTTAATTATGTCCATAGCTTAATTGAAGTGCCAGCTACAACATCATTTTTAATGGTACTCATTCAAATATGTAGTTTTTTTTATTTGGAATTAAATGTCAAATTTTGGGTAAATATCGAAAAACCCTTAAAATTCAAATATCTCGAAAACTATTGAATTTCGGCCATACATATGGGGGGTTCAATTTGTTGCATTTTGGCCCCCTTATCAGCCCCTGACGGATATACGTCGAATTACCAGTAACCCTGTATATGTGACAAACGAAATCTTACCCTGAACGCCAATGTCACAAATATATGACAAAATACACGTCGCGCCATATTATTAAATAAATAATTTAATCATTACTTTTGTGTGTTTTTATTTATATAATTTAAAAGTTTAAGCTTCCGTCTATATTGTATTGCATGAAACTAATATAAATAAACCACCAATATCGAGAAATTTGTCGTTTTAAAAGTAGATGTTAAACGCGTATAAAAGGAGTGCCTCACACGCCGTAGTCCGCTATACGTGACAGCTAGTGTTGTGACATATGATAGTAAAATCAATAAAAATTTAAGAAGATGAATATGAAATTTTAGTCCAGAGTATATTATTTGTGTATGAGTTGGTATCAGGAGAAGTAAAACGTATTTTTAAAACAACTTAGCCTTATACAACCATGCCTCTAGCTACACAATCAAAAATAAAATGTGCAAATGTCTAATATCGACACTTGTTAAACTCATCTCTTGCGCATCCCTAGCGCAAACCAATATTATCAGTCCCTTGTACGCCATAGTCATAAATGTATGACACAGCGGTGACGTCGTAAGCGCAGGCGATTAAGTTTAGTGAAGTGCTTTAATGTTTTTATTTGTATTTATTTATTATTAAAATATCGTGTAAGTTAGTTATATTATAAACTGATCATGAGTGTAATGACTACCGAAGAACTGTTTCGAATATTAGAAGGAATTGGAGATGACGAAGAGTTCTCGGAAGCGGAATCAATACTTATTATTATTATTAGGTACTAAACTGATGTTCTTCCTAGTATATTATTAGGTACATTTTGTTAAAGATTAGTGATATTGTAAGACTGATTCGTAATAATAATTATTAGGTATATGTAACTGTTGGTTTTCAAATTATTTCTGCATATTGTTTACATGTAAAAAAAACAATAATTAATATACTGATTTCAATTTTTTTTTATTACTACATTAAAATCCTTGCGTATTTTAGATATGGATAGGTATTATATTAGATAAGAATACTTATTAAAATCGATAACCAACGTGTACACTGCTACATCCCTAATTCGATGCGAGAATTTCATAAAATTGACTGGCAAGCAACGCCATTGTCACAATACCATGACAAGTCATGTTGAATAGTGTTGTAACCATATTGTAATAAATATATTTTTTTAGTTTTCTAATATCTGCTTTTTCATTGATAGTCTCTGTTAAATGCTGTGTAAAGATTACTATATTGGAATATAGTGGCAGGTTAAATAAAATTTCAGTGTCGGTACGTTTATTAGAGTAGTAGTAGTACGGTTTATTAGAAAATTAAAGACGAAAATAAAAACTCAGTTGTATATCGATATAAGTTTTGGAATCCCTATTTTTTATGAAGGTCATTTGACAGAAAAGTGGCCTGGCGTCAGGGGTACGGCGATGCGTTTATACTCTGGCGTTCAAAAGGTTAAGTTTAGAATAAAAACGTAGTCACACAGTCACAGACAGACACGAAAAGCGAATTTGTTTTACACTGGCTTCTGCCTTCGACTTCATCCGCGTGTTTCAACACAAAACATATCCTATGACACTTCGCAATAGCGTAGATTTCTATCAATGAAAGAATTTATTAAATCGGGTGAGCAGTTTCGATGATTACCTCCTCCATTCAAACAGCTACTCTCTTTATAATATTAGCATAGGCTTACTAGTTACTATTATAGAATTACCATAGTACTTTGAGAGGACACATGGACAAAAAATGTCGTCACGCGTAAGTATGCTCGTCGCATTTGTGTTCTCTCTTAGCGCGGTGTGGGTATAAAGATTCAGGCGAGTAATTCCGGAAAATACGAGTGTGAAAGGTCTGCTGCTCTCTATTACTGCCTTTTTACTATTTTTACCTACACAACCCCTCATGTTAACATAGACAACCATAAGTCGGCATAATATTCAATGTTCTATTATATCAGTCTTTATTAATTTAAATAAGCACATTGGTATACGGGACAAACTCTACAATAGTAACCCGACCCACGTCACGCCCAGTCACATGTCGTGGTAATTTTGCACTATATCACAGATTGTTATTTGAAACATAATTTCAGAAAATTTTGATTAAAAAATATTATAAAGGCGCGGCTACACGCTCAATCAACAAGTACGCGCTCGCTATCGTGAACATAGTGTTAGCATAAACTCGCAAAAGCTTTTTTGGTTCTTAAAAACTATGGACCTGTATGAATAAACTATCTAATTTGAGTATAACTAAGAAACTATAAGGTAGATATAAAAATATGTTTCAAGATCCGGTTCAATGCAGATACCAGGGAAAAATACTCGAATGAATACATTAAATGTAACAAAAATTCGCATATATAGCGTCGTCATCAAAACACGTGAGGTGTACATACCTCGTCTGGTTTATGGGAATGGGGGATAATTATGTGGCTGGGGAGGATATCTGCCCATAGCATACATGTTGTAGTTCGCGTTTTGCACAGGAGGTGCCGGCGCCGAGGTTGAGGGCCGCGCCGGTACTTGAGGCGTCACTGCCATTCGTGCAGGAGAGTTAGGGTACGATCGATGAATGTTAGGTACATCTGAAAGACATTCGAAATATAATCGGGTGCTATAAAGTCGTAGACCCTTTAACACTTATACTATAAGTGTTAAAAGGCCAACCCCAACACACGTATAAAGTTATGTATAAAGTACTTAACTCCTGTTTTTTTTTGTTTCTGATAAGATAAACTTTTACCAATGTGAGATACTGCCTGTGTGTAATTTTCCAACTGGGACAGTATGGGTAAATCTGAATCCATAGAAGATACGGGGAAACTGTCTTAGGAACAATTAGTTCCTTTTTCATGAAAATAGTTTTGGCATATTTAATAAAGACCATATAGGTCTATTGAGACTCCTCCTCGACTCAGCTCCATTTTTATGAATTTTGTTAAGAAATATGATACCCTTAAAACGAATTCTTCAAGAGAAATGTTGCAATGACCAGCAACATAATATAGCTTTACGCAGCTGCTTGTGTCAAAACAGCAAAACGTCTTGCACACAAACGCAAAAGTGAACCAGTCTCTTTTTCATTGAATGATCAAAACGTAGGTGCTTTATGTAATCTATTTGATGTAGATGAATTTCTTGGTTCTCTATTGTGTTACCTAACCTTTTTATCCGCTTTAGAGAACCATTCTTTACTACTATACTCCAACTATATTAAAATTTTATATATTTATGTTCTATAATTTGTATGGTGTACAATAAAGAGTATTCTATTCTATTCTATATTCATGAATAGTGTCTTTTTTTGCACATAAATAATTATGATATTTTTATCTGTCTGTAGTTCAGCGCCATATAGTGGAGAAACGGCACCGACCAGGCCGTATGATTCACCTGAAGTGGTCAAGACATAAGATTTATAATTGTTTTACTGTGCTCTTTCCATAACTTACGGTTAGAGGTTGATGGATATGGCTGTGAATAGTAGCTTCGGCCAGCTGGCGGCGGGACGGCCGGTTGGTACGACAAGTACGCGGCAGGAGCGGCCACCGCCCTCACAGAGAGAGGATGGGTGGTGTTGGCGGGATGCAGGGCACTAGGAGGATGGGCGGCGCTCGGCGGGCGGGGGGCGCTTGGAGCATGGGATGCGTTGGGTAGATGCAACGCCGTCGGTGTGTGCGCTGCGATTTGCGTGAGTGATGCTGTGCTAGCCGTTCCGCCGGAGTACGTTCGCACCGCAACGTTCGTGGTGGTCGGATATCTGCTACTGCTTGCGACCGCCGCCGGAGGTGCACTCTCGACTTTATGGCCTTCATTTCCTTGATTCCTTTCAGATGTTAATGAGGAGGCTGAAAAAAAAAAGAAAAAAGATTTACCGGCGAATCATAAAAGCCGATGACCAAAATTGGTGTCTTTATTTTTCGGTGGCGGTTATAATAATAATAATGGAGACTGGTCCGATACCGGTGGTCTACAAAAAAAAAGTGGTAAAATACAGTATACATCTAAGAAATAAAGCAGGTATTAAGTACAAAGTTTGATTACTAGGTACTTGAGGCGTCACTGCCATTCGTGCAGGAGAGTTAGGGTACGATCGATGAATGTTAGGTACATCTGAAAGACATTCGAAATATAATCGGGTGCTATAAAGTCGTAGACCCTTTAACACTTATACTATAAGTGTTAAAAGGCCAACCCCAACACACGTATAAAGTTATATATAAAGTACTTAACTCCTGTTTTTTTTTGTTTCTGATAAGATAAACTTTTACCAATGTGAGATACTGCCTGTGTGTAATTTTCCAACTGGGACAGTATGGGTAAATCTGAATCCATAGAAGATACGGGGAAACTGTCTTAGGAACAATTAGTTCCTTTTTCATGAAAATAGTTTTGGCATATTTAATAAAGACCATATAGGTCTATTGAGACTCCTCCTCGACTCAGCTCCATTTTTATGAATTTTGTTAAGAAATATGATACCCTTAAAACGAATTCTTCAAGAGAAATGTTACAATGACCAGCAACATAATATAGCTTTACGCAGCTGCTTGTGTCAAAACAGCAAAACGTCTTGCACACAAACGCAAAAGTGAACCAGTCTCTTTTTCATTGAATGATCAAAACGTAGGTGCTTTATGTAATCTATTTGATGTAGATGAATTTCTTGGTTCTCTATTGTGTTACCTAACCTTTTTATCCGCTTTAGAGAACCATTCTTTACTACTATACTCCAACTATATTAAAATTTTATATATTTATGTTCTATAATTTGTATGGTGTACAATAAAGAGTATTCTATTCTATTCTATATTCATGAATAGTGTCTTTTTTTTGCACATAAATAATTACGATATTTTTATCTGTCTGTAGTTCAGCGCCATATAGTGGAGAAACGGCACCGACCAGGCCGTATGATTCACCTGAAGTGGTCAAGACATAAGATTTATAATTGTTTTACTGTGCTCTTTCCATAACTTACGGTTAGAGGTTGATGGATATGGCTGTGAATAGTAGCTTCGGCCAGCTGGCGGCGGGACGGCCGGTTGGTACGACAAGTACGCGGCAGGAGCGGCCACCGCCCTCACAGAGAGAGGATGGGTGGTGTTGGCGGGATGCAGGGCACTAGGAGGATGGGCGGCGCTCGGCGGGCGGGGGGCGCTTGGAGCATGGGATGCGTTGGGTAGATGCAACGCCGTCGGTGTGTGCGCTGCGATTTGCGTGAGTGATGCTGTGCTAGCCGTTCCGCCGGAGTACGTTCGCACCGCAACGTTCGTGGTGGTCGGATATCTGCTACTGCTTGCGACCGCCGCCGGAGGTGCACTCTCGACTTTATGGCCTTTGGCGAAGTGGCCAAATCCGTTGACAGCACTGCTGCTTATGTTTGTGCTTGGTCTACCTCTGTCTAAATTAGCTTCTTAATGACCAGCAACATAATATAGCTTTACGCAGCTGCTTGTGTCAAAACAGCAAAACGTCTTGCACACAAACGCAAAAGTGAACCAGTCTCTTTTTCATTGAATGATCAAAACGTAGGTGCTTTATGTAATCTATTTGATGTAGATGAATTTCTTGGTTCTCTATTGTGTTACCTAACCTTTTTATCCGCTTTAGAGAACCATTCTTTACTACTATACTCCAACTATATTAAAATTTTATATATTTATGTTCTATAATTTGTATGGTGTACAATAAAGAGTATTCTATTCTATTCTATATTCATGAATAGTGTCTTTTTTTGCACATAAATAATTATGATATTTTTATCTGTCTGTAGTTCAGCGCCATATAGTGGAGAAACGGCACCGACCAGGCCGTATGATTCACCTGAAGTGGTCAAGACATAAGATTTATAATTGTTTTACTGTGCTCTTTCCATAACTTACGGTTAGAGGTTGATGGATATGGCTGTGAATAGTAGCTTCGGCCAGCTGGCGGCGGGACGGCCGGTTGGTACGACAAGTACGCGGCAGGAGCGGCCACCGCCCTCACAGAGAGAGGATGGGTGGTGTTGGCGGGATGCAGGGCACTAGGAGGATGGGCGGCGCTCGGCGGGCGGGGGGCGCTTGGAGCATGGGATGCGTTGGGTAGATGCAACGCCGTCGGTGTGTGCGCTGCGATTTGCGTGAGTGATGCTGTGCTAGCCGTTCCGCCGGAGTACGTTCGCACCGCAACGTTCGTGGTGGTCGGATATCTGCTACTGCTTGCGACCGCCGCCGGAGGTGCACTCTCGACTTTATGGCCTTCATTTCCTTGATTCCTTTCAGATGTTAATGAGGAGGCTGAAAAAAAAAAGAAAAAAGATTTACCGGCGAATCATAAAAGCCGATGACCAAAATTGGTGTCTTTATTTTTCGGTGGCGGTTATAATAATAATAATGGAGACTGGTCCGATACCGGTGGTCTACAAAAAAAAAGTGGTAAAATACAGTATACATCTAAGAAATAAAGCAGGTATTAAGTACAAAGTTTGATTACTAGGTACTTGAGGCGTCACTGCCATTCGTGCAGGAGAGTTAGGGTACGATCGATGAATGTTAGGTACATCTGAAAGACATTCGAAATATAATCGGGTGCTATAAAGTCGTAGACCCTTTAACACTTATACTATAAGTGTTAAAAGGCCAACCCCAACACACGTATAAAGTTATATATAAAGTACTTAACTCCTGTTTTTTTTTGTTTCTGATAAGATAAACTTTTACCAATGTGAGATACTGCCTGTGTGTAATTTTCCAACTGGGACAGTATGGGTAAATCTGAATCCATAGAAGATACGGGGAAACTGTCTTAGGAACAATTAGTTCCTTTTTCATGAAAATAGTTTTGGCATATTTAATAAAGACCATATAGGTCTATTGAGACTCCTCCTCGACTCAGCTCCATTTTTATGAATTTTGTTAAGAAATATGATACCCTTAAAACGAATTCTTCAAGAGAAATGTTACAATGACCAGCAACATAATATAGCTTTACGCAGCTGCTTGTGTCAAAACAGCAAAACGTCTTGCACACAAACGCAAAAGTGAACCAGTCTCTTTTTCATTGAATGATCAAAACGTAGGTGCTTTATGTAATCTATTTGATGTAGATGAATTTCTTGGTTCTCTATTGTGTTACCTAACCTTTTTATCCGCTTTAGAGAACCATTCTTTACTACTATACTCCAACTATATTAAAATTTTATATATTTATGTTCTATAATTTGTATGGTGTACAATAAAGAGTATTCTATTCTATTCTATATTCATGAATAGTGTCTTTTTTTTGCACATAAATAATTACGATATTTTTATCTGTCTGTAGTTCAGCGCCATATAGTGGAGAAACGGCACCGACCAGGCCGTATGATTCACCTGAAGTGGTCAAGACATAAGATTTATAATTGTTTTACTGTGCTCTTTCCATAACTTACGGTTAGAGGTTGATGGATATGGCTGTGAATAGTAGCTTCGGCCAGCTGGCGGCGGGACGGCCGGTTGGTACGACAAGTACGCGGCAGGAGCGGCCACCGCCCTCACAGAGAGAGGATGGGTGGTGTTGGCGGGATGCAGGGCACTAGGAGGATGGGCGGCGCTCGGCGGGCGGGGGGCGCTTGGAGCATGGGATGCGTTGGGTAGATGCAACGCCGTCGGTGTGTGCGCTGCGATTTGCGTGAGTGATGCTGTGCTAGCCGTTCCGCCGGAGTACGTTCGCACCGCAACGTTCGTGGTGGTCGGATATCTGCTACTGCTTGCGACCGCCGCCGGAGGTGCACTCTCGACTTTATGGCCTTTGGCGAAGTGGCCAAATCCGTTGACAGCACTGCTGCTTATGTTTGTGCTTGGTCTACCTCTGTCTAAATTAGCTTCTTAATGACCAGCAACATAATATAGCTTTACGCAGCTGCTTGTGTCAAAACAGCAAAACGTCTTGCACACAAACGCAAAAGTGAACCAGTCTCTTTTTCATTGAATGATCAAAACGTAGGTGCTTTATGTAATCTATTTGATGTAGATGAATTTCTTGGTTCTCTATTGTGTTACCTAACCTTTTTATCCGCTTTAGAGAACCATTCTTTACTACTATACTCCAACTATATTAAAATTTTATATATTTATGTTCTATAATTTGTATGGTGTACAATAAAGAGTATTCTATTCTATTCTATATTCATGAATAGTGTCTTTTTTTGCACATAAATAATTATGATATTTTTATCTGTCTGTAGTTCAGCGCCATATAGTGGAGAAACGGCACCGACCAGGCCGTATGATTCACCTGAAGTGGTCAAGACATAAGATTTATAATTGTTTTACTGTGCTCTTTCCATAACTTACGGTTAGAGGTTGATGGATATGGCTGTGAATAGTAGCTTCGGCCAGCTGGCGGCGGGACGGCCGGTTGGTACGACAAGTACGCGGCAGGAGCGGCCACCGCCCTCACAGAGAGAGGATGGGTGGTGTTGGCGGGATGCAGGGCACTAGGAGGATGGGCGGCGCTCGGCGGGCGGGGGGCGCTTGGAGCATGGGATGCGTTGGGTAGATGCAACGCCGTCGGTGTGTGCGCTGCGATTTGCGTGAGTGATGCTGTGCTAGCCGTTCCGCCGGAGTACGTTCGCACCGCAACGTTCGTGGTGGTCGGATATCTGCTACTGCTTGCGACCGCCGCCGGAGGTGCACTCTCGACTTTATGGCCTTCATTTCCTTGATTCCTTTCAGATGTTAATGAGGAGGCTGAAAAAAAAAAGAAAAAAGATTTACCGGCGAATCATAAAAGCCGATGACCAAAATTGGTGTCTTTATTTTTCGGTGGCGGTTATAATAATAATAATGGAGACTGGTCCGATACCGGTGGTCTACAAAAAAAAAGTGGTAAAATACAGTATACATCTAAGAAATAAAGCAGGTATTAAGTACAAAGTTTGATTACTAGGTACTTGAGGCGTCACTGCCATTCGTGCAGGAGAGTTAGGGTACGATCGATGAATGTTAGGTACATCTGAAAGACATTCGAAATATAATCGGGTGCTATAAAGTCGTAGACCCTTTAACACTTATACTATAAGTGTTAAAAGGCCAACCCCAACACACGTATAAAGTTATATATAAAGTACTTAACTCCTGTTTTTTTTTGTTTCTGATAAGATAAACTTTTACCAATGTGAGATACTGCCTGTGTGTAATTTTCCAACTGGGACAGTATGGGTAAATCTGAATCCATAGAAGATACGGGGAAACTGTCTTAGGAACAATTAGTTCCTTTTTCATGAAAATAGTTTTGGCATATTTAATAAAGACCATATAGGTCTATTGAGACTCCTCCTCGACTCAGCTCCATTTTTATGAATTTTGTTAAGAAATATGATACCCTTAAAACGAATTCTTCAAGAGAAATGTTACAATGACCAGCAACATAATATAGCTTTACGCAGCTGCTTGTGTCAAAACAGCAAAACGTCTTGCACACAAACGCAAAAGTGAACCAGTCTCTTTTTCATTGAATGATCAAAACGTAGGTGCTTTATGTAATCTATTTGATGTAGATGAATTTCTTGGTTCTCTATTGTGTTACCTAACCTTTTTATCCGCTTTAGAGAACCATTCTTTACTACTATACTCCAACTATATTAAAATTTTATATATTTATGTTCTATAATTTGTATGGTGTACAATAAAGAGTATTCTATTCTATTCTATATTCATGAATAGTGTCTTTTTTTTGCACATAAATAATTACGATATTTTTATCTGTCTGTAGTTCAGCGCCATATAGTGGAGAAACGGCACCGACCAGGCCGTATGATTCACCTGAAGTGGTCAAGACATAAGATTTATAATTGTTTTACTGTGCTCTTTCCATAACTTACGGTTAGAGGTTGATGGATATGGCTGTGAATAGTAGCTTCGGCCAGCTGGCGGCGGGACGGCCGGTTGGTACGACAAGTACGCGGCAGGAGCGGCCACCGCCCTCACAGAGAGAGGATGGGTGGTGTTGGCGGGATGCAGGGCACTAGGAGGATGGGCGGCGCTCGGCGGGCGGGGGGCGCTTGGAGCATGGGATGCGTTGGGTAGATGCAACGCCGTCGGTGTGTGCGCTGCGATTTGCGTGAGTGATGCTGTGCTAGCCGTTCCGCCGGAGTACGTTCGCACCGCAACGTTCGTGGTGGTCGGATATCTGCTACTGCTTGCGACCGCCGCCGGAGGTGCACTCTCGACTTTATGGCCTTCATTTCCTTGATTCCTTTCAGATGTTAATGAGGAGGCTGAAAAAAAAAAGAAAAAAGATTTACCGGCGAATCATAAAAGCCGATGACCAAAATTGGTGTCTTTATTTTTCGGTGGCGGTTATAATAATAATAATGGAGACTGGTCCGATACCGGTGGTCTACAAAAAAAAAGTGGTAAAATACAGTATACATCTAAGAAATAAAGCAGGTATTAAGTACAAAGTTTGATTACTAGGATAAACCTGGCAGGTCATCATCATCATCATCATCATTTCAGCCGATAGACGTCCACTGCTGGACATAGGCCTCCCCCAAGTGTCGCCACATTGACCGGTCCCGTGCGACTCGCATCCAGCGGATTCCCGCAACCTTCACCAGGTCATCGGTCCACCTAGTGGGAGGCCTTCCAACGCAACGTCTTCCGGTTCGCGGTCGCCACTCCAGAACTTTTCGGCCCCATCGGCCATCCGTTCTGCGAGCAATGTGCCCTGCCCACTGCCACTTAAGTTTGGCAATTCTTCGGGCTACGTCGGTAACCTTGGTTCTCTTGCGGATGTCCTCATTTCTGATTCGATCACGCAAGGAAACTCCGAGCATAGCCCTCTCCATTGCCCTTTGAGTGACTTTAAGCCTTCTGATGAGGCCCATTGTGAGCGACCACGTTTCAGTCCCGTATGTGATCACTGGCAACACACACTGGTCATAGACTTTCGTCTTGAGACACTGTGATAACCTGGCAGGTAACTTACAATTACTATTGGGACAACATATTTCTTAATATATTTAACATAAGTTTTCAAATTCATTATCATCTGCCTAGCCTTTTCCCAGTGTTAGGGTCGGCTTCCAGTCTAACCGCATGCTGCTGGATACCAGTATTCTACATGGTGCGATTGCCTATCTGACTTCCACAACCCTGTTACTGGGAAATGCGAGGTTAATAATAAGTTTTCAATATAGTGACATAATAAATTATTATGTCATGATACACCTAATTTACATAAACACCAGTTGCGAAGGGTGAATTTATAACAGAGGTCAGTAAGCAGGAGTAAAAAAAAAATAATCGGGAAGGGAATTCGGACTTTCATCGTGACCACAAAAAGCTACGTCTTGTTTACCTAACAAAATAACGAGATCAATAATCCTTTTCATTAAATTCCTATTTCGATCTACTTTTCATGCGAATTAGCGAAAAATGATTCTATCCAACAACTCCTTAAATGTCTTTCAGTTGTGAGATGTTTCTTTGATGAGATTGATCGTCAGATTATTAATATCTGTAAAACCCCCTTCCATAAACTACTAGAATCTGAGAAAAGTAAACAGGGGAATCAATACATTTTATTTGATTTACAACTGCCAGTCAGCCCTATCTGGGGAGCACGGCCTAACTCAATTTCGAGTTTTTTATTTTCTAAACTTAACCTTGAAAAGCTTGTTTCCTCACAATGCAAATAATTTGTCAAACAACAATGTACTGCCAATAATGCCATCCTAATAATTACTTTTCAAAACTACTCTAAATAAGTAATTTCAACTTAATTGACTATCTACTTACCCCAAATACCTAATTACAACGTACTTTCACTAGACACAAAACAAAACAAACTGGCAACTATAATTCTAATACTAATCATTGTTTTATACCAACAAACAGTTTCCAGCTGTTATACTAACAATTTCAAGAATACAACGAACAAAATGCAAATGAACTACAGGTGTAAATAAATTGTTAAGTCAAATCAATTTTTTACACATGAATTTATATAAAAAAATTAAAAAAATATTTTGTTGTTGGGAAAGAAAGACAAAAAATGTAATGTAGGGGGGTTTTGAAATGTTTTAATTTTGTGGTGTACTAAATACCTACAGTATTCATTATATTTCAATGATGAATTGACTATAGTGGTTGTGTTCTGAATTTTCGAAGGGAATCGGCTTGGGAGACCTTGCCACTGATGCACTTAATTAAATTATTAACTTAGAATAAAAATAATTAAGGTCTTAAACAAAGTTGATAATTTCTATGTTATTTACGAAGTATTGTTGTTAGCACTTAACTAATCTTAAAGGCTTACACGCTGTCTTGTAGCGGTCGGCTAAAGTGCATAGACAGGGCGGCAGCGGCATTGACGACATTTGGAAGAAAATACGAAAAAAAAATTGTATCGCGGTACTGTAGAGACTATAGCCTATTTGGTGCTAACATGCAACCTCCACAAGTTTGTTTAAAGTGATTGTTATAAAATACGAGATAAAATAGAACAGGCGCAGAAACGTCGCCTGGAGAATATAAAAGCTAAGTGGTTTAATGATTTTTTTGTAAAGAGAGCGAGATGGCTCTATTTTACACGGGCACCGACGGCGGATTCCTAGAGGAGTTTATTGACTAATACAAAGTAGTTGCCGCCTATAATAAATGGCGTGCTCAAATGGCATCTCAGCTCATGTGAGCAGTGGTGGCCCAGTGGTATCGGCCGCGACTTACGAGCTGTAGGTCGTGATTTCGTACCCAAATAGGCGCTTTACTTTATAAAAGAAGAATGAATAAAAGAAGAATGAACAAAGTCAGACGTATGAGAAGGACAGAGTAAGAGAAGATTGTTAGAAGAACGCAGATTCTTAGCGTGTGAAGAACATAGATATTGGAAGTGAGATACGAGATAAGAAGGAGGAGTGGGAGAGTTGAGAAGGGAGAAAAGCGTGGTCAAAGCGCGCAAACTTCTTCTTTGGCGAATGGACATCCATTTGAGCTCAGACCTATAGCTGGACACGTGGTCATATTTTCTGAGGTTGAATATGAACCGGATACCATTGTTGAGCAATCTGTCGAGCTTATCCAGCAAAACCGCATTCAAGTCAAAGTAACACACGTCACCATAGTCGACTACAGGGAAAATCAAAGTCTGCACAAGCATGGTCTTCGTCTTAGCGGGCAAAAAGTTTCTCAGACGATACAGGGATCGCAGAGTACCGTTGACCCTTTGACCAACACTAGAGACCTGGCGTTGCCAACTAAGCGTTGAGTCAAGATGCAATCCGAGATCTTTCACAGTAGGGGTAATGGGTATGACGTTACCATTGAAAATAAGAGGTGGAAGAGAGCTAAGCGTCACCCTACCCATCATGCGAGAGCTTCCAATTACAATGGCCTGACACTTCGAGGGGTTTACTGACACCCCGAAACTATCAGACCATTTTTTGATAGCATCTAAGTCTCGGTTTACATCTGCTATAGCGTCCGATAAACCTTCTACCCGCTCAGCTGTATATAATTGAAGATCATCAGCATATAGATGATACGAACACCGAAGGCAGTGAGTTATAAAATTAATGAAGATGGAGAATAATAATGGAGAAAGAATACCGCCTTGTGGAACACCAGCATCCAGGTCACGCCAACTCGATGAGCTCTCATCAACGCGAACCGACTGCTGACGTCCCCGAAGATAAGAAGAGAACCATTCCAGGGCCACCGACGAAACCATAAGGTGAGAGAGGATAGAAAGGAGAATATCGTGGCTGACGGCGTTAAAAGCATTGGAGAAATCGATTAAAACCAAGACGGTAACTTTAGTATCCTCCATCGCCTCTCTAATGTCACCAGTCACTTTAAGGAGAGCGGAGGCTGTACTGTGCCCAGGCCTGAACCCAGACTGAAATGAGCTAACGAGGTTGTTACGATGAACAAACCCCGCAAACTGCTTGTGCACGCAGGCCTCGAGCACTTTAGATAGGAATGGGAGAATGGAAATGGGTCGAAAATGACTGGGTAGGGAGGGATTTGAAATTTTAGGGAGTGGGCGGACATAGGCCATACGCCACAGGGATGGGAATTGTCCGGAATCAAGAGAAAAGTTAATGATATGGGTAATCGGAGGGAGAAGGCTATCAAGGATCCAAAAGACCATACCACGACTGATGCCATCACAGCCCACAGCCTTGGACTTTATGGACAGGATGATCTTTTTAATTTCGTCCAAGGTCACCGGAGAGAAGTGAAATGGTTCTATGATGGGACTCGCTAGGCCAGTAATGAAATCAACCGTGAACCAACAATGACAAGTGGTTGTAAAGTGACGGTTGATATCATCAAGGCCTATTATATTAGGAAAATCCACATGCCGTGGTCTGCCGATACCAAGAGTACCAAGGAACTTCCAGATATCAGCAGGTGAAGAAGAAGATATGTTCTCGAGAATATGGCGGCGTTTAGCGTTGCGTATCATCTGATTACACCGATTCCTAGCAGCTTTGAAAAAGTTACGATTTTCATCACTGCGATCCTTTTTAAATTTACGAAAGGCCCGATCCCGGCGCCTCATCGCCATTCGCACACCTGTCGTCATCCAAGGAGCAGGAGGACGCCGAAGTTTTATCAGCTTAACAGGAGCGTATTTGTCGTAGAGGGCAAGGACCGCCTGATCGAAAATTCGCAGTTTTTCGTCTACAGCTGTTGCCGCTGCCAGCTGTTCCCAATTGAGGTCTGACGCATCATGACGAAGCCTTTCAACGTCCATACGCGCAAAACACCGCATGTGCAGAACTTTTGGGATAGGTTTAGGTAGTTTTAGGACATATGAGAGGAAAATGAGGTCATGATGGGAAAATCCAGGCGCGGGACACTGACCATGAGAGGAAACAAGGGAGGGTGTGGAGGTGAGGATTAAGTCGAGCCAAGTGTCATCGCCTGAGATGTTAAAATGAGTAGGTTGCAGTGAAAGGATATGGAGACTAACGGACTCAATGATGTGAAGGAGTTTACGGGATCGGGGAGTGTGATGGGCAAGGTCAGTGTTGAAATCGCCCATGATGACGCAATGTGCATACTCTGAACCTATGGATTCAAGCGCCAGTTCAAGGTTGGAAAAATAGTCAACGGCGGGTGGACAATAGACAACACCAAGAAGGGTCTTGACGCCTCTGACGAAGACCTCCAAAAAGAGGTACTCAGCGGAAGCATGGTATTGAGAGGGAGATGAGGTAATGATTTTAAAAGGAAAATCGCTACGAAGATAGATAGCTACACCACCCCCTCCCTTACCAATTCTATCATTGCGGATAAGAGTGAAGCCTGGGAGAGAGTAGGTTGTGGAGAGAAGATGAGGTTTGAGCCAACTCTCAGAAACCAGAACGGCATGGGCTTTATTGTCAGTAAAGGCGTCCAACAGATCACTATAGTGACTAGGGATACTTTGTGTGTTTATATGGCAAACATTTAACAAATGTCCTTTCTGTTGGCTGAAGCACCGACGCACAAAGTCACCAAGTGTGTCAGTTAAGGAGCTGAAACTTGCATTAGCGGATGAGCTAGTGGAATCAGTGGCAGAGTAAAAAGAATCATCATCAGATAACATAAAATAAGAATAATATAAATATTTAAAAATATAACTACTAAATATGCAAATTAACTATAAATATTGCTTTTGTTTTAGGTGCAAAACCACTATCTGTGCACCACAGATAGTGGTTTTGCACCTAAAACAAAAGCAATATTTATAGTTAATTTCCATTCATTTTCATTCCATTTCAGCATTTTCTACCGGTTAGTTTTTATTGTCAGCCATTAAAGAAAAACAACTGAACACGTTTTTGCATAGGTGGAGAAAAGTGAATTTCGTGTCGTGAGATATGCTGTACCTTTGTCACTTGAGGGGAAACATTATTTTTTTGCGCAAAAAAACTATAACGGAAACGAAACAAAAACTTGATATATATTATGGGGACTCTGCCCCGTCGATTAAAATGATTCATAAGCGGTTCAACGATTTTCGGTGTGGTCGTACAAGTACAAGTGATGCTGTGCGTCCAGGACGCCCAGTTGAGGTAGTGACCTAGAGAGTACCAGTTGGAGTAGTGACTCCAGAGATGATCGCTAAAATCCACGACATAGTGTTGAACGACCGAAGAGTAAAATTGAGGGAGATAGTCGAGATAGTAGGCATCTCAAACGAACGTGTTCGCAATATCTTACACCAACATTTAGGTATGAAGAAACGACCCGCGCGATGGGTGCCGCGGTTACTGACTGTTGATCAAAAACGCATACGTGTGACCACTTCGGAGGTAGGTTTGGCGTTGTTTCAACGGTATAAAACCGAATTTTTGCGTCGTTTTATAAGTTACAAGGAAACTACGTTGAAAAATAAATAATAATAATTAAATAAAATTGACTCCTTGTTTAATTTTTACAAGACTTATCACTACGCCCCCGTATTACATTTAATTCGATGTGTGATGTGTTACGAGCAGAACTTTCGTGCAGATGTCACAAGGTTAAAACAATTTATAAGATGCACGAAGAGGAGTTTACACAAGACCTGTCTGAAGAATATTTATGTTGTATGTAAATTTTTGTGTTAAGCTAAATTGTATACTTGTCACTACAATTTACATAGGTATTTGTAAGTGTTTCTGTTACTATTATGTGGCTTAGAGTTTTGTTGTACAGACACTTGTAAGATTTACAACTTTATAAATTGTAATCAAACTCAAAGCCTCAAAGCAAAATTTCAATTAAACCAATAACTGGCACTTTTTAAATTGTCAAGGGGCCGACCCCTTGACAATTTAAAAGTGCCAGTTATCAGGCAGAATGATAAACTCGAAAATCGAAATATTGGTTACATCATTCAGGTTGAAATTCAAACCGTCCGTAACAAAAAGAAAAACAATTCAAACATTAAAATAAATTAAACATGACGTATGGCTCAGCACCATTCAGCTCAACCATTTTGAAGGGAACTAAATGATTCAATCCAATAACTGTAAAGTTTTGTGGTATAGAGTGGTGTTCATATTTTGAGTATTCTCATTTTATGTGAGAATGTCAAGCATACACTATCATCGACCGTTTACTTATATCACAGGGGTTTTAAATAAAGAATATATTATATAACTTACAATTCCGAATCACTTCCAACACTGCCTGTATCACATCAGAAGATGTGTGACTAATCGGGTTTGCTCTCCTGGTAAGTGCAGTCAGCGAGTGCAACAGTGACGACTCATCCATTCCGACAGTAGGCACGGGCGTCTGAAAAATACATCAACATAATACGACGACATTTCTTGCATTGTACGACAAGTCGTTCTATAAGGTGACGAATTAAAAAAAACGGGGTCCTTATAAGACCACTTTTTAACCAGTCTGCCATAGAGGGTTTTCTCGTGGTCTATGCAGTATAGGAATTTGAACGTTGGTATAATTTTTAGGTCTCTGTGAAAAGCACACAGATAGCCCGCCAAAGAACAACAACCCTTTTTCTTTATAGATTCAATAAATATTCTTTTGTTTGGTTTAGTGGCCTTGAAGATATAACTCAAAAATTGCAAAATATTTCCGTACCCACCCCTCCCCTTATATCCCCTAGGTTTTCAACTTTCTTATTTTAATAGAGTTATTAGATAATTATCCATATTTTGTAGGAAAATTATAGAGGTTTGCGACACATTTACAACTGCCAACGAAAATATATACGAAAAAATAATAGGTTCTTACGAAGGCCTTGTGACCTATGAATTAGAAAACTCTTATACAAATAAATAAAATTGAAGTGTCTCTTTGTAATGTAAAATAACAGATTTTACTAAATGTATATGAAAGTATATACGAGGGCGACACTGTTTTTAGAACTGGCCAATTGTAAACGATATAATAAAAAAATAAGTTCAAATTTTGAAAATGGAGCTCTGTATTTTATTAATTTGTCATTTGTTTACGATTTGGCAGCAAATTGAAAATTGTCTGCGTCACGTCAGCATGAATTTAACGTGAGAAAATTTTCGTACAATGATTTTATATGACTTTCGATGTCATTTAGGTCAAGAAGAAAGTTATGATAGACTTCGATTGACCTAGGATGAAGCCCCATCTCGTGCCACTGTTTACAACGGTTTAATGAGTTTTAGCGTGGTCGCACTAATCTCACCGATGATCTGCGTGAGGGACGGCCTTCTACGGCGACGAAGACTGAAGATAACATCAGTGTTGTGCGGCGTATGATAGAAACTGACAAAAGAGTGACTTATCAGCAGATTCGCTCAAGCTTAGGCATCGGTATGAGTCAAGTGAACAAAATCCTCCATGAACATTTAGCGGTCAGGAAGCTTTGTGCCCGGTGGATACCTCATCATTTGACAGAGGCCTAAAAGCTCCGTCAAAGATTTAACGGAGGTGACTCAAATGCTGTGTTCGACATACTTACGGGTGACGAAAGCTGGATTTATTGTTATGATCCTGAAACTAAGAGACAGTCTGCTGTCTGGGTGTTTTCTTCCGGGGAGTTGCCAGCTAAAGTGAAGAGAGGTCGAAGCGTGGGAAAAAAGATGGTGGCCTCGTTCTTCGGAAGGACAGGTCATTACGCAACAATTGTTTTAGAGGAACGAAAAACAGTTACTGCAGAGTGGTACACTAACAATTGTTTGCCCCTTGTCTTGAAAAAAGTTCAAGAGAAACGACCTCGCAGTAGGATCCTCCTTCACCACGACAACGCCTCGTCGCACACAGCCAAGCAAACAATCGACTACTTGGCGACTTCAGACGTGGAATTACTGGGTCACCCGCCCTACCAACCAACCAACCAATGAATTGGGCACAAAACTCCTCACTTGAGCCTTTTTATGATCAGCGGAATTGTCCGAAAGGGTTACCGCTACCCCGGAACATAAAGGGCGAAGGAAGGAACATGGGTGGGTTTTAGTCAGTAAGAGTCTGACACTCCCTTCCGCTCCACCCAGAGCGGGAGGGGTCATTTGATGATTTCCCATCCGGAAAAAAAAAAAAAAAAAAAAGAGACCCCTAAGGACGAGTGGGCAAAGTGCTTTTCTCGGTGGTTCCATCGGATGCAGCGACGTATTGATGTAAATCTATTTTGAAAAGATATAATAAAACTAATAACTTGCTAGTTTATTCAGTTTTTGATTTTCTAAGAACTTTCAGTGTCACCCTCGTATTGTCCCGCTTTAAGGGTGTATGGTTTTTTTTTTTCAATTTTGTTTGCCCGTCTGTTCCGGCTAATCTCCGAAACGGCTGGACTGATTTTGACGGGACCTCCACTGGCAGATAGCTGATGTTATAAGAATTTAGGAAACTTTTATTTTAGAAAACGAATTAGTAAACGCGCAGTACAGTAATTACGACAGGCCAGCGACCGTTCCACAGACTGTGTTGGTGACATACTCTCGACTCCACTCAACCTCATTCAAGGAAATCTGTATTCACAGGTGTTAAAAAATCACCTCCACTTGGCGTCTCGCGACATTTTTCCTCAGTCAAGGTGAGGAAACAACTGTCAAACTCAAGGTACATCGAGACGTACCTTAAGAGCAATTTCACGTTTTCACGCGAATTTCAAAGATTTTAATCGCCTAATTCACTATCTTAGGATATACCCTGAAATTGTTGACTAAATGTAAAAAATAGACCAATCTTTGATCTGTTGGAGTAATGTATCACATTTTCAAAAAACAACTTGGTGACTTTGTGGTGATCAATCTCCCAACACAAGTTTTCTACAAATTCATCGCAGCGTCTACTTAAGATTCCAATATTTATCATTAATATTCACAAATTTGGGTGAATAAAAAATCGTAGGCATCAGACATATACTCTTATTGTCTATTAATGTACCATATTTTCGATTCAAACAAGTCAATCTGTCACGCTAGTCCAGGAAAATCCCTCAAAGTATTGGAAGCCAGGAGACACTCTAAAAATATGCGTGAAGTGATGGCTCGAACAGGGAGTGCTCGTAAAAGAATAATTATAATCCTAAAGATGCTCACTACGGAGTGGAATGTGAAAGACCAGATATGGACCCCGACGATTATGAAAAAGGAAAAGAATTATTTTTGATTAACAAACAAGAACAGGCGTCAAAAATTATACTTTATACAACAGTTATAAGTTTCTTATTTATTAGTCTAAAAACCTGAATTCTATTGAATAAATGAAATCACTTTTTTCATAAAGGTGCATTACGATTATAGCGACTCAAGATTGTTTAGTCCGCCTTAACACTCGCGCTACACTACTAGCATTTTGAAAGTGTGGGTAGCTACACACACATACGTAATTCTGCCGTCTTTTACCTAAACTCGAGCGTTGCAATTTTGTGAAATGGCTCTAAGGAACACTCAACGAAGATTTACGCCATTCTTAACGTTGTTTTCGCTCACGCTTGTAAACAGAACTGATGAATTTATTTGAATAGTTTTTCTAATAGTGTTTTCAATGGATTTCCAACAGTTTCTGAATTATCTGTATGATAATCCGTACGATTACCCTGCATGCAGTTATTTGCTAATAGAATTTTATGATTATGAAGAATTCCAAATACGCTATCGTTTTAGGACGTTAAGATTTTATGCAACTGGAAATTTTCAAGTAAGTAAAATCTTGCTGAAACTTTAAACTAAAAAAAACTTTCGAGTCACAACACAATTAAATTAATAAAGTTTCAACGTAACGTAAACCTACCACCTACGCAGGATGACAGGACCGAACCGACGCGATGACACAGATAAAAAAAACCGCAATCTGAGAATTTTGAGTGACCATAGACAAAAAAAAAAACAAAGCTTATACTGTAATCTATGGTTCAATGAAGTATTCAATGACGTTTTACCTCGACTCGACCTCGACTCAACCTCACTGGAGGATCCTCAAGATTACCTCATGACAAGACACAGTTTTAACTAAGAATACCGATTGCGAGGATTCCTTGAGGTAGTCCTTAAGGTAACCTGGAATGAGTGGCGGTGGAGGAACTTTCCAAGTTACTTCTTAGAATATGGGTATGAGTGTAGTGCGACCCGCTCTTGCCCGGTTTTTTTATAATCCTATCTGTTATACTTACAGATTCCACCAAAGTCCTTTGCTTCAAAACGCATCCCATTAGTTGGAGTAGGAACTGTCTCGGCACTGTCGATATTTCCTGGAAATTATATGTAATAATGAAGACCAGTCTTTGGTTTATATCCATAGTAATGGTGGGCTTACACGGGAAATGTGCAATTCTTGGCGACGTAATTAAATACATTTTGTTCATATGAGAAATAATCAATAATAATAATAATAATAATAATAACCCTACCGCCGTATCTCTACGTTGACGTCGTGGTGGGGCTTGCGCGCTCCGAACTCTAGGCCTGCGCCGGAAGAGTTTACTTTGCCGAAACAGGCCTATGGTGAGGAGCCAGACCAAGAGAGATACAGAAACCCGCAGGGCAGCATGTGGCGAGCTGTTGGGCAGTAGCGACCCCACGGACCCTATCTCCCGGGAGAAATCTTGTTCCTCACCTCTGGCTTGCCTTTAATGGCCGGCTGGAGTGAACAATGACGAGGAACAGAGCTCCTACCTCATTCTTGCCTTTACTGGCCGGCTTGAGTGGAGACTCGCAAGAGCAAACGTGCTCGGGGGAAGGAAGTATTCCAGTAAGTGCTCGTAGGGATCTTGACCATCTTCCGGGCTCTGGGATTGTTCTGAAAGCCGTGGAATACCTCTCCACTCCTCTTAAGCACCTCAGGACATGTTGCCCCCTTGTTGCTACGTCACTATGTGCTAGCGACAGTTTCCGGGGGCCCATTATTGGGTGTGCAAGTCACCCCCTGCTATTTTATCCGTGTATATATAAAACATTGATCAGGCAGGGGCCATAGTTCTTCCACAGTTATTGGTAATCAGTCCACTTTAGCCACCCAAACCCATAGTCCAAATTTGTATTTTTCCACAATAAAACCATAGTCCTACACCAACCGGGGGTTATCCTTGGGTGCACTTGCATAGTGCATACAGGAATAATCGTCGGTTGGTGCCCCATTTCAATAAAATTTCCTAAGGGGCCTCTGCGAGTTGGCTTCGGCCCCTCGTACGCCTTCCAAAGGACCGGGACCTCTTGGTACCGAGATATGTTAAAACAAAAAAAAAAAAAATAATAATAATAATACCCTGTTCCCGATACCGGTGGGCTACTATTTTTTATATTTTTAAATGTTTTTTTATCTTTTTGTTTATAAAAATATTTAAAAATGTAATTTGTAGGTATTTAAATGAAATAAAGGACATAATAATACTTTTAATAAAAAAAAAAATATTTCATATTTTTAATAATCACATCTGCCTAGCCTTTTTTCAACTATTTTGGGGTCGGCATCCAGTCTAACCGGATGCAGCTGAACACCAGTATTTTATATGGAGCGACTGCCTATCTGACCACTACAACCCAACTACATATTATTATGAGAAATAATATAGGTCATATTTAAGTTACCATAGAAATTATGTTGTTATGACTTATGTAGAGCAAAATCGGTAAAGAGCTTAGAGATCAAAATTAAGTTTTTAGGGTTCCGTACCTCAAAAGGAAAAAAGAAACTCTTATAGGGTCACTTTGTTGTCCGTCCGTCTTTCCGTCTGCCAAGACCTTATATGTCAAGAACGAGTTGAGGAATCAAGTTGAAATTAATGTCAAAGTCTATGGTGGAGCTCTTAAAAAGTAAAGCTTCTAAAGCAACACAACAAAAAAAAAACCTATAATCATGGAATGTGTCAAGAAGCAAGGTCTCATAGCTCAATTAAAGGAAATAGATCGAAGATCAGTTTATCACAAAAAAAAAAAAACAAAATTGCGATTACAAACTCTCAATTGCAGTTGGAGAATTGACCGTGACGTATATCGATGTAAGGGAGAACATGTCTTTCAACTACAATGCTAAGTTTGTTTTGGGGTAAATTCATCGCAACTACGGAACCTTTCAGTGTAGCCGTTTTTTTTAATATAATTCTGTATTTAACTTAATTTGTATTTTTAGAGTTTTTGATCAGTACTAATGAGTTTCATGTAACATGAACAATAAACAGAGACAATACAGCAATACCGTGATTGTATAGAAATTGCAAATTTTAGTTTGATTATGCCCGTATAATCGTAGTTAAAATTAAGCAGGACAGGAAAAAAATTGAATATTTAAATTACCTTAAAAACTTCTTTAGTTAAAGCTTTAACAAACAAAAATATAAATATACAACTTGTCCCGGAATTAACGCACACCACCAGACACCCCAATTAGAATGTTATGTTATAATCATAATACATACACTGAATTTTTATTATTATGTAATAAACATTGTTTTTCTCATAAATTAGTTACACTGATTGTGGGAGAAAATTGTGGTCACATTACAAATCTACGCATGCAAACAGTCGCACTCGTATAAGGGTCTAGCGCAGTAGGTACTTCATCCATTTTGGTTTGTTTTTACTGTACAGCGGAAGTGTGACAGTAATTTACGTAGTTTTAATTATTTTTGGGATAAAATATTACCTATATTAAAAATTACAGAAATCGATTCAGTAAACGATTCTGAACAAACTACTTTCATAATGTGCATTAATTCAGTTACACATTGTATATATACAACGTGTAACGGAAAGGGTGTATACATACCAAGGGCACGGCTTCTTTGGATGATAACAAACGATATTGGAAGGGTTTCAACTCAAAATAAAATACTCTAAAAATTGATACCAAATTTTCGGTATCTTGGGTTTCTTAAATTCAAATCATAACAAACGTATCACCGCACTACGTAGGTCAATGACTTCCACGTTAATGGCCAATATTACGAAAAATCTCTTCCGTACCTCTGCGCGCCTAGTATCGTCTACCGCATTCTTTGTCGGCCCGAACTGCCGAAATAAAATCGTCGCCGCCAAAGGTTTAATTCTGTGCGCCTAGTAGCTTACAGACTATTACAGCTGCGGTTCTTTGTGACCGCCCGCCGTGCCGACACGCGCGCGCGCAATAAACCAAACATACCTACCTACTAATACCGTGATGTAAAAATTAATGCGTAATTATTGATTAATGATATTAATGTATTACTCGTTAATATCAAGCCAGAAATTGCACGTAAAAACTGAGATAACAAAACTTACGTAAAAAATCGAAACAAAGTTTAGGTAGGTCAACTAGTTTCATCCCATAATATTACTTATTACCGAGTAAACAGTAAAATCTTAAAGCTTTGCTTAATTTAGTAAATTGACTTACATTTTTAAAGATGGGGTTCGGTGTACACACGTACCAAAACCGCTCGCTTGTTCAAGGACACCTAAACATTGCGTTGCATAATTCATAATATCGTTATGGCGGCCTCAATCCGCACTTTCATTAGGTCCACAATGGACCATCACACTGCACTGCACTACGCTTTTACACCCACAAAAAAAAGTCTAACGGGGTTAGGTCTGGGGATCGCGGAGGTCAAGCCACGCTTATACTACCATTTTTTTTTTTTTTTTTTGTTCCCGGGGTGGAAAATCCTCATGGATGTCCGCCGCCCTGGGGCGGGCGACGGGGTCTGTCAGACTCTTACTGACTAAAAACCACCCCAGTGTTCCATCTCTCACCTACGCCGGGGGTCGCGGGAACGTAAGATCCTTCCGCAACCCCCGACTGGTGCCGGCCCGCCACCGCGGGCCTCCTCGGGACGCTTCTACTACCACGCCCAACCCACTGAGATGATTACCATCTTCTGCTCCGACACATATCAACATTTCGTAATAATCGCTATTACTTAACGACACTTTGCAAACACAACAAAAAAGTCAATTAGGTGTAGCCGCACTGAACTGATGCGCGTATCACAGGGATAGAAACAAGCGCACTAGAAGCGGGTCAGGAGTCGACTGACGAGCAAAACAATAACAATAAAACTCCTATTCCCTGCTATCCTGATACCTATTTTGTTTACACACATTATGATGCTTCGTTGTGTGTGTAAAGACGTAATTAGGGTTCTGTACGACACAATTTTCAATTCGGCAATAACAATTCCTGTTATGCGGTCCTAGTACTTTATTAATTTCTTTCCACAGTTAGATGTAGTTTTGCGACATTTTTTATTGACTTCGTTTGAATAAGACTAAAGGACTAGACGTGCTCAAACCAATAAAACCCATGTACCACTCAAACAGCACCGAAAGAATTATCGGAAGTTCACGGTCTGTCACCGTGAACTTCCGATAATTCTTTCGGTTAGTCCTACAGACAAAAATATGCGTGCGTGCTATTATTTTGTGATTAAAAAACTTACCGTCTTACGAATTTTCGATCAGGTCACGTGTCCTGACGCGAGTTGAACATTTTTTACCCATTACAAAAAAAGTGTTCAACGCCGCTAAAGAAGTTTTCACTTCAAAAAACTATTAACTTGTTAATACTTTTCATCATAATTATTAAAAAAAATGACCTTCTTTTAAAAATTATGAACGGAACCCACTGTGATTTTATTTGTACTAGGAGAAGAATAAGTTGCGAAGAGGTGAATTGAAATGAAGTTTTGGGTTCAGTTGGACATAAATTGTTACTACTAAATCCTTTTTCTATTCTAAGTTCTAATGGCCAATAATAATGTTTATTCAAGCAATTAATTCCTGGATGCACGTAAGGATTCGATTTTTATGATCAATTCAATGATACGAGCTGACGATTTTTCGAAATAACTCCTGGATCGTATGTGTAAAAAATATTATGATAAGGGCACACAATAGTTGAAGTTCATATTTTAGTGATTTTAACCGACTACATCTGTACCATCTGAATGAAAGTCGTAGAATTACGCCGGAAAGGTTATCAATTATTATTTATTAAAAGTTTAGACGTACCTACCTGAGTGGCAACTGTAAACAAAATAAAGGTGTGTTAAATGGGGTTTAAAATTTTTTTGTTTACGATTTTTGAATGAATATTTAGAAGATCGATTCAAGAGCACCGGATTCGATCTGTGAATCGAATAAAACATCGATTTAAAGCAAAACATCGTTCATCCTTATGGCCACCAAAACAAAAGGTTAAGAATAACGTTAGGAAATTTACAGGAATATTGTTTTTGAATTAGGTATTTACTGTGTTGTAGGTACGATGGTAAGGTGGGTGGAAGATTACTATGTAGATAATAATTATCTAAAAAGTAATCTTCTACAAAAGGGCAACTAAGGAAAAATCCAACAAGTGTGTAAATGATACGTGACAATGCAAGCAGGTATCTAAATATTATTTCGTTAAATTTTGATACTAATTTTATAATTAATTGTATTGTAGCTAGTTCACAAACATAATCAAAGTTTAGGAAAAGTCAGTAATAATATTTTGTAAACAAAAAATAAACATGCGGAACCTTTTATTCAGAATTACCAGGAGTAAGAGGTTTATTTTTACTTACAAATAGTTCGATGACACCGATCAGCTGACTTAGTGCTAGTGATGTGCTTATTTCAATTTTAAAAGTTTGGTTTCTGGTATCAATGTATTAAAAAATCTCGTAACTTCCGAACATGTAGAGATAGGATTAAAATACCCTTCCAATATCGTTTGATGTCGTCCAAAGAAGCCGTGTCCTTGGTATGTATATACCCTTTCCGTTACAGTCTGTATATATAAATGAAAAAAAAAAAACCAGGGATATGGTGCCCTCACCGGTTGCTTAAGGTTCTAGATTGCACCTGCGACACATGCTCAAGTGATAAGTCAGTGGCAGTAGAAACATAATGTTGTGGCCCTGGACTGGCCCATACGGTCTTCGGATTTAAATTCGTTTGAGCAGATGTAGGACATGCTTCAACGAAGGGCTTTACGAATTTTTCCCAAATGAATACACGAACAAAAGTTATCAGACTTACGGAATCGAACGACGGAGTTTGATTAAACTGGCCCAGCAAATCTTGAACTTGCACCTGTTGACTCGGCTCCTATATGAACACAACACCTTAATAAATGTCAAAATTCGTATGAAATTATTTCAGTCAAATATTTGGTACGTTCATGACTATATTACCTCCGTATATTCATCCAGTATGCGGAACAGCTCTGGACTCACTGTCGACTTCAACAACAACCGGCCATTTGCATTTTCCGCGGACTTTTTTTCAAATAAATAAGATTGGTATTCACTCTCGCGCTCCAATTTTTGTAATTCCTGAAGGTACAGCTCACTCCTAAAGATATATTGAAAAGTTTAGTCATGACTCATGCAATGCTTTTCATAAAACTAAACAGGTGTGTGTTAGCGTGTAGCAGCTATTTTATAATATCAAATAAGCGATCTCCAATCAACCGTACAGTTGTCGTGTAGCGACAAGAAACTAAGTTTAAATTAAAGAAAGGGAAGTTGAAGTTAATTAAAGATTTAATAATAAGTAAAGATTATATAAAAATGGAGATGATCTGGTCAGTGGTGTATAGTGTGTGAGTGAGGAAGGATGAAGATGGGTGATTGGTGGGTTGAGGAGGCTGAAGAGGTAGACGCGACGCGAGGCAGGTGCCGGTGACAGGTGCAGGTGCAGGCGTAGTCAGGTGCTGGTGCGTGTGCGGCACGGAGGATACCCGTAGGGGCCCACGCGGCAGAAGGTCGCAGCACGGCCACACGTGACAGCAGGCACGGCAACACGGGAGAGCAGGCACGGTAGGGGCCCACGCGACAGTAGTAGGTCGCAGCACGGCCGCACGGTAGGGCAGGCACGGCAGCGCGCGGTCAGCCCGCCAGGAGAGACGGCCCTCGGTTGAGGCGCGGCCCAGTAGAGGGTGTTCCGGCGAGGCACGCCAGCGGTCCAACTGGTACGGAGGACGGAGGACGGAGGTGTAGGGCTAGTACGTCAGGTACCGGAGTCTTGAGGGGGATACGCCAAGAGTTCCCTGGATAGGTGACTCCGGAGTACCAGCACTACTTTGAGGGTTCCTTTTAGAGGCGAAACTCGAACTCCAACTCGAACTCGAACTCCACCGCGTTGCTTGGATTCCACCGGTAAACTCGTAGAATAGCAACTTGAAGAAATAAATATGAATTTGAAATATGATGGCCAGTATTGATTTGCGAGTCTGAATATATTTTCAGCTAAAAGTTACAGGCTGATAAGAATTTATAAGCAAACTTGTCATGGCGACGTATTGACAAACGTCGTTGTCAGAACTGTCATAATAAAATAAATTAATAAAATACAATTAAATATAAAGTTATTTCGTATTAAAAGTATAGTGTTTATAGGAAAAATGATATCAATCAGTGTGGGCGCAATTTCCAGCCCTTGGATGTTACTAAATCGTCGTAGTGTTATGTTGAAGTTTAATGACTGTCTGTGTACTGATTATGGATTAAACTTGACCTGGTGTCGTGAGGAATAGTCAGATCAGCGCCTAACGGTAACCGCATGCTTGTCTGACCTGGAGGAATGAATGTAGATAACCGTGAGTATGTACATTACGTTACACAGTTGCGATGATTACCGGATATGACATTAACCGTACAGTTGTGATGATTACCGGATAGTATGGCGAACAGGGCCAAGGGCGCGATAACACTCAACAACACTAGACCATAAAACCAAGAGCCACTGTATCATTATTTAGAATTTTAGATATTATCATCGCTGTGCAGGCTCATCCCAGGTGTATTGCTTGCAATGTGAATATTTTTTAATTACATTGATCCAAGTGATGTAACCGAGACTTACATACATTACATAGCATAGTGCTTTGCAAATTAAAATACTAGTTCTAAAAAGTATTTTGGCTCGTTATGTTATTTTGATTAACCTTTTTTGCTTTACTTGTTATATCGCACAGCATTTTATTTCCATTTCAACCCCGCGAGTAATTTATCATTAAATTCTTTACCGTTATGATGTTAGTTTTCATTAAAATAAACCGGACAATTTAACTTGACGAGGTAGATGTCTGCGTATTTATAAAATTTTGCATTATGCAAGCAAATATATAAACATTATTACATACTGAATACTAAAAATTCATGTGACTCAGGTTGGCTGGACAAATCTTCAAAATAGCTTGCATTTAACTAGGTCAATAGGTCACTTTATGTGACGGCTAAACACCCTTATTTCAGAATTTGTGACGCTATAGAATCTTAGATAATCGATCGAAAACGTGTCCAGCCATCTTGAAAAACCACTTTTCGCTGGTCTCTCAATCTCGGTAACGGAAGTGATTTTGACGACTTTTTGCATATCAACGGGCGTCACATAAATTTGTGACGGGCACCGAGCTAAAAGTTTTGTGATAAGTACAGTGGTTTAGTAGAAAAATGCAAAAATCTGTGTCCAGCCATCTTGAATTCACGTATAAAACTTATGGCTGGCACTTCCGAATCTCAATAACGGGGGCGTTTTCGAATATGGTTCCTTTACTAATACTTGGTGACGCAATGTGTGACAGTAATAACGTTTGATTTATGGCGTCACATGTAAGGGTTTACGAGAAATCAATAAAAACTTAATGTCCAGCCAACCTGAGTTCAAGATGGCTGGACACATGTATCTCCACTGCCTGATGATCTACGACCTTCGAAATGTGTTTAAAATGTTGTGACGGGGACGATAATGATAACCTGAAATTGTGACGGAGAAACTTTGCGTAGTTTCAAAGATATTGACCATTTAAATTTTTCCATACAAACATCCATTAATATTGTGAGGTGACCATAATTTTACATAAATAAAGGATTTCTTTTTAATCGGTTAATTGGCCGGTAAGTAGCATCCACGCCTGCTTTGTATTTGATTTCCCCGTGGGAATAAAAGGTTTTCCTGCAGTGAAAAGAGTAAGTATGTGTTAATTCAAAATAATAATTGACCACCAGCGCTGCAAGAGAGAGCCCACTTGTATTTCGCGTTTAGTTCATTATCTTATGTAACTGAAAATGAGAACTAAACTCGACAGCCGGCAGTGTATGTACTTACTTTTCGAAGTGTTATCACTAATCAGAGTACTAGTAACTATTAATTAATCTGCGGTAAGACAACCTAAATAAGAGTTAAGATTCGACCAGTTGTCCTAGTAGTACCAACTTTAAGCAATAGATGGCGACACCAACATCAGCTATCATGGCAGTATAGTTTGTCTTGTACCTACTAAAAAGAATAGATATCTGCACGTAAATAATCAATAACATTTAAAAATTACACCCCCCCTTCCTCACTTCTACATTTTTGTCTTCTATTGATTTAAATATCTACAGTTGTTCGTATTAGTATCACCAATACACGGATTTTCGTCCATTAAAGAAAACACCTAAAATATACTTGTCCTACATAAAACCTACAATATTGGTTACCCTACTGCAGTGTTTGTATGGGGAAATTTAAATGATCAATATCTTTGAAACTACGCAAAGTTTCTCCGTCACAATTTCAGGTTATCATTATCGTCCCCGTCACAACATTTTGAACACATTTCGAAGGTCGTAGATCATCAGGCAGTGGAGATACATGTGTCCAGCCATCTTGAACTCAGGTTGGCTGGACATTAAGTTTTTATTGATTTCTCGTAAACCCTTACATGTGACGCCATAAATCAAACGTTATTACTGTCACACATTGCGTCACCAAGTATTAGTAAAGGAACCATATTCGAAAACGCCCCCGTTATTGAGATTCGGAAGTGCCAGCCATAAGTTTTATACGTGAATTCAAGATGGCTGGACACAGATTTTTGCATTTTTCTACTAAACCACTGTACTTATCACAAAACTTTTAGCTCGGTGCCCGTCACAAATTTATGTGACGCCCGTTGATATGCAAAAAGTCGTCAAAATCACTTCCGTTACCGAGATTGAGAGACCAGCGAAAAGTGGTTTTTCAAGATGGCTGGACACGTTTTCGATCGATTATCTAAGATTCTGTAGCGTCACAAATTCTGAAATAAGGGTGTTTAGCCGTCACATAAAGTGACCTATTGACCTAGTTAAATGCAAGCTATTTTGAAGATTTGTCCAGCCAACCTGAGTCACATAAAAATTCGCTTCTCAAAATATTATAATTTGAATCAGAACGCGCTTCGCTTATTAACACTCGCCGATTCATGACCACTCTCATACTTCATCATATCAAACAATTCCCGGTAAAATAACACAGCGTCAATTATTATTACTTAAATATATTTCAAATTATATCATGCGGACAAATTAATATGGAGAAGAATCTTATCATTGCAAACCTGAGTTCCCGCTGGATACAATTTTCGCAGACAGTTTCTACTATTTTGGAGCACTCCGCTTTCCTCGCTTTCTTTGGCCCGGCTGGGAACAAAATAAATACGCGCCAAGCAAATAACATTAGCTATCCTAAGTGTATCTTACTACTAAAAATATGAGCAAAATGCATTGAACTTATTAATTGTGAAGCGGTTAAGGAACTTAAACTTTAACAATTAGTAATAATATGATAAACCAAGGATCACAAAAACAAAATGTGATGAGTATTTCCACTGCAGACTAATGGCATTTTTTGTTCAGTGTCGCCAGTGGGAATAAATGATGAATCTATTTGTTTAGTCATCTTTGGTTTATTAACCTATACATGTAGAAATGAGTGAAACTGCATATCTGATTTTGAACCCAACATGAAACTTGTAGAGCTTTTTAGAGACATTATTTCCCGCAATTTTAGAGCCTAGTTCCAAATATCTCTTAGATTATTCATAATCATGGAACTTCGGATTAAACAGGAGTAATATAAAATCTTGTATTCTACAAAATTAAGCACATAAACACTTTTCTAAAGTATATTTCATTTCATAAACTCAACCCGTGTAATAATTATGTTATTGGATGATGAAAGGTTTTTCTTAACTGGGCTAGTTAAGAAAAACCTTTCATCATCTGCCTAGCTTTTCCCAATTATGTTGGGGTAGGCTTCTAGTCTAACCGAATGCAGGATGCAGCTGAATACCTGCATTTAACGTGGAGCGACTGCCTATCTGGCCTCCACAAACCATTTACTGGGTAACACTGCTGCGAGTCATTAAGTAAAATGAAACACGCATAAGAAATCAGCGCTTAATAGATAATTTTTTTTATTTATTGTCGACCGTCCAAGCCTCAGAAGTTATGCGCGCTATACGAGATCACGAACTTACCAAAGGTTCAAAATCAGATACAAAATTCCCATTTCCGCTTGCTTGAGTTCAAATATGCACTTCCGATAAATTAATATCAATAGGTACCTATTGTGACTTTGTTAGTGTAAAAATGCGAAATTACGCAAATGCAAATTAGAAATGCATTAATGTGTTCAATAAAATTTATTGCTAAGGAAATATATTTGGCACATGAAAACAGCATCTGAAGAACATATTTAATATTAATACCATGGGGTAGTTGACTGTTATTCAAAATGTGCAATTGAATAAAAATCATATTAATAAATTCAATTAACATAAATGAAGGTAGTGGCTAAATGCTTAACTATTGCTTATTTTAGTCCCTCACATGTTAACACATTTTATGAATACTAGCAGTCTGTCATTTTAAAGTCGGCGAAGTAAGGGGGAGTAACAATTTTGTTACATAATTTTAGTTAGGCTTATATGGCATCTAACCAAATATGTGGCTGCAATATTATCTTATCAACTATGGCCCAAGCATACCGGCAATATATTTTTGCACTATTGCAAGAAAATGTTTGTCCCGGCAAACAGAAATATGAGCTCAGTTAATGCCATTGAAACAAACAAACACAGGTTACTCAATGAATTAGCTACGAGAGCAGCACTTCTATTGTTTCTGCAGTTTGGCAGACTTTATGTATGCTATTGTTAATACAATTTTGAATAAATAAATAAAATAAAAATGTTATGTATAATTTTGTACTACAATTTTTCCAATATATTTAAGCTCTCATGTACAGGAAGTCGCACGTCAGTATAAGCTGGCCTTATTCTATTGAAACTCCGTACCTACTACACTATGCTAGCTCAATGTTAAGTGTTGCACCGACGAACGTTGTCGGGTATTACACGAATAGAAATACGCCTATTTATGCGGTTTTCCTTGATTTGTCCAGGGCCTTTGACCATGTCCCATACGATCATCTTAGGCAAAAGCTAGAACAGACAACTCTGGCACCAGCGCTGTCTGTTCTTGCTTTTACTCCTCAAGCACTGATACCTGAACCAAGAGACTCAGGTGCGGTGGGTAGAAGAGCTGTGTCTGAGTCATGCCGCCTTTGCCATTCTTAATGAAAGGTCACCCGATAAACAGGGTCTATAAATTTAAATACCTACCCCCCCATAGAAGAAATGTGCTCGCCCGCTGATTTTCTACAGACGTAATTAAAATAACCCTTTTATACATATTTATTTAAAGGCTTAATGCACAGCACTGAACCCGGGAGCCCTTTGGTTCACATATACACAAAAGGCTTACAATGCCCTGCGTATCCAATATCATCCATAACGCATTCACGGTGTTGTTGTCGGTGTTGTTTGTTGTCGGTATTGTTGGTTGTTGTTGTTGCACTCACTGACGGCTTTGTGCACTGTGACGTAAGAAATCTGCCTCGTTCTCGTTCCTCCGCAGGCTCTATGGCAGTCCCAACACATCCTGCAATCGACAGCCGACCGGGCAGACAGCCTGCTAGTGTGGGCGCACACAAATAGGACCCGATCTGTTTTAGTTATTAAGTACTACTAACATAGGCTAAGCTATTTTGTTACTAACACTATAGATCTCATTGTAGTCTGCTTTTTTTAAAAGTAAGGTACTATTTTGTACGGAAATGTAGCTAAGAGCAATCCCATCTGCAATCTAAAATATAGGAGTAAACGTGGGCTAGCAAAGAAACGAATGGATTAAGACAACCCAGGTAACCAAGAGTACTGCGGGTCATAGAGGCTTCTTTTAGGGCTTCCTGAGAATGTCATTGTATGTTATGGAAACTTAGGTGAATTATTGTTCCGCAATTCTGAGATATAAGACGTACGTGCGCAGGTACTTTTAGATGAGATAAGGCGGGCAGAATTTGTCATGTTATTTTAATTTAGTCAAAACGGAATAAAAAGGGATTTGAAGATCCAGGCTCGGTATAAAAATCTTCAATCCCTACACATACAATTTCCATTGAGAGAAAAGAGCTGTTTAGCTTCTGACTGGCAGACCAGTTTTTCATAAAACAAAGCTACGAATCTCTTATTTTCATGAAGACCTATACCGTCCACATGACGTATCGCGACAAACTTAGTTGATTTAACTTACTACTTTGGCAATATAAAATTTATTTCTGTACCTGGGCACAGAGTTTTAAATACAGGTATTTTTGAGAATCGGCACCATTGGCCTTGGTGTGATACTGGTTCCAGAGTTGTACCTGCGCTATTGGTACCAAACATAGTACCTATACTATTGGTATTTCTAATCAGTATCGGTACTGCACCGTATGGTAAGAGGCATAAACCGCTAAGTACCTGTACAAAACCTGTACTTTTGGTACAGGTGCCAAGCCGTGTCTGAGCCAAACTGGCGGGTTTTTGCGCACATCAATATTTTTCTGGGAAACCAAAACGGATAAGAGATTGTTGTTTTAAAGCAACATGTAGAATAAAAAGCTGACGAATTGAGAGATTTGATGAGTTATAAACATCTTTAATGGGATGACGGAAGCCAAGAGACAGTGCCACCTTTAGATCCGCCCTTTGAACCCTTGCGAGAGGTAAAAGGATTGTTTTAAATGTAACACCCCAATAAGTAATGCAATATGTTAATAGCGATTGATATATATGATAGATATGATGTATATATAGACCTGTCCTGTGCCTATCGCATACAGCGGATTCCCACGGCTTACACCAGGTCTTTGGTCCACCATGTGAGGGGCTAGAGCCGCAGTGGAATTCTTTAGCTGTATTTTAAAGAAAACGTGTTCGTTGGAAACATATTCTCTTGACAGTTCGTGAGCAACTCATTCATGGCTTGGAATAAGTGGGTGTAAAATGGTCTATGCACATGGAGAACACACTTTATCATGACCAAGTGCAAGTCCAGGACTTCAAATATTACTTCACAGTTCTTTCTCATATCGACATGAAACATTCACGTATACAATACCACCCAGATTTCAGTAAACCCCTGTATGATTTCTTTTCCCCATATGGTCCTAGTTAAAAAAACAATCAATACTCATATGGATAGAGGACACTTACAACAAAAAATGTCAAATCCAATTGGTTTTGTCTGGGAAAATCGAATAATATTGCTGAGTATTGCAGGGTCATAGTTGAAATATATTGCTTGCCTAACAAATTGTATTTGATATACGTAGGTCGCTACATAAATTTTGTCGTACTTTTTTATTTATTAATTTTTTTCGAAGTAATGCCCATTAGCACTGATACATGCTCTCATACGATCGAACCATGTACTAAATACGTCGCCCCAGGAACCATCTGGAACACTACCACATATCTCTTCAAATGCGCCTATTAGCTCTTCGTCATTAGAAAACTTGCGTCCTTTTAATGCTTTTTTTGCATAAGGAAAAAGTGCAAATTCGCATAGCGCAAAGTCTGGACTATAAGGAGGATGTCCCAATAATTTCACTCCATCTTCACGCAAGTAGTCTATAGTTTTGCTAACCTGATGTGCGGGAGCGTTGTCCTGATGCAGAATCCATGTGTCGAGTCTTGAGTTTGGCCGCTCGTTTTTCAACGCTTCTAAAACTCGAGGCAAACATTTTTCCGTGTACCAACTTGCAGTAACAGTCTTCTGTTTATCAAGCACGATAGTTGACAATATTCCGCGTTTTGAGAAAAAATACAGCCACCAATCTTTTTTTAACATATCGAGACATTTTGACAGACGTTGACGCATCTTCATCTTGAAACACCCATACTTTGCTTTGGGATTTAATTGGGACATCAAAATACTAAAGCCAAGTTTCATCACATGTAATGATTGAATTGACCTACTTAGATTTGCCGCCGTCAAAGTTTTTTAACATTCCATGACACCAATTCATACACTGTTCCCTTAACTCGTCAGTCATCGAATGTGGTACCCAAAGTGAACAAAGTTTCCTAACTTTTAGATGTTCGTGAAGAATTCGATGAACAGTTGGTGCATTTAAATTCAGGGTTTCCTCGATCTGTCGATATTTCACATGCCGGTCTTCTTCCAGTAGTTTTCGCAATGCCTCAATGTTTCTATCGGTAGTTACCTCTATTGACCTACCCGGCCTCGAATCGTCCTCCAAGCTAAAATTGCCGCGATTAAACTGAATAAACCATATTTCTATAGTCCTTAAGGAAGGACACGTTTGTCCTAATGCACCACTCATTTCTTCAAAACACTGTTGCTTAGTCGAGCCACGCTTGAAATTATATAACATTATTACACGAATATCGCGACGAGTAAATTCAGTCATTTTTAATTTTCAAAAAATCGCTATAAATCTACAAAGCTAGTTTACGTTACGAAACTTGTACTGTTATTGTTGATGTTAGTTTGCCTTTATAAATCTACCCTCAACTAAACAATATCTTACATTTATTTCGCATACGACAAAACTTATTTAACAGTTAAATTTTAAAAACGTTTTTGAAATGCTTGACATTTAAACACGAAATTTAAATCATGTTATTATTTTGACTGACGACACGGTTGGAGCAGTGGTTAAGCGATAGACTGCTGCGCTACGTGTCGCGGGTTCGATTCCCGTTTTAAACAAATATTTGTATGACCTACAAGTAGTTGTTTCGTTTCTGGCCGTTTGTGTATGTGAGTTAAAATGTCTGTAAACGCACCCACGATACAGGAGAAATTGTGTGGGGCAACGCTTTGAAAAAAAATTTTTTTTTTGATATACAGGATGAAAATGAAAATTGACAATAAGTATGGTGGGCCAGGAACCAACCCCAAAATTTTTATCACCCAGCGACCGTACTGTACCAGTAAGGATCAAATCCAGCCAAAGAATGTTATTTGTAAAGAGTTCTACTCAGTTTCATAAATTTTTGGTCTAAATGTGAAAGTACTGGCCAAAGAAACATTTTGCGCGTCAAATGTCCCTTACACTCTGTATGGTTTATGAGCTATGTTAGATGTTACCTAGGCTATTATTCTCATTTCTACTCAGAAAAAAACTGCAAAAAATACTCAATAAACTATTTCAATGAAAGCTCGAAACGATAGTTCCAAGGCCATTAAAATTGGACTCAGAACTATTATTTCTGTTTTCTAGAAGATTTTCGAAATGTCATGCCATGTTAACACATTTCATTTGTTTTTGTTAATTTATTAAATCGAAAATGTATGAAAAGAATTATTTTTCAGAGTGAAGTAAAAGTATTACTAACACTAGTTATTAAGTTATTTTGTTGTTACTAACACTATGGACCCAGGTCTGAAATAAAGAATTTGAATTTGAATTTGAAAAGGCCAATAGCCCTACAGTTTTAGTGCCATAATACCAAATGCTTAGAAGGATAAATTCTAAATGACTATAGCAAAAATATTATCTTGGTGCTTTCAATTTCGTACCAAAATGGATGATGTCCTTTAAAGAAAATGTAGGTGAATTTTTCACTTATTTAATTTCATACATTCCTTTGCACCTTTTTATTCAATTTAGTGGGTAGACCAAGAATATAAAAAAAAACTACATATAACATAGTTTTAGTTTTCTCTCAAATGGACCACTCCCACCGGGCTCATTTACCACTTTGGCCTAGCATAAACTCAACCAGTACACACAAATGTCTGAAAAAATCTTGACTTTATTTATGTTTATGTATCATTTTAGATGTGATAATTATCTATTATGGCCCAAAAATTACGAAAACTGACGTCCAGTCAAATGAATGTGACAATACAAATTGTAACAACAAATAAGCAAGTTAGTAGATAAAGTTGTTACAAATTATCAGAAACAGAAATCTCTGTTGCACGCACAAAGCCTAAACTGATTTAGTAATTATAGTAAAAAGGGATATTGCATGTCACAGTAAATTATATTTAAGGTATTCCATAATATTCTGTGCTAAGTATTCGCGCATGCTAGGATGAATTATTCTGATTTTAACTTTTCTTAAACTCATTGAAGACAATTGATATTCTTTTTTGCTTTTCGGTGAGCAATTAACTCCTTTGAATTTCAATGATCTAAACTGCCCCACCCCTCAATAGCAATAAGGTTTATACCAATGGATGGTTCTCCTCCAGCCTTTAGGGCAATTTTTGTGTAGTTTATTAGACCATTCGGAGTTAGAGCAACATTGTGATTAATCAAATTAAATTGTTGAATGTTGATAATGTTTTTTTACTAATACAGTGCCTTCTACACATAGGGATACTTCATGTTTGCATACTTGGAGAAATATGTTGAAGATTTATATAATTATAAATCAGTAATCAGTAAATATATTATCATTACATTGGATTATATCTTATGGCTATAGGAGGGTGGAGTAAATTCCTATACTTCAGTACCCATTCTCTTTCGATATTGAACTGGTAAAATTTGGCAAAAAATCAGTTAATAATGTAGTCAGATAATTACCCTCGGAAGGCCCCGCAGCACGTTTCATTGCTCCACTTTTACTTGGAGTTGCATTTGTTGGAAATGGAGGAGGAGGTCTACTTGCGTCAAACCTGAAATGTTAACAAAACATATTGTAAGATATTTCCTTCATGCTTGTCCATATTTTTTGGATCCCATGTTCGAAAATGATTGACTTGAAATATTTAAGTAACATAGATTAATAACTACTTACATGGGCGGTAGAGGAGGTGGCGGCTGGGTAGCTGAAAACATTGTCTCCTACAATGTTTTCAGCTACCCAGCCGCCACCTGTTGAAGGGTGGTGGACCTGTAAAAGAAAACATAATTATTATAATCACATATCGCTCCAAACAAAATAAAAATGTGCTTAAACTAATGGCAACCGCACCCCTATTTATGTTACTCTAGCGACCAGCCCTTGCTAAGCGGAGGTGGGATTGTCGACATGTCAAAACATCGAGATTTCAATGCTGTATTAAGTGAAATAATGTATTATACACAAAAACCTTCTGCAATAAATGCCCTAAATGATGAACTATTTAAGGTGCATTCGGCTAACTCCGAAAATCGGGATATTCCAATAATTACAAATTTCTTGAAATTGTGGCAATATTTTTTTAAATTGAGCGTTAATGTAAAAAATACGATAGGTTACGGTTACGTATTTTTTTGCCTAAAAATTACTTAAGTATGCTATGAATATCATAAATAGTATTTTATTTTGCTTACGCGAATCTCTTACTTTTGTATACTTTAAGTAGAATGTTAATGATCACATTATCATTTCATTTTGATTAAACTTTATTACTTATACTTGTACAAATGGTATACCTACTTACTAAAAGTTTGACTACTGTAGACAACTTGTAGGGTAATTCCGAAATATAAATATCGCATATTTATGTTTAGGCTACCGAGAGGTCAAAATCGAGAAATATTTCTTTTTGAGGGTAAATCTGAACAAAAAAGAAATATTTTTTCTATGCACAAACGAAATAACCCACTTTTAACTGTCATTCAGATTTACCCGAACATACTTCGGAATTGAACTGGTACAAAGTAAAAATAATTAGGATTTTTAAACACTTGTATCTATACATATCAAGGATATTTATAAAAGTTTTTCAAATAGAGCTTTAGGCTGTATATTCAAGTAAATAAAGCGACGTAAATTAGCACCATTAGCTCCACCAATTCTGAGTGTTAGTTAAAATATAAACATGCCACCAACTCTTTAAAAATCCTTTCGTAATAATCTACTGAGAAAGAAGTTTGTAAAAAAGAAAACAGCTGTCAAGTAGTAGTTTTACATGTGCATGGTATTTTTTAACTCATACTAGCGACTCCTGCCTGCCTTAATAAACCCAATAGCCAAAACCCCGAACATATTAGGTTATCCTCGGGTAACAAACTATCAAGATCCTTTGAATAGGGAAGTTTCTTTCAAAGCACCACACATTATGACGAAAATTAGGGTGAAAACAAATACCTGAGAATGTGGGTGGTGTCATCCTAACAGGTGCAGTTGTAGTTGTCGGTGGTGGCGGTGGCGGTGGCGGAGGGGGCGGCGGCGCCAGTAGCGCCACTCACATACGTGTTCATCTGTGCAGTAGACATTGCTGCATACCTTTCAGCCAACGCTCTAGGTATCTGACCTGTAGTCAGAAACAGGTTTTCTTCTTCTCTTGACGTATGCAAATATGTGCAATCTGGCCTGGTACAACCCGTTCTGTTCTGATAATCGTGGCAGAACTTCAGAATGTCTTTCATGGATTCCACATCTAATTCATGACGGAACCTGCATTGAGCGCCTTTCGTACAAATACCCCACACAAAGTCGCGGCATTTTTTACTTTGTTGTTCGGTCGGTGTCACATTGACATTTCTAATCCGTGGGTCCGTTGGAGCCGAATTCTTGTTGATTACCGTTGTCGCCGTAGGTGCCGTCGTTGATGGCACTGTCTGTTGCGGTAAAGGCGGCTGGCGGCCATTTTGTTCAATATTATTACTCATGAACTGCAAAACAAACTTGTCGTTTAGTAATGCAGAACAATCATATAAACTATGTATCTAAATATTAATAAATAGTTTCAAATACGTACCGTAGTCTTGTATGACAGATGCTATCGTGTTATTTTATACAAATTAAAATTGTCGAAATAAATACCACCAATGCCAGCACTACAGGCTCATCGTTTTTTCATTGCTAACAGTACGCGCCGCCCGCAAAGTATTATTTTAAAAACCAAGTTATCCCAACACATAAAGCACTGTTTTACTCATAATAAATAATAAGTGCGTACTACTGACTGCTTGATACAAATTCCAAAAACATGGATAGTAACTGTCAACTGCTGATATGATTCAAGAGCTAAAATAAAATAATTACAAATATTAGTATTGCCTCATGGTGCAATTTATAATCTGTAGGATCATTACATCTATCTAAATATTCAATTGAAAAGGATAATAATAAAATCATCATACAATTATAACCAATATACCTGTAGATGTTGAGGGAATTGGCTGATTTACAACTCCCTGCAATGGTTTCCTTCCAACAAACAGTGACTTCGGTTGTGAAACTTTATTGAGATCTGAAAATGAAATAAAAATACCATGGAAAACACTATAAAAAATGTTGTTTGCCTTAAGATGCTTTGTAGTGTTTTTTTTTTCATAAGTACTGAGAATACTGTAATGATGTTAAGTTTATCATCATTGAAAATATAAAGCAAAAATTTTGAAACAAGAAAAAATATTAATTACTTGTTGTACATACATAACTAACAAAAAGGATATATCATCATCATCCTATTATTTGTATTAGTTTATAAACCCTTTTTGTAACACATTGCATAATATGGCATGGATGAGAAACTCATATTATTAATGATCTCCAAAAATAATACATATTATACAAATGGTATACTTTTATATAAAATAACATAAATGTTTTTGGGTGTGTACACAAATATAATGAACCAACCTGGTTTTAATGTTGGAACTGCAATATTGCTTATTCTGTTATTGCGACATAGATATCTTTCTTCAAAGTGTAAATGACACACACGACGATACTTAAATATGTGTGCATTTTCAAGTCCCAAAATATCACCCCCAATTGCATACAGCCAGGTATTGAATCTTACTCTATCTTTTTCAGGGTTCGGAAACCGATGAAGAATGGCATGCATGTCTGAAAAAAAGTTAATGCAACCATTAATGAGGTTTCTTTTAAACACCTATTTATGTTATAAGATACCTATTTCAATTAGCAATGTTAAAATAATGATCAGGGGGCCCTATGCCTGTTTGTCACCTTAGTAGTATAAAAAAAAACAGATGACTAGAAAAGAAAAACTAAGATCCAAGGAACATAATATACATAAATGTTGGTCAGTTGGTCGTCTTAGGTTGTTTAGTCGAGAGCTAAGACAACTTTTAACATTAGTTCTTGCCTAGTACAATAAGTAATTTCGACAGACGAAAGACTTTACCTAGTGTATCAAAACTATTGAATTCTACATTGTAATAACAAAAACAACAGAAGAATATCGGACTTGGATAATGACAAATAGTAAGTTGAATTGGGTTCAACGTTCAAAGCAAAGTATTCGATTTCAGCCTAATCTTCAGGGTTGGACATAATTATAAATCCCATTGACATACCTCCACTGTCGTTGCATCCAGGAACACAGCAGTGCTATCCGACGACATGATGCACTATAGAGTCCTATCTCAACACAACACTGGGAGTCCTATCTCAACACAACACTTTAGGAGTCTATCTAAATTTATGGTTTTGGGGAGTCGAAAAATGATCAGCACTATACTGTCAGCCAATCCAGAAGTTGTTGTCAGGGGGGTAAGGATAGATCGGGTAGAGATAGCATGCAACCTTGGGTTAACTATGGATCCAGAGCTGCGTTTTGAAAAGCACGTCAGTAATTCCATTGGGAATTGTTTTTATAGATTGAAACTCCTATATTCAATTAGAGACTGCCTGAGTGTTGATCTTCGTAAACAATTAGTGGATAGCCTAGTTTTATCAAGACTTAACTATTGTGATACTGTGTATGGCCCATGCCTGTTATCAAGAACAGAGAAGTTGATTCAACGCATACAAAATGCATGTACACGGTTCTGTGTAAAGATATCTCGTAGAAGTCATGTCACGCCTTTTATAAATGAAAATAATATTTTGAAAATGGCTGCTAGGAGAAGGTTACACATGGCTGGTTTACTTTTTGGAGTAGTCACTACACAAAAACCTCACTATCTGTTTGAGAAGTTAAGTTGGAGACAGAGCAAATACGAACCACGTTTTTCTACCCAACCTCTTTGTACATCAACACATAGGACCGCAGCATTCAGGGCGAGTTTCAGGTATGCTGCCACGCACTGTTGGAATAACCTTCCTCCACCAGTAAGAGTCCTGAGAACAAAGAAGCATTTTTTGAATATTCTAAAGAAATATTTCATGCAGATACAGCAAACCACATAATTGTGGATCTATATTTAATAACCATAGCTGCTCTTTTTGTACTCACCTGAAGGTCATGGCCTACGTGCAATGGATATGGTTTTCCAACAGTGTGAGCGACCTCTGCCTGCCTCCCTGTTTAGATCCGGTCTGTGTCAATTTCATGGGAGGAATGGTAGTCCTCAGTTGTCTGGAGGGTGTTGGCTGTGTGTCTTTCTGATGCTGCATTATCTAATTTATACCATGGGTAGAATATTTAGTGGGGTGTCACAATGGATTATCAATATTTTTAAGGCTTTGTTCTGTTTTATTTTTTCTCATTTTGTTATGTTGAATGCACTGATAATGCTTACCATTAAGATCATGGAGGCTATAGAGGCGGTGTGTTCTTGAATTCCTTGTATGTCGAAAAAAAGCATGGTTGTCGTTTGCAACGCCATGCGTTATGCAAATGGCCGCCATCGCGATCCTGATTTCCCGTGGTGCGATCTAAAAATATGGTATGATGGTATTGTAGAGGTTTATCTGCATGGGGGCGACCTCACATAGTACAGGCCGGAGATAATTTAGAACGGGTTACATTCGAACGTTCAAACTAGCGTCATGTTTCTTCTGTTAGGATTTTTGTTTATAACTGTCAGTGGTGACTCGGTCTAGAACACGTAAAAACGTGCTTATAATACAATACTAAAAGAGTCTTATAGTTGTTTGATTCCACGATCCCCTCGGAGGGCTCTTCAAGCTCTCACAGTATCAAAGCAGGCTTCTTTGCTTGTTTCCGGAGTATCGAAGTTATATTGGCTAAGATGGAAGTTATGAGAATGAGAAAACACTGCACACTGTACACAACGTATAGTTGTAGCTTACATAACATTGTGGTTTTAATAAATTTCGTATTATGGTTTTAGTTTATGTATTCGTTTTTACGCATGAATTATATATTTGTCTTTATTTTATTTATATGCAAACACTATGTTCAACTAGAATATCGCTTATTTCCTCTAGTAGCAGTAGTTCGGTTGTTAGTCCGGTTGACCGAACTACTGAAACTTTCAGTTGCGATAGTTCGGTTCTAACAAAGCACCGAACTACTGAAACCCTCTAGTAGCAGTGGTTCGGTTGTTAGTCCGGTTGACTGAACTACTGAAATTTTCAGTTGCGATAGTTCGGTTCTAACAAAGCACCGAACTACTGAAACCTTCTAGTAGCAGTGGTTCGGTTGTTAGTCCGGTTGACCGAACTACTGAAACTTAAATATGTACCCTCCCTTTAGTTCGGCAAATAAACGAGGCATATAATGTAAAAAAACTATATTTTAATTTAATTTTTAACACGTAAAAAGAGCGAGTTTGTGTATCAATACCTGTACCTATAGCAACAGTTCGGCAAATAAACTATATAATACTCGTATGTACAAACTATTTACATTTTAAAAAGTACACGTAAAAAGAGCGACTTTGTATAAAAATATCTGTGTAGAAATTTCCCCACAAGTTAATTGTACTTGTGCTTCTCTAATAAAATCGTCTCTTTCAACGTACTTCTTGCTTCTTTTTGGCAATGTCTTCTTTCCAAATGTTTTGTACTGGTCGACTTTGAAATTTGCAAGAGTAATATCATCCTTCAAAATATGTAAAATTTGTAGCAAGGTTGGATTTTTTTTAATTAGCCCATTAATTTTGAAATTCCAACCTTCCACAATATTTGTTGTCCGATGGCGTTCGGAAAAGACTGACCATACATTAATTTACACTATAATTATGTACAAACTTTTTGCGACTTTGTAGGTAGGCAAACTCTTTTAAGTTTCCATTGTAACAATCATTAATGACAATGTCTATTTGATTGAGTATCCATGTTTATGATATTTTCAAGTGGATAATTATATATTTAATAATTCTAAAGTAAAATTGTATTTACATTGTAACAAAATGAACGATAAAAGTAATTTTAAAATAATTAAGCGAGGACGAGGCAGAGTTTTACTCTTTTCTGGGTACCAGTTTTATAGAAATTCTGTATACACCACAAAAAGCAGCTACTGGCGTTGCAAACATTATAAGACTGAAAATATACGTTGTAAAGGCTATGTTACATTATCAAAAGTAAGTATTTCATAATTTCCTATTTTCATTTAGACATAGGTAGATAAATATGAACATGTAAAAATCAAGCCATTTCATTTCAATCTCTTGTAATACACGTTAATTGGCTAAACTGTAATTTCTTGATTCTTTTCATAAAACTCTGACATCCTAATAACCTTATTTATACCTTTTTAGCAGTTTTTGTCGTAGTTGGGTTTTAGTTTTTAACTTTATTTCTATTATCCTCTTGTTTGTGTGTTTTAGGAAGAGGACAAAATCGATAAAACAGGTGATCACACTTGCAGTTCGGATGATACCCAAAATCAAATTGATGTTTTAATTAATGAAAGCATAAAGGAGGCTACAGAAGGAAGAGAACCTGCACCTAGAGTATATCGCAAATGTTTGGTGACAATAAGAAATAAGGGCCTAGATTTAGCCTCTCCCAACCCAATCCCATCATTCTCGCAAAAGAAATGTACAATTTATCGTAAGATTCGTCAAAATGCAGGAGTAGAGAAAATACGTCCTACGTCTCTTTCCGAGGTGGATGTTCCATCGTTGTTTTTTGATATATTACTAGCGGATTATTTTGATGGCGAAATCAGAATAATAATTTTTTGTAGCAGTGATGCACGGGCTCTTATGGAAAAGATCAAAGTTTACTTCATGGATGGTACGTTTATAATAATAATATAATAATAAATCATTTATTTGCATAAATAAGGTACAGAAGGTTGATAACATAAATAAAATTGGTCTCTTATTCTGCCTTAAATTTCGGCGTGCAATATTCCATTTTCTCAATTATTTAGCATACATGGAGACTTGGGTAGTTCAACTGAAACAATAAATGTCATACCGCTGGTATTTGCCTTCATGTCCCACAAAAATACAAAGGCATATAAAATTTATAATAAGCTTCACAACAAATATACAATATACAACCTTCAATTCCATGAATGTAAAAAAACAATTGTTCACGAGCTCGAGCGGCTTGGTTACTGTGATATAGAGAACCTATTATTTAAATACGAACTCTAGACAATATTCGCGACTTCTAGTGGTACTTCCCGATCCCAAGATATTACATCGTAGGGCTAGAAGTCTCCTAATTAGGAGTCAAATTCACACAGCCTATATGAGAAATAGTATGTTCTAACTATCATAAAGGCATTCACACACACACACACCCTCTCACACACACACGCACACACCTCCACACACTCACCACACACACGTATACACCACACACGCATCCACACACACATAAAGAGAAGTCATACCGATATCTCTAACTTTTCATTCATTGTGTACTTGTTTGTAATTACTTAAAATAGTTTAGTTATCTAGTTACCTAAAAATATGTTTATCCGAGGGAGGAGCAGAACCACCCAATACAAGCATTACTACATGCTTCCTGGGAGGTTCTACCCACGTAACAATATTGTACAAGAAAGTTACAGAAATAAACTATTGTAATTTAAAAAAAAAAAAAAAAAAAATTGTCTTTGAATTGATCAAGTCAAATATACCAGAGTGGGATCCAAAAGAAATACACGTGGATTACGAAAAAGCCAACTTGAATGCGTTAAAATCTAAATTTAAAAATGCCTCAGTGATTGGTTGCTATTTTCATTTCCGTAATTGTATAAAAGCGAAAAGCAGCGGAATATAAACTAACAACAACAAAACACAAATACATAGTTAATTTATGTTCTGTGTTAGCTTTGTTGCCTGTGCAAGCAATAAATGATGGTTGGCAATATATAAAATCGAATGAAATATCTTCTGATGATACAAAAATAAATACATTTTTAAAATATTTTGAAAAGTTTTGGATGAGGCCGGACTTTATTAATGTATGGTCAGTCTTTTCCGAACGCCATCGGACAACAAATATTGTGGAAGGTTGGAATTTCAAAATTAATGGGCTAATTAAAAAAAATCCAACCTTGCTAGAAATTTTACATATTTTGAAGGATGATATTACTCTTGCAAATTTCAAAGTCGACCAGTACAAAACATTTGGAAAGAAGACATTGCCAAAAAGAAGCAAGAAGTACGTCGAAAGAGACGATTTTATTAGAGAAGCACAAGTACAATTAACTTGTGGGGAAATTTCTACACAGATATTTTTATATAAAGTCGCTCTTTTTACGTGTACTTTTTAAAATGTAAATAGTTTGTACATACGAGTAATAGATAGTTTATTTGCCGAACTGTTGCTATAGGTACAGGTATTGATACACAAACTCGCTCTTTTTACGTGTTAAAAATAAAATTAAAATATAGTTTGTTTACATTATATGCCTCGTTTATTTGCCGAACTAAAGGGAGGGTACATATTTAAGTTTCAGTAGTTCGGTCAACCGGACTAACAACCGAACCACTGCTACTAGAAGGTTTCAGTAGTTCGGTGCTTTGTTAGAACCGAACTATCGCAACTGAAAATTTCAGTAGTTCGGTCAACCGGACTAACAACCGAACCACTGCTACTAGAGGGTTTCAGTAGTTCGGTGCTTTGTTAGAACCGAACTATCGCAACTGAAAGTTTCAGTAGTTCGGTCAACCGGACTAACAACCGAACTACTGCTACTAGACCGCTTATTTCTGCGGAAAGTTAGACTTACCATATCACAAAGTACTCTGTGCAACCGACCGACAGTTAAGTTGGGGTTACCAGTTTATTGTTAGTAAAACGACAAAGGGAATTCTACCAAAACCTCAATGAATTTTACTAGTATTCAGCTGCATCCGATTAGACTGGAAGCCGACCCCAGCATATTTGGGAAAAAGCTAGGTAAATGATGACTTTATAACTGGTTTTATCTCTTTTTATTTCGCTTAAAGTTTGTAAACTAAAAATATCTTACCATAAGTTCTTTTTCTGGCGAGCTGAATTGAGGAGTACCACCCAACTGGCCCTAAAAAAACAAAGCAAAAACGTAATGTAATCGTTTATAAAATAACTAAGAACTAACTATAAAACAACAACAATATCTATACCCTGTCCATTAGGTAAACCATTTTTTGACAGATGGGACTAGTGATTACAGCGACACACAATACATTGATTACACGTACGGTATTATGATGTCTGTAAGAAGCCATAACTAAGAGCCATCGCGTGAGAAAACCTTAACTTATAGTTAATATGAAGTCAATCTGTTTTGAGGAAGTGTGGAGATAAATCTTCGTGCCTTCTCTGTATGAGAAGAGAAGCCTTGCAGTGGGACAGGTACAGGCTGGTATTATTATACTCCATACCCAATATTAACTAATGCCCGAATCACTGAATTACGTAGTATTCTAGTTTGCAAATACAAATATTATGGCTTTTTTTTTTATTGATGCCTTATTTTTGATACTTGGCACTTTTTATACATTTTTACAGCATAATTTCACTTACTCTTTAATACTTCTACTAATTTATAATATATAAAAATCAATTGCCCCGCACTAGGAATTTCTCCTGTATTGTGGGTGCGTTTACAAACATTTAAACTCACATACACAAACAGTCAGACAGCAGAGTATTGTTACATACCGGCTTGAAAAAAGCTCCCAGCACTGCCGCAAGTATGGCATTGCTCTTGTCGAGTCGCGCTATCTTCTGGCTAATCTTCTTGTTCGTGCGAGTACGCCTTTCAATTTTGCCCTTCAATAATTGCTCCCTTTAAAATAAATACAAGCATGTCAGAAAAAGTTGAGCAATATGCATTACCAACATGTTAAACGTCGTAAAATAGCATTACACATAATAATGGAAATTGCTATGAATTTTGCTGCCATTGTTAGGTAAGTATATTATTTCGCATTTTGTCATCATACTGTGTTAGTGTTATTTATAATATACAACGTATTGAATGCTCGATTAAATTTTACGAAATACCAATACGCAACCCACAAGAAGACCAAAAATCACATATTAAAAGCATTTCTGCGATAGGTATAATAGCATGTTTATGCCATATTCTAGTGAACTAGCCAGCGGTTTGAAACCCGCGCTAAATTCAATTCATTTTGTAAACTAAAACACATGATAAACATCAAGTTTCTCGCATTTCAATATTAATTATAAAAATAGAACAATGCGTAATAGCAGATTTGAGCACATCATCTATGCATGCGTTATTATTATTAGATATAATCAACGCTGGTGTATGTTAGGGAGATCAGTATTAAGGACATACTTGACCCCGTGTCATCTGACCAGCATTGCGTAACACTCTATCAATCATAATCTGAATCATTTTGAAGGATATTGCTAATTGATTGCTTTATGCAATGAGATACCTGATCTCAGTACGAGGACAATTTTTGCATTTCCTTGGCAGCGGTTCACCGGAGTCGAAGTCGCGCGAAGAGCTGCTGGCTGGAGACAAAACCAACAAATAATTACAATCGCTGCGCGGGCAGTGTTTACATTCAGTTTATAATTCAGGATGCATAATTAAACATGAAGTATTTCGATTCGCTAAAACATTGAATATTATGTAAAATTGAGACAAAACTAACTCTGTTCGCATAGCCATGGAAAGATTTCAGATCTAAAAAAAGTAACAAAATAAAACAGAAGCAGTTAGCAAAAGATAGCTCCGGAAATAGCCTTTTAAAAAAAATAACTAGAACTAGTGCAAATGGAGTGCAGTACCTATCTGTCGAAAATAGATTGTCGAATCCGCTGTTTCACATAACCGCTAGCCGTTTAACAAAACAGCTCTGTTATGTAAAACAGCTTAACAATGATTAGCGATTTTCCATAATATTTACTAAACCAAAATTTAATCAATTGGCCGCTGGCATTTGTAAAAGCAGAGATATGTATTTTTTGTAATTTGTATATTTGAATTCTGATCAAGCCCTTCATAATTATGTCTGAAAAGGTTTCATTATCAATTTTTAGAGACAATTTCAGTTTGGTCTCGCTGTTTTGTGTTTCCAATTTCTTTGTTAATTACCTGCCACAAAACTTTTATTTCTATATTAGAAATACTGATTTTGTTACTTATTAATTTAGATTTATCTTTGGCGCAGACTCTTTTGAATGTCCCAAAATAGTTTCGTATCAATTAAAAGTTGCTGAGACTTTAGAAAAAAATCTTTACCGATATCCTAATCGAAGTTACTAAATCTCTCCCCTCATCAGATGATAATGATGATTTATATTAGCTTAATCTCTTAACAAAGAAAACTTCAGTAAGGACATTCTTTGAATTCAAGCCCACTTCTATTGTCATAATTGAAAAAGCATTCAAAAAACAAAAAACAATGAAGATTTATGGGAGATTTCCGTTAAGATTCTTGGAAATATCATTAATCAATTGCCCCTGTCCTCTCAGGCATATTTAATCAATGAATAGACATCGGTACGTTTCCTGATTTAATGAAACGTAGTAAAGTAGTACCAATTTTCAAATCGGGTA